>CAMZMU010000035.1:50726888-51326888 GCA_947311845.1 Poa pratensis
AAAGAGTGCCGGCAGGCCTTTGATGTTCAGCCTTTACCCGTCGACAGGTGTCGCATTCAGCAACATACTTGGCAATTTCCGTTCTACGAGTCCACCAGAATTGTGGTCGAAGGTCTTGGTACATTTTGGTACTACCGGGATGAATAGAGAGAGGAGATTCATGAGCTTCTTGGAGGATCAACCCTCTTTTGTTTCTTTGGCACTACCAAGCGGTCACCAAAATAAACAACTCCGGATTCATTGACAGAAAAACATTTGGCCTTCCCGCTAGCAATGTTCTCCTTGATTTTTAGAATACCCTTGTCACGTTTGAGCATCCTTAATCTGGTCACAAGAGTAGATTTGATCTCCAGATTTGCAAGTAGCCGGAGGGAACAATTTCTAAGTTCAAACGAGAGAACTCTTCATGGAGGGCAGGTTGGGCCTTTTCAATCATCAGATTGTTGCAATAGGACTTCCGACTTAGCGCGTCAGCCACGACGTTTGCTTTGCCGGGTTGATAGTTCAGACTCACATTATAGTCCGTGATTAACTCCAACCAACGCCTTTGCC
Source organism: Poa pratensis (assembly GCA_947311845.1). Classification (NCBI taxonomy): domain Eukaryota; kingdom Viridiplantae; phylum Streptophyta; class Magnoliopsida; order Poales; family Poaceae; genus Poa; species Poa pratensis. The sequence goes on from CAMZMU010000035.1 coordinate 50,727,441, forward strand.
TGAGATTTAAATCCGGCTGGGTGAAGAGGTACTTCAGACTCTTGTGATCCGAGAAGATCTCGCAACGGTTACCAAACAGGTATGGTCTCCATTGCTTCAAAGCATAGACCAGCGGCAAGTTCTAGATCATGAGTTGGGTAGTTGTGCTCATGCGGCTTAAGTTGGCGAGAAGCATATGCCACCACATGGCCATCTTGCATTAGCACACAGCCCAACCTTGTAGAGAGGCGTCACAGAAGACGACGAAATCCTTGCGTGTCCGGCAGGACAAGCACAGGAGCGGACGTGAGTTTGGCTTTCAGTGTTTTGAAGCTCTCTTCAGCTTCGGCCGACCATACGAACTTTTTATCCTTCTTGAGAAGGTCAGTCAGGCCTTGGCTATCTTGGAGAAACCTTCGATGAATCGGCGGTATAACCCGCCAATCCGAGAAAGCAATGTCCTTGACTGACATTGGAGTTTTCCAATCCAAAATGGACTGAATCTTGTCGGGAATGACAGCCACACCATTAGCGGATATCACATGACCAAGGAAGACGAGATTATCCAACCAAAACTCACACTTGGAGAACTTGGCATAGAGGCGGTGTTCTCGAAGTCGTGTCAGAACCAAACGAAGATGTTCTCATGCTCTTCATCGGTTTTGGAATATAGAGGATGTCATCGATGTAAATGACGACAAACTTGTCAAGATAATCCATGAAGATGGAGTTCATGAGCCTCATGAAAGTAGCTGGAGCATTGTGAGACCAAAGGACATGACGGTATACTCATATGAGCCATACGAGTAACAAATGCCGTCTTTGGAATATCCTCCTTTCTGATTTTTATCTGATGGTAGCCTGACCTCAGATCCATCTTGGAGAATACCGTTGCACCAGCTAACTGATCCAACAGATCATTGATGCGAGGAATAGGATACTTGTTCTTGATTGTCACCGCATTCAACGGTCGATAGTCAGAGACTAGACGAGGCACGGTAGAATCCCTCTTCTTGACAAAGAGTACCGGACAACCCCAAGGTGAACTGCTAGGCTGGATGAATCCTTGCTAACAGCTGATCAATTTGCTCTTTCAACAGAGCCAACTCTTCCACCGGCATACGGTAGGGCTTCTTGGAAATTGGAGCGGTACCGGGAAGTAGATCTATGACAAACTCCACACTTCGGTCAGGAGGCATGCCAGGCAATTCTTCCGGGAACACATCCGGGAAGTCACACACCACGTGTATGTCCTGGATTTCAGGAGGGGATTCGCCTTCCATAAAGCAAAGGAGAATCTCAGGTGAGTTGGGTATGATGGAGGACGGAGGTCTTGACAATGCAGACCAATACTTCACACTGTCACCGGAAGAATTGGTCACGGTGACGGTCTTGGCAGCACAGTCGAGATTAGCCTGGTATTTGGCTAGCCAGTTCATGCCCAGTATGACATCAATGCCACTTGACCTCAGAGCTACCAAAGCGAAAGGAAAAGAGTAGTAACCGATAGTAATCTGACTTCAGGAGTAACCCCATCGGTTTGCCATTTGGAGCCAGGAGTGGCGATCACCAAGGGAGCTCATTTTCTCAAACGGTATTTTGTGGTCTTTTGCAAAAGCTATGGATATGAATGAATGCGATGCTCCAGAATCAAACAAAACTGTAGCACGATTGTTGTTGATTCGTAACTCACCCATGAGAACGCCGGGGTCCTCTTCAGCTTCTTCAGCAGAGATGTGGTTCAGGCGACCACGCACAATAGGTCCAGCCTTGCCAGCTGGAGTGGCAGGGGCTCGTGCAGGAGTTATCGCGAGAGGTGCCTTCTGGGGGCACTCCCTGGAGTAGTGGCCAGCCTGGCCACAGGTGTAGCAAGTGACTCCAGGTGGAGCAGGTAGCATAGGACGGTACCCACTCCCGCCTACCCCAAGTGTCGAAGTAGTGGGGCGCGGAGGAGGTGGCCTGTATCCTGCGGCTCTTGGCATGAATGGAGCACGGTACGGCGCTGTAGGGGACAAACACCCTGCGCTTCTTGCTCTCAGAACCCGAGGAACTCTGGTGGTCCCCGTGTGCGGGCCTCTTGGAAGCTTCAAGTTCCTTTCTTCCTTGCTCGAGAGTGAAAGCCTGGTTGAACAGCTCCTGATAGGTCTGGAACCTGAAGGGCAACAACTCATAGCGGAGCTGCGGCGATAGACCCTTGCGGAACAGCTCTTGCTTGTCAGCATCATTGGTCACGTCCCTTGGGGCGTAACGAGAGAGATGGTTGAACTCACGACCATAAGTGCGGAGGTCCATCCGTCCCTGTTGCAAATCCAGGAACTCCTTCCTCTTCAAGTCCATGATCGGCTGGGGAATGTACTCCGCTCGGAAGGCAGTGCGGAAATCAGCCCAGGTGAAGACATGGTTGGCTGGAAACAAAGCCACATGGCTTTCCCACCAACAGCCAGCAGCACCAAGCAAGAGATAGGTGGCAAAGTTGACTTGCTCAGCCACTGGGACATGCAGCGCGGAGAACTTGCGCTCCAGAGCTCGAAGCCAATCATCAGCTTCCAGTGGTTCCTTAGCATCAGCAAAAGTGGGTGGCTGCGAGCGCAGAAACTCAGTGAGAGTGTTGCACTCGTTCCTCCGTGCATTCTGCTGCACCAACTGCTCAAGCAAGCGCTCATTGCGCCCACGGTTCTCCTCAATGGCCATCAAGACCTCAGCCATCGAGGTGGTGGCGGCAGATCATCCTCATCATCATTGTGGTTACCGCACCACCGCGGCCTCCACGGCCTCCTCGAGCCATTCTGGAGATTTGACAATAACACGGTTAGTATCTTTCTCCGAATGGTCGAACAATAGCATTAGCGTCTACACAAGTACACAGACTAGGGACGATAATACTTTGCGAGAAGGAAAATCAACAAGATAGAACTTGGGTCAAAGATCAGCATCATGTGCTACTAGTGAGAGTTAAGAAATCACAACTTAACACACTCTAGTTGCACAATCCGGGACCTTATGTTCAAGTCCGTGGGTTAAAACCCAAAGAAAGGATCAAATGATTTGACTCGGTAGGAAAATAACAGTGTTCAACATCTGAGTTGATTTTGGATTGAAACGCAGCGGGAGCAACGTGACACATAACACTAAAGGTCGAACCCACCCACGTTTCTAATCATTTTGAAGTAACAGACGAGGAGTAAAACCTTTAAACTCAAATCGAGGTAAGATTGCTCCGAGATTAGAGGGTAACCAGATAAGGAGTAAAAAGAATCCTAAGATGGTTTTCACAACTCAGTTTTAGGTTAAAAATATTTTCACAAACACTAGACTCAACATCGACCAGTAGAAGGGTTTCCTACAGGCAGTACTGCTCTGATACCAACTTGTGGCGCCCGACCCGACTGCTATACAGTGATACTGTGTCCCGGTTATCCGATACCACCAGACACACTATCAAAGCATAATAGAGAGATCAAGACTTGTGGAACAACTGGCACATCACAGACTCTACGACACAAATCATATAGTTCAACTCTTATAATAGAGAAAGATAGCAAATGACAACCAGAGGTCACAGACCCAACATTACAACAAGCGGAAGCAAATTAGTTGTTCTAAACAACAAGAACCAAATTATGGCCTAAGAGGCCTACAATAAACATCCAGCGCCAGCTGTTCCGGGATGTCCCAAGCTGCCACCTGGGAACCCCAGACTACTCGTCGACGTCCACAAAGAACCCACCTTCGAGGTCGGTGAAGTCCTCTGAAACAAAACAAACGACGTTGAGTTCGACGAACTCGCAAGATTATATATAGAGCATTAGCTCGATGAGGCTTTCGAAGTTATATGGCTGTTTTGCATAAAGCTGATTTTATTTATGAAAACATAACTCAATGGCATCGACTATTCAGAGTATTTTCAAAAGGGGGTAAGAAGTAACTCTTCTTTGATCACCTTCTCATCAACCATCATCAACCACTGTACCTGTTCATCAAAGGCACCTCCCCGAATCACCCTCGAGGAAGCTCACCTTGCAATCTTGAAGTGGTACCTTTAGTACCCAGTTTTTAATCATTCCGTTCAAGTTATTCTATGATCTTATCGTCCTTTCCCAAGTTGTCCTTAACCGTGGACACGGCTTTTCGAAAAGATTTACCCTGCAGGGGTGTACAATGTTTGCCACGCGTACCGTCCGGCCCATTACCTGCGCATTAGCTCTCTTCCTTGGAAAGCCGGCTGGGTGGGAGCGGTGTCGACTTCTCCCTCGTTAAGGACTTTCCAGGATCATCAGTGGCGGCAGGACACGAGATCACCACACCCTGCCCCACGGCCACTCATTTTCCTAACACCACCATCCTCATCCCAGTTCATACCACCATCATCACGCACGCAAATGGAAGCCCGAACTAGAGGACCCTGGCTAGCCCCGCCCGAGTTATTTAGTCTATGAGGGTTCCTGCACTGCGAATGCATAGGCCTCACGCATGGTTGCATGCTCAGTCTTGGTTCGGGAGGTAAAGAACTCGCACCTAGGCGGCGAGAACGAGACAAAGCACCACAACCACAGTGGCCTCTCATCCCCACCTTTTAGCATCTTATTACCTGTTACCACAATTCTCCACATCATGAACATTTCACACATATTTCCAACATGAAATATCCATCGGACGGATAACATTTGCCTAAGCATGGCTAAGCATCAACATAGCATAGTTTAGTATCTCCGGCCAACAATACAACCCTATGGATAATAGGAGGGGAAACAGGTAATGGCATCGGGAACTTAATGCAACTATAGGATACTCTAATCCAATAAAATTGACATTTAGAACCGCATGAAATATTATAGTGGAGAAAATATTTGCGGAAACATAGGATAAGATATGCTCAGAGGGGGGATTACGCTTGCCTTGATCAACGTGCTGGTAGTACGGCTCCTCGGGGTATTGTGGAGTAACCCCGGCTGCTTGATCTATCGAAGTACAAAATATCGGAAGAAAACAATTCAATCACCACACATATGCTTAACAAATGCAATGCGCAAACATGTGATGATATGACATTTTGAATGCATTGAACTTAATATAGCAAGGTCTACCAATTTACATGAGGTACGGAATTTATTATTCAACAAGAGAAAAAATAGCTACACAATGTTTTTAATGTTTTCCTGTGCTCTAAAATAAAGTAAACATGCATGAAAGGATGCCACTAGTTAGTCCATAAATTATGAGCATTTTGGTATAACACACCATTTTTATGATGCACCGATAAAAGTTATTACATTTTAAAATTCCCCTTTTTAATTATGCCATTTTCCCCAAACTATTCAAGTAACGAATCAAATTGAATAGTTGGGATTGGAAGGAGGTGAAAATTATGCATGATCTTTATTTTGGTGGTTAGTTCACAAATTCTCAGACATTCTTGGTATATCGAACACATTTTTCGGATAAACCAAGTAAAAGTTAGTACATTTATAAATCCCCTTTTAGATGTGTCCTCTCAAGTTATTTATAACACAACACAAACATTTCTCAAATTAGAAGGACAAGTATTTGAAACAGTAGAACTTTTCCTGTACTGAATAAATTCGGAAAATCCGAATTGTTTAGAACTCGGATTATCCGATTCGAAACAAGGTTCAGAAAATGGCTAAGGACTGAGGAAAAATGGTACTGACATAAATCGGAGAATCCGATCGGTACCCAGCTCGGATAATCCGATCATCTCCGATGGTTGAGAAATTCACTAAGGACCTAATCCATTCCTGTACTGGCATTACCCGGATTATCCGGTTGTGCCAGCGTCGGAAATTCTGAGCGGCGCGGTTACGCACGGCGGCGTGCTGCAGCCAGCGAACCACAGCGAGAGAGGGAGGGAGACGAGGGCCAGAGGTGCGTGGTGCTCACCCTCGACTCCTGGGGAAGGCGGCGCGGTTGGGGAAGCAACGACGGCGGCAATTTCGTCCGGCGACGCGGCGGCGGGGTCGGCAGGAAAACGAGCGGCGCGGTCGACCGGCCAGCCCGGCTCGATTCCGTTGGGGGAGAGGGAGAACACGGCGCGGGGAAGCGATTGGTGGTCTTCACACTTCTTGGGGCTGCTTCAATCAACGACACCGTGGCAGCAGAGCTGGGCGTCCATGGCGGCTCGGTGGGGAGGAAGAAGAGGAGAGGAACGGGGAAGATTAGGTCGGGAATGGAGGGGTAGGGCAAGTGGGGGCTCGTGGAGACGTGCTCTCCTTGAAGGGCAGTGGGCAGAGGGGGCCCGGCGCGAGCAGTGCCACGGCGTCGAGCTGGTCCGGCGGCAGCTGCTGCGGTCGCTACAGCACGAAGAAGAAAGGAACTTTGCGAAAACCCCCTCGTAAACTTTCTACCATCACAGATAGGTCCTCTCCTCTTTTATTAATAAAACCAGTAACATTTCCTTGATTTAATTGAGGCATTTACATATTTCATAAAAATCTGAGAAAATTCTGGTAGTCTTTTCATATCATGGGGAGGCTCCACAAAAATTGGCGTATCCAAATAAAATGTTTTGGACAACATTTGTTCATAGGTTTCGTTTATGGCATTTTGCTAACTTTCCAAATGTTGTTCCTTTAATATTTTGGAGCAAGTGCAAAAATATCATTTTGGAACCTTGAAATTTTCTTGACAAATATAGGATGTCAATTGTTTGTATTTTGCAAGTTTGAGTGCTTTCACGGTTTTGAAATTTGGTGGAGCTAATTTGGCATTTTGTTTTTAAGTGGTGCCAAACCTCCACAATTCCCTACCAACAACCACAATTCCCTAGCACAATTCCCAAGCAACAACAACATGATGCATGATGCCATGATGCAATGAACACAAAAGTGGAAAAATTACACAGGTTTTTAGTTGCTCAAACCGCGGGCTGTTACACCAGTGGACTTTTTTGCCTGGTTGTGTTAGGTTTGGCCATAGGCACATGGGAAACCAACTTTTATCACAAGTTTTTACAAGATTGCCCCCGTTTCGTCCGAAGTGGGAGTTTTCACCTCTAAGTGCAGAAACTCACTAGAGAGAAAGTGAAGTCGGTGAAGCCGGTCACACCCCGGAGTAGGATATTGCACATTTACAACACACAACACACTTGTATACATATGGTATGGCACAACCTAGGTTTTGGTTGGGGTTCCGACGCTCCGGGGCCCCGCTTCGGCGAAACCCTGAATCCGCTGGAAAAACCCTAACATTTTCGTCTACCCCCATAGACGTGCGTCGAAAGGGGGTAGGCCAGTGGACTTTTTTGCCTGGTTGTGTTAGGTTAGGCCATAGGCACATGGGAAACCAACTTTTATCACAAGTTTTTACAAGATTGCCCCCGTTTCGTCCGAAGTGGGAGTTTTCACCTCTAAGTGCAGAAACTCACTAGAGAGAAAGTGAAGTCGGTGAAGCCGGTCACACCTCGGAGTAGGATATTGCACATTTACAACACACAACACATTTGTATACATATGGCATGGCACAACCTAGGTTTTGGTTGAGGTTCCGATGCTCCGGGGCCCCGCTTCGGCGAAACCCTAACGTTTTCGTCTACCCCCATAGACGTGCGTCGAAAGGGGGTAGGCCAGTGGAATTTTTTGCCTGGTTGTGTTAGGTTATGCCATAGGCACATGGGAAACCAACTTTTATCACAAGTTTTTACAAGATTGCCCCCGTTTCGTCCGAAGTGGGAGTTTTCACCTCTAAGTGCAGAAACTCACTAAAGAGAAAGTGAAGTCGGTGAAGCCGGTCACACCCCGGAGTAGGATATTGCACATTTACAACACACAACAGACTTGTATACATATGGTATGGCACAACCTAGGTTTTGGTTGGGGTTTCGACGCTCCGGGGCCCTCGAAAGGGGGTAGGCCAGTGGACTTTTTTGCCTGGTTGTGTTAGGTTAGGCCATAGGCACATGGGAAACCAACTTTTATCACAAGTTTTTACAAGATTGCCCCCGTTTCGTCCGAAGTGGGAGTTTTCATTTGTAAGTGCAGAAACGCACTAGAGAGAAAGTGTAGCCGATCACGCACCGGGGTAGATTATTGGACATTTGAACCATCTGTCGGCGTAGGGTACCTTTGCCGACAGTTTTTCAGCCGGCAAGACATATGCCGACATAAGATGGAGAGTCGGGGCAAAAGCAGTCGGCGAAGGCTTTGCCGACAGACAATATCTTTGCCGACACTTGTTCTGTAGGCATGCCTAAGCTATGCCGACACCTTTGCTATTGGTATACACCCTGCCTTTGCCAACACTTGTGTTGTTGGCAGCCACTAGCTACGCCGACACTTAATCTGTCCAGAGAAACCTTGCCTATGCCGACACTTGCCATGTAGGTATGCCCTTTGCCAACAGTAATTCTGTTAGTACACCTGCATACCACCAAACACACAATTGTATATATATAATGCTCCAATATCAATATCAATTGTTCACGTTCACAAAATCTAGCCATTAAGAACAGTTTATAAATACTAATGAAGACACGTTGCACAAGGCACAAGTACACATATCCACATATATCACCAATATATTGATCAAGTACAATAATATCCACTTACCGACATAGCTACTGTTTTGACCTACTTATAATATATATAGCTCATGGTTACTGGTCAATAGATCTATAAAATACAATAAAAGATTTATGCTGATCACATCTATAAGCACAAGGCTGCTACTCCATGGCACTTCAAACAACACTTCAATGTCATCACATCCATTTGCACGAGGTGGGGAAGTACCTGAAAATTTGTCACACGAAATTTTCATGATCTGGTGCTTGCAGGGATGGCACATGACCAAAACACACTATAGTAGACATGAGATCACATGGCCTCCTAACTAGCTAGCATATCAATTGTGCAAACAAATTGTCAAATGCAAACAAATCGCAGGTACCAGGTGAACTGCCAATTAGGCCAAGCGATGAGATGAAAAAAGGACAGAAGACTTGGAGCAACCACTACAGCTAAATTTCCATTAGCACTAACCATAGAGTTGCGTTTTTTACCAATTAATGTATATGTACTTGTTATGGTAAATATTGAGGCAAGCAGAATGTTTTTATTCTGCTCTATAATAGAAATTTAGCACTGATATAGTAAAACAAGTGAGGATGTAGTTGCTTCTCCAACACTAGCAAAATCTCACTACAAGTGTACAAGATGAGATTTAATGGTCAGGTACAACAAAGTTATCTTATTTTAGCATCTTAGCCACAAAATGTATAGGCGGCACAATTGCATTAGAACAAGCCCCTTCCAACCACAACAGAAACAAGTAACTAATTCTAGCGTGTGGATACTGTCAGGGACACATATCACGTGGTGCCCTAGGCCACTATATTTGAAGTAAATGGAGACAAGTAATATTTCCCTCCACAACAAAAAGGAAGAAAGACTGCAGTTAGTAACTTGGTATGTACTATCAGACTTTCAAAGGTGTGTCATTGGTAACTATTTTTTGGTGGCAGGTTACACATATGACAGGTTGTTTGTTGCACAATAGTGTGGTCAATAAAATCTGGATCTAACCTCAGTGACAAACCGTGCAAATGATGTCAATTTATAAGTGATCATCGTACTTTTTTCTTTGTACTATTGTGAAAATAAAACATGATTTGCTTCTAATGACAGCAATTGGTACAGTGTGAACTTAAAAATACTTGGTACATACGAATGGTTGCAAAGGGTAATCAAGTGAACAACAACCCAGAAAGTAGTATTACAAAATTAAGGTAACAAATTGATCCAAGTACCAAGAGAGATGGCCTAAATACCTGAACAAAGGTCAACATTGTTGCAACATCATATATGAGTCCCATTGGTTCAGTAAGATATCCAAGCTCTGATGCCTCCATCTACACAAAATGAAACGATAACAAGCAATAAACAGATGTCAGCCAGACCTTCAAGACTTCAATCTTTTAGAATGGTTTATAAATTTAGTCACTGAAAAGTAATCAGATTATTTATACATAAATAAAGAGAACATGATATTTGAGGGAAACATCCTTGAGACAAACCGAACAATTGGTGGGTTGTTGCTATCTACATCTCATTTACTTAACCAGAAGCAAAGATTATACTCTACAACATACATGGCAATGTGCAAAGGATTCAATCCATTAAGCCCCCGGAATAGGTGATTAAACATCAAACAAAATCTACAACCATGCAAATAACAAAACTCAAGACTTATTTTATTTGCCAAACCTTTTTTGAGCAGCAGTAAGCTACGGATAACACCAAGATTTGTAACTCCCTTCAAGAGTAGAAATAAAATCAGATCTAAATCCTCACAGCTTTCATGATGACACTAAAAGGAAATAGATAGCAAGATTCACCTGACATAATTAATTCATTCACTTGATTAGAAGGATATGCCCAGGCATTATTGGAGTATATCTTAAATTTATTTGCCCAGCTTCAGAATGAGCAGAACCACAAGCATGTACATATCAAAAGAAGCTAGCCTGAACTAGCACCTCTTAAGCTAAGAGTAATGCTCAGCACAAAATGACTTTTTCCCCCTTCTTATCTAGGTCACAATACTAGCACATTAGTAAATCGTTAAATAGTGCAATTTATTTCATTAGGAAACATGAAACTAGTCACCACACATCAAAGGATGCGAAAAATGGAATGTAAACTATTAGCTATGCGAGAAATGGAATGTAAGCTATTAGCTATGTTGATAGTAATCAGTTTGCGGGATGGGAGGGGACAGGGGACATGCGAAGGGATGATATACCGCATGTGTGTACTTCTGTAATGTTATGCAAGGAGCCAGTGTCCCATAGCTGGGAAGGAAGCGACCTTATCCAGGGAATGGGCAGAGCAGTGACCTCATGGTCGACACAGTGGAAGTAGAGGCGGCATATGAGGATGTACTTGTAACTTGTGAGTGCCTACACTAGCAAGACGGAGATGTCAAAATGGTTTTACTGTATAGAGATAATACAACGAACATGTAAGTAAAATAAATAAACACTGGACATTTATGGAAAATAGATAATACACTTGTAAATGAAATAGAAAAACACTGCATTGGAAATACAAAAAGACATTCTGAAACTAACAAACAAGTTTAAAGCATTCAAAATGTCGCCATTCTTTAGCAGCCTTCACAGCATAATGCAAGTAAAATATAGACTCAATGCTCCATCGGTGGTGGTGGTAGCATCATTCACAGACTAATCAGAAAACATCAGCAATTTCAAAGTCTGATTAAATTAGATTTTAGTATCAAAAGCATATCCAGCTGGCCATTACCTCAGAATATTAATTGAGGAATTACACAAATGAACTAAATTTCGTGTACAATACCAAGCATACATGCTAGGAGACATAACTGAAATAGCAAAAAAAATGATTGCAGAGTTAAAGATATACAAATCCTGGCAGCCTTTCATGGTAATAAATTGAAGGATATAGCAATTTCAGTACTGTAAACATGAAACCATTTTAGGGGATGCACAACTGCTCAGTTAGCATGATTTACCTGACCTCCAGATCATTTAAAATTCCCTAGTAGCCTCGAATTTCAGTTCTCCAAAATAAACTGTACAAAAAGGGAAACATCTTAAAGGAAAAATATAGTGAAAAAAGGATTTCTGCAGGGGGGGGGGGCGGATTGAGGCAGGGGGTGAGCGAGGGGATGACTCACAGTATGCGTGCTTCCGTGCAGTGAACCAAGGACACGGTTTCCCTGTTTCCATGGCTTGGGATGTAGCGGCTTGGAGAAGGGAGGGGGTGGCGTCCTGCAGCATGGGAGGCAGCGGTATTTTCCAGGGACTGGGGGCCACACCCCATCGCTGGGGACTGGGGAGGCAGCGCCTTAGTAAGGGCACTGGGACGGTGTCCCGTCTCGAGCTCCTGGTTGATGCAGTGGTAGGCGAGGTGGTGCACAGGGATGGAGTAGGTGCCTCCGGTGGCCGGCCGAAGAAGCGGAGGCGACGGCCGGAGCAGGTGTGAGACGGTATGGTTAGGGTAACAAGTAGGGCTAGAGGCGGCGTATAGGACGAGCCAGACCGTGGTGGGGAGGAGGGGTGGGCGGTCGTGAGGAATGGGCGAGGAAGCGGACGGAGATAGTCAGGCGGCGGCCTCGCTAGGGGGTGGCGATGGTAGAGGCGGCGGGGTAGCAGCTCAGATCCGCGTCGTGGAGATCTGATTTGAGCTCTTTGAGACTTGGCAGGGGGAAATGAAATCTTCCCGCTGTCGACCCGAATTTTTTCACTTGCGCGCCCAAGTCTCCCGCTACATGGACGTCTGCTCGTTGGTTGCCACGTGGAACCCTACGCCGACACTATTTGTGTCTGCCCTAACATCTGCCGACAAACAAGTGGTTGTAATATACATGCCGACAGGTTATTTGTAGCTAAACTTTCTACCGACAGAACTGTAGTTGCTACATCTTTATCTATGCTCACAAATCATGTGTCGGCATACCTCACAAGATATGCCAACACATGTTCTGTCGGCATAGTCATACCTTTCCCTACAGCAGTGTGTTGGTAAGTTGCTACCGTGGTGTAGTGGTGCGTGGTGCTCACCCTCGACTCCTGGGAAAGGCGGCGCGGTTGGGGAAGCAACGACGGCGGCAATTTCGTCCGGCGACGCGGCGGCGGGGTCGGCGGGAAAACGAGCGGCGCGGTCGATTCCGGCCAGCCCGGCTCGATTCTGTTGGGGGAGAGGAAGAACACGGCGCGGGGAAGCGATTGGTGGTCTTCACACTTCTTGGGGCTGCTTCAATCAACGACACCGTGGCAGCGGAGCTGGGCGTCCATGGCGGCTCGGTGGGGGAGGAAGAAGAGGAGAGGAACGGGGAAGATTAGGTCGGGAATGGAGGGGTAGGGCAAGTGGGGGCTCGTGGAGACGTGCTCTCCTTGCAGGGGGGTAGGCAGAGGGGGCCCGGCGCGAGCAGTGCCACGGCGTCGAGCTGGTCCGGCGGCAGCTGCTGCTGCGGTCGTTACAGCACGAAGAAGAAAGGAACTTTGCGAAAAACCCCCTCGTAAACTTTCTACCATCACAGATAGGTCCTCTCCTCTTTTATTAATAAAACCAGTAACATTTCCTTGATTTAATTGAGGCATTTACATATTTCATAAAAATCTGAGAAAATTCTGGTAGTCTTTTCATATCATGGGGAGGCTCCACAAAAATTGGCGTATCCAAATAAAATGTTTTGGACAACATTTGTTCATAGGTTTCGTTTATGGCATTTTGCTAACTTTCCAAATGTTGTTCCTTTAATATTTTGGAGCAAGTGCAAAAATATCATTTTGGAACCTTGAAACTTTCTTGACAAATATAGGATGTCAATTGTTTGTATTTTGCAAGTTTGAGTGCTTTCACGGTTTTGAAATTTGGTGGAGCTAATTTGGCATTTTGTTTTTAAGTGGTGCCAAACCTCCACAATTCCCTAGCAACAACCACAATTCCCTAGCACAATTCCCAAGCAACAACAACATGATGCATGATGCCATGATGCAATGAACACAAAAGTGGAAAAATTACACAGGTTTTTAGTTGCTCAAACCGCGGGCTGTTACACACAAGTGGACTTTTTTGCCTGGTTGTGTTAGGTTAGGCCATAGGCACATGGGAAACCAACTTTTATCAAAAGTTTTTACAAGATTGCCCCCGTTTCGTCCGAAGTGGGAGTTTTCACCTCTAAGTGCAGAAACTCACTAGAGAGAAAGTGAAGTCGGTGAAGCCGGTCACACCCCGGAGTAGGATATTGCACATTTACAACACACAACACACTTGTATACATATGGTATGGCACAACCTAGGTTTTGGTTGGGGTTCCGACGCTCCGGGGCCCCGCTTCGGCGAAACCCTGAATCCGCTGGAAAAACCCTAACGTTTTCGTCTACCCCCATAGACGTGCGTCGAAAGGGGGTAGGCCAGTGGACTTTTTTGCCTGGTTGTGTTAGGTTAGGCCATAGGCACATGGGAAACCAACTTTTATGACAAGTTTTTACAAGATTGCCCCCGTTTCGTCCGAAGTGGGAGTTTTCACCTCTAAGTGCAGAAACTCACTAGAGAGAAAGTGAAGTCAGTGAAGCCGGTCACACCTCGGAGTAGGATATTGCACATTTACAACACACAACACACTTGTATACATATGGCATGGCACAACCTAGGTTTTGGTTGGGGTTCCGACGCTCCGGGGCCCCGCTTCGGCGAAACCCTGAATCCGCTGGAAAAACCCTAACGTTTTCGTCTACCCCCATAGACGTGTGTCGAAAGGGGGTAGGCCAGTGGACTTTTTTGCCTGGTTGTGTTAGGTTAGGCCATAGGCACATGGGAAACCAACTTTTATCACAAGTTTTTACAAGATTGCCCCCGTTTCGTCCGAAGTGTGAGTTTTCACCTCTAAGTGCAGAAACTCACTAGAGAGAAAGTGAAGTCAGTCAAGCCGGTCACACCCCGGAGTAGGATATTGCACATTTACAACACACAACACACTTGTATACATATGGTATGGCACAACCTAGGTTTTGGTTGGGGTTCCGACGCTCCGGGGCCCCGCTTCGGCGAAACCCTGAATCCGCTGAAAAAACCCTAACGTTTTCGTCTACCCCCATAGACGTGCGTCGAAAGGGGTAGGCCAGTGGACTTTTTTGCCTGGTTGTGTTAGGTTAGGCCATAGGCACATGGGAAACCAACTTTTATCACAAGTTTTTACAAGATTGCCCCTGTTTCGTCTGAAGTGGGAGTTTTCACCTCTAAGTGCAGAAACTCACTAGAGAGAAAGTGAAGTCGGTGAAGCCGGTCACACCCCGGAGTAGGATATTGCACATTTACAATACACAACACACTTGTATACATATGGTATGGCACAACCTAGGTTTTGGTTGGGGTTCCGACGCTCCGGGGCCCCTCGAAAGGGGTAGGCCAGTGGACTTTTTTGCCTGGTTGTGTTAGGTTAGGCCATAGGCACATGGAAAACCAACTTTTATCACAAGTTTTTACAAGATTGCCCCCGTTTCGTCCGAAGTGGGAGTTTTTATTTCTAAGTGCAGAAACGCACTAGAGAGAAAGTGAAGCCGATCACGCACCGGGTAGATTATTGGACATTTGAATCACCCAAAACACTTGTACACATATGGTATGCATCAACCTAGGTTTTGGTGGGGTTCCGACGCTCCGGTATAGACAATTATTCGCGACGTTATTTCATGTGGGTGGAAACCGCTATTCGGCGTAGTTATGTACATAGAATATGAATGAAACATATTAAACTTAATTGAGAGTAATAAATAGATATATAAAAAAGAAGATTAGGGTAAAAATGTAAAAAAGGTAGCCTGATCTTGTGTGCCGACGGCGTGGCCGTCGGCATAGATTGCCGTCGACATCACCTGATCCTGTGTGCCGACGGCTGCATGTGTTCCGACGGGGGCCGTCGGGATAGAACATATGTGCCGACGGCCGTTTCTTTACCGACGACCTTGCGAACGGCTGGTCCTGATACGCCCCTGTGCCGACGGCCCCGATAAATAGCCGTCGGCACAGGTTCTGGCCGTCGGCACTGGTCGCCATTCCTGTAGTGCATGTGCAGATGTGGTCGGACAACTAAATTAAGGTGTGACCGGCTGATGGACGAGACCGTTTCAAATCATTTCTGATCGGTTCGTCTTATGATAGTCCCATCTCTGTTCTCGACTACAGAGTACTTAATACATGCCCCAACAACAAAGCCACCGGACAACCAGCCGTGCATGCGTGTCATCCTTCGATAAAGCTGGTCATCCGCAGCACAGAGTTGCGGAGGTGCCGGAGGTCGCGCGCCCGCCTGCGTTGCCGCCCGGACCGCAGCGATGCGTACGCCACCGTGGCAATCTCCCCGCCGGAGACCAGCAGGTGTGGCGGCACGATGACCCTGCTGCCACCGTCGACCTCCAAGTCGTCTCGAGCACCATCTTTCCACCTTACAACGAGCACGGCGCCCCTGCTGCTTGGAATTTCCACCGGCCGAGACAGCGCCGCGCGCCGCTGCCAGCTGGGCCGCGACGTCGGCATGCTCGGCGGCGGCGGCAGCAGCTTGTGGTCAGAGTCGGCGCCGTGCGTGTGGCAGCTGGTGTAGTACTCCGGCCAGAGCACCTCGACCTCGTCGAGCTCTTCCATCGGCGCCACCACGGTGAGGTGGCACCTGGCGCCGGCCGCCGGACGTGCCGATCGAGAGCTGAGCGCGGTTGAGCAGTGCCCGGACGCCGTGCTATATATACCAACGGCCGGTCGGCAGACGGTGTGGATCGCGTCGACGCCGTCCCGTCGCGGGCTCCGGATGCGGCGCCGGGAACACACGTTATTTCCCTTCGGGGCACGCAACAGCGTACGTGTGTGCATGCCGTGTTTGCCGCGTCACTGAGGCAGCCGCGTAGGCGTATTTGATGTGTGCATGCATATGCCCTGACTAACTGGACATGACATGTTCTGTTCCGATCAGAGTTTTATTCTTGTGAGCACAAATACATGCACGATAGATTCGCTACTAGCAGACTTTGTAATCTCAAACAGTGGATACCACATTAAGCAAAACCGGAAGGCCACATAATACCTTTCTCTGCACTATTTTAGACTATCTTTGGGCTTTATTTTTTGTCTTTAAAAACATATTGAGACCTTTTTGCTACATTTGTGCGAAAGAATCATTACATGTCTGTTCTAGCTACGATGGGGCTCCTCACGACATGCTTCTCCGACACCCATCTCAAGCTCCCCTCCACGAAGTCTTCTTTACCCACGACACATGGCCGCTTACGGTTAAGCTAAACATTTTCTTCTCCCCGACCTTGGAGAAGGTTAGTGTCTCCGGGAAGACGTGTGCCACCAATGTACTGGGCACGTCCACCTTCGCCTTGTATGTCGAGGTTGCCGGCCCGACATTCGTCACTGTCCGGTTCACGGTGAAAGGTGTTGACTTCAATGGCATAGTAATGGTTGGGTAGTTGAGCTGAATACCCTTAACCTTTGGTACCTTCGCACAAATCAGGCTTGAGTTGCGCACAATTCTTGCCTAGATGTCGTCGCCATAGATCGAACAAATATGACCCGCATATTCAGTGATGCTAAGGTCATACACAAGACCAGGGTCTGCGGCTCTCATGGGGTTCACATGACCGGCACCTACATCGTACACACTTGCTTTCATATGTTTCTGGTCCAAGATCGAGCCGCCGGTGCGATTGACGATGTCGGATGTCGTCAAGATGGCGGATTTGATGGCCGCAGGTGACCAGCTAGGATGAATGCTCTTGATAAATGCGGCGATACCGCTGACGTGCGGTGCTGCCATGGATGTCCCGGATAAGATGTTAAAAGGCCCGGATGCAGAGTCTGTTTTTGGCGGTCATGCCGCTAGAATGTTGAGCCCTGGCGCCAATATGTCTGGCTTGAGCACGCTGACGTCATTCATACTACTTGGACCCCGTGAAGAGAACCATGCCACGACAGGGCCGGGCGATTCCCAAACAATGTGTTGTTGTAGGTGAAAGCAGCCATGGATCTGGCTTTTGATGACGTTGTCGCATACGATGTGAGAATAACGCCATCGGCTGCGGTTACCTGCACAACGCTAGAGTTGTAATCCCCAAGCAGTGTCGAGTAGCCACTCCTCTCGTCATTGAACAACACCACCCCAGCTGCACCAGCACCTATTACGTTGTGGACGTGGGTCTTCTGATTCTTCGACATTTTGCCCTCACAAACAACGATCTTACCGACGATGGAACTGGTATTGTGGTATTCACAATATCGATGTTCCTTAGAGAAGACGAGAGGGTATGACTTTGAGCTTGTCTTCACGTCCTGGATAAGTGCTTCTCCGTGGATGGTCTTGCCGTCGCCAAGACGCACCTCAGCACCGAAGCTGCGGTCCACTGAACCGGCAGCGACGGTGAGCAACCATGGAGCGTCGTTGACCAAGCCTCCCACGGGACCACCATTGCCGGCCGAACAAACCACGAGGATGCCCTTGGATACGGCGCTAAATGTGCCAATGACGATGGTGTCCAGATCATAGAAGCTTGGCGAGCTGCCACCGAGGGAAATCGAGAGCACATCCACCCCATCCTTGATGGCCATGTCAATCCCAGCCAGTATATCGGAATCATCACATCCACTAGAATCACATACCTTGTACATGGCGATGTGAGCGCCGGGAGCTATTCCCGCAGCGGTGCCAGCGCCCACACCATGGTATGATGCCCCTCGGACGAAGTTCCCGGCGGCAGTGGATGAGGTGTGCGTGCCGTGCCCCTCTTCGTCGCCAAAGTCGTCGCCTCCAACAAATGACCTGGCACCGATGAGCTTGTTGTTGCAGCGGGCCGCCTTGCACGACCCCTTCCACTTTGCCGGGGGCGGCGGGACACCATGATCATTGAAGGAAGGGTGTGGTGCATGGAGGCCGGTGTCGAGAAACCCGATGATGACTCCCTTGCCGTAGCTAGCGTCGCTCCATATCCCGGTGCCGTTCCTTAGCCGGAGGAACTCCGGCGTGTGCGTGGTCATGAGTTGCAGCTTCCGGCTTGGGAACGCGCGCACGAACCCTGACTTCTTGGCCACCGTACCGAGCTCAGCCCCGGTGAGCCTCGAAGCGAAGCCGTTGAACACCTCAGTGTAGGAGTGGAGAAGACGTAACCCAGCGGATTCATCAACATGCGAGCTTTGCAGGAAAGACTCGTGCCACCGGCGGTGAGCGTCTTCGCCGATAATCGAGCTCGGTGGCTCGACAAGCACAATGTAAGTGCGATAAGCAGAGGCCTCTTCTGCGGCATCTTGCTGAGCCCGTGGGGCAGATGGATTGATATAGCTCAGTGCAGGTTTACAAGAGAGGGTGGTGAACAAGAGAAGTGGTAGCAAGAAAATGGGAAACGACGCCATGGTCGAAGCGAGACACACAGATAAGGATGAAGATGATTGCGATGATATAGGATCCACCACTGAGTCATATTTATACTAGACGAATGATCAACGTATAGTTTCCGTAATTTTGGAACAAGTTAATTACTTGGTGAATCCAGCGAATACAGCGACATAAATGAGTTTAATTTATACCAAAATTTGGGTGATCTGTAAAGATTACGTGGGAGGCCACCAACGTTGGTAAAGTATTAATGTATCTCTTAATTATTATTATTTTTAACAAATGTATCTCTTAAGTTATTGGGGTGGGATATGTGGACAAAATACATGATCCTTCTTTATTTTCTGAGTGATCTTGAAGATTATTTTGGCTGAATATATACTGCGCTATTGGTAAAATCAATTACTTGGTAAATGCAGCGAATGCATCAACATAAATTACTTTAATTTGTATACTATCTTGGATGATCTGGTAAATATTACATGGGAGGCAATCAACGGACCATCGTAAAAATGTACTCCCTCCGTTCCCAAATATAAGATGTTTTAGACTTTGTTCACATTATCACATACACATGTATACAAATGTATCTAGACACATTACATGTATATGTTCACTCATTTGTGTATGTATCTAGACAACATGTGTAACATTTAAAACATCTTATATTGGAACGGAGGGAGTATCTCGTAAGTTTATGGTGTGGGATATGTGGACCAAATACATGATCAGTTTTTATTTTCTGCGATATCTTGAAGATTATTTCGGCTGAATATATATTGCGCTACTGGTAATCATTTACTTGGTAAATGCAGCGAATGCACAAACATAAATGACTTTAATTTGTGTATCTTTGATGATCGGTAAGATTACGTTGGAGGCCAGAGCGACGTTGGCAATGTAATTATATATCTCTTAAGTTTATGGTGTAGGATGTGTGGACAAAATACATGATCTTTTTTTATTTTGTGCGTGATCTTAACGATTTAAAACTAACAGCTGGTGGTTTGTCCTGACGTACGTATGATGTCCTATCTATCGTCTCATAAATGAAAATATCAAAATGACGAGATCATGTGAGATTTAACTGGCTACCCATTCATGTTGATAGTTTTTACGAGAAAGAACCAAATCTATTGTAAAAGTTCATCTGAAGTATAAATTATCCTAAAAATAATAAAAATTACATCCCATCCTTGTACCACCTAACAACCACTACCGCGACCAGAGCGAGCCGACGACGTGCTGCTATCGCCGTTGGCCTACTGTAGCCGGCCTGACTTTGTCAATGACAACCAAGAAGTTTTCGTGTATGTGGCTCTAAGGAGCAGCGGTCCAAAGCCAGAGTCGTCGCCATTGAACGCTTGAATCGAATCTGCCAATATCAATCCTACAACACATGTAGACACACTGTTGACCAAACTCTAGCTTTCGGTACTCTCTCCGTTCCGATTTATAGGATGCAATTCCGAAACCAGGTTTTACCAAGAATAAGCAACAATTAACATTAATTAAGAACACTTAATGTTGGGTTTTGGCATTTCCCAAGATCAATATGAAAACCGATTGGGTTTGGCCTTTTCCTAATTAATGTTGGTATTAAATATCAAGTGCTAATTGGGTGAAATATTGATGAGATAGATTTTGCATGGCCAATCCCCATTCACCTAGGCCCAAGAGATTTGCCAAATGCATCCTATAAACCGGGATGGAGGGAGTACCTATCTACAACACATGTCTGAGATCCCCGCCCCCTCCCGTGGCCAAATCGACAAGCAAAGTAAAAGGGGACCCGTCGAATTTAGAACGGGGAAAGAGGAGAGATGAGAAGCGATTAGGATTTCTTTTCTTCTTTGATGAGACGAGATGCGCCATGATGCATAAACTCGTTCATGTTGATTGTTGATATACGTCCTACTAGATTGGAAAAAGCTGGAAATCTCTTTGTGCATGTGTGGAGGTTGATGCTCTTCCGCTTATTCACAGAAAGATATTGTATCGGTATGTCTGAAAATATATCTCTACTATATAATACTAGTACAAAACCCGTGCGTTGCTACGGGCACATTAAATCGAATGAACCATGTTTCATATTTTTAAAAACACCACTTATAAATATATATAGAAAACCTCTGAAATCTGAGCAAACACAAGTAACAGGTGCATTAGTCTAGAACATGTGTTGCTTTTACATTAGTTTCTCATCATATGTTGTGTTCCATGAATTCCAATGCCTATTTTTTCTTTACGGGGATCCCAATACCTCTAACTACTCATGAGCGATGAGGTGGTCGTTTGTAGACAAGTTATCGTTGAGATGAGCATAAAAGGCACACACAAAATTTGTGACCAGCTATTTTACAACAAGTAACAAATAGACTAAAATTTATAAGAATGCAAAAGCTCCTCTTACTTCCTCTTGAGAATAAGAAAATTATAATCCAAGTGGCATCAGGAGTTGGTCAAATGTACACACGGTGCTTACTGATGTTCTTCTGGCTGACACCTTTGGCTATCTACACGATAGATGGAATTATGCGATTAATCCACCGATTCAGAAGGAAACGACACACACAGCTGCTAGCCCGGAACCTTAAAACTGCAAGCTGCGGCTGCTCGCCGCTCGCGCTGGCCATGGTGGCTATGTCATTGTCGTCGCCGTGAGAGACGGCTGCTCGTTGTGCACCTTCGACGGGAAGGACCGTGTCACGGCGCTCTAGGAACTGCTGATGGGAAGCGACTGTACCAGTTTGCAGCCAGCAAACTAACCCGCAGTGCACTTTTTCGCATCGTAAGTACGTAACCATCCCCTCGAACAGAACAGAGGTGGATCAATGGAGCCACCGCGCGGCGGTGAGATGCCCTAGCCCTAGAAGACCGGCCTCGCAGCGGCCATCCTCGCCGCAGCCAACATCGCCCCTAGGCCCGGCCTCGTGGCGGCCATCCTCACCGCATCCGAGCATCATCCTTAGGCCAGGCCCGGCCTCGCGGCGGTTGTCCTCGCCTCATAGCATCGTCCCTAGGCCCCGCCGGCGACATCGCCGAGCACCTCCTTCTCGCCAGCGCGCCCGTGACCTGTCCCTGCCTCCCTTCGCTCGCCTCCGCGCTGTCGGGCACCCCAACGCCGTCGTCGTCCCGGGCGTCCGTCCCTGAACTGGATACATACGAGAGTATGATTGGTAGATTTTTTTCTTCTTTTCGTTGGGTAAGTTTTTGAATTGGAGTCGGATACGTACAAGAGTTTTTGAATTGGACACGCACCTGACCTACGGAACATGCCCGTGCGTTGCAACGGGATACTCATTCTTTTTATCGATTCTAAACAAGGTACAAATGAAAATTCACATGATAGAAAGGATATTCATATAAGGTTATTCTTTACTTGCAGTGTAATTCGATAAAAAACGTATAGTTCAACATCATACATAGAGAAAGAAACAAGCCACCAATTATCTCTTATTATTGACAATATTGTTCTTGGAGACAACTTCAAGAAATATATTTCAGATACAATACATGTGTTATGTACAATCTCTCGTCGCTGGATTTGCACTTTAGAAAATAAATGTATAATTACAACAATTATTTTTTTATAGCTACAGTATGATCCATTCATCTACCTGGACGACCTCCAAGCAACATAGATGAATCACAAAAAATCTTGATGATTTTGATCTTCAGCTGAACATTTCTCCTACCGAAAAAGTGCCTTTGCTTGGCTCAGCAAACAGGAATTAAATTTTGAGGTGTAACATAAATTTCATTCTTGCTTCGCGATTATTATTTGATTTTTCCGGTGATTGCTATTTACAAAGCTTGTATTTTTGCGATAAGAATTTTCACTTTTCATATAGTTGTTATCTCTTTTGAGTCTGTATATTTTTTTCATAGTTATTATGTCAACCAAATTTGGCACTGAAAATTTGGCTATACGTTATTATGTTTCTGCGAGATAAATACAGTACATCGTCCAATATTATTGTTTATCTATCAAAGTTTGATCTCTGCTTACTAATTTTCCAATCGTAACAAACTGCAGTTTCCAATCGTAACAAACTGCAGTAAAGTTATATAATAAGACATATGAGCAAGCAACAGAACTAAGCTAGAAGCAAAAAGGATATTCACAAAATGTCATTGAAATCATTGTTGCAGGGTGTGGTAAGTCAGGTCCTGCCGCATGTTTATCCCCATTTGAAGACCTCGGTACAGAATTAAAAAGTCCGCTCTTTCCTTGAACATCCCCTCTCCCGTATCTGAAATTGAATTGGCTCAAACCCCAGTTGAGCTAGCTACTCCTCAGGTATCCGGAGTATGCTCATCGCTGGTTTTCTAAACCTGCTCCACTCGGACAAGCTGAGATCTCACCGTTGCAACTTGCAACTGAGTGATGCTGCTGCCGTGCTGCGGCTGGCACCTTTGAGTCAGAGCGGATATGGATAGGCGGAGTAGAGCTATTTTTTGGGCGCGGTCGCCATCGCACTGCAGGTGCGTGGACAGGACAAAGGCGACGTGGAAGGCTAGGACGAGGGGAAACGCGGTGGTGGCGGCATCGTGAACACTGCGACGGCGCGCAGTCGAGCTAGCCGTCGACCATGAGACGCTTGGCCGGGATGGGGCCTGTATAGCGAGAAGAGAAAAGGTGCGGGAGGGGTACAGGGCGATGGCGCCGCCACCGGCAAGGAATCCTCCTGGACTACGCCACCGGTGGGAATCGCGGCCGTGCACAAGAAGGAGACGAAGAGATAAGATGTTGGGAGGAGAGAGAGCACGCTGGCGGAGGCAAAGGAGGACTGCTGATTGTTTTCCGGATTTGCTACGTACCACGACGTATCACGGTTGGACGTACGACGTACCACCGACGGACGAAAGTAAGAAACACTACTCGTATTATATAGTAGAGATAGCTAGATGTGATGGTTGGTACGTTTTTTCGATTTCTGATTCTGCCCCTGAGTTTTGGGGTTATTACAGTACTGTCACCACCAAGTGATTAAGGTACCGGTTCGGTGGCAATAAGAAAAAGATTCCCCCGGTCATCGATCCCTCACCCTATCGCGAATTCCAGCCGACACTGGCGGCGACACTGGTGCTTCGATCCCGTTCCCGGCCGGCCACCCTTTCCTCCTGTTCGGCCGCCCCGGCCCTAGCGGAGGAGGAGCCAGAGCCTTTTTCAGCATCCAGAGCCGTGAGATCCTAAGCTTCGCCCTCCGGGCCGGCAGGTGCTGCGGCCAGATCGATGGCTGGCTCGCCATGGCCCTGGACGGGGAGCTGCTGGCGGTGGCCAGGGTGTTGGGGGCCTCGGTCTCAGTGGAGGTGCTCCGGTTCCTGTCGGAGCAGCGCGAGTGGGAGGTGGTGACGGAGCTGCCCGGGAACAGGGCATTGCTCGTGGGGACGGTGGCGTCCGCGGCGGTGCCGGCGAAGTCAAGTGTCCGGGAGAACTGCGTCTACTTCGCGCAGCGGTGCGTGACGTCAATGGCGCCGAACGCCATTGCCGTGTACTCTCTGGGTGACCAGGAAACCTCGTCGGTGGCCATCGCCGGTGGGCACTCCGCCGATGTCGAGCCCGTGTGGATTACACCCACGCATGCGTGCTAGAACAATCAACAAGTTTGAAGCTGCTGTTGTGATCTCTGTCCGTTCTCCGTTGTGACCTGGACAGTGTGCTGGAGGAAAACTGAAGCTGCAGCTGCTGTTTGCATCGGGTGGAGATTCAGGCAGGAAGGTTCGAGTTACACACGTTGTAAAGAAAACGTTTTTCCTAACGGTTCACATGGATATCTTTTTATAGTTTTCAAAAAAAACATGGATATCTTTTTATTGAACAGTCCCACGTCCACGTCGCTTCGAGGCAGCAAGAGTTCTGATTGTAGTTCTTTGGGGGAGCTGATTTCTTGTACCTTCGCGTCAAAGAAGGAATCACCATGCAGCAAGTAGCACATAATCCATGAAAAAGACACTAGCAAAGCTGAAGCAAACCTCAACGTCAGCTTCATAATCCATGAACAAGACACTCGCAAAGCTGGAGCAGATTTTTCAGGTCAAAAAGTTGTTCGGTCCAATGATGATATATGTGCCCTTTTGATTTTTTTTTCACAACACATTTGATGTACAATGTCTTTGAATTTGTTGTCCCGTTGCAACGCACGGGCATTTAGCTAGTTTACTCTAATCTT
The DNA here is from genome assembly GCA_947311845.1 of Poa pratensis. Lineage (NCBI taxonomy): Eukaryota > Viridiplantae > Streptophyta > Magnoliopsida > Poales > Poaceae > Poa > Poa pratensis. The sequence goes on from CAMZMU010000035.1 coordinate 50,752,475, forward strand.
CTCTCTTTCATAATTTTCTACAATGTCAGCGTTTTATTGGGGCGGAGGTGCATGATACTGGCTAAAATATCAGCACAATCGTTAGCATTACGAAATTGCTTTTGTTCGCGCGTGCGAGCGCTCGCACGCTTCGCTCTCGCCAGACGCGTCGGGCCTGATTGGTAGCCTGCATCAATTTCACATCTCACCCGGGGCATGCTCTCCAGGGCCATGCCGAGGAGATACACACTTTGAGCCATGTTGTGTGGTTTGTTTGATTGTCCGCATCGCATCGGCTGGACAAACAACTACTCTTTGTTTGGTTACATGCAGATTTTGATTAGCCTCACCTAGTTTCTCATGGGTGAAGTTACCACCTACCATCAGACTTGGACACCTCAACAATGGCGGCATGGCAGCGACGGATCTGGACAAGGAGACGTCATGGCGGCGGCGTAGCTGGACGACGACAACACCACATGACGGCGGTGAAGCTCGACGACGACACTACATGGCGATGGCAGAGTTCGACGAAGACAAGTTAAATCAGAGGTTGAAGAAGACGGTGACACCAAGAACAGTCTAAATACACCAAGAACAGCTTCAAACAAGAACATGAAATTAGGTCTACACGGTTAACGAAAGCTCAAACTGAGTCACATAATGGAACCGCAGCATCAAAGCACATCATTTTGGTGTTCAGCTTTTTTTGAACCGAGCAATGTATCAAGGATTGGAAGAGGGTAAGTGGGAGAGAGAGTGAGGGGAAGCCATGGGGAAGAACGAGCAAGAACAGTCTAAATACGCACCCTCAGATCGACCCATCTACAAGTATCGAAACGCAAAACTTACAACACGATAGTCGTGCGGAATGACGAGATGAAGCTACTCCTCGAAGGAAATCGCAAACGGTCAACTGTGTGCGACAAGATCTGCAAAATTCGTCCAAAATAGCTTCAAACAAGAACACGAAATTATGTCCACATGGTTAACGAAAGCTCAAACTGAGTCCCAGAATGGAACCGCAGCATCAAAGTACATCATTTTGGTGTTCAGCTTTTTTCGAACCGAGCAATGTATCAAGGATTGGAAGAGGGTAAGTGGAAGAGAGAGTGAGAGGAAGCCATGGGAAAGAACGAGGCCGCTCCTTTTTGCAGCTGCGGGGCATGGCTCTGTGGAAACGGCCGATTCGGCCGTTCCTATCGGGCCTGGCCCGAGGGTGTTTTAATCAGCGCGCTGGCCAGGCTCCACGGAAACGGCAATCAAACAGGCAGCCTGGTTCTACAGCCAGCGGGCCTGGCCCGGCTGGCTGCAGGCTACCAAACGCGCCTGTCGTGTCTACTCGATTGATTTCGTCGCGTCGCACACGAGGCCCCTTTTCCCCTTTCCTTTTACGGAAAACTGGCACACCCTTCCGTCTTATTCCCTTTTCGTTGTCATCTCTTCCTTCCTCTCCCGTGGAAAATTCCCTTTCCCTCTGATCCCTATTCCAATCCCTCCCCCATCGCCGGCAGAGAAGGTGGTCGACGGCGATACATCGCCGGCAGGCAAAGGGACTGGATATGTGCATATGTCATTTAGGTTCCGTTCTCAGTAAAGCTAGATCTAGGTTTCTCGAGCGCCTTCTTCTACTTGAATCGGTTCATGGTGGATTGGTAGCCAGGAGAGTGGACAGCGGTGAGTATGTCCCTGTGCCGGCGGCCCGCGTGGTGTGGCTTGCGCGGTGCCTGACTACTCGTCGTTCTACGCCTGGTGGGCGAAGGGCAGCACGAGCGTCGCCACTGTCTCCTTGGATGAGGAGATCCGCGTGGTCAGCACGGCCTTCACCATTCGTGCTGGATGTGGTGGTCATGGTGGAGGTTTCCATTACGAGCATGGCTGTAGTGGGGGCTCCGACGTTTGCATGGACTCCAGCCTTACACATGGATCCAACGAAGTACCTTCTCTTTTTCTTCCTTGTTCAGTTTCTCATTTCTATTTGATCTTTCTGCCTGCGTTCTTTAAACCTGTTGCAGTACTAGTATTGTCCATTTGATCCAACACAATAAGAAACCAACAAATTAAGCTTGTTTCGTCCAGTCAAATCTCCTCTCACTCTCACAATCAATGGTCCGAAACTAGTTACTTCCGTATAATAATGGTACTACCAATCTAAAACTCACATAAAAAAATTAGGCTGTGCACCTTGCTCCACCAACTACTATGTGATACGACTAATTTGTTAACACGTATGTGCTGCTGCGTGAAATTTTGAAATGTTTTTTCTCTGGATAAATGAAAAATTCTATAAACAATTTTGTTAACAGTACTTTCAAAACATATACATTGGAGAGATTTTGAAGACACATCCAATATAAATTAGGTTTCAAAGTTTCACTTTTATAGACCATGTAGATGTCCAAAACAACCCGTATGGAACTTATACAGTTTTCTAGAATTTTTGTTAATGAATTAAACCGCAACAAACATATGCAGTGCAGGTCTTTCTGGTACTAGGAGATTTATTTGGGTTGTTAGTAGATCTCTGATATTGTGCCATGTAGTTTTATTTAGCCATAAGATTACGTTCCTAATGTTATAGTGAATTGTCACTCGGATCAGCTCCCTGAACTTTTAAAATTGTGTCACTTGGGTCATTTCAACTTTAACTTAGATAAACTACAATGATTATTCAGAAATAAATGTGTGGCAATGAAGTTGATAATTTTGTGTAAAATCTGATTACATTTTCTTAGACTATTCGTTTGATCAGACTTGCTCGTGGATCAAAGCATTTCCCAACCATAGATAGGTACCATGTGTTACTATTCATTTGTAACTTGTTCAATTTTATCAGAGGAAGAGTGTTCGTTCGGGCTAATCAGACCTGCTTGTTAAACTGCTTGCTATGTATTTAGTATCATCGTGTACTAGTTTTTAGGTTGGTAACTCGTGCTCTAGACGCTCAGTAACACTTTAGTTAATCCTAGCATCGGTAACTTGCATGCTAGGCATTTGGTATCATCATGTACTAGTATTGAGATTGGTAACTCGTGTTCTAGATGCTCGGTAACACTTTAGTTAGTCCTAGCATCGGTAACTTGCATGCTAGGCACTTGGTATCATCATGTACTAGTATTGAGATTGGTAACTCGTGTTCTAGATGCTCGGTAACACTTTAATTAGTCCTAGCATCGGTAACTTGCATGCTAGGCACTTGGTATCATCATGTTCTAGTATTAGATTGGTAACTCGTGCTCTAGATGCTCGATGACACTTTAGTTAGTCCTAAGATCGGTAACTTGCATGCTAGGCACTTGATATCATCATGTACTAGTGTTTAGATTGGTAACTCGTGCTCTAGATGCTCGGTGACACTTTAGTTAGTCCTAGGATCGGTAACTTGCTTGCTAGGTACTTGGTATCATCATGTACTACTATTTAGATTGGTAACTTGTGCTCTAGATGCTTGGTAATAATTTAGTTTGTTCTAGGATAGGTAACTTGCTTGGTAGGTACTTGGTATCATCATGTAATAGTTTTTAGGTTGGTAATTCGTGCGCTAGATGGTTGGTAACAACATGATGGGGTGTGATAGATGAGAAAAGGGATTTTCTCGAGAAATTAGTTTTATGATATTTTTTGTTCTACAGGCCGGGGGGGGGGGGGGGGGGCTCATATAGTTAAATTGTTGCATATACTTGATTGCATTGAATAGTATGCATTTTATTTTTGCCCGCAAAGAAAAGGTATGCACTTTATTTTGCCAATCGTAGAAGCTTATGCACCCTGCTATTTCCAAAGACTTGTCAAATCTGTAGTAAAATGAAAGAGATATATAGTCTGTGAGTTCAATATGGACTGCTTGTGTTTGAGAGTCTGAGCAATCATACTAATGCTTGGCCGTTTAAAGAGCAGGTAAAATTCACGTGATGTTCCAGATTATTATGATATTAAATATCTTTTTGGTGAGTTTTAACTCATAGATGGCTTTACCTTTCCGTCACCCATACACCATCCTTTCAAAACATATGTTGCTTATGTTGGTTTAAGTTGAGCAGTTAGCTTGTGTGCAGATTTGAAGATGATTTCAAGAAGAGTCAAACCAGATTAGTATTATTTCACCATATAGGTGTTTGCAGTCGACTTAAAGAAGATTTTTTTTGTCGATGGCAGAACCTGCAACTCTCCTAGTACAATTTATTTTTCTAAATGCTCTACTCGACAAGTGAGGAATTTTGAAGCTACAGCACGAAGCCGGAGGTTGAAATGGATATAATCATTTTTCAGAAATTGCATATATATGTTTTTATCTTTAAAGTTTACACTCATATTTTCTTTCCAATTTCCATTTGTTTTTCAAAATAAGCACCAAATTTTGCATTTCAAGGAGAATAGAGGAATAGCACCAATTTTTCTAGTTTTCCTTTCCTAGGTTAAATTGCCAGTTCATTCACGTTGAAAGTTATTCTTGTTGAAAGTAGATTTTTGTGAGAGGGTTGAAAGTAGATTTTATAATATTATCCACCCTCTTGTGTTCAAATATTGTACTAGTAGAAAGTGGCTTTTTTGTGATTCAATATTTGCACACCAGAAAGTGGTGGTTTTTTTGTGTTCAAAATCTTGTACTAGTAGAAAGTGGTGTTTTTTGTGTTCAAAATCTTGTACTAGTAGAAAGTGGTAGTTCTTTTTGTTCTAATTTTTTGTACTACTAGAAAGTGGACTTCGGCTATCTCCCACCCCTTTTGTTACCCTAAAATATCACTGGCCCAAAAAGGGAATTGATAAAGTTCATTAATTAATTTATTTTCCTTTCTAATAATTTGGAGCTAAAAGGGACTGTCGGGCACTTTGGTCCCGTGAACGTACACCCGATCGCAGATCATGACACGCTCACGAGAAGGAATAGCGAACAAGGTTAAAAATAAAGGGAACAGAGAACGAAACGGTCATATCCACGTGTGCGCGCACCTAATTAGGAAACCGGTGTCTTACCTAATACGCGGCGATTATTTGACCCATCATGTCATGTTTCTGGTTCAAAAGGGAATAGTGTGTAATCAGCTCTTTCCGTTTTCAGCAAAAGCACCTGGTCGGAAAACCGTGCGAGCATAATGATTCCATCGCACGCGCGAAGGTTAGCCAAGCCCTTAACATTATATGAATGTATTCAGGGCTGGCCCTGACACGTTGGAGGTCCCAGTCCAGACAACAAAGTGGACCTTTTGTACACGAGTAATGATAGAAGAATACTCAAATTAGTGATAAAAGAAGCATATGTGTAAATTTTCCAACTAGTACAAATTAAAGATTAAATTCCCTGCAAAAAAACTTAAAATTGAATTAAGCATTTTCTCTAAACTCACAATAGATATATTATGCAAATAATACACAATTATTGCATGAATTGAAACAAAAACACCCTTACTATCCGCCGTGACGTCACCAGCGGAACAGATTGAGCCAAGTGCCACTAGCCACTTGCCCATGGAGATTAGATAGCCCAACGCCCCCTAACCGGCACCCCCTTGCTAGCAATAAAGTTGAGAGGAAACTCAAGCCTTTGGGGAATATGGAATTGTTAAGAGAATTGGATGGACTGCACCAATGACCTACAAACTGAATCAGAGAAATTCATATAAGGAGATTTTACAGACTATTAGAAATTAACGAGTACTCCTCTCTTCCATATTAGTTGTCGTTGGAATGAAAGACGTAGTTTTTCGCAGAATAAGATGACTGGGTATCTTTTCCAGTATTTTGTCCGAACGGCCAGAAATCCCAACAGCAGCGTGGGACGGCGGCAATCGACGAATTACGAACGAATTTACCAAAACGGGGAGGCAGGAGCTCGGAGGAGCAAATCAGGGAGCACGCTCGACACTGCATACCGATGCGTGGGCACGTGGCCTGGTCGTTGGTTTGCTGCCTTCAGTCAAAACATACTTAACTGCAGCTGTTGGGCTGAACTGATTCATGTTTAACTTTTTTTTTTTGAGCAATTTTCCATGTTTAACTGGGCTAAGCTTAGACCAACTGGGCTAGGGCCGCTTAAATTTGGGTGACTTGGGTGCACCTGTTGCACTTGCGCACGGGCCGGGCCTGAATGTATTGTCAAGTGTACGCAGATTTAAGAAAGATTCAATACTATCTATTCCTTGTTAAGCTTCCCTAAAAAAAAACTTATTCCGTTTTAAGTTTGATTGTCACAATTTCCACTCCCATAGTGGAAAAAGAGATGACAACATAGTAGCTACATGACTTGACTAGTTGAGTGCATGCGTTAACGTACCAACTCATTTACCTACCATCAATTTGGCTGGTGCAACAACCTCCTCGCCATATTAGGTCGGAATGCATTAACTGGTGCAATGTAAATTAAGTGGAAATATATAAGGTTACTAGCCGGTGCTACATCCTCGGGGCCAAGACAAAAAGAAAAATGCAGCAAAAAAGAGCTGAGACGCTGAGGGCTAGAGCCAGTGTAAAGTGTAGACATGGGTGTGGGAGGTGTCGGTAAAATGTTGGCCACACGGGCCAGCTGTTCCAGCTGTAAAATTTAGATAAAATGGGCTGAATTGAGACCTCAGGCTCCGGATGGCACCCGCCGGGTTCGGGTGCAGGTATGGCATCCCCATACCCGCACCCGCACCCTCTACCCGCCCCTGTCACCCGTACCCGTACCCGCATGCGGGTATAATATTTCCCCATACCCGATACCCGCCGGGTACCCGCCAAATTTATGCTGACAGCAATTTTAAGCAACATATTATAAAAACAGCAGCTAATAACAGCTGCTAAGCTAAGCCTAAAAGCTAAAACAACACCTAAAAACAGCAGCTAAGCTAACAAAATAAAAACAGCAGCTAACACTAAGCAAACAAAATAAAAACAGCACCTAATAACAGCTGCCATGTGGGGTCTCCCGGGTATGCGGGTAAAAGGGTATGGGTATGGCATACCCATACCCGCACCCGCATACCCGATGGGTATAACATTTTCCTGCTAAGCATACCCATGGGCATTTTTCTAGCCCAAACCCTCCCCATTTGAGTCGGGTACCCGTCGGATTTGCGGGTATCGGGTACCCATTGCCATCCGGACCTCAGACGTATAAGCGGATCCTCAAGGAAGCAGGCCGATGACACTCGTCGAGTGTTCGCGTGGGGGATCGTTTAGGTGGTGATAGCAGTTGAGCAAGCCGGTGGGACCTTGTAATCCGCAGGGTTTCATCAATGTCTAAATGCCCTTCAACGCCCAAGAAGCCCTCCAGTGACGTGCTTGGACACCAGGTTTTTTTTGTTTGTTCCTGGCACGAGATTCCAAGTTGAGCCTGCTTCGCTTCATGTCGGTGAGAAACTATGCTCTCGCATTGTCTTGCCTCCAACAGGAGCACGAAATGTAAGCACAATGTTAGATTGAAACCATGTTCTCCTCTCATGCAAAGTTCGGTTATTTGGTTACGTCTGTACCAATGTTTGTCCTCATCTCTTTTTCAGATCGTAAAACTTAACTCGCACCACTACATTTGAAACCACTTCTGACGTCAAAATTAAATACATAAATACGAGTTGCGTGGAGCAACAAGACAAAGCTAATGGTCCAAAGAAGTGAGCGAGAAATTTGACAAAATTCATCTAAAAAGGTTGCAAAAAATTAACAAATCCTCACACAACATGCGAATCCGCTGCCCCGACAGATGCAACATAGAATCTGGAGCGGTACGAGGTAATATGCACGACACGGCCCATTACATCACGCATCATCGCAGTGATGAATATTGGGATAATAGGAGGTGTGGGATTGTTAATGGAGACAATAAGTTGAGCATCAGAGGAGTGTTGGAGGTCTGAGATGGTGAGATGGGATTTTCTAAAGAATTATTTCAGGAGCTCGACGCCGAACCGCTCGCTAACACCAAGCCGGCAACACAAAGCAACGAAGGAAGAACAAAGGTAGGGGGTGGAAGAGCTGGAGGAGCCCGAGGGGGTGGGAGGAGGGAGCGAGAGAAACATCCTTTTGGCCCTAAGTTTATGTAACCATCAAGATGTTTAACAATTAGCATCCTTAAGTTTAGATGGGAAAATCTCGGATCCAGGCGTCTCCTTTAAAATCCACTTGAAAATCATGCGGCCAAAGCCTATTCCCTGTATTGGGTACGCCTTTCCACTGGCAAAGTACTACTACCTTCGATCCAGAAAAATAAGTGTACAGTATTTTGTACTAGCATAGTTGGTTTTCCACGACAATTAATTAGGACCAGAGGGAGTATTTCATTTCAAGAGCGCCAAATGCCAAGCATTGTTTTGTGCAACTGAATGGTCATGTCGCTGGTGTACTAAAAACATCGTCTCGATTGGGATCACTTTGGCTACAGCGTTCTAGCTCGTGAGTCCTCGCTCTTTTACTTTTCTTCCGTGTTCCGACTGCCTTCGCGTTTCATTCTAGTGAAACTTCTTTGCTGGTACGGGAACTGTTTACGATTCTAAACAGTCCACCGTATAAATATAGTCTGTCCGCTTTCGGCCTGCCTGCCTCGTTCTGATATGCATGACACATGCTGTGCAGTGCACTACACAGCTGGTTTTTCTTCTATTTCCAATCTATCTACGATGCCCATTTCTGACGCAGAGAAACTGCAGGAGAAGTAGAGGCCGGATTCGATTGACAATTTAAAGACCACAGTAAGAAAGCACAGATCGATTTGCATACCAAGTTCTGAACGGAGACATACACCAAACACCATGCTATTTCAAGACTAGCCGTCTCTGAATCTCTGGTTCACTGGAGCGAGACACACGCACATTCCCGGAATTCAGATTGCCTACACCCCTTCGTCTCAGCCAGACGCACGCACACTACTTAGTACTTACCCACCGAAGTTCTGCACTCTGCAGCTAGCCAGCTACTCCAACCACGTAGAGAGCTATTCCGTGTTGAGTTCGATTGGCATAGTTTCAACTCCCATAGTAGAAAAAAAGATGGCAACACAGTTACTCTCTCTGCTTGATTTGAGTGGTGTGTGTAGGTGTTAACGTACCAACTCATTTTGCTACCTTCAATCCTACTTATCAACAACTTCCTCGGCATATTATGTCGAGTTGCATTAAGTAGTGTGATCACTACTAGGAAACTGCCTTTCTATGGAAGGGCTTTTTGTGGCGCACCACAAAGTACATGCGCCACTAAAAAGGCGCACCAGAAGGAGTGCGCCACAGAAAGCCTGTGGGCCCCACCTCTAATCTTTGAATTTCGAATTCTGGGGTCCTTTCTGTGGCGCATTAGCACGGATGCGCCACAGAAATGTAGCCACTTTGGAGGGGCCCACACCAATGATTGGTCGGACACTAATTCTTGGCGCATGGACCCACATGCGCCACAGAATGTCAACTTTCTGTGGCGCATGTGGGCCCATGCGCCACAGAATAACTGTCCCAGATGTACAAAAGGGGAAAGCAGGCCCCCCTTTCCCTACCCATTTGCTCTTCTTCCTCCTCCACCTCTAGCTCGTGTTCCTCCTCCCTCCCATCCCATTTTGCTCACTCTTTTCTCCATTTTTTGTAGTAAACCTATTTTGGTTGATAGATAATTGTTGAGAACCGGGAGGCTCCCCATATATACTCTCCTCCTCTCTCCCCCATCTCTTTTCCTCCCACACACTCTCTCGTCCATCGCGGTCACGTCTCGGCAACGAATCTACTAGGTGAGGAAAGTTGGATGGACATGCATATGCATGTTTGTATGTTGTGTATGTGAAGCTTGTGTGTTGTGCATGAATTGGTCCGGAAGAAACTTTTTGTTGTTGCTTGCGCCGGCGTGGTGCATGGATGTTTGTATGTTGTGTATGTGAAGCTTGTGTGTTGTGCATGAATTGGTCCGGAAGAAACTTTTTGTTGTTGCTTGCGCCGGCGTGGTGCATGGATGTTTGCCGAAATGTTGATTAATTTCCATTTCGGCAAATTTTTGCACCACCCATATGTCATACTTTTAAGAGAGGTCATGCCGAATTTTTTCGGCGACCTTGCATGCATGTGTGTTTCTGTTTGTGCATGTTGCGGTTCTAATTATCATATATATACTCTCGTCTCTGCTCTATGTATACCGCGTAGTCAACCATGGTCATCATGATGAGCTCCGGTCGAATCAGAAGATACAAGGAAGAAGCGAAGGCGGACATGATTCGGTTCAACAGAAGCCAGATAAGATGTCCATGTCGAAGATGCAAACTTGTGAGGTGGATCGACCCTGATTCTGGACAATTGGAGGATCACCTGCTCAGGCGCGGTTTCATGCTGGAACAAGATCATCGTCATGACGAAGGAGATGTCGGCGGACAAGATCATCATCATGACGAAGGAGATGCCGGCGGAGAAGATCATCATCATGACGAAGGAGATGCCGGCGAACAAGATCATCATGACGAAGAAGATGCCGGCGGACAAGATCATCATCATGACGAAGGAGATGTCGGCGGACAAGATCATCATCATGACGAAGGAGATGCCGGTGGTGGCGCGAACACGCAGACCCCGCTAACTTCGGCCTTGCAGGACGCTCATGTTCAAGAACTGCTCCTCAAGGAGACGAGCAACGCCAGAGCTGCGGCCAGAGAGAAAGCCAAGCTGGCGCAAATGGAGATAGACGGGAAGACTCCGTTGTATCCTGGGTGCCGGCCCCAGGATACGCGTTTGCAAGTAACGCTTGATGCTCTGGAGATGAAGGCGGGAAACAGATGGACCGACGTGAGCTTCGACAAGAACATGAAATTCATGCACGATATTCTCCCCGAGGGGAACACATTGCCAAGTAGTATCGAGGAGGCCAAGAAAGTCGTGTGCCCTCTTGACCTACCGCACGTCAAATACCACGCCTGCATCAATGATTGCGCCATTTATCGGGGCGATTACAAGGACATGACCACATGTCCGGTGTGCGGCCACGGACGGTACAAGAGTGGGAGCAAGAAAAATCCTCGAAAAGTGGTATGGTACTTTCCTATCACTCCCCGTCTGCAGCGGTGGTTCGTGGACCCTAAGGAAGCAAAGCTCATGCAATGGCACGCGGAAAGGAAGAAGCCCGAAGAAGATCCGGAGAAGGGCACCATCCTGACACACCCTGCAGACGCTAGCAATTGGGAAGCATTGGACATCGCCTTCGAAGATTTCGGGGGCGACGCAAGGAACGTCAGGCTGGGTATGAGCACCGATGGACTCAATCCGTTCGGCAACCAGAGTAGCACACATAGCACCTGGCCCGTGTTTGTATGGCCTTACAACCTTCCCCCGTGGCTGTGCACGAAGCAAAAGTACATACACATGAGTATTCTCATTCAGGGGCCGAAACAACCTGGTATCGACATACATCTGTATCTCGAGCTGTTGAAAGAGGAGTTAGAAACGCTATGGAAGACGCCAGCCCGTACGTGGGACGCCTACACTAAAGATTATTTCGATATGAGAGCCGCGTTGCTCACGACGGTGCAGGACTATCCTGGATGCTCATATGTATCGGCCCAGGTGGGCCACGGATTCTGCGCATGTGTCAGGTGCATGGATGAGACCCCGCATATCCAGCTACCAAGGGATCCGGGTCTTCGAAAACCGTGTACCCAGGGGCTCGAAGGTGGCTTCGCATGGAGCACCCGTGGAGAAAACGCGGTGATTGTTCGATGGTCAAGACGAGCTCGAAACAGAACCGCGCCCGAGGAGCGGCACAGAAATCGACGAGCTTTTGAAAAATTGGGAGGAGTGCCCTGCGCCGGGAAAGAAGCGACCGAGGGTAGATCCGCTGCTGGGTGTATGGAAAGCGAGGTCTGTTTTCCACGACTTGGAGTACTGGAAGGTCCTCCACACGCCCCATAGCCTCGATCTAATGCACATTACGAAGAATGTTACCGAGAGTCTTCTTGGCACTCTTTCGAACATGCCGGAAAAGACCAAGGATGGGACGAAAGCAAGATACGATCTGAAATGGCTTGGCATCAAGAAAGATCTTCAGGCCCCCGATAGTGATGATGATGATGATGATGATGATGATGACAGACGGAAGGGACTCAAGGTCGCCGCAAAAGGGTAAAGAAGAACGCGGTGGTGCTTCCCGCTGCCTGCTTCACTATGAGTCCGGAGGAGCTCGAGCAGTTTTACAGGTGCCTCCTAGGAGTCAAATTTCCTTACGGTTACGCGGGGAAGATAAGCAGATATCTGGACGGAACGAAGAAGAGGTTCAGCGGGATGAAGTCTCACGATTGTCACGTGCTGATGACGCAGATACTTCCCGTTGCGATCCGAGGGATAATGGACGAGCACGTCCGTGATACGCTGTTTGGCCTTTGCAACTTTTTCGACGTCATCAACAGGAAGTCGATCGGCGTGAGGCAGCTCCACAGGCTACAAGAAGAGATCGTGGTGATACTATGCGAGCTCGAGATTTACTTCCCGCCCGCATTCTTTGACATCTGCGTGCATCTCCTTCTCCATGTCGTTGATGACATCCTGCAGCTCGGGCCGACGTTCCTGCACTACATGATGCCGTTCGAAAGGCAGAACGGTGTCATGAAAGGATACGTTCGCAACAGGGCCCGTCCAGACGCAAGCATGGCCAAGGGCTTTCTAACCTACGAGTGCATCTCCTTCTGTCAGAGTTATCTAAGCACCGAGAACCAGGATGTTGGTCTGCCCACCAGGACGCACCTCGGCAGGCTCGATGGATTTGGTCACCGCGAGGGCTACCGCTCACTCCCTGTCGACATTGTTGGTCGACGCGATGACTTTGACAGGGCTCACCGGGTCGCGCTACAACACTTACAATTGATCGAACCTTGGGTGAAAGAGCACAAAAGCTTAATCGAGAAGAATTACATCGACCTGGGCCGGCCGAGGAAGAAGGGAGACGTAACCAGAGAGCACAACTCCAGCTTCACGAGTTGGTTCAAGAAAAGGCAACTGCTTGAAGCACAGCGCAAAAAGCCATCTACGGAAGATGAAAAAGTCATATTCTCCTTATCACAGGGCCCCGGGCACAACATAAGGACCTATCAGTCGTACGACATCAGCGGTTTCAGATTCTGCACCGAGGAAAAGGACAGGAATAGCGAATATCAAAACTCAGGAGTAACTATGCTATCCTACGGTGATGACGAGGCTACTGTCAAGCAAAGATACTTCGGAAGGATCGAGGAGATATGGGACCTCAACTACTGTGGAGAGTCGGTGCCAATGTTCCGTGTGAGATGGGCCAAGGACGTCGTCAAAGAAGGCCGGTATTTCACCACCATGGTAATACCCGATGCCAAATCGAAGAACGCCTCCGCGAAAAATGAGCCATGGGTACTCGCTAGCCAAGTTGAGCAATGCTTCTTCATTACCGACCCGTCAAAGCCTAGCCGTGTTGTCGTGAGGAGGGGCAAGAGGAGCATCATCGGAATGGAAGGAGATGCCAACGAGGAAGACTTGGACAAGAACGGCGATCCGAAGATCGAGGAGGAATTCGACAAGTACTTCGACATGCCTACTACTAGTAGAGAAAGAAGGAAGACCTCCCTACCTACTAAAGGTTGTCCGTTCACGCGAAGAAATCTCAAGGTGCCCGGCCTAAAGTATTCAACAACCAAGAAGGGAAAGAAGAGATGCTAGCTCGGAACCGGCCGGGATGAAGATCGAAGACTTTTTTTGTGTATTATATATAATTTGTTTTGTGTGTGAGACAAGCATATCTATGTATTTTGTATGGCACAAGTTAAATATTTTGATATGGCACAAGTCTACTAAATATTTGTATTAATTTGTGTGTGTGAGACTTTTTTTGTGTATTAATTTGTGTGCGAGACAAACACAAAATTTAACCCAAAAAAAAATTTGTCACAGCCAGGATTCGAACCTAGTTGAATCAACTTTCAAGTCAGTAACCATTGGGCCAGTGCAGTGTTTGTGTCAATTGACAGGCAGCAGCGCCTCTAAATATTTTTAGCCGAAGAATTCTGTGGCGCATCCTTTCAGCAGATGCGCCACAGAATACCATAATTCTGTGGCGCATCGAGATAGTGGTGCGCCACAGAATTTCTGAAGACCCACTTACATGTGGGCCCTCTCTACCGCATCTCTCCTTCATTCTCAACCGCGCGCGGCGCCCCTGCTTTGCTTCTTCCTCCTCCGCGACCACGCCATCGCCGTCTCCGGCCGCCCTCCCCCTCGCCCTGCTCCGGCCGCTCGACCACCAGCCGACCACCGCCGCCGACCACCGCCGCGCCCTTCTTCCCCGAGCATCCCCGTGTCCCCTCCCCGGCCCGAGCGCGTCCCCGAGCGCCGCTCGACCTCCGCCTCCCCGCGAGCACTTCCGCCGGCCCGGCCCCGGCTCACACGCCGCCGTCCCAAGGTGCCCTCCTCTCTCCCTCCTCTCCCTCCTTGCCCTAGCCTCGCCCTCTGCTTGCTTCTCCTCCACCGACGGCGCCATCGTAGAAACCCTGACAAATCCTTCTGTTTCAATGGAGTAATTTTTTCAGATTAATGTACTGCAATACTCTGCTATCAAACTAATTTGGTACACATCAAATTAGTGTTGCATGCTTTCAGATTAAATAGCGTAAAAAACAATTACAGTGCATTTCAAATGCCATTCTCAAGGTTAATCCATTTCTTCATTACAGTGCAACCAAATTTTCTAGGTTTCAGTTGCTAGTGCTAAGTGTTGTTGCTAGTGTTGTTGCTAGTGCTAGTAATTGCATGGAGACCAAAAAAATTACAAAATTTTCCTAAGTGTTGTTGCTAGTGCTAGTAATTTAATTTTACATTGGTTGTTGATTGCTTGCTGCAAGTACTTGCTGCAAGCAAGCACACTAGTTGAGGACATATGGGTTGCTTTGTGTTAATGCTTGTTTGTAAGAAACTAGAAGAAGTGATTTTGTGAAGTGTTAGTACATGAAAAGATGCATTCTTGTTTGTGTTAATGCTTGCTGCATATGGTTGTCAAGGAATATAGCACAAGTGAAGTTATCTTTCTCACATGCAGGATTATGTAAATGCCAACTTTTGGAGTTAATTTATTCCATTTTTCTCCTCTGTAGTGTGTAGTTGTTCTTGTGTGATGTGTGTGCTGTCCACTGATGATCCATTTTTTTGGTTGTACAGGGTGCAGAGGTGCTTGTGTGTGCTAGGCAAGAAGACACCCGTGGAATCGATTTGGTGAGCTCCGGTGACCATGTGTTATGTGATACCACAACCATCGTGTCGTGGTTTTTTGTGATACCAGGACCATCGTGTCGTGCGATATTGTGTTTGTTGCCGGCCGGAGATGCCGGCCGGAGATGTGGATGTGTTGGTGTGATGTTGTTGGCCAGGATGCCGGCCAACATGATTTGTGAAATATATGCAGGTACCCCGAGACCCTTGAGATTGCCGGAATGTCGATTAACTTCCGTTCCGGCAAATTCGGGTACTCCATATGTCCCTTTTTTAGCAAAAGTCATGCCGAATTTTTTCGTGAAATTTAGCATGACTTTGCTAAAAAAAGGACATATGGGGTATTGCGACTAATGCATGGGCCGGGGTATCTTAATTAGTACTAATTAAGTGATTAATTTTTGTTGTACTAACTGTTTGCCTCTTTTTAATGCAGTGCAAACATGTCGGCCGACGCTTCTAAGCGCATGAGCGTCGAACAAGAAGCTAGAGAAAAGAACCAGTCGTTCTGGGAGGTGGAGGATGCCGCCGCCACTAGTGGCGCCGAGCGTCCCGACGATGAGCAAGAGGGACAGGAGGACGACCCCGAATACAACGTAGAAGGTGGTGAGGATGACACCACCACCTCCGATGGCGGCAACCACACGGATAGTGACCTTGGCGGCAGCAACCCGGCCAACCCGGCCGCTCCGAAGAAGAAGAAGCAAAGGAAGGATAGGACACCGCAATCGGTCGACAATGCCACGGACGTGTTCACTGAGGTCACGGCAAGTGGCCAACCAGTGGCGCCTGAGAAACTTGCCGCAGGGTACGGCATGCAACTAGGGTGCATCCTTCGGGAAAGCGTGTCGATCAACACGAAGGACCTCAGAAGCAAAGCTAATGAGGCTTGGTCGAACACCTCCTCAAGAGGGTTCACCAACGATACACGTTCCCGCTGCCGCTAAACAAAAAGGTGGACAGTTTAGCCATCACGAAGATGAGCACCGCCTTGAGCAGCTGGAAAACCCGGGTGAAGAACAAGATTGGGAGCGGTGCCAGCTGGGAGGAGATTAGGAAAAAAGAGCCGCACATCACCGAAGAAGAGTTCGAGGAATTCAACTTGTCCTTAAAATCTGAGGAGGCTGAAAAATGGACCAAGTGGGGGAAGGACATGCGGGAGCTGAACTTAGGTAACCACCATTTGGGAAGCGGCGGTTACCGAGGGAAAAAGCCATTTGGGAGAAGGAGGATAGAGAGATTGCACGTCTTGGAAAAGAAAACCATTGGGAAAAAATCTTAGACGAGCAGACCAGGAATTTTGTCCGGTCCCGCTACTATCTCGACTGGGAGACTGGGGAATTCATTACCGATTATGAGGATGTGAAGGAATTCCAGAAAAAGCTGGTAAGGGAATTTAATTACCACATATATATATCTCAAAGTCCATTGCGTTGATGTAATTAGATAACAAAGCCAAATTTCTAAGTGGGTTCACCTTTGTATGCAGGAGGAAGAGTTGCAGGCCGGCCCATCGTCCCAGGGGTCGACGGAACCGTGGGACACGACTTTCAACAGGGCGATGAACGTTTACAGGGAAAGGGACAAGTCGGCGCCGCCGAGATCAGCTGGCCGTGTGACCGGCTTTGGTACGAGCATGAAGTTCACAGAGTACTATAGCTCGGACGGCGGCGCGATGAAAAAGGAGAGGAAGAAGACGACCAAGGATAGAGCCGAGGTTGTGGAGCTAAAGAAGAAGGTGGAGTCACTGGAGAAGGAAAAAGTGGACTCCACCACGGTTGACAAGTTAGTGACCGACAGGATCCGGGAGATGTTTCCCCCTGCGTTATTGGAGGGGATAGCTGCCTGGAATGCGGGAGGTCAACAAGGGCCGATCTACGTGCCCAGCTTCTCCGGCAGCAACTCCACCATGAACCCGCAGAACCTGTCGCCGGACATGGTGACCCCGCCGCCGCCCAACGCCGCGGCGCAGCCGCCGCTCCCTTTGGTCGCACCGACGCCCCCTACGGCACCGGCACCCGAGAATAAGAGTCCGGCCGCCGGCACCGGCGCCCGGGTCTCGACATTAGCCGAGTTGGATGCCATCACCAAGGTAACTAATTAGTTAGTCCGCGTCATATTCTATAACTATGCCTGATTTGATGACTGCCATCTCATGATGATGCCCAACATGTGTTGTTTTGACTCAGGACTCCCCTTGCATACTCCTGCATAGGGTAGAGGCCGGCGGCGAGTTGAAGGAAGTTGGTGCGGGCATTATCATACAACCAAAGAGCCGCGAAATCCACCACGCTAGAATGGACGAGGCTTATATGAAGGTCAAGGTAGTTACGGTACTGTCTGCGTTTTTCGACATGGACCCCCCCGTTCAACCTCCGGGAGCCGATGAGCACTTGGTCTTTGGAAAGTGCCCCGGCTGGCCCACGCCATGGCCGAAGAACCAGATTCGTCTTGGGGGGGTCTTGTTGATGAGGGCCCAAGACGCAACACCGGCGCCACCTCGAAGTTCCGGGTCAACCCGATCCGTCCCCCGAAGCCCTCGAAGACTGCAGCCGTCGCCACCGCCCGGAAGGAACCGGCGGTCGTCGCCACCACCAACCGCCACTTAAAACTGTTGGGAGCGTCTGAACCACAACCGTCCCAATTAGGCAACGCCTCTGCACCTCAAGTTGTTGATGGCAACGACGACGGTGATGATGAGCATGTCGACATCGACGCCTTCCTAAACACTGGCGCCAGAGAAGACATATACATGCCTCCTGTGGATGACGAACCACCCTTTCGTGATCACGCCGATCAACCTGCTCGTCCCACTACAGTCACGCAGCGCCTGACCTTCCAGGGTTTATCTCAAGAGACGCCTCCAGCGACCGGCGATGAAGCTCTAGACAAACCGACTACCGTTTTCACCCCTGGCACACTACGGAATACGGTTCGCGCGGGGCTTCCAGGGCAGGCGAAGAACCAGAAGCACAGGAAGAGGAAGGGAGGCGCCTCTTCGAGCCAGCCTCCTATGATTGTCCGGGGTCGTGAAGACTTGGTACCACCCCGTCCGGATGGCATTGCGCACCGACTTCATGAAGCTGGTAAACCGATACTGCCTCCGGAGATGCTCTGCATGGCATATGGACACATGCACGTTTTGCATCAATCTATCCTGCATCTAGAGGGCCTCCTTCTTAAAGACAAGCATCCAAATTACCCGGTGTTCATTGTCCAAGTGCCAATGGATGATGAGTTCGACTTCGTCCGTGAAGCCCCCGCGGATGTGTTCTTCATAGCGTACGAGGACGTCTTCCATCTATTTCACCAAAACCGGCTGAACTATAACTTGGTCCGCCTATACGCGCTCAATGAGGCGAGGAGGATCTATAGAGATAATCTCCAGCTCGTCGCGGTAGCGGATCCCTACTACATGCGTGACAGCCAGCTGGTGGAAGGATCAAGGACACGGACCATGGCGACGGAGCACCTCGAGAGGTTCATGCTGGAAAACAAGAGGAAGAACAGCCTTCTTCTGCCTTTCTTTCCCGAGTAAGTACACACATCCGCTCGCCGCCGTCGTAACTTATGCTTTCTTATCGATTTCTTCCATTATTGCTGATCCTTTCCAACATTCCGTTTCAATTGTGTTGAGCAGGGACACGTTCTGCGTCCTCATCGTCCTAAACCCGAGGTGGTCCGTTGCCACTTATTTCGACTCGGATAGTAGGAGGAAGAAAGACTACACCAGAATAAAGGGTGTTCTCGATGATGCTATCGAGGGCTACTATCAAAAGGGAGGCGCCTTCGAAAATAAGGCCGAAGTTTTTACGAAAGACAACAAGCACCGGTTCAAGCATGTGACCGAGTTTCCTTGCCTCAAGCAGCAGCCTGGCAGCAAGAAGGATGCCTTGTACGCCCTCCGGTTCCTTAAAGGGTATGTCCGAGATGCTGAGCAATTGAGGATGCCATCTTGTATGCGAGAATGGGTCAAAAATGACGATAGGCTCACCGATGCTGATCTTAGAGAAGACTTCCATCGCATCGTGACAAAGTTATCGGAAATCATCGTCGATGATGTCAACACATCAGGGGGGGCCTTCAACTACCGCGGCCGAGGTAGGATGTATCCACTTAGATGAATAAATCATGCATACTCTATTTATATTACTAACCAATATATATCCCAATCCATCTCCAGGGTTGCATCAGAGGGACATCGAAAAACGCCTAGAGTTGCAGAGTGACAACAGGACGTGGATGACGAAAGAGATGTATAAACCGTTCCCGGCGCCGCTCCCCAAGAAGAAGGCTTCATGATCGTCGTGCTCCTGCTCTTGCTCACCATCATCGCCGATGTACTCTATTCGATCATATAGTGTAGGCGGTGAACACTTCATCTGTAATATGTGAAACTTTTGTATCAACATTTGTGTAAAAATTCCGCACTTGTCACTCGATCTATATGTATGTTATCTCGGGCCGGATATAAGTAATGCGATGACATAGTACTGTGTTTGTTTTAATATACCTGTCAAAATATATTGTTGTTTCTGTTATATCTGCATAAATACTGTAATATACATGTATTTCTGTAATATATCTGTATTTGTACAGCGGGCAGCAGTAAATTGCCAAATCCTGTACATACATTCTGTGGCGCACCAAGTTTTTTTTTCTGTGGCGCACCCCTTCTGGTGCGCCACTAAATAAAATTTCTGTGGCGCATGGTCGACGGTGCGCCACAGAATGTGGAATTTCTGTGGCGCATCCCAGGTGCGCCACAGAATGTGAATTTTTGTGGCGTGATGTCTGTGGCGCATGCCCCATGCGCCACAGAATCACAAAACTGGTGCGCCACTAAAAGGGTTATCCCTACTAGTGGATGTAAATGGCAATATATAACGTTACTAGCGCTGCTGCATCCACCGGGCGTAAGATAAGAAGATCAATGTTGCAAAAGCTAGCTGAGACGCTGAGGGCTGGAGTCAGTGCAAAATGTAGACATGGGTGTGGTAGGTGTCGGTAAAATGTTGGCCCCTAACGCCATATGTTCCTCATGTAAAATGTAGAGGAAATGGAATGAATGAATCCCTAAGACGCAGAGGCGGATCCCAAAAGAAGCATGCTGATAATACCGTTGAGATGTTCGTGTTGGTGGATCGTCTAGTTAGCGATAGCCGTTGAGCTAGTCGGTGCGGGGTTTCAGCAGCACGACAAGTCGGCAAGCCATTGTCTTGCCTCGCAGGAAGGTACGAAATGTAAGCACGGTGTTTTATTGCATTTATGTGCTCCTCTCGTGCAAAGTTCGGATATTTGGTTGTGTGTACCGATGGGTGTCCTCGTCACTTTTTAAAATTGTGAGCTTACATACAACACTACACTTGCGACCAATTTTGACTGTTAAAATTAAAAAACATTAAAACGAGTTGTGTGTAACAATAAGACGTACAAAGCTAGTGGTCCAAAGAAGTGCACGGTGAATTTGACAAAACACATTTAAAAAGGTTTCAAAAAATTAACAAATCCTCACACAACATGGCTTCAGTCAACAGGCTTCACTGCAGCTATTGGGCCGAACTGATTCAGGTCTATACTGCTACAAGTATAAATGGGCTACGATTACACTACCTGGACTAGGGCCGCTTAGATTTGGGTGCCTGTGCGGATGCATGCTGCCCCTTCCCTCAAAAAAAAACAAAATTGTTGCACCTACTCGAGGGCCGGGCCTGAATGTATTGTCGAGTGTACACGGATTCAATACTACACATTCCTTGTAAATTTCGATTGCCATAGTTTCAACTTCCATAGTAGAAAAAGAGATGGCAACACAGTTACTCTCTGCTCGATTTGAGTGGTGTGTGTAGGTGTTAATGTACCATCTCATTTTGCTACCTTCAATTCGACTTGTGCAACAACTTCCTCGGCATATTATGTTAGATTGCATTAAGTAGTGCGATGTAAATGGCAATATATAACGTTACTAGCATGTGCTGCGCATCTACCACAGGCCTAAGAGAAGAAGAACAGTGTAGCAAAAGCGAGCTGAGATTATGAGGGTTAGAGCATTGCAAAGTGTAGACATGGGGGTGGGAGGTGTCGGTAAAATGTTGGTCACAAGCTCGAGTTGGTCCACTTGTAAAATGTAGAGTAAGTGGGCTGAATGAAGCCCTCAGAAGCAAAAACAAATCCCATAGGAAGCTAGCTGATAACACGCGCTAACTTGTTCTTCTTGGGGATCATCTAGGTGGTGGTAGCCGTTGAGAAAGAAGGATGGGTCATGTAATCTCTGATATTTCAGCGATGTCTAAATGGCCTTCAACGGCACGGGAGGTACTGTTGTGACATGTTTGGTTACGAGGGCCTTTTTCATTCCTTGCATGAGATACCAAGTTGAGCATGCTTTGCCTCGTGCCGGCAAGAAATTATGTACTCGCATTGTCTTGCCGCGCTTGAGAGCACGAAATCTAAGACGGTATTTGATTGCATTTGTGTGCTCCTCTCGTGCAAAGTTTGGGTACTTGGTGTCATCACCTCTTTTTCAGATCATGAACTTGCCTCGCACCACTACAAACCGTTTCTGACCGTCAAATTAAAAAACATAACCACAATTTGTGTGGAACAGCAAGACAAATCTATTGGTCCAAAGAAGTTTGTGATTAACTTTTCAAATTCATCTAAAAGGCTTGCACTAAAATCTAACAAATCCTTACAAAACATCATGATCAAACACATGGTCACGCAACACCATGAATCAATAATGGCAAAACCTAACATATTACCTGCGGATCTACCACACGCTCACAGAGCTAAGGTACACGAGTTACTGTCTGAGGGTAACGAAAAATCATTGGAGGAGATTAGAAGGCCGAAGAAGAGGAGAAAGAGGTTTGCAGCTTCCGACAAACGCCGACATGAGAAGATGGTGTCGTTTACGTGCTCATCGTTGAGGAAGAAGAACCTCTGTTCTCGTGGCGCCGGAAAGCTCGAAAGAGGGGGGGGGGGGGGAGTGGCACAGGTTCTGGCGATGAGATGAAGCGGGGTAAATAGGGTGAGAGTTTCGGTGGATGGTTACGAAATTTCTCCCCCCGTATTTTCGCAGTTGCACGAAGCTGCGCCATTTCCCAGCTCGCACGAGCTCGGCGCATCCACACCTCCCCTAACCGTGACAAGGTTGGTTCTGCGGATTCAGTCCTTCTTTTGGGACCAGGCTGCATACTGCTTCACGGTTCGTGCGGGCCAAATTTTTAGTGCGGCCCACACAACAAAATGGACCCAAATTGGCTCCATAGAGCCTACATGGAGGGCGGCGGTGCCCAAGGAGGTCGAGGGAGGGAGCGAGAGAGACATCCTTTTAGTTTTAAGTTTATGTAACCGTCTACATATTACATTCTTAAGTTTATTATATAGAAACGCTTTGAAGTGATATATTCAGGTTAGACATGGAAAAATCTCGTTGTTCCTCTCTGGACTCCGGGCGTTTCCTTTAAAATCCTTGTGAAAATCACGCGGGCAAAGCTTATTCCCCCGTTGGGAACACCTTCCTACTAGCACGCACAGTATATCGTTTCAAGTCTTCAAGAGCGCCAAATGCCAACCAGTTTTCTTCGCGCAACTGAACAATCATGTGGCCGGCGCACTCAAAAGTCTCAAACATCATCTCCCCTTTGTATCATTTTGGCTACAGCGTTCTAGCTCGTGAGTCGTCCCCCTTTACTTGTCTTCGCTGTTCAGACCGCCTTCGCATACCATCCTAGTGAAACTTCTTTGCCGGTATGAGAACAGTTTGCAATCTAAACAAGGCTCGCATGCGTCTGATGGGATCTGACCCCAAACTACAGTCGACCATGCATAAATATAGCCAGTCCACTTTCAGCCTGCCTGCCTCGTTCTGATATGCACGATACATGCATGCTGTGAAATGCAGCTGGTTTTCTTTATACGTCTCCCATTTCTGAAGCAGATCACTGCGGGAGAGGTAGGGGCCTGATTCCATTGATATTTTAAGAGCTCAAAGTAGATGTAAAAGCACAGATCGATTTACTCGTCGGATGGCCAAGTTCTGAACCGAGAATCATGCGATGCAATTCCCAAGCACAGTCGTCTCTGAATCTCTGGTTCAGTGAAGCGCACATTCCCGGAATTCAGATAGCCGATCACCTACCCCCCATTCGTCTCCGCCACTGGTTCTCTCTCAGCTAGCTCAGCCAGACGCACGCACACACCGGGCACCGCCGGTCTGCACTCTGCAGCTACGTAGTCGTAGAGTACTACAGTACAAAGCTGTGCGTTTCCTGTTGTGGAGAGGCATGGCTAGTTTCAGCGCGCAGCGTGGTGGTATATAGAAACGAAGGATTCCATTGCTGCAGCTTGGTGCCCATAGCTCGGTGTCCGGTACGTGCGCGCGCACATGGCGTGTAGCTTTGCGGAGAAAATGACAAAAAACCACCACATTTGCGGGTGAGTTCTCACATAATTACCACATTTGAGTTTTTGACACATAAATACAACTTTTGGGGCTAGTGTGTGACGCAGAGCACTGATTTTTCTGTTTAATCACACTAACAAGTTTTCTGACGGATCGGACCCACCTGTCGGGTCTACGTGGCAAAAAAAAAAGAACAAAAAAGGGTCAATGCTATCTCCTTGATGTCCTTGCTTGCCCGCGCTCAGCTCGTCGCGAGCACCGGTGATGGTTGCGAGGCAGGGCCGGGACCTGCAGCGGTACAGCGCGAGCACCGGTGGGCGCATCGTGGTGGGGTGCATCCCATACCGGGAACGAACGGACGGCAATGGCGACGGCGAGGTGGAGGTGCTGGTGATCTGCTCCCGGAAGAAGGGCGCCAGCGCGGGCGTGATGTTCCCCAAGGGCGGGTGGGAGCTGGACGAGTCCATGGTGGAGGCGGCGCGGTGCGAGGCCCTGGAGGAGGCCGGCGTGCGCGGCGAGACCGGGGACGCGCCGCTCGGCCACTGGTGCTACCGGAGCCACCGGTACGATGCCATCTACGAGGGGTACATGTTCCCGCTGCGGGTCACCGACGAGCTGGAGCAGTGGCTGGAGATGTCCGGGCGCGGCCGGAGCTGGGTCTCCGTGCGGGAGGCCATGGAGCGGTGCCCGCACTGGTGGATGCGCGAGGCGCTCCAGCGGCTCGCCGATCGCCTCGACGCCGCCTTGTAAAAGCACGCTGCGCGGCGCTTCAGCATCGCCTCTCTCTCTCGTACAGGCGTGCGCGGTGCGCCGTACTGCCGGTCCACGGCCTGTGCCTATTGGGAGAGCCGCAGGCGGTTCCTCTTCTCCCTCCTCGAGCTCCACGCGCGGCCGACTCCCTCTCCCCCTCCCCGCACGCATCACCGATGGGCTCGGCCGGTGCCACAGGCTGCGACGGGTGCGGCCGGCCAATTACAAGCTCGAGGACGACCGCCCCGATCTCCTGCCGGCCGGCCGTCGTTCTCCTCCCCACGGCGGCGGCCACCGTCGCCTCCCTTCTTCTCCCAGGTCCCTGCTCGGCCAGAGGCGGGCTCGGCCAGGGGAAGCGCAGCCAGCGGCGGGCTCGGCCAGTGGAGTCGCGGCCAGCGGCGGGCTCGGCCAGGCGCGGCCAGGGGCAGCCGGTCAGGCGCGGCGCGCAGCTAGGGCAGGCTGGGGGCGCGGTCAGGGGCGGGCGGGCTGGGGCGCGGCCAAGCTCAGGGGCGAGCGGGCACGGCCAAGCCAGGGGCCGCCGGATCGCGCAGGGGAGGGGAGGACGGAGCAGCGGCGGCCGGAGCTTGCCCGTGGTCGGCTGGGCTCGTGCTCCCCCGCGCCATGGACCTGACTGGTGGGTTGACCTGCTGATGATAGTTGAAAGGACAAGGATGTCGCCTAGAGGGGGTGAATAGGCGTTTAAAACTTTTCTCGGTTTAGGCTTGATAAATGTGGAATAAAACTAGGTGTTTAAATTATCAAGCACACAACCTAAATAAACTATGTTCACCTATGTGCACCAACAACTTATGCTAAGTAAGACAAGTAACAAGGTGATAGCAAGATAAGATACTTCAAGCACGAAGGCTATCACAATGTAAAGTGCATAAGTAAAGAGCTCGGGTATAGAAATAACCGAGGCACGCGGAGACGACGATGTATTCCCGAGTTCCTCCTTTTTAGGGGAGTACGTCTCGTTGGAGGGGTGTGAGTTTCAAACTCAAGATGCCACAAAAGGCCTCACCCTATTCTCCGATGAACCTCGCACAAAAGCTCGGTTCACCTTCCACTATTGATTTCTTTTTGGGCGGAAATCGAGTCCCTTACAACAATCTTGAGGCACAACCCACAAAAGGATTGGGAGCTCCCAAGTGGACCACAAAAGGTCCCAACTAGCCACAAAAGGCCTTGACCACAAAAGGTCACAAGAACACCGTCTAGGGTCCAACGAGCCAAGAGTAACAAAGCTCACAAACTTCACTTCCACGAATCTTCGTGGAGAGAGCAAACCGATGCACAAAAGCAAAGGCAAGAACACAAGAAGTGCTCAAGTCCTTCACTCCCAAATCCCACCAAAAGCAACTAATCCTTATGGGGGGGAAGAGAGGAAGAACAAAGAATAACTCAACAAATGGAACTCCAAGAACTAGATCGAAAGGGTTCCCCTCACTTAGAGGAGAGATTGATTGGTGGAAATGAAGATCTAGGTCTCCTCTCACTTTCCCTCAAAGATATGCAAGAATCATGGGAGGGATTGAGAGGTAGGCAAGTTTTCCAAGGTCAACAATGGCAAGAGAGAGAGGAAAACGAGCTGTCACAAAGATAGGTCTCTTTGGGGAAGAAGACCCCTTAAATAGATTCCCCAGAAATCTGACTGTTATGCCAAGAATGCAAAGGTTTGAGCTCTCCACAAAGATGCGATCAAGTTACTCACTTGAGAGCCCCTCTTGATAGAACGGTATCTATCCTATAACCCGGTCTCCCATTAACACCATGAGACCGGTAAAATAGAAACCCTATCCAGAACATACATTTGCCTTGCGCATTCCACTTGAGCTAGATGATGACGATCTTGATCTCTTCAAGAGGACCACCTTTCGTGATTGCGCTTGCTAGCACATGCTTGATGAAGACATCTTCAAATACTCCCCCATACACCATTATGGGAGAGCCTCGCTTAGCTCCGTCTTCATGAAACCACTTGCGCTTCATATTCTTCTCTTGATATAGATGATGGCTTGGAGATAAACATGAAGTTCACTCAATCTTCTTTTCCAAGCCATGCTTGCAATAAGCTCAACTCTTCACTTGACCATTTTTCATATAAACCTTTGAGAAGAGCATTGATCATCATGAAATCTTCTAGAGTCCAACACATGAACTCCAATCTTTTCCTATGGACAAGATCTACAATAATATCTTAATACAAACATTAGTCCATAAGGATTGTCATTAATTACCAAAACCACGTATGGGGCAACACATGCACTTTCAATCTCCTCCATTTTGGTAATTGATGACAATCCCTTTTACGAGGGTTTATATAATGAATTAAGCAACCATGCAACACAAAGAGCAAGGATGCAAGAACAAGAAAGGCAAATGCTTATGAAACGAAACTAAAGCATAAAACCAAACTCCCTTAAACCCTCTAAACTTCTCCCCCATTGGCATCGATTGCCGAAATGGGAGGAAAAATTTAGAAGGCCAATATAGTAAGAGCTCCCCCATAAAGTGTGCATTTTTCATGATATGAGTGAAATCAAATGCACATATCCAATGACGAATAGATGGAAGGAGATCAAACTATATTGAGGATCCAATCAAAAGAGAAAGACACTTCGAAGAAAGAAGCAAGCAATCAAAAGGATCCACAAATAATGTTCTAAACAACAAGAGGGAACTCCCCAATGTACGTGCACAAAGTAGGATTTGCAAAGCAATATGGAGTGCACAACATGGCATCCTCACTCCCTCCTAGAAATTTTGAACACAAACCAAGAGACACCTAGCAAATAGGTCCACAAGCTTATCAAGATGCAAAAGCATAACAAATAAAAATAAAGCTTGTGCCAATTAGAAACCACCAAAGAATCAAAAAGGAATAAAGGGTGGTCACTAAAGAATTGGAATACCAATTAAAGATGTAACTATTCTCATGTGTATAAGTTTCTAACTAGACACCAATCACGAAGATATAAGTCCACAAATAAACATGTACACACAAAATAGGTACAAAGCTAGAGAACATGATATCCAAGGGAAGTCATAAATACACCATTAAGAACTTTGCTTAAAAGCATAGCACAAAGCTCAATTTTATCTTAAAGGGATATAGATGAACTTCCAACACATAGTCATCATAGCATCAAAACTATCCACAAGGGATAAGGTGATAAACGGGATGCTCCGAGAAAGATAACAAAGTATCGCACAAAGGAAATCCATGCCAAGATACAACCTACACAAGGTTGAAAGCTAGAAGTGTATGCAAGAGGTAGATACTTGTTACCGAGATAGCATTATTGATGTAGAAGATAAGAGTTCACAATCATCCGAGCTTGCCTCCAATAAGCACATGGTGATAACACCTTCCTTGTAAATGAGACAAGGCTCCAATGCATCTCTTATGTACCTAAAACAAATTCAAGTACAAAATGGTACCCAAACTCATTGGGTCCCAAGTAGTTAGAGCAACTACAATACATAGGACAAACTCCACATAAATATGTGCATATTGATATGAAATTGAATTTCATGCACATCTTAGCCATTTAGGATTTGGTGGAGTTTATCCTATATATTGGATCAATGAAAGTAAGCATGCCATAAGATATACATATAATAAATATGTATGCACATGACTTTCAAGAACCAAACGAGATACAATTTGGACAAAACACCAAGTAAACCAACAAAGCACACACAAGTGTGACAAGAAAACAAATTACCAAATTATATCAAAGACCCAAATCAGCACATGATTGAAGATACCACTTTGAAAAGATACCAATGAAAACAAGATACCAATTGATGAAAATATCATCAAGGAATAAACAAAACCCTCTACATTTTTCATGATGGCACAAAGTACCAAGACGAAAAATGTTTGTCTTCCAAGGAGACACGTCATCGGGATCAAATATAAAATGAAGACAACTAATATTCAAAAAGCATATAGGATTGCTCCCCCAAGATGTGTGCATTATCTATGATTTTCCATCCGGAGGTGTGGACCTTATCTCGAGGAGGACCGGTAATATTTCCAACACCAAGAACGTAACAAGTTTTCCATCCGGACTCCGTTTTCAATAATCTTGGGCTTGCTCCGAAGATAATCACAAGCACCACAAGATCATGCATATACATATCATAGTCCATCACGTGAGGAGGAAACCATAAGAGGAGAGTTTGACCTCTCTACAAGAGACGAACCGGTAAAAACTCCAACAACAAAAACACCACAAGATATTCCAATGAAATCCGTTTTTGATGAACTAGAGCTTGGTATGGAGATGAACACAATCTCTAGATTCTCACATGGATAAAAGCCAAATAATAACCAAGAAAGATGATATGCCAAGAATGCAAATGTTTGAGCTCTCCACAAAGATGCGATCAAGTTACTCACTTTAGAGCCCCTCTTGATAGAACGGTATCTATCCTATAACCCGGTCTCCCACTAACACCATGAGACCGGTAAAATAGAAACCCTGTCAAGAACATACATTTGTCTTGCGCATTCCACTTGAGCTAGATGATGACGATCTTGATCTCTTCAAGAGGACCACCTTTCGTGATTGCGCTTGCTAGCACATGCTTGATGAAGACATCTTCAAATACTCCCCCATACACCATTATGGGAGAGTCTCGCTTAGCTTCGTCTTCATGAAACTATTTGCGCTTCATATTCTTCTCTTGATATAGATGATGGCTTGGAGATAAACATGAAGTTCACTCAATCTTCTTTTCCAAGCCATGCTTGCAATAAGCTCAACTCTTCACTTGACCATTTTTCATTTAAACCCTTGAGAAGAGCATTGATCATCATGAAATCTTCTAGAGTCCAACACATGAACTCCAATCTTTTCCTATGGACAAGATCTACAATAATATCTCAATACAAACATTAGTCCATAAGGATTGTCATTAATTACCAAAACCACGCATGGGGCAACACATGCACTTTCAATAGTGTTGACCTGCCCTTTTTTATTTTTATTTTTGCCACGTCAGCCCTGACAACGGGTCCCACCTGGCAGAAACATGGTTAAAACGTTAACAGGCAAAAATCAGTCCTCTCCGTCACACACTAGGCCCAAAAGTGGTATTATTTTTGTGTCCAAAAACTCAAATGTGATAGTTATGTGAGAACTCACCCGCAAATGTGGTGGTTTTTTTGTCATTTTTTCGGCTTTGCGAGGGACACGACGGGTCATCTCAAGCACTGCTTTCCGGTCAACTTTCACCCACACCGATCCCCAACACGGAGGGCCCCCTCAGGTATCTTTTGTCACGTCACCTGGGACTGGTATGCATCGCACGGCGACGGCCCCCCCTACCTGCACTGCCCCTCTTCCTCACACGAGCTCCAGCTTCATCGTGTAAACATGGCCGGCCGGTATATCGATCGAGCTTGGGTCTGAAGGCCGCACTGTGCGCGTTCGCTGTAGAGATGGATCCGCATGTGCGCCGATGATCTATCCGTCTTTGGAAAATTCAGGGGAGCCATGCACGGATGCACCTGCTGTGTCTCCGCTTCAGATGCTGCTGTCTCCCGTCTTTACGATGCTACATGTGCATACGTACATGGGTACTGTACGTATCTTTGGAGTATCTAGCTAGTATCCTCTTTGTGGCAACATGCAGCGACGAGGAGCAGAGCCAGTTCACAGTAGATGCAGAGGCTCGGTCGGGTCCCATTAGTACCAAGAGGACCGTACATATACATGAAGGATTAATTTCGTGGAACTCGAGTGATCTGATCACTGACCTCGTCTCACCTCCATGCAACGTCCTAATACTGAAAGTACTTGTCGACCTTCGTCATCTGCATGCAGCACGCTCGAGAGGAATACTTTTTTTTTCAAATGGAGGGTGTGCCGCAGCCTCTGCATCCACACAGCCGAGTTTTATTAATATGAAAAAATAGTAAGCACTAGGCTTTACAAAGAAATACATCGATCAACCAAAAGAACCACCGTCTAGGTGAAAACTCGCTACACCTACAAGCTTTCTGAAGGGGTGGACCAATCAGAGCCAATGCTCTGACCTCACGCACCTACGCACATCATCTAAATCCGGAGGCTTCAACCAGGCCGCCCAACAGCGCGCCGGAAGCACAAACCGGTCCAGCCAATTCTCAGCACACGCCGCATGCGTACAACAGAAGCCGCTGCCACCATCTTCCACCATCCCAGCTTCAGGAGCGATCAACGTGATGACCTTGCAAGACCTGTCATCGACATCGCCACGACGCCAGACAGCTCCACCATCCTACGCGAATCCATCATCATACCCTTGTCACCGAGACCCCGCTGCGCCACGCCGCCGAGACTCCCCGTCGTCAACGTGGTAGATGTACGCCGCTCCACTTCTTGCATCCTCCCTCCAGCAGCCGCTCCAAAAACAATGCCCCCAAGAGGGGGAGCGGCACCGATAGCGCCGCCATTGTCCGACCCGGGAACCCCGGAATCTGAGATTTCCCCCGGAGCAGCGCGAGCGGGTAGACAGTAGCTGCAACGACGATGCCTTCAACAAGGGAACGGCGTAGGCGCCGCCATCGCCTGTCCTGACCGTGGATAGAACTCGATTTTCATCGGTAGCCACGCCTCCCGACTTGCCGCCAGAGCTAACTGTGGGATCTAGACCGCCACAGCCAGCCGGCCGACCCCTCCGGCGGAGGAGGAGGCCGCCGCCGCTACGCCCGGAGCCGAAGCCCTTGGCTTCCTCTTGGTGCGAACGTAGCCCAGGAGGTCCATCGCATGTCGTTGCCGTGACCGCCGAGGTGCAGCAGATGTGAAGGACGCGGCCCGTCTGAGCCCATAAAGGTCCAGATCGAGCCCACGCATGCCGACCGCCGCCGCCAGCGCTTCGGGAGCCACCTGACCGCCGCCACCCCACAACAGCGTCGCTGTTCGTCCGAGGGGAGGTCGCCGCCGCCTCAGAATCAAACAGCCACCGAGGGAGATCCGCCACCGCCACCATGCTACACGAGCTTTGCCCGGCAACACCCCCGTCGGCGGCGGCAGTAGAGGTAGGGCTCGACAGGGGAGACGTCGAGGAGAGGCTGCCGGGGACGTCCTGGCGCGGTGCGGCGCCTACTACCAGAGCTGCAATTGAGAGCTGCAACCAGGTATCCTGGAGCCGATCGGGCGCCTACTACAGAGAAAGATACAGCACCGTGCGCTCAATAATTCAGAGACAGGCGTGATGTGCCTAACTAGGGGTCTAGAGTTAAGGCGCATGCATGCACAAGAAACAACACGTACGTGTGATCGATGTGGACTTGTTAGCTCGTACTCCATGACATCAAAGGCCTCCTGCAAATCAGCCCACCACAGTACGTATCGCTGTAGCATGCTTGCTCCGTCCGTGCGCACGCTAGACAGCAAAGCATCGATGCGAAGCTGATGTGTCCCGCTATTTCTACTATATACAAAGGACGGAGAAATCCGCTGCTTGTCATTCGTCCACGTCGCAGGCAAACCACACCCGTCAGATCGCCGTGACGGACGGCTGAGATGCGTCCACGTCGCCCCCAAACTCGCCAAGCACTGTAGCAACCTATTTTTGGCCAATAGGGGGCGCGCCACGTTTCCCCGGTCACCCCCGGTCACTCCCGGTCGCCTGTATGCACGATCTTTGGCGCAACACTTTTGCAAAAAAAACGCCCGCAAAGGACCAAACTGTAATTCCTACGAAACGAAGGGTCTTTTTTGAAAAATGATCCGCAGAATCCCCTCCCCTTTCTCTCTCCGCGCGCCGGCGACGGCCGACACGCGCAGCCGCCGCACCACTGCTCCCCGGACAAATCGACGCACACGGGGAGCTCGGCCACCGCGTCCTCTCCATCTCCGTCCACTGTCGTGTGCTGGGGCGGCCGAAGTCCGCTGGAATCGTCGCCGCCGTGGCCTCCCTCCGACCGCCGCGTTTTCTCGCCGCCGGCGTCGCATCCGCGCGCCGAGCTGCCCGCATTCCACCGCCGAAAAAAAGAGCTCCATGCCTTTCTGCGTTCTAGAGTTTGCGGCCGGCGGCCGCCACCGAGCCCCATCCGCTCCATCGCCTCCCTCTCCCGATCTCTTCTCTCTTCCGGCGGCTCCCACCCCGGGATCCAGCTCACCGGAGGAACTCGCCCCACCCTTGCCGCCTACGAAGGAGAGGTGGGTGATGGCCTTTCCCCATGCCAAGAAGGGCGAGGATGAGGTGAAGGTGAAGTTCGTGGAGGAGCGCATCCGTGCACCGTCATCGTTGGCCTACTCAGGCAAGGACTGTTGGTGGCCTTCGTCGCTGCTGTGGCCGTCGGCGTGCACGTCTTCCGGCGTTCCTTGTGAAGCCGCCGGCGTGGATGAGGCTCTTCTCAGGGCGGGCGGAACGCCGGGTCATCGTCCTGTTCGAGGTCGTCATCTCTGAAGACGCCGGCCAGCAGTGCAGCGGCCTGTCCTCCTCCGCCGCCTCTAGCAGTTGGGAGCACTGTCTTTCATCACCGGGAAGTGAGCTGGTCGCCGCTTGCACCAGTGCTGCTCCTCCCCCGCTTCAAGGTTGAGCTAAAAGTGGAGCCAAACTCCTCCTGTTTAATTTAAGCCATGGACAAAATCATCTATGTGCAGATCCGTTTTATACATGCTTATAAGGTGTTTGATGGAAATCCTAGCTATGATTGCTTAATATTTATGCTCCATCTAGCTATTTGCAATCTTCCAATTAAGGTACTAGGATGTTAAGAAGAGAGATTTCATATGACCGTGTGTTCTATACTTCTATCCCTTTTCACTTTGTTTGGTTCAGCTAGGCATGAAACACTAGAATGTTTGAGCAAAATAATATGTGCCTGACTTGCCAATGTCTTGGCCAACGAGGTGATAAGATAAATGAGCAGTTATCTCTTTAAGTTTTTCTGTACATCCCTTTTCACTAACAATAACATGTCTTTTTTTGTTTGGTTCAGCTAGGCATGAAGCACAAGAATGTTTGGAGAGAAAAAAAAGTGCCTGTAACCTACCATTGTCTTGACCAACAAGGCAATTATCTCTACAACTTCAAACATGACCTTCCTATAGAGGGAAATTGGGAGAGGATCATGAGACTCTTGGTGAATACCACTTCAAATGCAGGTTGATTTCATACTCTTACCATTCTTTATCTGAAGAGATTGTTCCCTGCTGATTTTTCTAAGGCCATACGCTCACGGCTCATCTACAGGAAAACGCAGTTTGCAAGAAGGTGATGCGGGACCTTCAGTACTGGTTTTCTCTATAGTACCCTGAGTTGTGATGGTACTGTATCATTGTTGCAAACTCGCAATTGTTTTTCCGGGCAAAGGAAATAAAAAACGTTGTGATGGTTGCAGCATAGGTGGCATTTCTCAGTTGTGATCATGCTGATGTTTTATCATTTGGTTACATGGCGATAAATTGGATACATAGTTGTGATGTGCATACCAGAAATACAGATACAACTAGGCCTGGGCATTCGGTTTTAACCGAAATTTCGGTTCGGTTTATTCGGTTTTTTGGGAATTCGGTTATTAAGAAATGGGCACCGAAATTATATCGGTTTTTCTAGATAATTTTAGTTCGGTTAACAGATAATTCGGTTCGGTGTTCGGTTTAAACCGAATTTACTAGACATGACAGAATAAAAGGAAATAACAGTGGTGTAATGCGTGTCAGTATGGTTGCATGCATGCACCAGCACAAATACATACGCCATGTACACACCACTAGAACCAGACGTACATCCATACAACCACACATGAGACACCCCCTACTCCTGCTACGTGATATGTCCATGCACTAGTCAATTAGTCATGTCTCATGTGCATGCCTAGCGATGCAACAAATATAAAAGCATGGGGCTGCCACGATGCGTATTCCTGAGTACTAGTCAATTAGTCACATCGCGAGTATTCCTAAAAAAAAGTACGCTGCACTGGGCCATGGCCTGCTGGGCGTTTTGCACGTCTTTTGGCCCATCCAGTAAGAATGCACGGTAGCGAAGGTCTCCAGTGAAGTGTTTTGATCTCTCTCGACTTATCTCGGTTTATTCGGTTGTTTCGGTTAACCTTAGGTAAAAACCGAATTAATATTTGTGAATTCGGTTTATCACATTTACCAACCGAAATTAGCTCCAGTAAATTCGGTTTCGGTTCATTCGGTTTCGGTTCCGGTTAATTCGGTTCGGTGTTCGGTTTTCGGTTTTTTATGCCCACCCCTAGATACAACCATCTGGCCTCAAAAAATAATCCATCAGTGAAGTTGATTCATAAATCAAACTGAGGCAGACGTAGGATCTACTCTGTAGCCAACCCTGAGTACAAGATTGTTTACATGTATGTATCAGATTAGTCAATCATGTAGCCAACCCTGTAATATTATTGCTCTTAATCAAACTTTAACAGTTCTATATAATGAGAGTTTACGTACAATAATTAGATATATGAATGCTATTTCAATTCCAGTCAAGATGTTTCGTGACATAGGTAATTTTACACTTTCTTTTTCAGTTTTCTAACCTGGTAGAGGACAACCATAGGGTTATGTGATCGCCTTAGACACAGTTCCGAACCTGCTATTCAGTCAGATTCCACAAATATGCAGGTTTGCATGGTCTTTTGGTGTACGTTCGGCTCTGAAGTTCCTGTTTGTTGCCAGGTGCTGCAACTCTAATATAAGTTTCTACGTTCGGCTCTGAAGTTCCATTATGAGCTTCAGTTCTAGACATTATAGGAAAAAAGGGCTTCAAGTTAACTTACTAAATCATACATAAGAATTCAGTGTGTTACCAAATGCAGTGGCTAGGTGATCAACTCTTTCATGAAAAATCTGCTGTAATTATCTAATAATGGACAGTGGTTATGTCTAGATATACATGCGAATTGTATTTTTAAGCTTTCCAAAAATGGAAGTTGTTCACTTAGAATCTTCGAACATGAACATATTTACCTAACATAGATTGAGTTGATTGATCATGTGGAGTTTACATGGAAATGGACCACTATCTTTATCTCCAACCAATACTTATATCAGTTTCAGGCATTTGCGTATTGTTTGCCTAGTGCAAGGGCCGCATGTTCTTAAAAAGTTTTTTCTTAGGATCCAATATATATCATTGAGGATATTTCATGAAACTACCCTTATGTTGTAGCTAGCCATATGTACGATTTTTATGTGCATGCCACCAGATAGTAAAAAATTCTGTGGGTGTGCTAAGTTGGTGTACCTGAAATTTTGGTCTGTTCATCCTCAATCAAGAAAAAAGGTTCTTCATGCAGTAGCCTTCCAACATGTGCATATGCAAGTTCATATTGAGCATAAGATGATATTTTTAAACTGTATTTGTAGATTGTTGAAATTATCTAACTTACTGTATTTCATTTGCTGAGTTCTGCTCAAATACATTAGAAAACTCAAATTCTATATACCTTTTAGTTATCCATGAGAATACACACTTGATTACTAATTTGATTTGGAGAGATCATTGTACATGTATTTCTGAATGGTGAGTGACTTTGCTGCTTTGAGGTGAGAAGACCAGATACGACTTGGTTGTCTGCTGAGGTACAAATTTTTGCCTGTTCTCAAATTGTCATTAGCTAATACATTCCCGTTATTTGCTAGAAGCTGATGGCCGATGGGCTGGGTCGGTGCTGATTGTGCATCGCCTTCTTATAGGGTCACTACCTACCGTCTGCTCTTCTGGATCATTTTTAGGTTGTCTGTTTGTTTTGGGAGGAGTCTGTTAAGAGAGATCTGAAGGATTGGAATATCACCAAAGAACTAGCCATGGATAGGGCTGCGTGGAAGTTAGCTATCCATGTGCCAGAACTATGACCTGGTTTCGAGATCTTATGGGTTTCAACTCTATCCAACCCCAACTTGTTTGGAAAAAAAACCTTTGTTGTTGTTGTTGTTGTTGTTGTTGTTGTTGTTGTTTGTTTTAGGAAATCTATGTGAAAGACGCTATTGGCAGTGACAAGAAAACCGATCGAGGAGAAAAGGAAAAAAAGAGAGGAAAAACCTCTGTACCCTTTGATGCTCCTGCTGGGCGTTGTTCTACTTTTCCCTCATATTTGTTTCATGTTATAAGTTCCCGGGTGTTGCACCGGCGAGGATGACAAAAAGGTCTGCTAGCGCCTGCTGAAACTCTCTCTGGTTGCTAATTTGTCAATAGAACTGCATTGATTCTCACTACATTTGCCTTATCT
Source organism: Poa pratensis (assembly GCA_947311845.1). Lineage (NCBI taxonomy): Eukaryota > Viridiplantae > Streptophyta > Magnoliopsida > Poales > Poaceae > Poa > Poa pratensis. The sequence goes on from CAMZMU010000035.1 coordinate 50,788,971, forward strand.
TTAAGTGCTTTGCTGAAGATGAACTTCAGGATGAGAGTGTATGGCAGAATGACTAGGATACGCACTTACAGGATACTGCTCCACATGTTCTTTTTGAGTAGACGTACAGGTTGTATAATTAGACGGACTTAATAACTGATCTTAGTCTATGCAATGCAAAACTATGTGTGTTATGTGTTTGCACATGCTTATGTGACCATATCTATCAGATCAGTACCTGTAGGATGTTGAGAAGAAAAAACAACCATTCTTACCGGTGTTGCTTAATATCACACCATATTGGCTCCATCGAATGACTTGGTTGGAAACGTGGCATGCTGCACTTTGTAGAAGTGTGCAGACACAAGCTCACCACGCCTATCACAAATTGGCAAAAAGTGTTGTCGTCGGCACGGCAGCGGTGGCAATTGCTGACATCACCATGACGTCGCAATGGCCCCGCCTGACAGTTTTTTTCTTCTTTTTAGAACCATTTCCAGAAAATACTATAAACTCCTGACATGTGGGACCTTTTTCCCAAAACAAATTCCATAAAATGCTAATTTTTTAAAAATCAATAGCTTTAAATACAAACTCATTTGAACAATTCAATTTGCTAAATATTTCGAAATACACTAAAATACATCAAAATGCTCAAAAAAAATTGTAACACATTTGAACATTTCAATTTGCTAAACAATTTGATATACTCTAAAATATATCAACATAATCTAAATGTATTTTCCCCTAATTACGTTGAGTCAAATTTGATAAATGCTCACATATTGCATTCTCCCTAATTATGGAGTTGGAATAAAAATTTACGGTAAAATACAACCATATCTGAACATTTTAATTTGCTAAATATATCTAGAGATACTCGAAATAACAAATTGCTTCTTTTCCTTTATGTGTTTTCATTTTTTCTATTCTCTTATCTTTTTCTTTGCCTTCCCCTTCGTCTACCTACAAATTTCACATTTCAGACACACGGGTGCAGATAAATTTAATAAATGCTCAAATTGGCTAATATTTGGAGATAACCATAATATATTTCCTCTGATTATGGTGTTAAATAAAAAAATTATGGCAACATGGAACCATATTTGATTATTTCAATTTATTTAACATATTTGGAAGTAATAAAACTTAACTCTCTCTAATTACGCAGCTAAATTTTCAAATACTTTATTAGATGAAAATTTGGAGAAAATGCAAATTAAATTCCTCTAATTATGGATTGAATTTAAATTAAATTTAATAAATGCTCATAAAATGTATTCCCTCGGATTATAGAGTTAAATTAAATAATTAAGGCAAAATACAAACATATTATATCAATTCAAATAGTTTGATACTTAGAGATAATATAACTGAACTCTCTCCAATTATGCAATTTAATTTAATGAATGCTCAAATTAAACTTAACTCTCTCTAATTATGTATTTAAATTTAAATAATGCTTGATTATATGAATGTTCCAAGAAACCACAAATTCATTTCCTCTAAATATGGGTTAAATTTAATAAATGCTAATACAACATATTTCATCCAACTAAGAAGTTCAATTACATATTTACGTCAAAATACGGACATATTTGATCAGTTCAATTTATGAAGTTAAATTACACATTCATGCCAAAATACAAACATATTTAACCACTACAAACTTCTAAGTACTTCGACATACCCTAAACGATAAATTCCAACATATTTCAGCATTTTTAATTACAACGGGTGCTTACTATCCCCCATTACTGTTATCCCCCTTGCCACGAACCTCCCCCGCCAGATCGACGGGTACGGGCGGCTCCGCCGTCCGCGCCGCTCCCTCCTCGCCAAGCACCGCTTGCCGGCGCGCCGCACAGGCATGGCAATCGCCGCCGCGTTGTCCCGCCGCCAGCGGCCGCTCCGGCGACTATTTGGGGGCGGCGCCGCCACCTAGGGCCAGCCCGCGACAGGGCGCGTCCAACGCGCCCAACCCCGCGTCCCAGGACGCCGTAGCGCGCCGCCGGCATCGTCCGCGCCGCCGCGGTGGTTCGCCCGGCCGGTGACGTGACGGTGGGCGTCACCTGCCTGTCGGGCCGCTACGTGGGCTGGGCCGCCTGTTCGTCGGCCGGCTCGGGTTTTTTTCCCTTTTCCTTTTTCTTTTTTCTTCTTTCCCTTTTCTTTTTATTCTGCTTTTTCCCTAATAACTTTTATATGTTTTGAACCAGCAAATATAATCAAATTTAGATACGATATATATATCAACATGTACACGAAAAAATACACCTACCTGATCAGATTTTTAGACGATGTTCAAATCTGCACATTTAATAAACGTGAAAACAATTCAAATATGAATAACTCTTCAATTCGACTATTTTAAAAAAAATTGAAAAACTTCTCAAGCTACACAACTTTTGAATTTTAACAATTTTGCGATTACATAATTCAAAATTTTAGCTCACGGCCGATTTGTAAACGATGTTCAAATCTGCACATTTAATAAACGTGAAAACAATTCAAATATGAATAACTCTTCAATTCGACCATTTAAAAAAAATTGAACAACTTCTCAAGTTACACAACTTTTGAATTTTAACAATTTTGTGATTACATAATTCAAAATTTTAGCCCACGGGCGGACTTATGTAACTTTTCAAATTCATTTCAAATTCAATTCAAACCAAATTTATAATTTATGCAACCTTTTCTAGATTATTGAAAAACTTGAAATTTTTAAAATACGCAGAAACAAAATAAATAAAAAATATCAAAATGCTACGGAAAAATTGTCAACTATTTTTCACACAAAACAAATAAGTTTTGCAAATTCAAATATGTAACAATCAAAATAATCATTACATATACTTTGCATCCTTTTCCAAATTATTGCAAAACTTGAAAATTTTAAACTGCACACCAACAAAATATAAGAAAATATCAAAATGGTAGGGAAAAAATTGTCAGCTATTTTCACACAAAACAAATAAGTTTTGAAAATTCAAATTGGCCTACATTTTATTTTTCACACACAAAACAAAAAGTTTTGCAAATTCAAATATGTAAGAATCAAAATAATCATTACATATACTTTGCAACCTTTTCCAAATTATTGCAAAACTTGAAAATTTTAAATTGCACACCAGCAAAATATAAGAAAATATATCAAAATGTTAGGGAAAAAATTGTCACCTATTTTCACACAAAACAAATAAGTTTTTAAAGTTCAAATTGGCCTACATTTAGACATGGGAAAAACAATCATATGTGAGCATTCAAACCCAAATTACAAATTCAAATATTTTGACGTGTCATACGACTTCCAAACCTGCTCATTTCGTAAACATTAAAGCGAAAAATCGAATTTCAACAAACTCCAAATTGTTCAGTTCCTAAGATCTACATTTGAACATTTCACCTCAAATTTCAAATTTACATATTTCCAGAATTTCAACTACCTTCCAAATCTGATCATTTTTCGTAAACATTAAAAGAATACAAGTATGAATACATTTAAATACGTCAAACCTTCACAATCTCAACAATCTTCTAAGCGCAAACTTTCCGAGTTCAAATAATAATCAAATTTCAACATGATTTTAAAAAAACATATTTGAAAAAAATTCAAATCCATGGACGCGGCGAAGCCCGCGCATAGTCCCCTAGTACTATGTACACAGTGGCAACAAGGCCAAGCACCAAGCGACACGCACACTGTGCTTGCTACTGTAGTTGGTACAACAAGGGAAAGACCACCCGTTGTCGACGATCGACCAGATATTTGGGAAAAGGTCCATCTTAAACATTGAACAGGTAAGAGCATCTCCACTCGCGGCGCCCAAACGGCCGCCCAAACGCCATTGGGGCGTGCCGGACACAAAATCGCCTCCACTCGCGGCGCCCAAACGCGAATTCGGTCCGGAGCGGCCCAGTTTTGTGTCCGGCACGCCCAGCCCACGCCCTCAACTTGGGGAGGCTTGGGGCGGCCCCGGACGGAAGGAAACGCGACGCCACGTAGGCCTCCGACGTGCGGGCCACGCCTGGCAGTGAGACAAGATCGCAATAAGTGACGGCTTCCCCCAATTCGTCCGCAGAAATCACATTTCCCCGCCATCTCTCCCGCCAAAAGAAAAGCCCTCGCGCCACGACGGCACCCAAGGGGAAGGCAGCGAAGGAGACGGAGGCGGCGGGGAAGACGCTGGGCGTCAAGCGCAAGGCCCCCCCCCCTCCCCGCCCAGGGAGAAGCCGGAGGAGATGAGGCAGAAGGATTGGGATCTCGACGTACTCCGGCGCCGATTGGACACGCAGAGCCGTGCCGGGCGCCGTGTGAAGGAGAATGAGAGGAAAAGGCTCGGCACGGCGGCGCCATTGACGGCAAGGAAGATCGCCACCATGAACAAGACCGTCGCCACCTTGAACCAAGCATTCGCCTTGGGAGGGAGCCCAGAGAGCAGCGCCACTCTACGATGCAAGGTTGGCGGCTCGCCGTCGAATTCCTCCTTCTTCGCCGACAGCGCCGCCGCCACGCCTCGCACCAGGTTCTCCCCCGAGTACGGCGACAGCCAGCATCACGGCGGCTTCGACCACAACGTCATCTTCCCTTCTTGTGGCCCGGATCTAAACCACCCCGTCGATCTGAATTCGCCGGCGATGCGGAGAGAACCCGCCGTCCAAACGGCCGCCGGTCGGAGCCTTTCATTCGACGCGAGCACCTCCCATGTGATCGACGGAATGACTCCCGACGTCCCGGAGCTCATGCAGGTATGAACCCGCGTTTTGTAGCCATGTCATGTACAATAGACGTGTGCATAGGCCAGATGTGCCTACCGGCCTTGCTCCTTGTGTGTAGGAGACCGCCCATATCATGGACGACAACACCCGGGCGGAGGATGACGACGACGGGTTCGACGAGGATGAGGAGTACTACGAGGACGACGCCGAGAACGACGACGAGGTCGAGGAGGAGGGGGTGGTGACCAACGCTGTGGTCGGCGAGCAGGCGGCGAAGAAGAAGAAGGGGAGCCGCGGCACAATCTGGATGACCAAGGAAGACGAGTGCATGGTCGAATCATGGAAGGCCATTACTACTGGCGAGATCACAGGCACAAACCAGTCGAGCACCGCCTACTGGTCCCGGATCAAGGACGAGTTCGACGAGCGCCGGTTCACCAAGGACTTCTACAAGGTGAGCATGGTGCGTGGCCAAGGCGCCATCGAGCATAGGTGGCGCATCGTCCAACGCCTCGTCAACAAGTTCCACGGCTGCCACGAGAACATCGTCGACCGGAAGGAGAGTGGGAAGGGCCCGGCGGATCAGGTGACCTCTGGCTTGCGATCCCTTTGTTGTTTTGTTTCTTAAGTACAATTGTGATCGTCGTCCGCTTGCTTTGTTGTAGGTCATCGACGCCCTTGTGTTGTACAAATCCATCAACAAGGAGAAAGACTTCAAATTGATGCATTGCTACAAGCTTCTCCAAAGTTGTGAGAAATGGAAGGCACACCGGTGGACTTTGAACAAGAACGGCCGCGCCGAGCTCAACGCCGATCCCCAAAACTCGGAGGGGCGGCCAATCAGGAACAAGAAGGCGAAAGCGGCCTTGGCAGCAGCGGCAAAGACGGACAGAGTGCAGTCGTCCATCGACAAGGTCCTCGCCGATGTTTGCTCCAACTCGAGCTTGAGGCGCGAGGAGAACAACGCAAGGTGGGCGACCTTGATGCAGAAGGCCAACGTCAAGATCAACCTCGAGCAGAAGAAAGCCGCCGTCAAGAAGAGGAGTCAGGACTTCATGATCTTGACGGCCGACGTCTCCAACTTGGACCCGCTGGCGAGGGCGGCGCACAACATGTATCGCGCCGCGATCCTGCAAGAGCTTGGGCTCGTTCCGCCCGAGAACGGCGCCGAGAACGGCGACAACCACGACACCGAGACCGGCCACGGCGCGGACGGCCAGGTCGACGATGACCCCGACATGATCGCCGATGACCCCGACATGACTCAGCCCAGCTATGGTTACGTGCCCCAGCCTGGTGACAACATCTAGATCGACGACGATGACGGCGGTGGTGACAAGCAGACGCCGGGCTGCCCGGCGTATTTTGGCGGCATATTTTGGCATAGTGTATTTTGGCGGCACATTCGAATTTGCAAATTTGGGTGCCGCGAGTGGGGAGCGAGGGTGCCCAAATGCGCCAAGTAGTCCGGACGGCGCCCAAACGGCCTGTCCGGAAGGCGTTTGGGCGGCCGTTTGGGCGCCGCGAGTGGAGATGCTCTAAGGTTGGACGGACTGAAGCCTAAAGTCAAAATTCTTCGCAACCTGAAATATTTGACTTCCGTCTAAATCACTGAAAATGTTTGCTTTACGAGAATGCGATGACCCTGACCAGGATTGCAGACTACTCTCACCGACCCCACCTGCAAGAACCGTCTTACTCAATCTGGCGGATGCAAACAAGTGCGCATCACGGTGCAGGAGATCACGACGGCTCCTAGGCGTCGGATGATTTGGCAGAGGAGACCAGTAGCGAGGTGAGGCTGTTGGCCACGGTCGACCCCGAGCGGCTCCGGCGCCACCTCCGCAAGGCCACCTGCGTTCGACCTGTTGGTGTCCCTCCCGTCGCCCTCCAAGGAGAGTGGCGGCAAGAAGGGCGACCCCTCCATCGCCCTACTCTCCAACCTGCATCTCCAAGAGGATGCGCAAGGGCGGCCTGTTAGAAATACAATGGTGGTAATGGAGCAGCCGCGGCGTGGGCTACGAACTAACAGTAGTAGTTGATGATGGGGCTGCGTCTCGATGACTGATGGAACAACGTGGCGTACCGATTCCAAGTTTTGAGAGAAGAAATCGCGCAAGCGGTCAATGTGGACACCACAGACCACCGTACGCCGGAACAAGTAGTGCGAGGAAGTGGACGCCGAAAACTTGGTTTTGTCCTGGTTGCTAATCGAGAGCGGAGAGAACTGCGGTGGCGGACAAAATTGTCGGCGGCCCGAGAGTAGCAAATTATTCAGTTTGAGTTATGTTTTTAGTGAAAAACTAGCAATGTGGCCCTCACAAATGCGAGGGCATCGTCTTTAGCGTATTTAATATGTTCACGAACTTAAGTTGTGGTTTCATAGATATTGGAAACACGAAAATATAAATCATAGAATCCTATAACTGTCATAAATTGTATGATAGATAAAACATCACCAACGCGGAACCTTTGAATTTATGGGAGGGGAGATATTCTTACATCCAAAAAACTTCATGGCACACATTTTAGAACATTGTTTAGTTTTAACCATTGGTAGTGCTATTTAAAATATAATTTTGCTCTATTTGTTTCATCCCCTATTCTTCATTATACTCTCTAGCTGACACAATTTTTATCGTGTAACAATGACTGCATACACTTTGATGACACATAGTTTCATCTAACATACTAAAGTTTAAAACACAAATCATGGATAGTACATCGTTTCAGCACTTCAAATCGTCACCAGTTTACTTCAAATCATCTCAAAAATATTTTTTTATTTCCGCCACAAAACTCTAGCTAGCAGGTTAATACTGCTCCTTACAGCATCCTCCTACTTTCCAGTAGTTTAGGTCGATTTTATTGGCATAATTTCGTTCTCTCCATACTAAGGCACTCTTCAACCCAATAAACATACGCTCTCGCTTACTTTTATTTATCGTGTCGTGAAACAACAATGTGTTGGTATCTTCATTGGTCATAATTTTGTGTACTTGTTTGCAAATTCCAATAATGTCTCCTCTCAAATTCTATTCATAAGAAATCAAAGAACGTTCCTCGCAAAAAAAAAAATCAAAGGAACTCGCAAATAGTGTACTTAATCAAAACATAGGAAAACCATAGGAACTCATTAGACATGGTTATTTTTCAAAGCGTTATAGTGAAAACAATTTTTTACTTCCAGTTGAGTGTGATCAATAGAAATACTTTAATACAATTTTAGTTCTCAAAAGTTAAAACTTGATCTATAGAAAATTTCTAAGAAGCAACAATTTATAATGACTTTGGAATTATTTTCGACGAAAATGGTAGGCTATCATTTCTGGTAGAAACACAAATATTATTGGTGACATATCTTAAGAACAACCCATTTCGGTGGTCTTTATAGGTAAGCTTAATCCTTGAAACTATACAATCATTGGATGATGTTTTATGCACATGGAAGTATACTCTTGAAATCTTTTCTGTGTGATTATTTTAAGTTATATTATTAAACTTTATACACTTCAGGAAAGTCTATTGTTTGGTACAGTTATTATCATCTATTGACCATTATTTTATTAATACAACTAGGAGAATATATTGACTTGTGATTTTTTCAAACACAACTGTGATGATATAGTGGTTTTGACATTGTTTACAAATAGCTATGGTCATTTGTCTTTTATGATATACTAACAAAAGGAGGGTATGCTAGATTAGCGACCAGATATTTTCTTTTCTGAGAACTTCTTGCATGTCTATCTTTGTCTACCACATTGTTCTTGTCTATCACACTTTGATTTACAAGTAGACTTCCTTTTGTAAAATATATAGTTAATTTATGATTATGCATTAAACGTAAAAGCCACTTCAACTTTTAGAATCTCCGTTACGTCAAACATGAGCTCTCAATTTTCCTTTCATTAAAAAGAAATTGTTTCAAACTTACCAAGTTCCAAGCTCCATTCACCATAAACAACAGAAAAAGGCTCTGAGAAGTGGGAGAGGTAATAATCAATCTTCTAAGTGTGTTTTAGGTATGTTATGTTCGATTCTTCTTCATGACATATTGGCGACGCGTAATTCTTTGTGTTTTCGATGGATCAACGCTTATCAGGGAGTGGTGCATGGAAACAATGGTCCTTCAATTATTCTCCTAAGTGTATTTTAGTTATGTTAGTATGTTCCCCATGACAGTGTCTTGGGGTTAAGATGGTGTCATATAGTATAAATGTCTATTGGCTCCACCTGATCTTTTATGTTTTTCTATGGATCAACGCTTATCAGGAAGAGGTGCATGAAACCGATGGTCCTGAATCATTGTCCCTAGTGTATTTTAAGTATGTTATGTTAGTGTGTTCTCTATGACAATGTCTTGGGATTGATATGGTTCCATACGGTATAAAAGCCTATTGGACCCGCCTAATTCTTTGTGTTTCTGTATTATCTAATTATTTGTGTATAGTTAAAGAGGGTTGCACTTTTGATTATCCGTCGACAATGTGCCAATAATGGTAATTTTTTTATTTTGGACGCCCCTCGACTAAAGTCGTCGTCCATGCACGGTGTGATGTAAGTATGTCTATGTATATGGTGGTACCATGCTAGTGTTTCCGTAAGTATATCTACATCAAACTCAACGTTTCTAAAGTTTATACTTATCTTGTGATTAACTTTTTATTCTCAATCACGCATATGACTACACCACGTTCTAAGTAGGATGCGATACTTTCCTTTTTTTTTTAAACGACCGCAGTTTTGGTTACCGAATAGAACATCACATGTGTGTGTAATATCACTATTTTTGGCAAATATGTACTATGCATTTTTAAGGAAAATAACACTTAATGCTTGTATGTGTCATTTCTTATGTCATTATTCGATTAGTATATCGAATTAAGTTCAGCTTCTGGCTAGCCCAAGTCTATATTCGACGTTATGTCATCATGCAGGGTTATTTATATTGTTCTGTGCGTCTATTGGATGAGCCATTTGTACATAGAGTAAATTTCTATTTCAAAACTGAGTGCAAAAATGGAAGGAAGAGAGTCACGTATTGATTGTTTCATACGCTAGAGCTACGGAGGGATCAGCTTTTTCTGAATCGTCCAATGCTCCCATCGGGTTTATTTTGCCGTGCCATCAAATAATTCGAAAAAAAAAAAGAATAGTCACGTATTGACATGGGAAACTGAGCACGATCAGCTTTTTTCAAAACTGTCTTATCAGGTTTGCAGATAATAATATAAAATTATTTCATCCGGCCAGATTGCATGCAAAGGAGGAGTACTACCTACGTAACGTGTTGGTGCTGGTTTGTTTTTCTTTTTTCAAGGAAACGGTAAATGACATGATTTACGGGATGCGATTTTGTTGGACGGAACGTGATTTGGTTGTGGATAACAACTTGTTTGTACCGATTAAAGTTGTACGTAACTTTTCTATCTTTTAATCTCAACCATCACAATCAAAATTAACGGATTATATATTTCTAACCTATGTGGTTTTTTTTTTTTGAAGCGCAGTGCAGTAGGGGAAAACCCCTACTGCTCAATTTTCCATTTTCTATGACCAGTCACATATTTACATGGTACATGGCCATAATTATTCATAAGGTATCTTAGCCAGGATTGCATGCCATCCTTCAGACTAGGTCTAGCTCTATGCATTGACAAAGATATAAATGATTTAAATCTAACAACACATCTGTTAACAGATGGCGCAATCCCTCTGAAGATGTCATCATTTCTTTGCTCCCAAATACTCCAGCATCCAGTAATCATAATCTCCATCATGAAGTTAATTGAATATCTAGTCTTTGCTTCCTGGATCATCTCGTTTATGTCATAGTCAATATTCCATTCAAACCCTAAGGCCCACCAAAAACTCTGACTGAAACTGCATTCAAAGAACAAATGGAGAAGTGTTTCTTCAGGACATGTGTCACATAGAACACAATCAGAGAATTCAACATGGAAGTTCTTTCTTTTCATCATCTCCTTAGTGTTAAGTCTGCCATACAACAGCAGCCATGCAAAAAAATTGTGTCTCGGCAAGCTGCAAGTCTTCCAAATATCCAGGACTGTTTGTTGAGGATGATGCTCCCCGATCATTGCTCTATATACCTTTCTTGTAGAGTATCTTGTATCTGATCCAGATGTAATCCAGTGATCATGGTCCTCATTTAAATGGATGGACATTAATTCCTCCCTAAGCTCAAGGAGTTGTTCATGGGCAATGGCTGATAGGGGTAATTGGAACATATTATAGATGTTTTCATGCATATCATTCCATGCCTTTCGAAGTGATGTATTCTCATTAGTAGAGAATGAGAATAAGTGTGGGTATTTGTCCTCTCTCACTGAGCCTCCCCAGTTATCTTTCCATAAGAGAATTGTTTTTCCATCAGTTGGAGTACAGGTTGCCAGTTCCTTGTACTGTTCGAAGAGGGACATACAGTCTTTCCACCAGAATGAGCCTTTCCGATTTGCTGCATGTGGGATCACATCATTGCTGTAATGAGCGTTCCATATTAGATTAACCCAAGGTATATTCATCTTGTTGTAGAATTTGTGGAGGTTCTTCATTAGTAGTGCTTTGTTCTGAGTTCTCAGGTTCAGAACGCCAAGACCACCTTGTTCCTTTCGCCTACACACTAGATCCCATTTGGCAAGACATTTACCATGCTTTTCAATATCTTTGCCTGCCCAAAGAAATTGTCTACCACTTTTCTCGAAGTGGATAAAAATAGTGACATGTATCTTGAGGGAGCACATAGCAAACATGGGCATTGACTGGATTAGAGAGTTAAGCAGGGTAAGTCTTCCCGTATATGTCATCAAATTGTTGATCCCTGATAGTCTTTTATCTAGTCTTGATATCATGGGCATTAAGTCTGCTACAGAAGGCCTAGTTGTACCCAAGGGTAAGCCTAGATAAGTAAATGGTAGGCTCTCGACTTTACATCCGAATATGTTTGCAAGATTTGTGGCTTCTGCATTATCAACATTTATAGGGACTAGAGATGTCTTTTGGTAATTGACCTGAAGTCCAGTGGAGGCACTAAAATCAGCCAGGATGTTTTTAAGCTGAAGCAGTTGAGTAGAGTCTGCTGGCATGATCATAATAGTGTCGTCAGCGTACTGAGCAATTGGGTATTTTTGACCAAAGTCGTTGGGAACAGGCAGATCAAGAATTCCCCTTTGCCATGCATCATTAATAACACTTTGTAAAAGGTCCGCAGTGTTGACAAATAAGATCGGAGATAGTGGATCGCCTTGCCTTACTCCTCTTTTGCAAATAATTTTCTTTCCTGGGTTTCCATTTAGGAGAACAGAGGTAGAGGCAGAATTCAAAATCCTTTGCACCATGGAAATCCATTTGGGACCAAATCCTTTTGCCCTCAACATATTTATAATTGCATCGTACTCTGATACGTCTCAAACGTATCTATAATTTCTGATGTTTCATGCTTGTTTTATGTATCATTGTCACATGTTTTATATGCATTATATATCATTATTATACATTTTCTGGGACTAACCTATTAACAAGATGCCACAGTGCCAGTTCCTGTTTTCTGCTGTTTTTGCTTCCAGAAAAGCTGTTCGGACAATATTCTCGGAATTCGACGAAACAAAAGCCAAACCTCCTATTTTTCCGAGGCATACACGGAGCCAGAAGGGCAAGCCGGGGGAGGCCCACGGCCTCCTCCTCATAGGCTCGCGCGGCCAGAAGGGGGGCGGCGCGAGCAGGTGGTCTGACCGACTCGGTTACCCCCTCGCGTCGCCCTTTCGCCTATATATTCCCCCCGACTCGAAAACCCTAAATATATACATCATACTCCAGAAAGACTCCCGGAGCGCCGCCGCCATCGCGAAACCTAGTTTCGGGGGTTAGAAGTTCCTATTTCGGCACCCTGCCGGGACGGGGATTGACCCCCGGAGCCTTCTCCATCGACGCCACCGCCTCCATCATGCTCCGTGAGTAGTTCCCCCATGGACTACGAGTTCTAGCTGTAGCTAGTTGGTACTCTCTCTCCCATGTACTTCAATACAATGATCTCATGAGCTGCCTTACATGATTGAGATCCATCTGATGTAATCGGTGTTGTGTTTGTTGGGATCCGATGAATTGTTACATTATGATCAGTCTATCAATATGTTTGTGAAGTTATTGTTGCTGCAACCTTGTTGTGTTTAATACTTGTCACTAGTGCACGAGTGGCATGATCTTATATTTAAGCTCTATAATTATTGCTTAGATTGTATCTACAAGTTGTTTGCACATGTCTCTGTCCGGAACCCGAGGCCCCAGAGTGACAATAACTGGGATAACCGGAGGGGATGGTTTAGACATGAGGATCACATGTTTTCACTAAGTGCTAATGCTTTGCTCCGGTGCTCTATTAAAAGGAGTACCTTAATTACCAGTAGATTCCCTTGAGGCCCCGCTGCAAACGGGCTGGTAGGACAAAAGATGTTATGCAAGTTTCTCATTGCGAGCACGTATGACTATATATGAAAAACATGCCTACGTATGATTAATAGACTAGATGTTCTGTCTTAATGCTATTTCAATTCTATCAATTGCCCAACTGTAATGTGTTCACCCAACACTTGTTATTGGAGAGTTACCACTAGTGTAGATAGCTGGGAACCCCGGTCCATCTTTCATCATCAAATACTCACTCGGTCCTATATGCCATTAGAAGTAGTATCAACTATTTTCTGGTGCCATTGCCTCTGTGTTACTGCTACTGCTGCTGTGTTACTGTTACTATTGCTCTCATATTACTGCTGCTTTCACATCACCCCTGTTACTAGTGCTTTTCCAGGTGCAGCTGAATTGACAACTCAGTTGTTAAGGCTTATAAGTATTCTTTGTCTCCCCTTGTGTCGAATCAATAAATTTGGGTTTTACTTCCCTCGAAGACTGTTGCGATCCCCTATACTTGTGGGTTATCAAGACTATTTTCTGGCGCCGTTGCCGGGGAGCATAGCTCTACTCATAAGTTCACCTGGGGAGTACACTCTACCTCTCTCTCTGTTTTTATTTTATTTTGTTTTGTCTAGTTTATTTGTGCTTAGTTTATTTTTGTTTAGTTTATTTTTGTCTTGTTTTATTTTTCTTATAAATTCGAAAATCCATAAAAATTTGAAAAACCGAAAAATAAAAACTGTTGTTATGGAAGAACCCACAACCTATATGGAGCTTATAGAATTATATATGAAGTATAGAGAATCAAAAAAGGGTGAAGTCATGAGTGTGTGTTAGAAAGTTGAATACAATTGCTAAAATCTTGCTTAAACGCCATGATATAAACTGTTGCTCTAAACAGGATACTAAACATCTTAAATTCCAGTGTAGCTTTAGTGAAGAGTTTTAATTGTGAACTATCATTGGAATAACTATATTCATCTTGGGTTCGAAGAAGTAGAACAATTTGTTTTATTTATGGGAGCCTCTGAGATAGAATCTTTCATGGCTAAAAATTATGAAACTTGTATTGCTTGTAAGGACCTTAAAGATTATGTCTCTTCTATCCTTGATTATTGCATAGAACATTACAGCAATAATCCTTATATCGTTGATTACAAAGAGAGACTCATTAATGCACAAGAATGCACTCACAATTTGCAGGAACCTGTGGAAGAAGAAATTGCTGAACCTGAAAGCTCATTAGATGAAAAAGAGGAGGAGAGTGATGAACAAAAGGAGGAAGAATGGATTAGCTACCCATGCCTACCTTCTAATGAGAGTAACTCTTCATCTCTTACATTATTTGATTGCCCTCCATGCTTACCCAAGGAGGATGAATGTTATGTTCCTGTTGATTCTCTTGAAATTTTCCTATGAGTAAAACTTGTGAGAATAATTATGCTACTGTTATATATGATAATCCATGCTATTTTGATAAATCTTATGATAATCCTTTATTTGTGGCTGATATCGAAATGCATGGTACTAAAGAGTTTTGCTTAGAAAATGTTTATGATAAAGCTCTAGATGATGGTCCTATGTTACTTGATAATATTAATTGTACTACTAATGAAAATGGGATTGGAGAAGTCTTGACTTTATCTAGGTCCCATATCTTTTGAGATGATCAATCATCTTGTTATAAAATTGTTAATGTGGGTTCGAAATTTTTAATCCCACTATTTTGAGCTTGATAAAAATATGTGTTTGTAGATCATGAAAAGCATGCTTTATGTGATAGTTATATTGTTGAGTTTATTCATGATGCTACTGAAAATTATTATGAGAGAGGAAAATATGGTTGTAGAAATTTTCATGGTACTAAAACACCTCTCTATATGCTGAAACTTTTGAAGTTACTCTTGTTTTATCTTCCTATGCTTGTCACTTTGTTCTTTATGAATTTATTTGTGTACAAGATTCCTATGCATAGGAAGTGGGTTAGACTTAAATGTGTTTTGAATTTGCTTCTTGATGCTCCTTTTGCTTCATTTTCTATTTTCATGAGAGCATCATTAAAACTATCAAGCCTAGCTAAAAGGCATTAAAGAAAAGCGCTCTTGGGAGACAACCCATGTTTTATTTCTGTAATTTTTCTTTTGCTTTTTGAGTCAAGGAGCTTGCTTACTTCTGTAACAACTCCTTTGTATCTTTATTTATTGCATTGTTGTGCCAAGAAGAGCCTTTAATGATTAGATGATGCTAGATTTGGATTTCTGCGCAGGGACAGATTTTTAGCTGTCACGAATTTGAGCTTTTCTCCCTGGAGAAAAATTCTATAAAAAATCACGCATCTTCCTCAGATATGTACGCATCTTTCATTAACTTCACTTTTTCCGATTTGAGCAACGGAAGTACCTCGAAAAAATTCGTCTTTACTGGCTGTTCTGTTTTGACAGATTCTGTCTCTGTTTTTTGCATTGTCTCTTGTGGACTTTAAGTAAGGCTTTCTAGACGTGGAGGGCTGTAGCTAATGTTTTATTGAGTATTGCAATGTGTCACAACAGAACCAAAGTGGATTAATGTTTTTGAGTACTAACCCCTCTAATGAAGTTTATGAGAAGTTTGGTGTGGCAGAAGTTTTCAAGGGTCAAGAGAGAAGGATGATATTGTGATCAAGAAGAGTGAAGAGCCTAAGCTTGGGGATGCCCCCGTGGGTCACCCAAGCATATTTCAAGAAGACTCAAGCATCTAAGCTTGGGGATGCCCAAGGCATCCCCTTCTTCATCATCAACTTATCAGGTCATCTCTAGTGAAACTATATTTTAATTCTTTCACATCATATGTGCTGTTCTTGGAGCGTCTTGTGCTTTTATTTGTTTGTTATTTTATTTCTGATCATATCAATGTCGGATCCTATCTATCTTGTTTGGGAGAGAGACACGCTCCGCTTTTTCATTTGAATACTCCTATTCTTCACTTATATTTGTTGAGTATTCATTTTCGCACTGTTTAGCTTCTAGCTCTTGGTTTTCATGTATCTCTTGTTCAGAGCTATTAGTTATTTTATAGAAAGTACTCTCTTACTTCACTTATATTTTTTGGAGAGTTGCTTGGTTGATGTGTTGGTCAGAAATTTGCATGTGGTAGTGGTATAATGAAAAACTTGCATAATCTTGTAGATCATTGAACTTTGATAATCTGATTCTTTGCAAACGTTTTGAGGTATTTAGATGGTAAAGCTTGCTGGTTAATTAAGTTAAAATCATTAGTGGATTGTTGTCTTTAAGCTTGTACCGTACTACAAACTCTAATAAAATTGTTGAAGGTGTAGTTGGACTTGATAGCTTTCCATGTCTGAAAGTTCATTGTAATAACTAAGTTGTGCTGAAGGTCGAGGGATCTAACGGGGTACTTGTGCCGCCGTGAACGGCCCTTCTTGGAGTGAATTTTAATCATGCTCTTAATGTTGAACCTGCTAGTTGTTTGCAATAAACTTGTGAGTTCTTTTTGACTAATGTTAAGCTACGGTTTTTGGCACTTCCACCATCCAAATTTGCTAGCCTCTTCGGTGCTGTGCATTGCCTTCTGCTCACATTGAGAGTTGTGCATACTTCGCCAGTACATCCAACCCGTGGGAGGACTTTCTCTTGTTCTCCTACACATAAGCCTATACATCTTCCTCAAAACAGCCACCATACCTACCTACCACAGCATTTCCATAGCTGTTCCGAGATATATTGCCATGCAACTTCCATTTACATTACATGACTTGTTGTCATTCACATTATATATTGCTTTGCATGATTCTATACAGCTGATGTGTGGTTTACCCATGTTACGCTAGATCATTGCATATCCTGCTACACTGGCAGAGGCATACAGTTTCATACATCATGTTTTGTTCATTATGAGTTATTGTACCAAAAAGTGTGTTGTCATATTAGAATGTTGCCCCTGAAAGTGAAAAGAGCCATGGGCCATCGAAAAGAGAAACAGAAAAAGAAAAAAAATAGAAAAAAGAAAAAAAAAAGGGGGCAACATTACTATCCTTTATCCACACTTGTGCTCATGTTTCAGCACCTGCAGTATTCATAGTCATCATTTGTGCTCATGTTTAGCACCTATACTCCATGTGAGAGAGTTTTCATGTTCTACTAGTATAACTATGTGGGGAATTTACACTATAGAACTTGGGTTGTATATTCCAATGATGAGCTTCCTCAAAAGTGCTCTAGGTCTTCATGAGCAACCAAGTTGGATGCACCCCCACTAGTTCCATTGGAGAGCTTTCATACACATATAGCTCTATGTGCATCCGTTGCATGGCAATCACTACTCCTTACATAGCTTCGATTATAAGACTTCCTCTTGTCTAATGATCACTTATAGCTTTGTGAGACTTTCTTCCATTGGCCTTCCAAACCCCCATTAATGTTCTCTTTGCCATAACATCCTGGTGCCAATACCAAATGCTTGCGCTCACCGGTTGAGTAGACTTCGAAACAGTTGATTCATGACGTTCATGTTTATGTTTACTTGGCTGAATCCTTCTATGTTATGAAAATTTGCTTGATGCTTGGATTGAAGGATAGAACTCCTACGCTGGATACTTAAACCATCTTTAATGAACCTTGTACGGTTTCATGTCTTTAAAGCAATATTCATGAAAACTTTTAGCTTGTTTGACTCTTGCTTTATTATCTCTTATATCAACTATAGACATTTGCTTTGAATGATTTGATCTCAGCTCACATGCCTTACATTATTATTGGATCAAGATTATGTTGGTAGCATGTCACTTCAGAAATTATTTTCTTTTTATCGTTTACCTACTCGAGGACGAGTAGGAACTAAGCTTGGGGATGCTTGATACGTCTCCAACGTATCTATAATTTCTGATGTTTCATGCTTGTTTTATGTATCATTGTCACATGTTTTATATGCATTATATATCATTATTATACATTTTCTGGGACTAACCTATTAACAAGATGCCACAGTGCCAGTTCCTGTTTTCTGCTGTTTTTGGTTCCAGAAAAGCTGTTCGGGCAATATTCTCGGAATTCGACGAAACAAAAGCCAAACCTCCTATTTTTCCGAGGCACACGGAGCCAGAAGGGCAAGCCAGGGGGAGGCCCACGGCCTCCTCCCATAGGTCGCGCGGCCAAGGGGGGCGGCGCGAGCAGGTGGTTGACCGACTCGGACCCCCTCGCGTCGCCCTTTCGCCTATATTCCCCCGACTCGAAAACCCTAAATATATACATCATACTCCAGAAAGACTCCGAGCGCCGCCGCCATCGAAACCTAGTTTCGGGGGTCAGAAGTTCCTGTTTCGGCACCCTGCCGGGACGGGGATTGACCCCCGGAGCCTTCTCCATCGACGCCACCGCCTCCATCATGCTCCGTGAGTAGTTCCCCCATGGACTACGGGTTCTAGCTGTAGCTAGTTGGTACTCTCTCTCCCATGTACTTCAATATAATGATCTCATGAGCTGCCTTACATGATTGAGATCCATCTGATGTAATCGGTGTTGTGTTTGTTGGGATCCGATGAATTGTTACATTATGATCAGTCTATCAATATGTTTGTGAAGTTATTGTTGCTGCAACCTTGTTGTGTTTAATGCTTGTCACTAGTGCACGAGTGGCATGATCTTATATTTAAGCTCTATAATTATTGCTTAGATTGTATCTACAAGTTGTTTGCACATGTCTCTGTCCGGAACCCGAGGCCCCAGAGTGACAATAACTGGGATAACCGGAGGGGATGGTTTAGACATGAGGATCACTAAGTGCTAATGCTTTGCTCCGGTGCTCTATTAAAAGGAGTACCTTAATTACCAGTAGATTCCCTTGAGGCCCCGCTGCAAACGGGCTGGTAGGACAAAAGATGTTATGCAAGTTTCTCATTGCGAGCACGTATGACTATATATGGAAAACATGCCTACGTATGATTAATAGACTAGATGTTCTGTCTTAATGCTATTTCAATTCTATCAATTGCCCAACTGTAATGTGTTCACCCAACACTTGTTATTGGAGAGTTACCACTAGTGTAGATAGCTGGGAACCCCGGTCCATCTTTCATCATCATATACTCACTCGGTCCTATATGCCATTAGAAGTAGTATCAACTATTTTCTGGTGCCATTGCCTCTGTGTTACTGCTACTGCTGCTGTGTTACTGTTACTATTGCTCTCATATTACTGCTGCTTTCACATCACCCCTGTTACTAGTGCTTTTCCAGGTGCAGCTGAATTGACAACTCGGCTGTTAAGGCTTATAAGTATTCTTTGTCTCCCCTTATGTCGAATCAATAAATTTGGGTTTTACTTCCCTCAAAGACTGTTGCGATCCCCTATACTTGTGGGTTATCATACTCAACTTTATCAAATGCTTTCTCGAAGTCAATTTTAGGATGATGATTGGTTTCTTAGACTGATGACAGATATGAATATATTCAAATGCCCATCTGAGACAATCTTGTATATTTTTCCCTTTAATGAATCCATATTGATTTTCATGCAGTATCGGAATTATAACCTTTTGCGTCCTGTTTGCCATCAGTTTAGTAATGAATTTCATGGGTAAACTCACCAGAGATATCGGCCTATAATCATTCATGTCTTCTGGATCAGCAATCTTTGGGATAAGAGTGATAAAATCCGTATTGATGTTGTCCAGATTTATATTTCCCTCGTAGAAGTCCTTCACAATTTTGTAGAATTCCTTTTTTATAAGAGGCCAACATTTTTTAAGAAATATTCCATTAAATCCATCAGGTCCTGGAGCTCTGTCAGTAGGCATTTCCTTGACCACTAGCTCAATTTCCTCACTTGTAAAAGGAGTATCCAAATGTGATAGGTCATGTGATTGAATGAGCTCATTCAGATTAAACCGCATTGAGATATCCTCTGAGGTTCCAAGTATGTTCTTGTATGAGTTCCAAATGATTGCTGCCTTATGGTCATGATTATAAACAGTGCTCCCATCCTCTGCGTTGATAGAAGTAATTAGATTTCTTCTATAGCTCTGTGTTGCCACTGTGTGAAAAAATTTAGTATTCTCATCTCCCAATTTTGCCCATCTGATCTTGGCTCTGTTTCTCCAGTAAATCCTTTTGGCTTCAGTTAGTTTCTTTATATGTACTTGGAGAATTTTCCTGAAATTCAGTTCCATAACTGACAGTAGTCTTTGATCTTCAATCCCATCTAAAAGTTCCAGGGTGAAATAGCAGCTTTCAATTAATTTATTGAGATTAGATAGATTCTTACTCCATTTCTTCAAACCATGCCTCACTTCTTTGAGTTTTGCATTTAATGATAATGCCGCATCACTCTTATAACCCGCAATATTCCAGTGCTTGGCAACAATTTCATTAAAACCATCAAATTCAGCCCAATAGTTTTCAAAGCGAAAAAGGTATGATTTTGGTATATCAGTCCCAATTTGGACATGAATGGGCGTATGATCAGATCCCATCCTGGCAAGAGGGAATGACATTGTATTGGGGAATTCAGAAGTCCAGTTAGCATTCGTAAACACCCAGTCCAGTTTTTGGAAGAGAGGCTCACTTTGCATATTACTCCATGTGTAGGATCTTCCTTTCAGGGATATTTCTTCTAGATCATGAAATTGTATCATAGAATTGAATAGCATCATATTGTTTGCATTCCCCCCAGGTTTGTTTCTGTCCGCAGGCTCTCGGATTAAATTGAAATCGCCCATAATTATCCAATATTCCATAGTTGTGGAGTCTAGATCAGAAAGCCAATCAAAAAAAATCCATTATGTTTTCTTCATGTGCAGGCCCATAAATATTGGTGAGATACCATTTTCTGCCAGACATTTTACTTACAAACTCCACAGTTATATGGAAGCTGCTTTGGTTTATCACAGTACCATCGAATAAGTTTCCATTCCATAGAGTAATGATACCACCAGAATTTCCAATCGAAGGTGTATAGGCATATTGAGTAAATCTCCTGGGACATAGTTTCTTGATGAATGCCATATCGAAACTTTCTTTTTTAGTCTCTTGAAGACAGATAATGTTACAGTTGCTTTCTTCTGCTCTTTGATGAATATCATCCCATCTATCCTGTGAGTTGGCGCCTCTCACGTTCCAATCAAGTATATTCCAACTTATCATTGAAAACCAGTTTTGAGTTGCACAGTATAATGATAACATAATTACCAATAAAATAACGATGATGCCAACATGGGTAACACATGAACAATGTCTCACGAAATATAAGCACGATCATCAAGGGATCATGATCAAACTGAAAATGATGGTTCTGGTGGAAGTAAACATATCTAGCGTAGATGGTTCTTATTATGTGGCTTAACGTGGTGTCTCGAAAAACTTACTCATTTTGCTTTTAGTATATAATAGATAGACTGATTCAAAGTTAAAAATAGATGGGGATATTGAAGCGAATGACATGCATGGACTTCGACTTCAGAGTTGGATCCGACCGACCTCTCTCCAAGTTGAAAGCTTAAAATGAACTACTTTCCTGATATTTGTGATCGCGGGGCGTCTTTCGCGGAAGATTAATAAGCAGAGAACAATTCGATTGTTCTGCGATGAATCGTGATTGGGTTTACAATATTCTTATATATAAAGGAGCGACATCTCCTCTGCCTCTCACGCCGTCCACGTCGCGCGCTTTCCGCCGACCGTCCGATCTACGCGACGGATGGCCCATATCAATCCACGTCGACCCCAACGCGCGCCACTGTTCCTGGCAACAGTACGCGCACACCCGCACCAATCGGCGCGTGCCACGTCACCGGTGAGCGGCCGGTGGAACCGGTTTCCACCCGGTGACCCCTCCCGCACGATTTTTAGCGCAACATTTTAGATAAAACCCCCGCAAAAGGACTTACTTGTAATTCTCTGAAACATCAGGGACGGCCGTGTAAAAAAACCAACACACCTCACCCTTCCTCCTTCCTCTCCCGCGACGCCGGAGGTCGCCGCCGGCACCGACCCGCGCGGTCGCCGCTACGCTGCTCCTCCGACGAATCTACGGACACGGGGAGCTTCGCCGTCCTGTCCTCTTCATCCTCGCCCAGTCTCACATGCTGGAACAATGGACGTGCGCCGGAATCGACGCGGCCGTACTCGCAGGTCGCCGCCACGGATTTGCTCGCCGCCGGCGTCTCCGGCGACCAAATGGTTCGAGGCGCCAACCGTTCGAACCCCCTTGACGTCCTCGCGCAGATCCGCGCGGATCCAGGCCGACGCGCAGCTACTCGATTACAAAAAAAAAGCTAAAATTACAAAAAAAAAGCTAAAATTTAAAAAATCATATCTTCAATTTACAATTCAAAATAACAATTATACAAAATGTTAAAATTCAAAAAATTCATATATTCCAAACTACAATTCGAAATAATACAAACAATATATTAAAAATTACATAAAAATGCTAAAATTCAAAAAATTCATATCTTTCAATCTACAATTCAACATAACAATTATAAAAAAAATGCTAGAATTCAAAAAAAATCATAAATTTAAAAAATTCATATCTTCAATTTACAGTTCAAAATAACAATTATAAAAAATGTTAAAATTCAAAAAATTCATATCTTCGAAACTACAATTCAAAATAATACAAACAATATATCAACAATTACATAAAAATGCTTAAATTCAAAAAAAATCATATCTTTCAAACTACAATTCAAAATAACAATTATAAAAAATGCTAAAATTCAAAAGATTCATACCTTCCAATCTACAGTCCAAAATAATACAAACAATATATCAAAATTTTCTAAGTTTAGCAAGTTTTCAAACTTCCCACAGAAAAATTGCATCAACAAATAAATTATGCACAACAAAATGTAAATAACATATCAAAATTTCCCGAATTTTATCAAATTCTCAGACTTATCTCCACTAATATTAAAAGACCCAGAGGACGGAGATTCGGATGATCACAGCCCTCCAAGCCTTACATCCTACGGTCTAAACTCTTTTGATGTTTGACGCTAAAAGTTGAACAGCAAACGCAAAAGAAACGTCACCATCGAAAACTAACCGTCCATCTCCACGACTCCACGCCTCCACGCGCTCCTCCCCATCGATGTCCAGCCAACTCTGCTCCCCATAACCCGGAAAATCCGTCGCCGCCCACGACCCTGAGGTCCCCGCCACCGACCAGGTTTCCGCCACCGCCGTTTAGGTCGCCGCCGCCATTAAGATCGCCGCTGACGCCCCCGAGGAAGCCGCCACCTCCCAGGTCTCCGCCGCCGCCAGTAAGATCGCCGCCGACGCCCACGTCTTCGCCACCGCCATCAAGGTCGCCGCCGCCGCCATTAAGGTCGAAGAAGACGCCCCTGAGGTCGCCACCACCACCGCCTACCAGGTCACCACCACCGCCGCCTACCAGGTCGCCACCACAGCCCCTGAGTTTCCCGCCGCTTCACTTCAGTTCGCAGCCATCGCCCCCGACCGGCAGGCGGCGCCAAGAGACACGGCGGCCACGAGCGACCCAGCGCCCTGCACGCCGGCCACGAGCGAGGCGTCGACCTGCACGCAGGCCACCTGCACGACGGCCACGAGCGAGGCGACGCTGGTACGTGTTATCCAGTTAGATTGCTGACATTCTTACCACTGGTTTTCTTGCAATTTTCCATGAACTTGATTCCATCGCTACAAGGGCTCATTTATGATTTGATGGGTCAATTATGATACGAAGCTGCTTCAAAGGTGCGGAAGGCAGCAAGGCCTCTATGGCGAGTTCGGGATGGGAATGTTCTTTTTTTCTACTTGTCCTGCTTGATCCTCTTCACGTTCTGTTCTTTCACTGAATACTTCTACTCTGTACGCAGACCAGTCAATTTTCTCTTTTAAAAATAATTTATGTATTCTCTCTGAGATTCGTTTTGATATTTTATATGTTGGGGTAGAAATGAACCTGGGTAGAAAAACGGGTTCACAGTGATACTGGGTGTATTACATGCTTCAGTCATTAATTGGGCTGCACATACTGAACATTGGTTCAGTTAGGATTATAGGTTCGGTCATTATTTAATGGTACAGTTATGATTCAATTTTATAATACGACCTCTCTTCATTATCAGGTTATGAACTTGGCAGAGAGAATCGTGGTATTTGACGATTGATAGACGAATCATTGTCAAATAAGGTCGTATCGCAGAGTTTGATCACCAACAACCTCTACGTACGAAAGATATACTAATGTTCCAGTGCTGCAGCAATTAATCTTTCTACTTCAGTATACTTTGCTTTTACATTATGATGCAAGTTGCTCAATTGGTTCATATACGTATGAGGAACATATATGTATCTGCTTTGATTTGGCATTTGGTCATCGAGATTTTTGAATTATCCCGTTTCCTGCAGTTGGAATTACTTGAAGTATCAGCCCAACCAATTTTACAGGTTCCACCCTTCGTAAATACTGCAGGTACAAATTTTGTTCTATCTCTATGATTGCCTTTGTAGATACTTTGTATTTGTGCAGTTGTACCTACAGAAGTTAGCTACAAGTATCAGTAGGTAAATCGTAAATGTAATTTAAGCACCTAAAACTGAACGCTTGGCATGCTCTGCTTATAACGTATGTGAGAGCAGGGCGTGGCCCAGTGGTGGAACCAGCAGTGGCTGCTCCATCCAGCCCGAGTTCGAGCCCCGCAGCGGGCGTCGTATTTTCGGGCGGCTCTGCGCAGTACGGTGCGCAGGCACTGTACTCGCGATTGTGTTGCTGAGTGCGCGCTGGCGCACCTCAGGGCTTTCTTAAAAGCCGGGCCTAACAAGCCTATTTTTTTTAAAAAAAAAAAAAAAAAAAAAGACTGAATGAAGGAATTCAACTAAACAGATACTACCCTCTATTTATCTTTACAGTTTATTCTTTCCACTATTGTTATGGTAGATGCTGTCAGAGATGCACTTCAGCATGCAAGTATTTCAGAGGATCACAAAATGCACCAAATTAATTTGAGCTTTGTATTCAGTGTACCAGAACATGAGTCTAGCTTTAGCATTTCCAGTTAATTGCAGCCTACGACCTCGGCCGACGCTCAGTTTGCCGAACCAGCCAAAGCCCCAGAATTGGCCGCCCGGAGTGGCGCCGTCGCGACTTCAGCTGCCTCTGGCCGGAAACAGAAAACTGCTCCACGAAGGTAACGACGTTCTCCCTAACATAGACAATTGTTTTGCCTTCGAGAACCAATTCTGTGCAATGTGATTTCAATTCAATAATGATTCTGGATGAGGATCGTTAGGCAGCCGATACATATATGATTTCAATATGGCTTTTATAGCCACTTATGTGCCATGTGGTAGCAATGCTGCGAGACTGCCTATTGTGCCCTCAATTGGTCTCTGCTGCCACCCTACTCGATCACTCAAATTTTAGTTTCTGCGGTTCAGAACCATTGTTGTCATACACACGTAAAACACACACTACCACTTGATCAGGTAACTAAACAAGCTTAGGGTGGCATGACCAAATGGCATGTCCTGTACAAGATATAATTTCAGTGTTGTTTGGCAATTTGCAAAACTGTTTCTGCTTGGTTCTCTACATTTGTCTAAGGTGCTAATATCTAATTACTTTCATTACGGCTTGGTCATATATATTTGTCTATGCTGCTAAAGCAGGCACTCTAATATGGACATATAGGAAAGTTCAGAAACAACATTAGTAGTGCATCTTGCATCTTGCTCATCCGACTGAATTCTGTACAGCTTGCTAGGGAGTAGTGATATAGAAACTACAATGAAAAACCAGGAGCAGCCGGACGTGAAATTCATACTTGTGTAGGATATGCTGTACAGCTTGTATAGTGTCCAGCACAATACGCTATTCCAAGTTACTGAACTCTATCATTCCTTTTCTAATAAAAGTATTCTGCAGGAATTAAAGTTGTAAGCTCGGTTCTCGAAAACAGAAGTGTGTATTCTTTCCTCGAAAACAGAAGTATGTTAAGCATTTACTTACAGATCTTAATACAGTTTCTTATAACCATGCATATTATTATGTAATTGAACAAATTGAATCTGTGTTGTGTAATGATGATTTAAGTGACAGTACTATCATGGTGTAATACGTACTTGGTATTCAAACAGACCATGATATATATATATATATATATATATATATATATGTACTTGGAATAGCAGTACAAATATGTGTTAATCATTTGAGACAAGTCATGTATTTTCTTGAATCTATTGCAGGTTACTATTCGTCAATAAGTTCCTTAAAGATGATGATCGCTGGAAGTCATTGGCACGGCCTTAGACGAAAAATGACAGCCTAGGCATCAGTTGTCGTTGCTTTCATGCTCGCTAGACCTTATCTTGCGAAGCCGAAGCTGCCGGAGAACGTGACACAAACACTGAGATCGACAATATGTTTGACATCTCAAAAAAAAAAATGACGGGGCAAGATGTTGTATTTACTTCTAGCTGCAAGATCGACAACAGGTTTCATTTTCCACCTACAAATATCTCTGTTACTCAAATGGTATTCGATGTCATCTTGGATTGTGAACAACAAATATGTCTTAACATCTTTGTCTGCTTTGGAAATCAGTAAAAACCAGAGGATTTGGTCTCATTTGTCTGCTGTGACACCTTACCTATTCTAGCTTCTATTTTATGTCATTTCACTTCACTAAACTTATTCATCGAACAACTTTTCGTAAAACCAGCTTGCCTTCTTAATTTGACAACAACATCAACAATGGTTATTTATTTAAACACAGATGCATACTACTCTTGTTTACAATTTTTACTAAGAAACTAAACTATGAGATGATTGGTGTTACTTTAATTTTAGGTAGCAAAACAAGCACTATGTTAAATCTGGTGTGGTCTCCTGCTTAACGAGCTTGAAGCTAAATTAGCTTAAAAATTGAATGCGGAATATATTTATTAACTAAGTATGATATAATTTTATGCATTAGTTGATACGTGCATTGCACGGGCACAATTACTAGTAACACACAAAAGTTGCAAAAAAAAGTTCACATTTTACAGTTCAAAAAAATAATTACAATTTAAGAAAAAAATCAAACTTTACACATGAATTAATAAATGTCTATTTTTGTTTAAGAATTGTTGGAATAGTTTCACATATAATTCTCCTAACTTCCCACTTTGATTCTTCAATTAGGAAATCTG
Organism: Poa pratensis; assembly: GCA_947311845.1. Classification (NCBI taxonomy): domain Eukaryota; kingdom Viridiplantae; phylum Streptophyta; class Magnoliopsida; order Poales; family Poaceae; genus Poa; species Poa pratensis. Next base: position 50,816,255 of record CAMZMU010000035.1, read on the forward strand.
CTCATTTAGATTACGTTGCTCTAACTCCATGAGATTATTTCTACAAATACCCATTGGAAAAATATGCAATATACATCAAAATACTTAGGAAAAAATGATAATTACTTATAGGAAAAAACAAACATGTTTGAGTATTTTGAATAGGTAAATATTTAGAGAAAATCCAAATTGACTTCCTCTAATTATATAGACTTACATTTATTTATTACATTTCCAGAAAGTAGAAGTATTTCAAAAAATACCCATACGAAAAATATGGAAACATCCATTAAAATACTTCAAAAAATAAATGCTGATTATTTATGTCAAAAAAATAATATGTGTGAATATTTTGAATTGGTTAAAATTTGGAGAAAATCATAATGCATTTCCTCCTTGGAATAATTTCCTCAAAATGAAAATATTTCTAAAAATAGCCTAAAAAAAATGATGACTATTTATGGCATGTGATCAGATTTCAAATTTAGATATTTTAAACTTGAAAAAAATCTTCCGAATCTGCACATTTTATAAACGTGAAATTAACTCAAATTTGAATAACTTTTCAAACTAAGCAAATTTCGAATTCCGAACACTTTTTAACCATAAAATTATTTTTTAATTTCCATAATTTCCAAACCTAAACAATTTGTAATTCTTTCTCACAAAAATTTCCCTAACTGTAATTCTTTCTCACCAAAATTTCCATAGTAATTCTTTCTCACCAACTTTTTTTTCCAATATAATTACAGGGGATCCTAAAATTTATAAAATTCAATTCTTCTGAATTGCAATTCAAAATATTGCAAACTGAGAATCAAAATTTTAAACGTAAATGCAAATTTCCCAAATAATTCTTTCTCGCCAATTTTTCCCCAATATTTTCAATAAATTCCAAACTTTCATAATTACAAAAAAACTAAAATTCGTAAAATTTAAAACTTTTAATCGGCTAACCAAAATAATAAAAATAATATATCATAATTTACAGACAAATTTATTTTCCCAAATTATTGTTTCTCACCAACAAACATTCAACATTTCTAATAAGTTTCAAAATAAATTTGAAACAAGTTTTCCTTCAATTTTTTCCCAACAAATATCCCCCCCCCCCCCCCAACCATAAAACATTAAACAATTTTTTTAGTTTTAAAATAGCTGTCACACGGTATTTGTTGAAAAAAATTCCAACAAATATTCCCCCCAGAGAATATTCAACAACACAAAAATATTATTTCCCCAAGAATATACAACAATATTCACAGAAGTTTCAAATATATTTCATACATGCTTCTCTGAATTTCTTTTCGCTAACAAGTTTTGCTGCGTTGACTCGATACAAATTGCATAGATAGATACATAATGTATCAAGACCACTGTAGCGGGCACGACGTACCACAAATTTCAAATTTAATAATTTTTCAAACTTTTAACACAAAGGTTGTACCAAATAACCATTTCATAAAAAAGTGAAACTAAGAAATATTGAAATTTAAGAATTTTTCGAACTTCCCACATGAACTAACAAATGTTCAGTGGGAAAAAAATCCAAACGAAATTCAAAATTTCCGAACACAACGGGCACCGCGTGTCAACGCGCTAAATTTTCCAACAGTACTATCCATTGTATCATCCCAGTTTATCTTTAAAATATTACAGTTGGTGATTACAAAATTATACAATAATTTAACAAACATATGGTACCTGTCAATACAAATTGAACTTATACGTCTAACTACAAACACTTCTCTTAATACATACAATCTTTCGCTTCAGCAAATCCATTTTACTTTTTAACAAAAAACTAAATAATTAACACTATTAAAAACACAAAATACACTCATGTACACACGGGAATGTTGGATCTTTCCCGCCGATCGATCGAAAGGTAGGTGGGTCGGCGGTGGCACTGATTCTAACAGTGGAATTCCCCGGCAGCGCACGCACGCGCACGCACACTGTGGGCTCTTTCTGAATTCTGTACGCTAGGCCCCAGTCCCGTCACTTCAGGTTCAGCTGCCCCCACCGCCCTCACTCACTCCTCCGCCCAATAAACGGACTGGGATCCAGTGACTTCACCATGTGAAGTCACGTTGCACCTTTACCCTCCTAATCTGCGTCCATTTCTCATCCAACGGCCCAAACGAGACAAAGGCAAAACTTCAGTACTTAGCAGTTTGGGCAATGGCGGGCAGGAAATTGGGGATTTCGCGGGCTTCCGTGTCGCGTCCGGAACTCTCCCGCGGCGCCGGCGTATCGGAGAGGGAGGGGAACCGCGCGCCAGCGCTGGAGAGGAGGGCTGGCCACCGTCGGATAGGAAGAGGAACTGCGCGGCCGTGGAGTACGGGGAGCTTGCCGCGCCATCGTTGGAGGAGAGGAGGAGATCCAGGCCGCGTCTGTGCTGGAGGAGAGGAGGGCTGGCCGCCGTCGGAGGAGAGGAAGGAGGCCACGCCGCCACTGCAGCATCGTTCCGCCAAGGAGAAGGTCTATCACTGCCGCCACTGCGTCCTCAACGTCACGCCTGCTAGCCTGCTAGGTAATTTTGCACGTCCTTATTGCTATGCGTACAGGTTCAGTATGGCATATTAGATCATCGACTCCAGAACTGAAACTGACTATTATTAGGCATATTTTCATTAACTGTACTAAACTGAAACTGATTTCTTTTAGTCATATGTAATTAAAACTAGATATCCATCGTACTAACTGAACTCTTTAGCATACTAATCTGTTCAAATAAACTGAATCGGAATGCACTAGTCTGCTGTTCCGTTTCTTGCTGCTACTCTGAAAACTGCCAAGTACTGAAGTTTTGCCTTTGTCTCGTGTGGGCCGTTAGATGAGAAATGGACGCAGATTAGGAGGGTATAAAGGTGCAACGTGACTTCACATAGTGAAGTCACTGGATCCCAGTCCCAATAAACGCCACTGAACTCAACTGAACTGAGCACATCGACGACGTCAGAAAAGCGAAACCACACGCGCGCTAGCGCATCACAGCACGAGAGCACCGCCATGCCACTGTCCGCCACCGTCGTGCTCCTTCTGTCGCTGCTCACCGTGGCCGGGGCGGCCATGGACCCGTCTGAGCGCGAAGCCCTGCTGCGCGTCATGGAGACCGTCTCCTCCGACCGCGACTGGCGCACCTCCTCCGGCCCCGACCCCTGCGCCGCCCCCTGGCCCGGCCTCGAGTGCAAGCCGGACCCCTCCTCCACCTCACGTCTCAAGCACGTCACGCGGGTCGACTTAGGCGAGCCGCCCAACCCGGCGTGCAAGCCACGGCGGCCTTCCCCACCCACGCCTTCTCCTCCCTGCCGCACCTCCAGTCCCTCTTCCTCGTCGACTGCTTCACCAACCCCTCCACGCCCACCCGCCTCGCGCTGCCCCCCGCCGCCAACCTCTCCGCCTCTCGCCTGCAGCAGCTCAGCATCCGCTCCAACCCCTCCCTCTCCGGGACCCTCCCGCCGCAGCTCGCCGCGCTCCGCTCGCTCCAGGTGCTCACCGTAGCCCAGAACGCGCTCGTCCGGGGCGAGGTCCCGCGGGGCATCGGCGAGCTCCGGGGCCTCGTCCACCTCGACCTCAGCTACAACTCGCTCACGGGACCCATCCCGGCCCGCATCGGCGAGCTAGCCAGCCTCGCGGGCCTCGACCTCAGCTACAACTCCTTCTCCGGCCCCATCCCGCGCGAGCTCGGCGGCCTCGCGCAGCTCCAGAAGCTCGACCTCAGCTCCAACAACCTCACGGGATCCGTCCCCGCCGCCCTCGCCGGCCTGAAATCGCTCACCTTCCTCGCGCTGAGCAACAACGGCTTGAGCGGCCGTCTGCCGGCCGGCCTCGCCGGGCTCCGCGACCTCCAGTTCCTGATCATGGAGAACAACCCGATGGGCGTGCCGCTGCCGCCCGAGCTGGGCGGCATCGCGCGGCTGCAGGAGCTCCGGCTCGCCAACTCCGGCTACTCGGGGTCCATACCGGAGACGTTCGGGCTGCTGTCGAGCCTCACCACGCTGTCGCTGCAGAACAACAATCTCACGGGCAGGATCCCGCTGGGGCTGAGCCGGCTGAAGCGCATGTACCACCTGAACCTGAGCAAGAACGGGCTGGACGGCGCCGTGCCCTTCGACGGCGCATTCCTCAGGCGCCTCGGCCGGAACCTCGACCTCAGCGGCAACCGGGGCTGTGCGTCGACGACGACCGAGCCGTCGTCAAGGATGTCGGCGTCGGCTCCTGCCACGGCGGCGGCAGCAACGACGACACCTCCGCCGCGGCGACCCACGGCGACAGAACGATCAGGGCGAGGAGGAGTGACGCCCTCTGGTCCGCCCTCCGGCCATCTTCGGCCTCCGTCTTGCTCTGCTGCCTCTTGCTCTGATGATTGTCTCCTCTCCCACGTAATTGCACCACTAATTGATCATCACTCTGTATGTAATTGTGCCGCTGATGCGGCTTTGTAAGGTTGATTTGTGTCGCCGCGACAAAGAATCGTGCTGCTGATGGGATGGGCACGTGGGCGCGCATATGTTCTTCTGTCTCGTAGGCCCAGCGGTCAACCAAAGCGCCGGGGACTGGCCGGACTGCTAATCTGTGCTGTGTTCCCGCCTTCAAACTCTGCTTGGCCCAACGATCAACTGTAGTTGTGGAGCCGATCGACCACGCTGCAATTTGCATCAGTTTTCAGTAGCTGATCTCGCTGTAGCATTTGACCTCGCTCTGGCTTAGAGCATCTCTAGGAGTGACGGCAAAACGCGGACCCACAAAACAGTTTTGAAGGTCACGTTTTTCGTGTTTTTACTCGAGTTAACGTGCCGCGAAAAACAGAGCCCTCAAACAAAACCGTAAATCCGCGAATTTCGACATTTCAGATTTCGCGGGAACATACTAGTTCATCATTTTTACATCTATCTTTGGTACAGATAGAGGCAACACCACGATTTTTACACAAAATACAAACCCTACATTAAACTAACCCTAGATCGCCGCCGATCAAACCCTATAACGCAAAATTTGGCTCCTCACCGGAGCCACGGGCGCGGCGGCGACGCAGCGGCGGAGGAGCTTCACTCCTTGTCGGAGACGAGGTCGATGACGGGCGGGAGGCAGCTGATGATCAGCGTCTGCTGTAGGAGGACCTCGTCGAGCTCCTCGTCGCGCTTGGCCGTAACGCCGCCTCGTGCTTGGACCGCAGCAATGTCGCCGCCAGCGTGCGCTCGAGCTGCTCGTCGGGATGAAATCCTCCGGCCCGAGCGTCGTGCCGAAGTGCTCGGGGTCGTAGCCCTCCGGCGGAGGAGCAGCTGGCGCGGCGGAGGAGCTGCCCGAGCCGTGGAGGCGCTGCTGCTCACGGCGGCGGCGGAGGATCTCCCGCTCCCGCCGGAGCCGGTCAAACTCCGGCATATCGCGGCAGAAGAACGATTTCGGCACCGGCTCGCCGAGCTTATACCGGAGGGCGGACCGCTTCCGTGCGCCGTCGCTGCGGACGACCACCGCCCGGTTCGCGTCGGAGTAGTCTTCGCCGAACCTGTCGTCGCCGGGAGAGGCTCTGGTTCCCTCTTCGGCGCCATGGCGGCTCGTCGTCGCCGGATCTGTAGAAGGGGACGCGGGATTGCTCGTCGGAAACGGCGGAGTGTGGGAGGGATTGCTCGCCGGAGACGGCGGAGAGTGAGAGGGGAAAAGAGGGTTTCGACCTGCATCCGCGGTCGCAATCCGGCTAAATAGAGGCTCGCGGAGGAGATTCACGGGCCCTCGCAAAACGTTTGCGGACTGGGCTAAATTTGCAGGCGCTGATCTGGCCAAAAAACAGCCCCAAATCCGTAAACTCGCCGGACTTTTGCGGGTTTGCGCGTTATGTGGGCACTGCTAGAGATGCTCTTATGCCACTCAACCACTCAAGGTTGCTGAAAAAATACTCAAGTTTACTGTCGGAGGGCTTTGGGGGAGAGAAAGACGGTGGATCATGGACAATTGTCAAAGTTGTTTGTTTCTGATCCAGTAAAGATTGCACGCAAGTTTTCAATTTCAAGTATCTATACTATCGCGGCGTTTTCAACTTCTTTATTTTTAAGTCACTGCTCATCAACCAAATAGTGGGACGAGTAAACATCTTCAAGAAAAAATGATTTTTGCTGTTGGATTTGTCTTCTGTATGTTTTAACGCATCCGATTCTACTTTGGTGGCGGACACAATGGTGATGAGATAGAAGGTGCTTGGATTTGGGGCAATCGCACAGTAATGGACGGGCATGGAGAGAATCAGCTTATTTCATATAAATAATTGTTTGTTCATTACTAGGAAATTAGCTATAGGTGGATCCCTTTTCTGTGGCGCACCTTTTTAGCAGTGCGCCACAGAAGTTTATCAGTGGCGCATCTGCGGTGGTGCGCCACAGATTTCTGTGGCGCATGCGTTGTCCATGCGCCACTGAATATTCCCTTTCTGTAGCGCATGCATACACATGCGTCACAGAAATGTTGTGGGCCCCACCACCAACGTTTGGATTCGATACTCCGGTGCCTTTTCTGTGGCGCATCGCCACAGAAATATGGTGGCCCCGCCCCAATGATTGGGTGGGTGCACTTTCTGTGGCGCATGTGCCTAGATGTGCCACAGAAATGTTGGTTTCTGTGGCGCATCTAGACGCATGCGCCACAGAAATATTTGACTTAGCCGTATAGGCGTATCGATCCCCTTGTCTTTCTCTTCCACGCTCAATTCAACCACCACTCGCCCGCGCTCTTGACCCACCACTCGCCGCCGCCGGCCGCCCTAACCCATCTGCCGCGGCACCTTGACGCCGGCCGTTCTCGCCCCCTCGCGCCCTGCTCTCTCCGTCGCACCCATCCCCGCCCCCACGCCGGCGAGACTCCTGCGCCGGCCCCGCCCCGGTCACCTCGTTTCAGCCCCCGCACCGGCCCCGCCCCGTATCCCACCGCGGAACCATAGCCGCGCTCGGCCGTGATGTGGCCTCCTGCGTGCCTCCGCCTCGGGTAAGCCTCTCGATCCCTCCTCCCCTGATCTCTGCACTCACCGCCCGATGTGCAATATAGGCAGCAATTTGGTAAATTTTTCGTGATTGATTAGACCTTGTGAATGACGAATCCCTTTGTATTCTTCCCCTTTTTAACACGCATGAGATTTTTTATAAGATCTTTGATTTTAACTGCAGGTCAAGGTCCTGAGGATGTTGTCGCCGAATACTACCAACAGTAAGTGGAAATGCTAGAGGGTTTTAATGAAATGGATGCTCTAAGAGATCGTGGTTTTCTTCCTGGAATGTCCAAGGTCTGGTCTAAAAACCTCATGCTGTAATACTAGGGAAGGCGACTTACATAAAAATTAAACAGAACCTATCCACCTGCATGAAAAGCGTGAACAGGTTGCCAGGAGTGAAACATTAGCAATCCGGCTATCTAATATTGCGAACATGGTTCTTTTTGCTGCAAAAGTCTATGCTTCAGTTAGGAGTGGTTCGCTTGCTATCATAGCTTCCACTCTGGATTCTCTTCTGGACTTGTTGTCAGGATTTATCTTATGGTTTACTGCCTTTTCTATGCAAACACCAAATCCCTACAGATGCCCAATTGGTAAAAAGCGTATGCAGCCCCTGGTGAGTTTTGTCATTCCATGTACTTTCTGTAATTCATCTTTTAGAGGAAACTATTATCTATAATTTTACAACTGATTCACTATAGTAATTCAGTATACATGGTGCATACTTTAATTACTTCCCATGCTGTCTTCAACATGGCGAAAAGAAGCACACATGAAAATTAGACAAGCACCCAGGAAACAAAACAAACTAATTCACAAACTTGAATGATACCATGGTCCATGGGCATCTTCGGGTGTTGCAAAGTTACTCTCTATATATCATTATGCTCTTGGTGACTACCACTGGTTTGATCTTTCATCTATGACATTATAAGCTGAAAACTCTCTAATACCTTCTATCAAGCTATCGTGTATAATTTCATAATAACAGTTTAGCAACTAGGGATGTTGTTTTCTTGTAGTATAAGAAATTATACCTTCCTGTTTTTGTCGGAGACTAGTCCCAGGAACTAGGGGTCTCTCTCAGAAGTCAGGAAACGAGTAAGAGGCTGAACACAACGTCAAACAGATCCTCAACAACCTCGGCGACGGTGCTCGTCGAGCTCGGTGAGGAACATCACGACAGAGAAGAAACACGAGCCGCTACCCAGGTTCAGGCCCACCGTGAGGTGTAAAAGCCCTACGTCCTGCTAAGATGTATTGCACTGCTTGAGAGGTTCACAGTACAAGGGTGCTTGCCGAGGGCACAGTTGTGGCTATGGTGGACTATGGTGGAATGAGCTCCGTCTTCTCCTTCAGACGTAGCTGCTTGATTGTGGAATGAGTTGGTGAATGCGGGATCCCCCTCCTAGGTCGTACACTGGCTCCTTATATACTGGGCTTGGTCCTCTTCCCCGAAAACCTCTGGCGGGAAGGGATACCACAATGCCGCCGAGTTGGAGCACAGCGCACAGCGTCGGGGGCGTCCATGGACGCGGTCCATGGCAGAGCACGTCGTCTTGGCAGAAAAAGCCACCGTCCAACCAGGACGGTGGGCTGGCGCTGCAGAGCTTTGGGGCGTGCCCCACGGTGACGTCGCAGTTGGAGCGTAGCGGCGGCCGGCCGCTTTATCACCAAATTGGCAAGTCTTGGAGTCCGCTTTGCTTCCTCCAGCTCCTTTGACCGCTTTATACACGAGAATGGCAACTGCGGCGTCTTCGTCATCGCGCGCAGGCGCGCGCGTCACTCTGCGGCGGGCGCAGAGCCCATGTGCGCTCTGCAGCGGCAGGAGCTTGCTTCCACTTGAAGGAACCCCGCGAGGGCCTGAAGCCTCGCCGAGGCTTTTAGCCGTTGACTTCTCGCGAGGGAAAACCTCGCGAGGGTAGCGCGGAGACGCGCCAGGACCTGATGGTCTCTAGGAGAGGCCTTCCTGAGGCAGAAGTTCCTCTCGAGGCCCCTTAGGCCGAACGTCTGGTCCTTAGCAGAAATGCCAGCCGAGCAAAGAAACCCTCGCGAGGGAAAATGCCTCGCGAGGCTCGTCAGGCTGAAAGCCTGGTCCTTAGCAGAATTTCCTGCGGAGCGGTTGAGGGCTGTGGCAGGCCGGCCCATGGTACCCTGGTTTCCACTGGGCCGACAGTAGCCCCCGGGCCCGCGATGGGCACGCTGGAGTTCCCAGGCGGAGGCGAATCGTCGTGGGCCCAAAGAAGCCTGCGAAGCCCGAGACACGTGGAGCGTCACGGCCGGACACGATCCCACGATCTCCTCTGAAGTAACGGGCGTGGTGGTGGGTCCCGCCACGTCCTGGTAACGGCTCGATGAGCCGATATAAGGCGAAGAGCTCGGCGCAGGCGGCCATTACTCCACTCGTTCCCCTTCCATCTTCTTCTTCCCAGCGCTCAATCCCCAAACTTCTCCTTCGCGACCTTGCTGTGATGGCGCCCAAGAAGGCCACCGCTGCCACGAAGGGCAAGGCAGTGGTGCAGGGCGGCGAGCCTGCTGCGATGCAGCGGGACGGTGACTTCGAGCCAGCTCTGTCCGGCTCCCGCTTCGAGACGGAGCGCAGCTGGACAAGGTGCGCCACATGGCGGCCTCGAAGACCAACGAGCACGGCGCCACGGTGCTCAAGCGAGCGGGCAACTCTCACGGCAGCTTCTACCCCATCTTCATGCACACTCTCTTCGCCGGGCTCGTTCCTCCCTTCTCCGATTTCTTCCTGGCGGTTCTGGAGCGCTACCAGATCCAGGTTCTTCATCTCCACCCCAACTCCATCCTCGTCCTCGCCATCTTCGCCTACCTCTGCGAGGCGTACATCGGCATTCCGCCTTCGGTGGACCTCTTCCGCAGCTTCTACGCGCTCCGGTTCACGGCGAACAAGGAGCGGTCGGGGTGCGTGTCCTTCCGCATCACCGACGGCATGAAAGGCGTCTACATCCCCATCGCGCGGAACGGCGAGAACATTGTGACCAGCGTGACGAAGAAGGTGGAGGACTTCCGCAAGCGCTGGTTCCTCATGCAGTTCGGGAGCCAGAGCGCCTTCTTCGAGCTGCCTGAAGCGCCTCCGACGAAGAGGGCGAGCTGGTCTTCCAAGGGGCTCAAGGGCGCGACACTTGGCCCTGTGGTGAGGCGCTTGAGGGACCTCCGCGAGGCTGGCCTCACCGGGCAGATGGTGGCCAAGGACTTCGTGAGGCGCCGCATTGCTCCGCTCCAGAGGCACGCGGACGCGATGTGGCTGTACTCCAACCAGAGGGACAAGATGCGCCTGAGCGCTACCCTCTACACGCAGGAGGAGGTGCACGCCCTCATGGAGACCCTCTTCACGTCTCCAGACATCCCCGCGCCACCGACCAGACTGTGCCGCTCCATCGGATCGATCTCGGGCGTCGTGTCTCGCACGTGCAGACGATGCCGAAGTTCGACCAGTGGGGCCTGGTGCCTAAGGGGCACGTTGGGCCTCGCGAGGACCCGGAGTCTGCGGCGCAGGGGGCACCAGCTGAGGGCGACGAGGAGACGACGGAGACGCCCGCGGAGTCTGACGCAGGCGCAACCGGCGCCTCGGGAGGCGCCGCTTCCTCGGCGGAGAATTCGAGCGCCTTGAAGAGTGCGGCGCCTGAAGCTGAGATCCATGAGATCTCCTCGGGCAGCGGCGACCAGTTCGTGGTTGCCCCCTCGCAGCGTGTCGAGGGGAAGGAGGAGAGCGATGATGACGATGCTTCGTCGGGCCACTGCGAGCCCCGCTCCAAGGCGATCCACGACAGGAACGCCGGAGCCCGGGAGGAAACAGAGGCACGGACGAGCGCGGAGCCCAGTGCTCCGCCCGCGCGGCGGAAGAAGAGGAAGTGGGTCGACACCGCGGCGTAAGTTTTTGTACTCCCTTTCCTGTTTGATGTTGTTCTTGTGTAGGCTCTCGAGGGGTTTTTGAGTCTTTTCCTCTCCAGGCGCCCTGAGGAGCCAAAGAGGCGGAGGCTCCGGAGACTTGGAGAGATCTCCAGCTCTGCCGCGGCGTCTGCGGCGCCTACGGCTGAAGAGGTGCACCCCGAGGCCACCGCTTCCTCTCCCGAGGCTGCGGCGCCGCCTCCTGAGACAGAGGAGCGCCGCGAGGAGGAGGAGGAGGAGGCAGAGGTGACGATGCCGTCACCTGCGCGGCCTGACGCCTCTCCTGTGCGGCAAGAGAAGACGCCGGAGAAGGATGCGGCAAGGACCACGCCGCCGGCGAAGGAGGGCGCGGGGAGACAGCTGCGTCTGCAGAGGCGCACGCTGACGTCGAAATGGAGGAACCACTGTGCCGTCGCCTCCACCGAGCCGGGCCTTGGAGGGCCTACGGTGGGCACTGAGGCTGCCGCGGGGACGGCCTCAGCAGAGAAGGCCAACCCTGCTCCTGGGGAAGAGGAGAGTGCTCCCCAGGGGCAGAAAGATGGTGGAGCTGATGGTGGGGGCGCCTCGAGCCCCCAGAAGGCTCCCAGCGCAGAAGGCGAGGGGGGCTCTCGCCAGAGCCCCCAGAAGGCCCCTAGCATGGAAGAAGGGGGAGGCTCCCACAGAGCCCCCAGGCGCGCCTCGAGGACACTCAGAGCCCAAGGCGCGATGCCCCGGGTCCTCGGCAGGCGCTGGCGCTTCCAGGCCCTCTGGAGAATCATGGGCCCTAGCTTGGGGTCAGCGCCCAGTCGCAGCTCGCCGAGAGGCTGTCCTTCGCTCGGCGAGGGAGGTGCTCGATGGGCTCGAGGCCCAGCTCGCTGAGGAAGACGCGCCAGGGCGGAGGAGGACGCCGAGCTTGCGCGGGGCTGGGCTTGCCTCCAGGAGACCGTGGAGCGCTGCCGCCGGAAGGACGAGGCAGCCCAGGCGCAACGCGAGGCGGCGCTGCGCTCTGCTGAAGAGATCCGCATCAGCGTGGTCCGCGAGGTCGAGGAGACCCTTGCGGACCTGAGTGCTAGGCGCGAGGCTCTCGAGGCGGAGACCGAGGCCAAGCATCAGGAGCTGGCGGCGCGCGAGGCGGCGGTCTCCACCAAGCACAAGAGCTTCTGGACCGCGAGGCGGGGATCATCGCCGAGTCGGAGACCGTGCGGCAAGGCCTGGAGAAGCTCCGCGAGGACCTGCGCGTCCGCGAAAACCAGATGGTGCAGCGCGGGCAGAACTTGATGCCCGCGAGACCGAGCTACGCAAGCGCGAGGAACAGGTGAACAGATCGAGAAGGATCAATCTGCGCAGCGGGAGCACCTGGAGTCTCGCGAGAGCAAGTTACTCAAGACGAGGCGTTCTACCAGAAGCGCCTCGCGCTGACCAACGAGAACCTCCGCAAGAAGGAGGAGCAGATGGCGGAGGAGTCCGCGACCAAGGAGAAGCTCTTCCGCGACAATTGCAGGAAGGATTCGCGGAGAAGGCCAAGAAGCAGGAGGAGCGCTTCACGAAGAGACGCAACGAGCTTGAGGCTCGCATCAGGGAGCTTGAGGCTCAGAAGAAGCGATTTGACTCCCGCCTTCATGACGCTGTGGAGGCTCGGAAGCACGCGGAGCAGGACCTTGCCTCCTTGACGCAGGACATGAATGAGATGCAGCAGCAGGTGGGGCCTGTTGTGGAGCTCGTCGAGGAAGCTCGGCAGAGCGCTCTGGCTGCGCAGGTCTTGTCGCGCCAGCGGGAGCGCATGTTTGCTTCCTTGGTGAGGCGTGCGCGGGCCGTTGCGGGCCGCCTGGGGACCGAAGCCCCCAGGCTTCTGTCGAGGGGAACTCCGACGTCGCCACCTACCTCGCTTCTTCGAGCAGCTTCTCACCAAGCTTGAAGAGGTCGTGACGAACCTCGACGACCTGGTCGACACCGAGAGCCGCGAGCTCCTTGGCGTCGCGGTCGGCCAAGTCTTCGCCAACCTTGCACACCTCCACCCCGGCTTCGACTTCGCGTCTGTGATGGAGCCTCTGGAGAAGGAACTGCCTCGAAGCTGGACGCCTCGGTGTGGGACGACGTGGAGAAGTACATCAACGCTTCAAGAGGGTCGAGGTCGAGGAGAGCGACGACGAGGCAGGTGCTGAGGAGGTGGATGATGAGGCTGTCGACGGCGACGACGACAACCCCGCTGCTTAGGTTGCCCCTGTGAGAGATGTGCCAAGGGCACCAGTTATCTTAAGACTTGTTGCTTTATTTTGTGCTGGTTTGTAAAGACACTTTTATTTTGTGCAAGTGTGAGTGCCCCTCGGGAGGCCTTTTATCTGTTCCCTCATGTCTTTTTCGCTCTACGTCGTTAGGACCCTGCTCTTAGCGCAAATAGCACCGCCGCTTCGGTATGCCGGAGTCAGGGCTCGACAAGGCCGGGGGGTGCGTAAGGCTTAGAGAGGTAAGAGCCCTCGAGGCGCGATGCTCGGGGCTCCCCTTTGACGTGCAAGCAGCCCATGAGGCGTAAGAGAGAAAAGAGAGGCTCGAGGGGCGACAAAACCAGCGAGAGGGAAAAAGAGCTCATGAGGCGTAAGTTCTGGACTTAGCTTGGCGAGACGCCTGCCTTGTAGAGGGTGTTGTGTTCCTGGTGAGGTGTTTCCCTCTCGAGGCTGCCTGAGGCTGGTTTGGAGCTTTTGGAGCCCTGCAAGGCGTCTTGTTCCCTGCGTTGGAGAGAGAGGCGAACCCACAAGCAAAGCATAGTTGTACAACTCATGCGCGCTCATAGATTTCCTCATGGGTATCTCACGAGGAGAATAAGCACCAAGGTCCTTGGTGAGGTGACGTGCATGGGAGCTAACCCACGAGTCAGAGCTCTTTGGTGAGATAACGGTCGTGGGCGGAGAGCCACGAGTTAGAGCTCGGATCCTTTGGATTTTACGATGCTGCTGGGATGCTCCCGAGACACAGGCACCGTGCTCAGCCCCCGCTCGCGAGGTGCGCATGGGGAAAAATGTGAGCGCGAATGAAATGTAAGAAAAAAACTCACCAAGCAATATTACATAACGGCGCCGAAGCGCAATAGGTTCATGATGACCTGAAATTGTTCATTACACTTGGCGAGGCCAAGACAAAGTCCGCCATGTCTGGGCATGGGGTTCCACATGGAGTGGCTGAGGCTTCCCGCGGCCCGTGGCGACGCGTTGTAGGAAACTCTCAGTGGAGATGGCCCTCGTGAAGGGAAAGCTTGGTGAAGCTGGGAGGTGAAGACGCGTGCTTCCCTCTTGAGACAAAAAATGCCTGCCGCGACGTGATCACGGGTAGAACTTGCGTAGGTGCTCGATGTTCCATGGATTTTTGATCGGATCGCCGTCTTCCGTCTCGAGCCGTACCGCGCCAGGCCTGGCGATGTGCGCGACCCTGTAGGGGCCTTCCCACATGGGTGAGAGCTTGTGGAGGCCTCTCTGGAGAGGATCCTCCTGAGGACGAGATCGCCTGTCTCGAGGGTGCGCGGCCGTATGTGGCGGCTGTGGTAGCGGCGCAGGTCTTGCTGGTACTTCGCCGCTCGGAGGGCGGCACGGCGGCGTAGTCCATCGAGCAGCAGCAAGTCGTCGTTGTGGAGCTCCTCTTGGTTGTCCTCGTTGAAAGCAAGGATCCGTGGGGACCCATGCTTGATCTCGGTGGGGAGGACTGCTTCAGCGCCATAGACGAGAGCGAACGGCGTTTCTCCAGTGGGCTTCGTGGCGGTGGTGCGGATGGACCAGAGCACGGAGGGGAGCTCTTCGATCCAGTTCTTGCCGTGGGCCTTGAGGCGATTGAAGCTTCTTGTCTTGAGGCCTTTGAGCACTTCTGCGTTCGCCGCTCAGCCTGCCCGTTGCTTCGTGGATGAGCCACCGAGGCGAAGCAGAGCCGTGTGCCAAGACTCTCGCAGTAGGCCCTGAAGATGCCGCTGGTGAACTGTGAGCCGTTGTCGGTGATGATGCGATTTGGCACGCCGAAGCGACAGGCCAGGCCTCTGATGAATTTCACCGCTGATCTCGCCGGGATGGTGCGCACCGCTTCAACCTCCGCCCATTTGGTGAACTTGTCGATGGCGACGTAGAGGTAGCGGTAGCCCCCGCTGGAGCGTGGGAAAGGTCCCAGGATGTCCAGCCCCCAGACCGCAAAGGGCCAGAGAGGGATGGTCTGGAGCCCCAGTGCGGCTGGTGGACTTGCTTGGCGTGGAACTGGCATGCCTCGCAAGCCTGGACAACGGTGGTTGCATCTTGAAGCACTGAGGGCCAATAGAACCCACTCCTGAAGACTTTCCCTGCAAGGGTGCGTGATGATGAGTGGTGGCCACATTCTCCACTGTGTATGTCCTTGATCAGCTGGCGGCCTTCTTCAGGGGGACGCATTTTAGTGCAACTCCATTTGGACGCTTGCGGTACAGGTCTCCCTCGTGAAGGCAGTATGACTTGGCCTGGCGAGCAACTCTCTCTGCTTCTGCATCCTCTTCAGGGAGGACTCCGTCCCTGAGGTACTCCTTGAGCTCATCGATCCAGCCCGTCTCTTGATGCGTCATGGCCAGCAGCAGGCGTTCCCCTGTGGGTGGACCGCAGCTCGGCGCTCCAGATGTTGGTGGTGGTGGGAGCTCTTCGTCCATGTTCATTCGACCGCTTCTTTTGGCTGTTTCACCGATGCCCTGGTGAGTCTCTCCTCGAACACGCCCGCCTGCTGGGCTTCTCTGCGTGATGCTCGCCTGGCGATGTCGTCGGCCTCCTGGTTCTCCCTTCGTGGGATGTGCCTGAGCTCCATCCCCTTGAAGTGTTTCTCGAGCTTGCGGACCTCCTCGAGGTAAGCGGCCATGTGGCCGTCCTTAGGCGTATAGCTCTTGTTGGAGAAGTTGACGAGGAGCTGGGAGTCGCCCTTGATGAGTAAGCGCTTGATGCCGAGGGCGATTGCGGCTCTGAGCCCGGCGAGGAGGCCCTCGTACTCGGCGATGTTGTTGGAGACCTTGTCTGTCGTGAAGCACAGCTGGACGGCGTAGTAGAGCTTGTCGCCCTTGGGTGAGGTCAGGACGACGCCAGCCCCAGCGTTCTGGCATGCGAATGCTCCGTCGAAGTGCATGGTCCAGTGGCTTGGCCGTGTCTCCAGCTGGCGTGGTTTCTGCCTCATGAGGCTCTTCTTGCTGGTGTCTGTCCACTCGGCGACGAAGTCAGCCAATGCCCTCCCCTTGATGACCCTGGTGGTGTCGAAGCGCAGGCCAAAAGGTTGCAGCTCAATGTTCCACCCTGCGACGCGATCAGTGGCGTTTGGATTGCGCAGGATCTGCTCCAGAGGGAATGATGTGACCACCGTGATGGGGTGGCCCTGGAAGTAGTGGCGCAGCTTCCTGGAAGCGATGAGGAGCGCGAGGAGGAGCTTCTGCTGCATAGTGTACCGCTCGCGAGCATCTCGCAGCACAGTGCTGACGAAGTAGACGGGATGCTCGACGAGGGTTGTCGATGGTGACGCAGCGCTGGGCTCCTCGGGAGCCTTGTCGAGCCTCTCTTGAGGTGGACCCTCGACGAGGGTGCCTTCTGGTTGCGCGGGCTCGGCATGGGGCTCAGGGCCTGAAGAGGATGTTCCTTGTCGGGGGGATCTGGGCTTGGCGTGGCAGTGTCCTTCTTGGCGAGGACTGGCTCTTCCCTTTCTGCCACCAAGGCTGCGCTCACTGTTTGTGGAGTGGCTGATAGGTACAGCTTCAGATGCTCGCCAGGCCTTGGGGCAACCATGACAGGTGGGCTAGCCAAGTACTTCTTCAGGTCTTCAAATGCCTTGTCCGCCTCAGGCGTCCACTTGAACGTGCCAGACCGCTTCATGAGCTTGAAAAATGGCAGCGCCCTCTCGCCGAACTTGGAGATGAAACGGCCGAGGCTGGCCATGCATCCCGCGAGGCGCTGCATGTCCTTGAGGCGACGAGGTGGCTGCATCTCTTCTATGGCTTTGATCTTGTCAGGATTCGCTTCTATGCCGCGGTGAGACACTAGGAACCCGAGGAGTTTGCCTGACGGTACCCCGAAGACGCACTTGGCGGGGTTCAGCTTGATGTTTACTTTGCGCAGGCTGGCAAAGGTCTCCTCGAGGTCCTCCATGAGGGTGTGCTCTTCGCGAGTCTTGACCACGATGTCGTCGACGTAGGCTTCTGCGTTTCTTCCCATCTGAGCCCCCAAGGCCTTCCTCATGAGCCTCTGGAAGGTGGCGCCGGCGTTCTTCAAGCCAAAGGGCATGCAGACGTAGCAATACACACCACAAGGGGTGAGGAATGCTGTCTTCTCCTCATCCTCCTTCGCCATCTTGATCTGGTGGTAGCCTGAGAAGGCATCCAGAAAACAGAGGAGGTCGCAGCCGGCGGTGGAGTCCACGATCTGGTCTATCCGAGGCATGGGGTACGGGTCCTTGGGGCAGGCCTTGTTGAGGTCGGTGTAGTCGATGCAGAGCCTGCCGCCCCCGGTGTGCTTGGGAACGACCACCGTGTTGGAGAGCCATGTGGGGTGTGGAACTTCCCTGATGATGTGTGCTTCTTTCAACTTCTCTACTTCCTTGATGATGAACTCTTGCTTCTCTGGCGCCTGGCGCCGTGCTTTCTGCTTCACGGGGCGTGCGTTTGGACACACGGCTAAGTGGTGCTCGATCACCTCCCTCGGTACTCCGGACATCTCTGACGGTGTCCATGCGAACATGTCAGAGTTTGCCCTGAGGAAGGCGACGAGCGCGCTTTCCTATTTGGGAGGCAAGCCAGCGCCTATGGTGACGCTAGCCCCCGAGCCGCTGGCGTCCATGACACCTTCTTCGTGGCTGCCTGCTCCTGTGAGAACAGCTGCTTCTTCTTCGCGGGCCTCTCGAGGGGCTCCATGTCCTCATCAGCGGGGAATGCCACGGCAGCGGCCTTGTAGGCGGTCTCGACAGAGCGCATTGCGTCCTGGACTTGACCGTGGATGGCGATGGTGCCGCCGCTGCCTGGAAGCTTGACGATGTTGTACGCATGGTGAGTGACGGCCATGAACTTCGCGAGGGCGGGGTAGCCGAGGATGGCGTTGTAGGGCAGGCCAATGTGTGCGACGTCGAAGTCGATCTGCTCGGTGCGGTAGTTCTGCGGCGTGCCGAAGGTGACCGCGAGCCTCACCTGCCCCAGAGGTGTGGTAGAGCCACTTGTCACCCCCGTGAAGGGCCTAGAGGGCATAAGCCACTCGTAGGGCACTTGAAGCTGCTCGAAGGTCTCGACAGAGATGACGTTCAAGCCCGCACCCCCATCTATGAGTGTCTTGGCGACGGCGATGTTGTTGATGATGGGAGTGCACACCAGAGGGATGGTGCCTACAGCCTTGGTCGACTTGGGGTGGTCCTTGGAGTCGAAGGCGATGGTGTACTGCGACCACTTGAGGGGCTGGGAAGCCTCAAGCCCTGGAAGCGCTGCGTGACCTCGCGAGAGAATTGCTTGAAGTGGTTGTTGGACTTGGGCGCCTGGGACCCGCCGAGGATGCAGGCTATTGCCCCCTGAGGGGCCTGGTAGCCCCCAGGGTTCTCGTCGGGGAGGTTGCCGTTTTGCCCAGCGTTGTTCCCCCGAGCCCTCTGCTGGAAGTTGTGGCGTCCACCTCCGCGGCCACCACGGCCTCCGCCGCGGCCCTGGTTCTTCTCCGCTCCTTGCTGAGCTGCT
Source organism: Poa pratensis (assembly GCA_947311845.1). Taxonomy (NCBI): domain Eukaryota; kingdom Viridiplantae; phylum Streptophyta; class Magnoliopsida; order Poales; family Poaceae; genus Poa; species Poa pratensis. Next base: position 50,834,785 of record CAMZMU010000035.1, read on the forward strand.
TGAGCTCCCAGCAGTCTTCAGTTGCGTGGTTGTGCCTGTTGTGGTAGATGCAGTATGGGCGATTGTCCGCCTTTTTCTCTTCAGCCGCCGGAGAGGCCTCGCGAGGCTGCTTTGCGTCAGGCTCTGCCGCGAGGATGGCGGTGGTCTTGCGCTTCTCGGCAGGCTTCTTCTTGCTCCTGGACCCCTCAGGAGGGTCATCCTCCACTTCCTTCTTGACGAAGAGGAGGCCCTCTTCAGCCTTGGCGCACTTGTCAGCCAGATCAAAGAGCTTCACCACAGAGGAGAGGGTGTCGTGGATGCCGAGCTTCTCGAGCATCCTGTGGTTCGTGACGCCCTCCCTGAAGGCGGAGATGACGTGCGAGTCCGGGATGTTCGGAATCTTGTTGCGGACCTGGCTGAAGCGCTGGATGTATCTGCGGAGGGTCTCGTCAGGCTTCTGGCGCACCGCGCGAAGGTCGTTGTAGGTGAGCGCGCGTTCGTAGGTGCCCTTGAAGTTGGCGACGAAGACCTTGCAGAGGTCCTCCCACGTGTCGATGGTGTTCTCGGGGAGGTTCATGAGCCACGAGAGCGCGGAGTCCTTGAGCGCCATGGAGAGCCAGTTGGCCATCACCTTGTCGTCGCCTCCTGCAGCCTGGATGGAGACGGTGTAGAGCTGCAGGAACTCCAGAGGGTTGGTCCTGCCGTCGTAGCGCGGAGGGAGGTCTGGCTTGAACTTCACGGGCCAGACGACGCGGCGCAGGTTGCGGGTGAAGGCGGTGCAGCCCGTGGCGTATGTCACGGCGCCACCAGCGAGTACGCCGCGGTTCTGGCGACCTGCAGCGGCAATCTCCTGCACGACGCGGTTGTGGCGGTCCCTCTGGCGCTCGATCTCCACGCGGGCATCCGCCGGAGTCCGCTGCACAATCTGGCAGTCGTGCGGCGAGGATGCGTGCGACGCGGCGCGGTGGTTTGCTGCCGGAGCTGCAGCTGGAGGAGGTGGCGGAGGCGGAGGGGGAGGAGGAGCGCCGTGCGCTATGTTCCCCTCGCGTCCGGAGTGGCGCACCAGCGAGCGAGAGGGCGCTGGTGCTGCAGTGGTAGCGGCAGGAACGGCGGCGGCGTTGATGAGCTCCTCGAGACGCCCAGCCAGTTGTCGTGGCCCGCCTGCGTGGGACGGTAGCGTAGCAGCTCTTGCGCCATCAGTAGCGCGGTGGCTGGACTGGGCGCCGCTCGGCCCATCGTGGAGGCGCTCTCGCGCCTGGATGGGTGGGAGGAAGCTCCCTCGTCCTCGCCGTCGATGCCGCCGTCATCCTCAGGATGTTCGACGCGCGGCTCGGCGTTGCGCTCTGAAGCGCGGTTGGCGCGTGGGCGACCACGCGGGTTGTGGTTGGCGGCGGGCTCGGTGTTGGCCCTGCCGGACGTCCGTCGCGCAAGACGCGCAGCTCGCGTGTCAGTCATGGCGCGGAGAGGTTGAAGAAGTTGAAGACGCGCCTCAGCCCCCTACCTGGCGCGCCAAATGTCGGAGACTAGTCCCAGGAACTAGGGGTGTCTCTCAGAAGCCAGGAAACGAGTAAGGGGCTGAACACAACGTCAAACAATCCTCAACAACCTCGGCGACGGTGCTCGTCGAGCTCGGTGAGGAACATCACGACAGAGAGGAACACGAGCCGCTACCCAGGTTCAGGCCCACCGTGAGGTGTAAAAGCCCTACGTCCTGCTAAGATGTATTGCACTGCTTGGAGAGGTTCACAGTACAAGGGTGCTTGCCGAGGGCACAGTTGTGGCTATGGTGGACTATGGTGGAATGAGCTCCGTCTTCTCCTTCAGACGTAGCTGCTTGGTTGTGGAATGAGTTGGTGAATGCGGGATCCCCCTCCTAGGTCGTACACTGGCTCCTTATATACTGGGCTTGGTCCTCTTCCCCGAAAACCTCCGGCGGGAAGGGATACCACAATGCCGCCGAGTTGGAGCACAGCGCACAGCGTCGGGGGCGTCCATGGACGCGGTCCATGGCAGAAGCACGTCGTCTTGGCAGAAAAAGCCACCGTCCAACCAGGACGGTGGGCTGGCGCTGCAGAGCTTTGGGGCGTGCCCCACGGTGACGTCGCAGTTGGAGCGTAGCGGCGGCCGGCCGCTTTATCACCAAATTGGCAAGTCTTGGAGTCCGCTTTGCTTCCTCCAGCTCCTTTGACCGCTTTATACACGAGAATGGCAACTGCGGCGTCTTCGTCATCGCGCGCAGGCGCGCGCGTCACTCTGCGGCGGGCGCAGAGCCCATGTGCGCTCTGCAGCGGCGCAGGAGCTTGCTTCCACTTGAAGGAACCCCGCGAGGGCCTAAGCCTCGCCGAGGCTTTTATAGCCGTTGACTTCTCGCGAGGGAAAACCTCGCGAGGGTAGCGCGGAGACGCGCCAGGACCTGATGGTCCTCTCGGAGAGGCCTTCCTGAGGCAGAAGTTCCTCTCGAGGCCCCTTAGGCCGAACGTCCGGTCCTTAGCAGATGCCCAGCCGAGCAAAGAAACCCTCGCGAGGGAAAATGCCTCGCGAGGCTCGTCAGGCTGAAAGCCTGGTCCTTAGCAGAATTTCCTGCGGAGCGGTTGAGGGCTGTGGCAGGCCGGCCCATGATACCCTGATTTTCACTGGGCCGACAGTTTTGCTTTTCAGTATGTTGACAGCTTCATTACTTCCTAACATTTCAGTCACATTAGTGAACATTGCAGTACCTAGTAACCATGCACAACTAGACTAAATGCTTCAACTAATCTCCTCCCCTGATCTTTTTATTCATCTTTTTATCCATATTGTTGTACATCTTCTTTTTATCCTTTTACCAATGTTCTTGTATATGTACTATAGGCCGATGATTTAAACTATGTCATGTTAAAGGGAAAAGAGTATCTACAATACCTTGTACTATATACAATTTGAGTGCTTGTATTAGTACATGGTCTTGTAGGTACTCGTTTTGCCTTGTTTTGACAATGATATATGAGGCTTCTATTGTATTACACCGATGACTCTGATTCACAGTATAGCTAGGTTGACTCCGAGACTGAGCATGACCGAACCTGTAGAACGAATGTAAAAAATGGACCAAAGATCGACGGCGTCGCACCGTCGGTCTGTAGTTTCTGTCAAGCTCAGGCTCAGGGCCACGCTATTGTTCTATGAATCAGAGTCATCGCTGTGAAACATCATTTCATAGGATAGCTAGGTTGACTCTTTTTATGAGGCACCTTTTTATGCACTATATCCTGACAATTTTGTTAACTTCTTTTCATCGTGTGTGCTTGTTTCATGTATAAACCGTTCCCGGCGCCGACGAAGGAGATGTATAAACCGTTCCCCGCGCCGATGAAGAAGAAGGCTCCATGATCGTGCTCCCGCTCTTGCTCACCATCATCGCCGATGTACTCTATTTGATCCTAGTTTAGGCGGTGACCACTTCATTTGTAATGTGTGAAATGATGAACTTTTGTATCAAGACTTGTGTAAATATTCGGCACTTGTCACTATATGTATGTATCTCGGGCTCTAAATAATGTGATAACATACTAATGTGTCTGTTTTCATATACCGTGTTAAATATATTATTGTTTCTATTATATCTATATAAATCATGTATATATCTGTATTTCCTGTAATATACCTGTATTTATACAGCAGACAGCCACAAATTAAGAATACCTGTAATGTATTCTGTGGCGCATATTTCTTTTTTCTGTGGCGCATGTAATTCTGTGGCGCATGGATGACTGACGCGCCACTGAAATAATTATGTGGCGCACCCCCGGAAGCGCCACAAAATTAAAATTTAGTGGCGAGATATCTGTGACGCACCCACCATGCGCCACAGAAAACCAAAATGGGTGCGCCACAGATGGCCTATTTCCTAGCAGTGGTTTTGTCGATTTTGGAATAAAAATATATTTTTATTTTGACTGTTACATATAGTTAGCCCTGAATGTCTAAAAATACATGTTCCAAAACAGAAACTCGAGATGTAAAATACATTTGCTTGCAATATTTGAAGTCTTTGTTCATCTGCACTCTTCGACATGATGGTTAATATACTATTGGAATCTATAGTACAACGGCATGGTAATATGGCCTCTTTGGATCCTAGCATTGATCTTACGCACTTGAGCGGTTGAGCCTAATGCTTGTTTGGTGTAAAGGAAAAATGGAGGATTAACACATGAATAGGATATTTTCCTATGATTTTAATTTACGTTCATTTGTTCAAAGAAATAGATCAAAGGGAAAATGAAGAAAAATTCCATTGATCTCAGTTTAAAAGGAAAACCACTGTAATTTTACAATTCACTGGAATCTCAACGCAATCAAATAATCCCAAATTCCAATACCAAATCAAAGATGCCTGGGGCAAGCAGATGGTGCCGTCACCGGCGATGTCGGCAACTCGGCATGCCACGAGCGACACGTCGAGGAGGGCATGGCTGGGTTTAGCGACGGAGGTAGCAAAGATTTGCTCCGCCGGTGGCCGTGGACGCTGTGGGAAAGAAGCGAGCTCCGTTCGAATCGCCGACGAGCGCGGCCGTGGAGTGCTGGGGGAGAGCAGCAAGCGTACGTCGATCCGGCCACGAGCATGGATGCTGGGGGGAGCACAGCAAGCGCCGTGGATCCGCTAAACAGTTAACTCTGGCGGCGTCGAGGAGACATGAGCGTGTGCGATTTGGTGACTGGAAATAGGGGAAAGTACGGCTGCATGCTTTTAGATTCGGTCTGCCACGCGTTAGCCGCGCGAGTTGGTCCAGCAAGGGGAGCCGAACGACCTTGTCACATAGGATTTTTCTCCGATTTAGTGAGCTTGTCTCTGGACTATGGAAGCCTTAAATGATGATTTTTTTGTGAGCTTGTTTGTCATGAACTATGTGAGATTTTGGGATCCTTAATTGCACAACCGATGAATTTTTCGTGTCTTTTGCTTGAGGAGTTTTGATGTTTGATCTCGAAAGTAATTAAGGTGAGGCACCTAGCCAACGTATAATATATTATTATTATTATTTTGAAAAATGAAGAACGACAGCTAATGTTCTGTCTTTAACGAGAGAAAAAGAGCTAAATGGAGGTAATTTAGCCTGTCGTGAGTAATCCGGACTCCAATCCATAATGCCTCTAAGCCCTTAATTAGGTTGTTAGTCATCCTCGCCGGATAAATTATAATAGTCGCTCCGCCTTATAGTCAAGACATCTTATATTGTCAAACAAAGAGAGTACATGTTAATTGCTTCATGACGTACTCTTTCATGCAAAATATTATTGTACTATATATTTAAACGGCATGTTCATACTATAGATTATGTAGGTAAGAGACGGGATAAATCGAGGGAGTGGTGTGGTTTAATGGGGGCGTCCTCATGCTTGGCCTGAACCTCGACCTTAGCAACCTGGGGCTGTGCGTGGAAGATCGGAGAGTCGTGGCGCAGATCGGAGCGTTGTGGTGGCGACAGTTCATGCAGGAGCACTCCATCCATCCAAGCAACATGGAGCCTTGCGGTTCATTCCGCGGGATGACATGAGACCGTGGGTCATGAGATGACTAGAGTAGAAAACCTAGGACGGTTACTAGATGGATGAGGCGGGGCGTGACCAGCTCATGTTCCAAGGTACTCCCTCCGTTCCAAAATAGATGACTTCCATTTGTCAAGATACGGATGTATATCTAGACTTGTTACACATCTAGATACATTCGCATGTAGACAAATTGAAGTCATCTAATTTAAAACGGAGGGAGTAGGAGGGAGTGGCATTGTGTCAATGAACCACAAGTGCATGTTGTAATTCTAGTCATTCTCATTCATCAGAATTTCTCGGTGCCTCCTATGCCTAAGCCTAACAAATTCAAATCTCTCGTGTGCATAGACAAACCAAACAATGCATACAAAAGGAATGCATAGTTCAAATAAAATTATACAAATAAGTAAGGTGACGAATGCGCTATTCATATTTGTCTTAGGAAATGCTCCTCTCTATAAAGGACTATGGTGTGTGTGTAGAAAGATGAAGTCAATGGTTCTCTTTTAGGTCAACATGTAAGCATCCCTTTTTTCGAGATTGCCGGGGGGGGGGGGGGGGGGGGAATAAATCCCCACCGGTTGTTTCATTCATCGAAAGAGCCTGGCGGGCCATGTTCTTAAAAACAGATGGAGAAATTACAGGGGATACAAGGAAGAGAAGACAAACAAATACATGAAAAAAGAAGACTAGAAACACTATGAAGATACAAGTGCAACACATGCATATTTGATCCAACTGTAAATCGTTACCGACACCGTTGAAGCGGAAGAGATGTCAACGGCGACGTTGATGAAGCTTGTGGAAGAACTCCCTCGGCTAAGCTTAGCCGAGAGAATATCGTAGACTCCTCGCGTCCCGCCTTGATCCAACAGAGTGAGATAGGGTCAACTGTTTCTCAACGGATCACCCCTCTGAGTTTCACACTGAAAGGGCATGGCGCCCCCATGTGTGGTTTTGGTAATTAATGACAATCCCTATGGACTAATGGTTGCATTGAGTTTTACTTGTAGTGTTTGTCCATAGACCATGCTTGAACTCCATATGTTGGATTCAAGGTTGATGCCATGAATATATTGATATAATGAAGTATTTGGCATCAAGATCATCGAGTTGAGCATATTGCAAGTATGTCTTGAAGAAAAGAATTATGTGATCATTCATGGTTATCTTCAAGACATCATCTATTGAAAAGAGAAGAAAAGATACAAGGTTGATCAAGTATTGATCAACACACAAAGCTACAAGATGTACCAAGTGGGATCATGTATCTCTTGGTATGGTAAGCAATTGTCCATATAGCTTTGTGAACTAACCCATGATATGTGTGTAGCATTTCAATGTGTGGTTAGGTATCTTTCTATGGGCTTGCATCAAATGAATATTTCATATGGCCCATGATCGATGACGTCAAGTGGTGATCGTCATCAATGTTGAGAAGCGCAAGTTCAAGAGGAGTATCTCGAAGAAATCTTAGGCTTGAAGCTTGTCACCCATTTAGAGATAATGTTCATGTGAAGATGTGCCTAAGAGAGGCTCTCCTATAGTGGAGTATGGGGGAGCAATGTTTGAGTCTTCACCAAGCGAAGCGCAATCAAGAAAGGTGGTCCACTTAAAGAGATCAAGATCGACGTCATCTAGCTCAAGTGGTATGCGCAAGGCAAAGGTATGATAGGGTTATAGGATAGATACCGTACTATCAAGAGGGGCTCTCGATTGAGCTTTAGCGTATCAGTTGGAGAGAGCTCAAACCTTTGCATACTTACCTTCATCATCTTTCTTGGTTCTTATTTGGATTTTCTCCTTGTTGGATTTTGGTGCTTGTTGTGATCTTCATGACAAGCCCAAGTTCTCCGAAAACGGATTTCGTATGGAAAACTTGTTGCGTTTTCAGGTTGGAAATATTATCGGTCCACCTTCGAGATAGGGTCCACACCTTCCCATGTGTGGTATCCCCTCTATATTTGTCCACACCTTCCTTTGTAGTAAAGCTCTTGTCGCCACCTTTCCAACAGAATTGGATTCACCTGTTTTGGAGTTCGAACGAGAAAGTTATTGCATTTCAGGTTTTCCTGTTTTTCATGGTGCGGAAGTTCCGCTCGTTTTCCCGGAAGTTCCGAGTATCGGAAGTTCCGGGTGAAGTTCCGATGCAAGTTCCGCTTAGTATTTTTGCTCTCGGGTGTTTTCATTTCATAAGCAGAAGTTCGTTCGGAAGTTGGCTCGGAAGTTTCGATGGTGCGGAACTTCCGCTCTTAGTCTCGGAACTTTCGACCCTGCGCAAAAACTGGCCAACGGGCAGATTTCCCACATATCCGGAAGTTCCGGGTGAATGTCTGGAACTTCCGACCCTGCGCGAAAACTGGCCAACGGGCGGATTTCTCACCTACCTACTTAAGGGGTCTTCTTCCCCAAGGAGACCCCAACTCTTGAGCTCGAAATTTGCCACCATTGTTGACCTTGTTGAGCTTTGCTATCTCTCTATTCCTCCATGATTCTTGCCTCCAATTAGAGGGAAAAGAGAGAGGAAATCTAGATCTATCACTCCACCAATCAATCTCTCCTCTAAGTGAGGGGAAGCTTTTTGGATCTAGATCTTGGAGGGATTTGGTGTTCCTCTTTGTTCTTCCTCTCTTCTCCCCCCAATAGCATTAGTTGATTTGGTGGGATTTGGGAGTGAAGGATTTGACCACTTCTAGTGGTCTTGCCTTCTTGCATTAGTTGCATCGGTTTGAGTTCTCCACGGTGATACGTGGAAATTGAAGTTGAGAAGCTTGTTACTCTTGGGTACTTGGGGTGCCCTAGAGCTTGTCCTCTTGGGTACTTGGAGTGCCCTAGACGGTCCTTGTTTATCTCGGAGTTTTGGTGGCTCGCGGGATAGTTGGGAGCCTCCAATTAAGTTGTGGAGTCGCGCCCCAATCTTGTGATTCTTGTGGCTTTGGGGAGCCGCAGGAATTCGGTGAGAGCCTCCAATTAAGTTGTGGAGTGTGCCTCATCCTTGTACGGGTTCGGTGACCACCCTCAAGTGTCCCATAGTGGCTCGTGGCACTCTACATTGGTAGATGCACGAAGGAGATTACGGTTTGCCATTTGACGGCTATTCGGGGATCACTTTGTGACTCCGCACCGCTCCAACGGAGACGTAGCTTCCATTGGGAAGTGAACTTCAGGATAAATCATCATCTCCAAGTGCCTCGGTATTTCTATACCCGAGCTTCTTACTTATGCTATTTACTTTGTGATAGCCATCGAGCTTGAAGTAATATATCTTGCTATCACATATTTGCTTATCTTGTCTAGCATAAGTTGTTGGTGCACATAGGTTAACCTAGCTTGTTTAGGTTTCGTGCTTGATAAATTAAACGCTAGTTTTATTCCGCATTTATTCAAGCCTAAACCGCAAAGAATTTTAATCGCCTATTCACCCCCCTCTAGGCGACATCCGTGTCCTTTCACACACACATACATCTGATCTAGTCCAGCAGGGGTTCGCCATCCACACTTGAAGCACTCACCTCTGGTGTATATGAAGGTGGAGATCTCAACACATGAGATGGAGGGAGAGAGAGAGATTAGACATCTAGATCTAGATCTAATTGGGGGAGGAGCCCTCTAATCCAATTAGAAGAGATCTAAACTTGTTTGTTCCCAAAGGAGAGGGGGTAGAGGTTTGTATAGGAGGCCAAGGGGTAGAGGGACTTGGGGAAGGGGAAAGACATCCCCTTGTCCAAGTCGGTTTGGGGAAGGGGAAAGCCCCCAACCCCAATTCGGTTTGGGGGGAGGAATCCTTGTCCAACAAGGCTCCCCCAAACCGCCTCCCCCCATGGGCCTTTCGGCCCATCTAGGGTTTCGGCCATGTGGGGTGCGGCTGCCTAGTGGGCCCCATGGGCCCACTTGACAGCCCCTCTTGGTGGCTCCAATTTATTTAATATTTTTCCAATAATTATTTATTAATTAATTAAATTAATATTTAATTAATTAATATTTTATCTAATTAATTCTTATTTGAATATTTCCTTTACAGAATATTCCCCAAATTAATTACTTATGCTATAAAACACTTTTACATGATCCGAGACACCTAGTGTCCGCTGACAAAATACTCCGGATAAATATTTTCCTCTTATATAAACCCTCGGAATAAATCCGACTAGTGATAGAAACTATTTCTATTACTCCGAGACACCTAGTGTCTGCATAATCCAATCTCTCTGATAAAGATATTAGCTACCACACAAAAACCATTCCGGTGATACTCTCTCGACATCCATACCAACCATATACACAACAAACTAGAACTGACTTAAGCGTGTTACCCTACAGGTTCGATAACGTGTAGCTATAATTAGATGTTTCCATCTAATCACCGGCTAGGGTCCGATACATGGGCTACCTGAATAACTGCTACCGTTATGCGAATGATACTCTGTTGAACCTGTTGATTATTAATTCGTCATTCCCATTACTCACTATACTGAAATTACCAGAGATAAAGTATTCCTGATATTTCCATGAATCAATCCCTGATTCACTATATCTATGTCTATCTTGTTATCGGTATGTTTCCTTTTCTCGTTCCCATAATCTTATATCCCACATGATGTAACTTCATCATGCATTGTCTACAGAACATATTGGATATCAAACATACCGAGTGGGCCCTGGAAGTATCTCTCTTTTGACAGAGGATTAATTTCCCATCTTGGAACATTAGGATATATGCACACCTTCGGAATCACCCAGTGACTGTCATTATGATCACCCAGTTACGGCCATGATGCTTGACAGTACCAAAGTAACTCTTTCAATATACACAACCCTAATAACCTCATGTTATAAGTACATGTCATATAATAACCATCTGCGATATTGCACTAAGGACAAAAAGACACTTTGGAATCTTCTTAGCATATCAACGATTTGGGTCTACCCAGCCATATTGTTTCCACCAACAATATGCCTCTCATTGATGCTGACATAAAAAATGTCCCAGACCAGGAAAACGTGGTCTCTAGCAATCAACGAATTAGTCTAAAAGGCAAGACTAGGGTATACTTTATTCTGTTCATGTCTCTACATGTGCGAGTGAGTTTTCCTCTGAATCACATATTCATGAGTCACCGCAGTTATAGCATAGAATCATGAATCATAATTATGAATCAGATGTTAAACTTTATTACCTTTTTGGGCATACATCCAACAGTCCCCACTTGCACAATAGGCAATTTACTATTTGCACAAGACTCAACATTTGGGTGAAACAGATGGTTTCTCATGTTTCCTTTCCTGTGGTAGACATTTGTCATCAGACCCTTTCGGGGCTGCGTGAACATTATACATTATGCAGAAAACTCTTTTCTATCATAATCTCCTTGATCATACGATCACATGCAGTCTAGGCTATTCAAGGTGAAACCTTGGTACTCTAACTAAGAAAACAGTTCTGGTGTTTTCACAACATTGTTGTCTCTTTTGTAAAGAACCACACCTAGTTCATTCAATGAACCGACAACCCTTTTGGAGGCATTTAAGCTCCCACTGTTACTGCGATTTGTTGTAGTGTACATAACTCTATGCTCAAAATTAATTAAGCATCATAACCCTTGCTATTTCACAAAATCATAAGATCATGTTTTATCCTTGGTTTATCTTTAATGCTTCTCTCATAAGTCTTTATCCAATGTAAGTCTTACATTATGAGATATTCTCTTTTGAAGATACTTCTTCAAAACACCATTTAGAGAATACTCTTTAAAATTGGAGTCAATTGAACTTTTGTTACAAAGTCAACTTGTCAACAATTATCTTTATCATTTGATATTCAAATCCAAGAATGCATTATTCAGGAAATTCCCATGATGATAAAATGAAAGAATCATTTGATCATGCTCACCACTGATATACCATCGTGGTTCTTGCATATAAATTTCCTTATCCTTTATAAGAACCTAGTTCTCTCATGTTTCGAATTTTACTTCAAAACACTTTGTATGCATTCTTGCTGCAAATATTAAATCATTATCAGGATACATCCTGTCATGATACTAATTCCTTGCTCCTTACGTTTCATTGAACAACTTTTCAATGATACACATATTCTATCAAATGAAGTATTTTAATGGTTTCCAAAATTAATTGAATACCATAAAAATAGCTCCCACTAAATTTTAAGAACTTTGCAATTTCCTATGAAGTCAAACATTGCTTGCTTTACTTCACATAATTACAAAACTAATCCAACCATCATACCATCATTTGTCTGCCACCACAGACATACCTTTAATGATTATTTGTGTATTCATTTAAAAAAACCTCAAGCTATACATTGTACACTTCCTCGATAAATTTTCCTTAAAAGGAATTTGTTTTGTTAACATCTTATACAAACATACTCATTAAATAACTAGTATTGTATTCATTTAACAAAGCCCTCGAGTTGTACATCGTACACATACTCGATTACTTTTCCTTAGAGGAATTTACTTTGTTAATATCTCATACAAATCTACTAGTCCTATTTAGATCACCAAAGCCGTGCTGCAGATCATATGATCCTGAGTAGTCAACTCTTGAATTTGTCATAAAACCATTTATGACAAAACAAGATTTATGATCAAATATTCCAATAGGAATTCCTTCAAGTCTCTCAACTTGAATTTGATGATATTACTAATTAATGTGACTCTAAGTCATGAAGGTTTGGATACTATAACACCTTATCTTATTACTTTGTCTTTAGCATATGGACTCAACTTTCCTAGAAACTCATATGCTCTTTATCTGGTTAAGTGATTATTTCTTGACAAGAAGTCATGCTCATATTGCAATGACTCTCGGTATTAGTCTAAAAGAATTGTCAATTGGAATTGCTTCCGCCTGCACAACTTCTGATAACTATTTCCGAAGATTCAATAATCTATTCAAGAATCACCATCCTCCCACTGAATTCAACAAGGAATAAATTCCTTAAGAATCACATTTATCTTACTAACAAAACATTGTCACTTATGTGGTGTTATAAGAGGACTTCCAATTAACTTATTGAACAACCTACAAAGTAACTCATTGTCTTTTACTATTAGGATCGAGTTTCCTCTTTCAGAAAATCTCAGAACCTAAATCCATCATGTTCCCAAAGTTTATCGTTCAAAACAATGACATGAGGCATGAGACAATGAAATTCTCTTTGTCCTGTATCTTAGGACCAAGTTCCAGTATTTCAGAAACTTCAGTACCTAAGACCAACGTGTTCATCCATAGTTTATCTTTCAAAACATTGACACGAAGCAAGACAATTAACTGTGCTAAAATTATGTAACAGCCCAAGTTCGGAAAACCTAAAAACCCGATTAAAATTTTCGCTTTTGTGTTGCATTGCATCATGGCATCAATATTAAGTTGCTAAACAACACACAATTTGGGTTTGCCAACATTGGAAAACAAAATGCCCAACTTGCTTCAACCAAATCTCACCACAAGGAAGACACTCAAGTTCGCAAATACAAATCCTTGTCATCTTATATTTGTCAAGGAGGTTCCAAGATTTCAAAACAATATTTTGCACTTGCTTTTAATTTTCCAAAAGAGCAACCTTTTGTGAATTGAGCAAAATGCCCTATTTTGAACCTATGAGCAAATGTGGTCCAAAACAATTTATTTGGCAATGCCAATTTTTGTGGTGCTTCTACCTGTTGTGAGGAGGCTACTTGATTTTTCCCAAATTTTTCTAAAATTGTTTAGTGCCTTAATAAAATCCATGAAGTTCCTGCTGATTTGTAAAAGGTTTTTAGAAAAAGGAAACTGGACAGGGACCGATCTGTGATGGAAATAATTTGGCCAGGGGGTCCTTTGTAATTTCTCCTTTCTTCCTCGCTCTGTAGCGACCGAGCTACTCCGCTCCCGCCGGACCACCATGCCGCCGTGCCTCGCCACGCCTGCCGGGCCCCTCTCCGCTCTCTCCCCTGCGAGGAAGAGGAGCAACTCGAGCCCCCACCTGCCCTGCTCCTCCATTCCCGACTTTTCTTCCCGTTCCCCATTTCTTTCGCTGCTCCTCACCGAGCTGCCAAGGTCGCCGCACTGCGCCGCCGTCTCACCGTCGTTTGAGGCTCCCCCGAGCAAATCCAACCGCACTAGCACCTCCGCCGCCTCGCCTGCTTCCTCTACAACCAAGGAATCGAGGCGGGAGGTCTCAAATCACCGCCGCCACCGCCGTTTATCCGCGCTGGTGTCCGAGCTTCGCCGGACAAATTCCAGGCGCGTCTGTCCACCTCCGGCCCCGCCGTGCCTCCGTACGTACTCGTGGTGAGCCCCTGCATCCCTCCGTTTCCTTCCCCTCGCTTCCACCTCGCCGTAGTCGCCGTGCCGCTCGCCGTGGTCTCGCTGTAGGTCGTCGCCGCTTCCTCGCGCTCCCCGGTCGAGAACTCGGCCTAACCGGGCTGTGGGCCGATCCCCTCTGTCGCGTGGCCGGCCGTTGAACCGGCCCAAGCCGGGCTGTGAGCCGGGCTTCTCTGTTAACAGGCCGGCCTGCCAGCCGGCCCAGCCGGGCTGGAGACCGGCTAGTCTGTCTTTTTTCCAGCTGCTTATTTTTTCATTCCCTCCCTTCTAGCACATGATCCCCGCTACCCCCTCACGCCTCTAGGAACATCGACTCCTACGATTCGTCTAATTCATCCCCCTCTCCCGAATACGAGTAATTAAATTCTTTAGTTGTTGAAATCAAATCAATTAAAATTATAATTTAAAAGGAGGAAATTCTAAAATTAATAACTTTTTATCGGGGCTTCAGAAAATTGTGTTTCTTATACCAAAATGTTCAGAAAATTATGAATCATCCAGAATCATCATCATCATGCATATTTGATCACAATTACAATAATGTGCTCTAGTAGTAAATATAATCACTAAGTTTAAATATGGGGTTATTCCAAATAATGCAAATAATATAATGGGGACCCCATTTAACTTGTTGATCATGTTCAATGCTTCTAGGGTGCATTTAAAATGTCATATCATCATTTTTGTATGCATTGCACAATTTCCATGTGTTGATTGTTGTTTTTGCTTTCCGGTGTTGTTTGCTCTCCGGTAGATCACGAGTTCGGAGTGAGCATCATTACTTCGACGAGCAGTTTGACTCCTCCGCTCAACAAGGCAAGCGTAATCCCCCCTCTGAGCATATCTTATCCTATTTTCCGCAAATATTTTCTCACTATAATATTGCATGCGGTTCCAAATGTCCATTTTTATTGGATTAGAGTATCCTATAGTTGCATTAAGTTTCCGATGCCAATACCTGTTTTCCCTCCTATTATCCATAGGTTTGGATTGTTGGCCTGAGATACTTAACTATGCAATGTTGATGCTTAGCCATGCTTAGTTAAATGCTTAGCCGTCCGATGGACACTTCATGTTGGAAACAGGTTGTTGAAGTGTTCAGATGATGGTGGAGAAATTGTGGTGACAGGTAATAAAATGCTTAAAGGTGGGGATGAGAGGCCACTTTGGTATGGTGGTGCTTTGTCTCGTTCCCGTCGCCTAGGTGTGAGTTCTTTACCTCTTGAACCTAGACTGAGCGCGCTTACTTTCGGTGGGCTATATGGAACCCCGTCGACCAACTAACTTGAGCGGGACTAGCCAGGGTCCTCTAGTTTGAGCTTCCATTTGCGTGTGCGTGAAGATGGTGGCCAAGACTGGGATGAGGATGGTTGTGTTAGGAAAATGAGTGGCCACGGGGCACGGTGTCGATGATCCGTGCTTCGTCCTCACTGATGATCCTGGGTTAGTCCTTAACGAGGTAAATGTTGTAACCGTTCCCACTCAGCCGGCTTTCCCCGGAAGAGAGCTAAGCGTAGGCAATGAGCCGGGCGGTACCGAAGGTAAACACAGTGCACCCCTGCAGGGTTAAATCTTTTCGAAAAGCCGTGTCCACGGTTACGGACAACTTGGGAAAGGACGATAAGACCATAGAATAACTTTAACAGAATGATTAAAAACTGGGTACTAGAGGTACCATTTCAAGATTGTAAGGTGAGCTTCCTCGAGGGTGATTCGGGGAGGTGCCTTTGATGAACTGGTACATTGGTTGATGATGGTTGATCTCTGAGAAAGGTGATCAAAGAAAAGAGTTACTTCTTACCCCTTTCAAAATAATCTGATTAGTCGATGCTAGGGAGTTATGTCTTTTTGAAATAAAATCAGCTTTATGCAAAACAGCCATAAAACCTTGAGAGCCAATCATCAAGCATATATTAGCTCTTAATCTTACGAGTTCGTCGAACTCAACGTCGTTTGCTTATTTTCAGGAGAGGACTTCACCGACCTCGAAGGTGGGTTCTTTGTGGACGTCGACGAGTAGTCTGGGGTTCCCAGGTGGCAGCTTGGGACATCCCGGAACAGCTGGCGCTGGATGTTTATTTGCAGGCCTCTTAGGCCATAATTTGGTCCTTGTTGTTTAGAACAACACACTTCGCTTCCGCATGTTGTAATGTTGGGTCTGTGACCTCTGGTTGTCATTTGCTATCTTTCTCTATTATAAGAGTTGAACTATATAATTTTTGTGTCGTAGAGTCTGTGATGTGCCAGTTGTTCCACAGTCTTGATCTCTCTATTATGCTTTGATAGTGTGTCCGGTGGTATCGGATAACCGGGGACACAGTATCACTGTATAGCAGTCGGGTCAGGGTCAGGGCGCCACAAATTACCTAATGAGCAAACACATTCTAGATTGATTATTGCCAAACGTTATGCAAAAACAAGAAGATTCTTAGTGTGGACTTCGTCACACTCAGTCAGATCATGACTTGATAACTTTCAAGACATGATTCTAATCACCAAGACTTTATATCTAAAACATTTTGTGAAACTTTAGACATCAATTATAAAATCATTAATAGTCCATAAACTTATCTTTGTTGATTTTTCACTATGTGCCGGAATACTTAATGAATTCAAACTTCAATGAAAAGTGTAATTCACCAAGTCTTTCACTCGTTTCACATAACGATATCTTGGATTTCCTTCCATCATGCATATGATGTATCCAAGATGATAGTGTCACCCGAAGGTGATATCAACACAATCACAAAATATTTTAGAACAAATGATATTCCCTTAACTTCAAAAGATTTGCAGCTTGATCATCCCTTAAGGGAGTGATCTCCAATATTCTTTATCATAATAAACAGGACCAACTTGTCCTATAAATTCACAAGAATATTTATCGCCAAACATGCGACCTAATAACTTGAGCCGAAGCTCACAAATCTTTCTACTTGAAAAATAAAAGTGGATACGTCTTCATCCCAAGGACGAAGGTCTATACACCAAACTTAGCGCATACCACCACCTTTTATTCTCCATCCTTCTTACTTTCTGCAACCCTTATATTGAATGCAAGAAAAATTCTTCGCAACCAATACTCCAGAGTTACTAGTAATAATAATGAATATCATTTAAGTACAACTCTTATACCTTCTGTACCTTTACCGGGTTTCTTCTTATTACTGCCCGAAACTTTTTACAGTTCTACTTCCAATATCTTTTCTTTCCTCAGAAATGATATTCAGGATTCTCCTGGACTAACCTTTTAAAGCTTATCCAGTGTGTTAACACCTTAGCCTTCTTCTTACTCTTCTTCTTGAAGCATGCGAATTGGGCAACAATCGAACTTGATTGTTATCCCTCATTACATTAGCTTCTGCAGATTTCAGCATAGCAAGGAGCCATTTAATGTTTTTCTTTCTCCCACTCATGTTTTGAATCATGATACATCCGTTGTTTAAACGGGGAAGAGAAGTCAACATCAAATCTGTACTTGGCTCAGCAAGGATTAGAAAACCCCAGAGTCTGCAGCCTTGTACCGCAATCAATCATCTTGATTACATGCTCGTTTGCTGAGCTTCTTTCTGCCATGTGACATGACTAGAAAACCTTTGTTATCTCATAACTCTCAGTTTTTGCCTGAATCTGGAACATGGCTATGAGTACGACGATCATGTCGCTTAGCAGATGTGCGATCCAACCGCTTTTGCAACTCATGGCCCATGCATGTCACCATAAGACATTGGATAGAGACAGCCTCATCACTCTTCAAGGTGTGAGCTTCCCTTTCATAAGTAGTTTTGACAACTATCCCGGAGGAGAAGTGTCAAAGACATATTCTTTCTTGGCAACCCTAAGTACAACTCTTAGGAAATATACCCAATCAACATATTTACTCGTGATGGTAAAAAGGTGGTTTCCCTAAAAGTAGTGGACCAAGGTTAATAGCGGGTGTTACGTGTGTCGATCTACAACAATCTAAAGTTCACTAAGACATGTTCATAATTATTTTTCTAGCACTAGTTAAGGATAAACTAATAATGTGCTCCCACTAAAATTGATATTCCTCAAGATCAAATTAGTGTATACGAAATCCACGTTCAACATGCGATCAAGGATGGATACATCTCATGTCATAGCTTACAACGGGTAGGTCAACCGACCAATCACTTCTTGCCGTGACTTCCGCTTCATCTTTCGATGGATGTGCTCCGAACTCATAACTAGTTATGCTTGGACTTCAAGACAACCAACTGATCATGCTGCTAGAACGGTTCGTGCCTGCCTCCCAAACCCTTGGCACACGTGACTCATGGGGATATGGCGCCCGGTGACAAGCATCTGGTTTGACGGTGCCACAGTTGGATGAGCACGATCTTCTTGATATTGGTTTATATAACTTGGATAATTAAATCCGTAGCTCCTTCTAAGGAATCACCCTAATAATCACGTCTACTGCGCAACCAAGGGAAAAGCAAGAAAACATGTATAAAACATGCACAAGTAAATAACACTTCGTGATGTAGTATAGTCTTCTTCCTTCATCTTCCGGTGGCTCCTCCAACGGTGCGGCCATGTCGAGGTTTACGACAAGTGCATGCCTTCTCCTATCCTCTACTATCACCATAGCTCGACGAACAAGGAAGAACGGCACGCCGACCAAAACAAAACAAACTTAGTCAACAAAATAAAAATTTGGAGACTACACCACATCACATGTCCTGCAAAACAGAGTTAGACGCCTCTAACTTTGGTTTGCATCTTTTAGCGTGGTTGTAGGATTCCCCAAAACCTCAGAAAAACTATGGCCCTCACCAAGCATGATTATTCATGTTGCTAGATTGACATTGCGGGGTGATGGACATCCCAACATTACGAAAACGTTGCGGGTCCCGATCTAAACAATTGCCGGTGCACGTGACCCCCGTGTGGACCTAGTCCACATGTCCTTTCCACCATCGAGTCAACGAGACCAACTATAGAAAGACTCGGAGCTACTGAAGCACTTCGTTGGCACCGACGGGCATACTAGGAGCAGTCGGAAGGTCCGCGGATTGCCAGAAGTCCGTAAAATCAAACTATGCCGTTGGAACAATTGTCAATAGTTTACTGGGAAGCAAACATAAATAAACTGAATGTTAGAAGAAGCGACTTCAATAACATACTTGCGCAAACTTATGCAATGCCCGCACACCATGTGCTTTAGATCAAATCATGTATCTACGCATAGACTGCTCTGATACCACTATTGGGTTGTGTGCATGGAAAACAATTTTTTTTGCCAACTACGCAACAGCCAAGATCTACTATGAAGATACAAGTGCAAGACATGCATATTTGATCCAACTGTAAATAGTTACCGACACCGTTGAAGCGGAAGAGATGTTGATGACGACGTTGATGAAGCTTGTGGAAGAACTCCCTCGGCTAAGTCTAGCCGAGAGAATATCATAGACTCCTCGCGTCCCGCCTTGATCCAATAGAGTGAGATAGGGTTAACCGTTTCTCAACGGATCACCCCTCTGAGTTTCGCACGCATACATCTGATCTAGTCCAGCAGGGCTTCACCGTCCACACTTGAAGCACTCACCGCTGGTGTATATGAAGGTGGAGATTTCAACACATGAGAAGGAGGGAGAGAGAGATTAGACATCTAGATCTAGATCTAATTGGGAGAGGAACCCTCTAATCCAACTAGAAGAGATCTAAACTTGTGTGTTCCCAAAGGAGAGGGGGGGGGTTTGTATAGGAGGCCAAAGGGGTAGAGGGACTTGGGGAAGGGGAAAGACATCCCCTTGTCCAAGTCGGTTTGGGGAAGGGGAAATCCCCAACCCCAATTCGGTTTGGGGGGAGAAGTCCTTGTCCAACAAGGCTTCCCCCAAACTGCCTCCCCCCATGGGCCTTTCGGTCCATCTAGGGTTTCGGCCTTGGGGGGGGAACTTCCCCCCAGGCGCCTTGGCCCACCCGCCCCATGTTGGGGCCCACTTGGCAGCCCCTCTGGGTGGCTCCAATTTATTTAATATTTTTACAATAATTATTAATTAATTAAATAAATTAATATTTAATTAATTAATATTTTGTCTAATTAATTCTTATTTGAATATTTTATTTTATAGAATATTCCCCAAATTAATTACTTATCATATAAAACACTTTTACATGATCCGGGACACCTAGTGTCCGCTGACAAAATACTCCGGATAAATATTTCCCTCTTATATAAACCCTCGGAATAAATCCGACTAGTGATAGAAACTATTTCTATTACTCCGAGACACCTAGTGTCTGCATAATCCAATCTCTCCGATAAAGATATTATCTACCACATAGAAACCATTCCAGTGATAGTCTCTCGGTATCCATACCAACCATATACACAACAAACTAGAACTGACTTAAGCGTGTTACCCTACAGGTTCGATAACGTGTAGCTATAATTAGATGTTTCCATCTAATCATCGGGCAGGGTCAGGTACATGGGCTACCTGAATAACTGCTACCGTTATGCGAATGATACTCTGTTGAACCTGTTGATTATTAATTCATCATTCCCATTACTCACGATACTGAAATTATCCGAGATAAAGCATTCCTGATATTTCCATGAATCAATCCCTGATTCACTATATATATCTATGTCTATCTCGTTATCGGTAAGTTTCCTTTTCTCGTTCCCGTAATCCGATATTCCACATGATGTAACTTCATCATGCATTGTCTGTAGAACATATTGGATATCATACATACCGAGTGGGCCCTGAAAGTATCTCTCTTTTGACAGAGGAGTAATTTCCCATCTTGGAACATTAGGATATATGCACACCTTCGGAATCACTCAGTGACTGCCGTTATGATCACCCAGTTACGGCCATGATGCTTGACAGTACCGAAGTAACTCTTCCAATATACACAACCCTAATAATCTCATGGTCTAAGGACATGTCATATAATAACCATCTGCGATATTGCACTAAGGACAAAAAGACACTTTGGAATCTTCTTAACATGTCAACGATTTGGGTCTACCCAGACATATTGTTTCCACCAACAATATGCCACTCATTGATGCTGACATAAACAATGTCCCAAACTAGAAAAACGTGGTCTCTAGCAATCAACGAATTAGTCTAAAAGGTAAGACTAGGATATACTTTATTCTGTTCATGTCTCTACACGTGCGAGTGAGTTTTCCTCGGAATCACATATTCAGGAGTCACCGCAGTTATAGCATAGAATCATGAAGCATAATTATGAATTAGATGTTAAACTTTATTGCCTTTTTCGGCATACATCCAACAATAATAAAACTAGGTATCTTTCACTTGATGCGAAAATACTTGTGTTTACAAGATCAAACGCGAAGTGGGGTAGCAGCACTAGAACGCAAAAGTTCTCACTAAATTCACGTCACAAGGCTTCTCACAAAAAAAGGAAGCGATCTGAACCAACGAAATCTGTCACCAAAGTAGAACTCGTGCTAGAATAGAAGAGCTTGCACACGTCCACGCTAACCACGAGTTGCCACGAATGCCACCGCCTCCATTTCTAAGCATCTAATTTGATTAACATTTCGTTTTCACCGTTGGTTCAGTCGTGACGATATTTTTGAAATTAGAACCCATGTTTTGAAAAAAAGGTACATTGGCAATGCATAGAGTGATGTGGCGTACATGCGCCCATAGAATAACCGAAAATATCGTGAATGGATTATTTTGAGAACAACTTTTTTTAGCTGAGGGGAAATCTCGTGTATGAATGAACCGAATGATTTTCTTTATTGAGAACCAAATGAACGAATGAATGATGCATGCTTGACATTTTTTTTAGTGGAAATGATGCATGCTTGACATTTGCGGTCGGCGGGGTTCCAGGCCATCACTTTATCCGGGCTCACTAGGCCCGTGAATGTTGGCCCGCGTCGTCCCAATTCATGGCCCGTTTATGTCCGTCCCAGGCCAGGCACGACACCGCGCGATATCACGCGACGGCCCAGACAGCAAAACCTCCTCCGCCCCTCTCTCTCCCAGCCGCGTCGCCGCCCCGCCGCCCTCTCGCACCGCCGCCGCGATGGAGGCCCTCCACGAGGAGATGCCCTTCGACCTCGACTTCCACCCCTCCGCCCCCCTCGTCGCCACCTCCCTCATCACCGGCGAGCTCCACCTGTAAGCACCGCCAATACCGACCCCCTCCCGCATCCTGAGTAATTTCCCGCTCTCCCTACCGAGGAACTAACTAACCGGTTCTAATTTTCGCTGCCCTTGCAGGTTCCGCTACGCCGATGGGTTGCAGCCCGAGAGGTAACTCACGAGAGCTCCTGCTCCTAGTGTTTTGTTAATTTTGTAGTATGTTGCTTGTTGCTCTTGCTTCATGCTTTCACTGCTTCCGGCATTGGATTCGTGTTCATAGAGTTTATCTTCAGCTGCCAATGACTTTTAGCTTAGTCTCTTGATTGCTTGAAGTTTGGAGCTGTTATTAGAAGTTTCATTTGTTGTATGCTAATTGCACGAGGTGGATCAGTTCATTTGGTTAATCCAGAAGGGTTCGTGTAGGGTTTAACTCTACTCTGGTTGTTTTTTCTTATAATTAGATTCCTCTATATGAGTGGCGGTGTTTCCATTCGGGTTGAATGGGTGTATCATGTATGTTAGTTCAAATTTTATGTAGCTTACTGATTCTGTAACTAGTGACGTGTAACTTCTGTTAGAACCCTTTCTGTTGGTCTAAATTTTGTACTTTTGTTTGATGTTGGAGCCTTTCTCATGTTAAAATACCAACTCTTATGTAGTTTTCATATATTAGAGATTACTGATAAATGTCATTTTGCTGTAATTTTTAAGGTTGTTTGCGGCAAAAGCTCACAAGGAGTCATGTAGAGCTGTTCGTTTTGTGGACTCAGGAACTGGTAATGAGCCCTTTTTAATCATAGCGCCTCCCAGATTGCAAACAACTGTTGTGCGTTTTATATGTGATTCTGTTCTTTTGTACGCTGTTTTTTTCTTCGGGGATTCTGTCCACTGTTTTTAATTTTCTTAATCACAGAGCTACGAAATTAGCTCCTTTACGCTGCCATTTGGAATCACAACCCGCATGGGAGGTGAAGACGCCTCTGATTGCCTTGTTAGACTTTCTAACCAGGTCCTGTCGGCTCTCTTGATTTTGTGGCTTGTTTCAGTGATTCTGACGGGATCTGCTGATAGCTCAATTCTTGCATCTGATGTAGAAACTGGCAAAGCCATTGCCCGTTTGGAGGATGCACACGAGTAAGCTTGTTTTCATTGCTGTTATTGATTTTTGCGGAACTAAATATTTTATGCTTTCTTATTGCTTTATTTTCTTGTTGATATTTTCAGTAATGCCATAAACCGCCTTGTCTGTCTTACTGAAACCACAGTTGCTTCAGGCGATGATGAGGGCTGCATCAAGGTATTAAATATTGTATTGATTCTACTATTCCAGCCGTGTAGCCTTTAAATGTTGGCCAGTTTCACCTATGGTTCTCATTGCTTGAACAATTAAGAGAGTGCAAATATAATTACACCTGAGCTTATTAGCACAGGCATCCGTTCTAAGCATCTAATCATCTATTCTAGGTTGATGATAATCATATTAGCTGCAATTGTTACTTACAATGTTGTGGACTGACACAGCGATACTTACAAGCCGGCACTTGCTGTTGTTTTCCTTGTTTTTAGTTCTTATTTTTTATAATAGTTGTAATAATTCTCTTCGACAAATCTGACAGTAAAACACTTATTCAATTTTAGGTGTGGGATACTCGGAAACGATCTTGCTGCAACACTTTTCAGTGCCATGAAGATTACATATCAGATATGACCTATGTAGCTGGCTCAAATCAAATATTGGCAACAAGGTACTTAATTTACCTTCTCGCAATCTTGATTGCTGCACGAGTCTCATATGTCTTAGCACTACTTTCATAGGAGTGAGTGGCCTAATGTATGCATGCACAAAATTAGTGTTTCCATGGCAACAAGGTCTATTCTCTTTTGCTGATAGACCATTTGATACCATGTCATGGAGTGGCAGGAACCATTTTACTTCTTAGTTCACTTCTCTGTGGTGCAGAAATAACACCGTTATCTAGTACATGATGTTATATTTATGAGGCCATTGTTTTGCGAATCCCTGAAGTTGTGATTTTTTGGCAGTTCTACCTGGTCAAAGTTTTGAACAGCTTTTTTTGCCTTGATATTATGGTAATCTAAGCTTACATTGCTTCTGTTATTTGCAGTGGTGATGGGACTTTATCTGTAAACAATCTTCGTGGTAGCAGAGTGAGTTGCATTTCCATAAATGAAATCTCATTCCTGTGTATTAAATAAACCCTTATTCCAAGTTTTGGCTTTAATAACTTCTATATTGTTATAGTTTTACCTTCAATCTTCATAACCGTAGTCATGCCTAATCTGCTAATAGGTAAAGGCACAATCTGAATTTTCAGAAGATGAATTGCTATCCTTGGTGATAATGAAGGTAGTTACTTTTTCTTAACAACTTTTGCTGATCGACACCCTTCATGTGTAACTTAACAGTTACTGAACGATAGCTTTGTGATTCTCAGAATGGTCAAAAAGTTGTTTGTGGAACTCCGAGTGGAGCTCTGTTGTTGTATTCATGGGGACATTTTAAGGACTGCAGGTAAATATGGCTGCAGTAGCATAAGAAATAAAATGTGCCCTTTGACTGTGATCTTATTTTAAAATGTAAACTAATGCATAGCTAATGGCTATCAACCTACCATTGACGATGTTCGCTTCTGAAAGGCAAACCATGAAAACACACCTTATTTTCTCCATTTCTCTGTTTGCCTTAGATCAGCCATACAATTGATGATATTCCACTCTTTATTATGATGATGCTATGTCCGTTGACTAATATTTACATCAGTAAGCATTATGTTTGTCAGTGTGAGGCTCTTATTTTCTCACAGTTAAAGACTAAGGTCTTTAGAAATTTCTATGATAACTATTTGGGCTTTATTTATTTATTGTCTCGTGTGCAACTCCAACATACTCCCTCCGTTTTTTAATATAAGATGTTTTAGCATTTGTCCACATACACAATGTGAACAAATGTATGTAGACATGTATTAGTTTGCATATTCACTCACTTTAGAATGTACCCCCTCCGTCCCAAAATAAGTGTCTCAAGTTTGCCCAAAAGTGAATGTATCTAGACATGTTTCATGTATAGATACATCCATTTTTTTGGCAAACTTGAGACACTTATTTTTGGACGGAGGGAGTATCTAGACAACATGTGTAACATCTAAAACATCTTATATTAAAAACGGAGGGAGTAGTTATTAGTTGTAAAGGCTCATCTTACTTTTATTTTTACCGATAAATCCTGAGAATAATCTTGACATGTAATATGCAGACTAATGTGAAAATGTTGCAGCTTACAACTAGTTTGCCTCTTTGAATTAACGTGATGGTAGACTGAACGCTTGATATGTAAGTTGAATTTCTCTGTTGTTGGGTACTGACATACACTTTTGTGGGTAGTGACCGCTTTCTGGGGCACTCACAGTCCGTTGATACACTGCTGAAGGTTAGAATGACTATACTTTTTATTGGTACCTTCCTTTTTTCCTATGTAGTCGTCGTTAAGATAGTGTATTTTGTGTTTTAGATGGATGAAGAAACTCTGATATCTGGTGCAGCAGATGGTGTGATCAGGTTTGAAATTAACCATGGTGCCTTCCATGACCTACTTCTGGTGCCTCCATAGGATCATTGTTTTATGACGTGTTATATATTTTCGTTGGATGCAGATTAGTGGGTATCTTACCGAATCAGATAATACAGCCACTAGCTGAGCATTCAGAATATCCAATCGAGGCCCTCGGTATGTTCAGTCCATTTCTGGGTATATAAGTAACTCCAAGAGATGCCATGTTCTTAGTTATTATATTATATCTGTTTTGCAGGTTTCTCACACGACAAGAAGTATCTAGGCAGTATTTCACATGACAAAATCCTAAAGGTGTGACCTCTCTCCCCATCTGTCTTTCCCAGTATGTCCGTGTAGTAGTGATGTAACCAGGCGTTCTGTGATTTATGCAGCTCTGGGACATGGAAGAACTCTTGGCTGGTCCGCCGTTAGATAAGCCCGAAGCTGCAGCTGCCGTTGATCACGACGAATTGCCCGAAGCCAACATTGGCGTTGATCACAACGAGTTGCCCGAAGTAAACGTTGCCGTTGATGACAACAAAGCGGCTGAAGCTGATAGCGACGACGATGGGATGGATGTAGATATGGAGCCAAGCTCTTCAAAGAGCAAGAAATGCAAAGGCAAGCGTTCGAATGGATTCCAACCGGACTTCTTTGCAGACTTGTAGTAGCTCTCGCTCGTCCAGACTCGTAAGCTCTATATAACCTTCGTGTTGCGACGTGATTACTCTACAAGAGCAGTTTTGACCGCAGACCAGTACTAGAAGTTCTGATCTCCTGCATCGAAGTGCGAGGTCGATGTTGAGAGGCCTCTGCTGTATGACATCTGATGGCCGCAAATGACCCTTGACCTGACTAGATGGCGCGAGTTATGTGAAGCGTATGTACCTGTTTTGAGTTCTGACAGTTTATGCTGTGTATCGTGCTTTTGTGGTTTGTGTACGATGGCACCTTCTTTCTAGGCTGTTTACTTAAATTATGAAGTATCAGAACGAATAGGAGTATCATTTCATTTTACACCTGGTGCTAACCCGTCACCCTTCACAAATCGCAAGTGTAAGAGCATCTCCATTGGGGAGCCGTCAAATTCGTGTCCGACACCCACAGCGGCTATGGCCACCCAAACGTCCATTTCGGTGTCGTTGCTCGTGTGCGGGACGACTGCACCTTTCTGGAATTTTGACGAGCCAAAGTGCCTATGAGACGTTGAGAGCCAGCCATGTGTCGATGAAAGATCCTCCAACAGAGTGAAATTTTGACAAATTTGACCTGAATTTGAAATTTAAACACACAAAAAATCGTGTTTGAAACAAGTTCAGGATTTGGCCCATTTTTCATGCTGCGTACTCTGCACTGTTGTCAGGGTACGCCCCATGAAAAAATAGTGAGATCGTGATTTCTTTTTGAATACGGTTTAGTTTGTGTTTAAATTTGAATTTCGGGTCTCCAACAATGCCGAGCCTTGGGCGGAGTGCGCGCTGCAGTGCTGCACGTCGTCGTCGTCGTCGCTCGCGTGCGGGAGAGAGAGGCCAATGCGAGCTCCACCCGCCACACTCTTCTCTCACGTTCCGGCGCGCACGCCATGGCTAATTTTATTTAAATAATACACGAAAATTATTTAATTCCAGAAATATTACGCGTTTTATTTTTTTTAAAGTAGTAGGATCCCGTCGTCTTTGCCAAAGACGACTTTGGCCTGTCGTCGTTGCTGATGACGAGAGGGCCCACACGGCCACGCGGAGGGACGTGTGAGCTGCTGGGCTGTTACTAGTGGCGTGTATGTGCGGATACACACCACTAGTAATACTAGTATGTATACACGTGCAATGCACGTATTAACATTAAGGTGATTTTGGCATAATAAAAAGTGGTCATGGAGTAGTGTCTTGCAAAATGACAAGGCAAATGAATATACTGGATGCACGAACGCAAGGGCAATCCCATTTATTGGTGATAGAAAGAAATTATAGTAAACAAAGAAAAATATATTAGCCGAACCTGCACACATCTAGTAGTTAAGTCACTTTTTCTGCACTCTTGCTTCAGCTGAAAACGTACGTAAGGCTGGCATGGGATTTGTTTTTTCAAGTACAAGACGGGATGGTTCTAGAACATAGTGGAGGCAGCTCAGTTACTGTTCACAGCGAATCCCTTTGTTCTCAACCGTTAGATTTAGGTGACTAATGGTTTGGATTGATACCCTGAGTCTGATTCAAAATTGCTACACTATATAGAGTATAGATTACCAGTGGTGTGTATTTGTGGACGCACGCCACTAGTCTTCGCCAAGGACGACAGGGCCCTGTCGGCTTCGCTAAGGACGACGGGATCCTATTTTTGCAAAAAAAAAATCGCGTGTTATTTCCGGAATTAATTATTTTGTGTGTATTATTTAAAAAAAATTAGCCACGCCATGGACAGTAACAGGTGCAACCAAATCGGCTACGCTCCACCGAGACCATCGCGCACGAATCTCCGCGCGCCACGACCAGCCCCACCGTCCAGTGGACCCCACGTGAATCCCCCGTCCATTTCTCCCTCCCGTGACAGGCGCGCATCTGCCATCCCCGTCCGTCTCCCCCCTCCGGCACCTCGCATCGCCGCCGGCGTCTCTGCCCCCGTCACGTCCGTCGCCATACCGCCGCGCCCTTGGGCGAGAGCACCCGTCCTCCGTCTCGCGCCGACGCTCGCCTGCTGCCAGGTACGCTCCGCCACCCCACCTCTCTAGCTCTCTCTCATCCCCTTCCCCCCTTTCAATCCTCCACGGCCCTGCCTCCGCACTGGGCTGTGCGTTCGGGACCGGACTCGTGAAGCTTCGCCTCTACCAGCCGCGTGCTTATCGCCAAGACAGAGGAGAGTCTGCCTGCCGGCGCGATCCCCTGCCACGCCCAGATCCGGGAGCTCGCGTCGTCTCTGGTGCGCAGGCGCGTGCCCGCGGCGCAATTCGGCTGGCGACGATCCGGTCTCGCTTTGTGTAGGACAATCCTGTCGGGTGTTTCTAATAATATGAGGGGATCGGCAAGCCAGTTTCCATTTCTCATTTTCTCGGAATAAATTACGCCCAATTTCTGTCTCTGTCACACCAAGTGTAGCTGTATGAATGTGTAAATCGTCAGGATCCAGCCGTATAAATTGTTTACATCCAACCATAGTTTTTTTTAGATGAATCCAACCGTGCTTTTACTACTACCGAGTTGCCTGATATCAGCTTTAATTTCCTTTTAACCCGAAATCATTTGGGTGTGATTCAGGTCGAGGATGGATGCAGCCGGCAGAGATGCGAAACCGCTGGCGGGCTACCGGATTGGCAAAACCCTCGGGATCGGGTCGTTCGGCAAGGTGAAGATCGCGGAGCATATTATTACGGGCCACAAGGTGGCAATCAAGATCCTCAATCGCCGGAAGATCAAGAGCATGGAAATGGAAGAGAAAGGTTGATGACCCCTCCCTTTCTTCAGAAATCCTGTACACTCTTGTTGGACCTATTGTCCTAGTATTAGAATCAACATTTACTTCGCTTGAGAGCTCAGCTTTTGATTTTTTTGTGCTAACTTACAGTGAAACGAGAAATCAAGATACTGAGGCTATTTATGCACCCTCATATCATACGGCTTTATGAGGTGATAGACACACCAGCTGATATTTATGTTGTTATGGAGTATGTTAAATCCGGAGAGCTGTTCGATTACATTGTTGAGAAGGGAAGGTTGCAAGAGGAAGAAGCTCGTCGTTTTTTCCAGCAAGTAAGTTTGATTCCATTTTCCCGAGCTCATTGTGAAGATTCTGCTAAGCCATATATTATGTAGTTTTAAACACACTATGGTTACCATAAGCTAATATAAATACGTGTCATGTGTGTATTGTGTAGTATGTCACTGAGACACTTCAATATTTCCTGCTTCTACTATTGTGTATAAGTATGATTCATTGTTCATGGTAGGATAATGTTTTTTGACCTTTTTTACAGATTATATCTGGTGTGGAATATTGCCATAGAAATATGGTGGTTCATCGTGATTTGAAACCAGAGAACCTTCTGTTGGATTCAAAATGGAATGTTAAGATTGCAGATTTTGGCTTAAGTAATGTTATGCGCGATGGCCACTTTTTGAAGACTAGTTGTGGTAGCCCAAATTATGCAGCACCCGAGGTACATATCTAGAATCGTTTGCATAACACCTTCACATGCCTTCTTCATTGTTAATATCTGTAGGTGTGTTGATAATTTGTCACAACTCTCATGCCAGACATTCTTTTCTCCATTTGTGTAGGTGATATCTGGTAAACTCTACGCTGGCCCTGAAGTTGATGTTTGGAGCTGTGGTGTTATTCTCTATGCTCTTCTTTGCGGCACTCTTCCATTTGATGATGAGAATATACCAAACCTTTTTAAGAAAATAAAGGTTAGCAACTATCTGCTTTAATTAGCTGAAAAATGTGCTATACCATTTCTTCTTGATATCCAGTGAATTAGTTACCTTTCTATTATTGTAGGGTGGGATATACACCCTTCCTAGTCACTTGTCTCCTTTAGCAAGAGATTTGATCCCCAGAATGCTGGTCGTTGATCCTATGAAGAGGATCACCGTACGTGAAATCCGTGAACATTCATGGTTCAAAGCTCGACTTCCACGCTATTTGGCTGTGCCTCCCCCAGACACTGCACAACAAGTTAAAAAGGTACGATGATGCCTCTGTGTATCAACATCAGCATCACTATTTGGATAGTTATCTTAAGACCTTTTGATTTGCTCTTATTAAGCTTTCTATAGTAACAAAAATGGGAGCTCTTTCTGCATCATTACACTTATCTATGCACCTACAGTGCGAGATCTTGACTTCACTGTGAATTTTGTAGCTGGATGATGAAACACTGAATGATGTTATCAAAATGGGATTTGATAAGAATCAGCTAACTGAATCTCTTCAAAAGAGATTGCAAAATGAGGTACTTGCATTACTCTGTTGCTCTTTTTGGTTGTTCTCGATGGAACCATGACTAAATCTGCTTGTACAGGCTACTGTTGCATATTATTTACTCTTGGACAATAAGCTTCGTACAACCAGCGGCTACCTTGGTGCTGAGTATCAAGAATCAATGGTGTGTTGGAATCTGCCTCTTTTGAATTGCCTGTATCTAATTTGCAAATGTTCTCGTACTTGAACTGCTGCTGATTTTCTTTGCTTTCTTTGATCTGCAGGACTCATCTTTCTCTCAAGTTTCACCTGAAACACCAAGTTCTGCGTCCGAAGCTCGGCAGTTTGGCTCTCCAGCGTTTGGTTCTCCAGCATTTGGCTTGAGGCAACATTTTGCAGCTGAGAGGAAATGGGCTCTTGGTCTTCAGGTAATTTTCGTTTGAAGTTCGTCTTGCTATAATTGAAACAGAAATGCTTAAACTCCCCTAATTCATGTATGTTTTGACAGTCTCGAGCACATCCACGAGAAATTATAACTGAAGTGCTTAAAGCTCTGCAAGAGCTAAATGTTTGCTGGAAGAAGATTGGGCACTATAACATGAAATGCAGGTGGAATCCTGGCTTTGTCGAGAATATGATGCATAATAACAATGGCTTTGGTGTGGAATCTGCTATAATAGAAACTGATGACCTCAGTGAAAGATCAGCCCACATCGTGAAGTTTGAAATTCAGGTACCTTCCTCAATCATAAGCATTATTTGGGACCAGGTCTTTTTGCATACTCGCAGTGTAATTCCGTGAATTCATAGGCCTCTTCATCAACATGTCTTTTTGCTCTTCGTGTGATCAGTAAGCTGCGAAATTGTTGTTTTAGTGCAGTATCATGTAAGATTATTTTGTAGATTATATTGGTAATGATGGGGCGTGTTCATAATTGGAATGCTATTTTCGTTCGTAACACATACCGAAGAAAAAGTATTTCTATTTTCCATGTCCAATTGCGGATCTCTGAATTTTTACAATCCTTTTTATGAAAGAAAGGCAAGGGACAGAATAAAGATACAAAATTAAAGAATTAAGCATATTCAATAAGCAAAAGGAGGGAGAGAGGGATTTGAACCCTGTCTTTTTATTTTGCTTGATTCTGATATTTACAGCGTTGCAATCCTTTTTCTTTGTGTAAAGTTAGTTCTCGGGGGACGTGCTTGGTTCTGATACACTCTGCTCTTTGCAGCTATACAAAACAAGGGATGAGAAGTATCTTCTCGACTTGCAAAGGGTCAGCGGACCGCAGCTCCTCTTTCTGGACTTGTGTTCTGCTTTTTTAACTCAGCTAAGAGTCCTTTGAACTCTGAAGATGGTGACTTCCCAACTGCAACCCCCTGCAGCATCCTGTTGAGTGCGAAGTTACAGTCAAGATGTACATAATGATCATAATCCTCCAGTAGATTCTACTCCTGGGGTATGTAGACGCTAGAGGACCACGTGATTTCGTTTTGATGGTTACGACTTATTTGCCGAACCAGAGGTGGTGGGCAAGAGGCATCCTTTGCTCTGCTCGCCACTAATGTTGCTTTATGACTTTTGTAGACCTATATTTAGTCCTTGAACATTTTTGCTTGGTAATGAACTTTATTAGCATAATGCCAGCCTGAGAATAACCTCTATTGTTATAATGAAAGTTGAGCTGTTGATATGTACTGATGGTCCTGACCTGCGCGTCACCATTGCTGATCTTAGATATATTTTTCCAAGATGAGCCAAAGTTTGGTAGGTCTGAATGGTATAATTATAATTAATGAGTACTCAAGTTAGAAGCCAGTAATTTGAATCTGCATTCCAGAATCTTGTGATCACACAGCGGTAAGAACAGTCAAACTGTGCTCCATAAGAAAGAAGAATACATCAATTTATTTGTCACGTGTAATATGAGTTGATTTAACTAGATTAGTACTCATAGTGTCAGATGGGCACAAGAAGTCACGGGGGAAGAATTTACCAGGAATGACTAGACAGATAAGATTTTAACTGAAACGGTATCATACACATAACAAAGAAGGTAATTGACTACAAAAGTGTGTATCCTTTCTACTCTAGCTGTACAGAACATGACTAAACAAGATGCGCTAAACTGGCTCTAGAGAGTGTCAATGCAATACAGGCTAAACTATCACTGTATTTACATATGGACTATGAACCATTGGGAAAACCATCAGGTTTTCTGGTCAGAGGTAAGATGCACCATCTGCTGGGTGATCTGCTCAACATTGCCCCGGTGATTAAACCAGTTGCAGTCGATGCCTATTCTTACTTCCTCCTTGGTTTCAGTTGTCTCTCTCTTACAATCAGCATCATGGCCTTCCCAGAAGGTACGAGGATATTTCGGGGTTTCTGAGAGAAACCGCTCCCAGAATTGATCGTTTGTCGCGGCAGCCGGTTCATGTGAAACTTCAGTTTCGGCGGTCATCTCATCCTGTGAAGTGTCAGTGGTGCTAACCTCGGAGCTCATATCAGCCTCTGTCATCGTCTTGTGGGTCTCGCCGTAAATATCTGCTAACAGTAGCATTGGACTCTGGACATAACCTGGTGATGATTCTAATAGCTCTGGAGGAGAATTGACATGCTGCGTGTCATCCGGTGAAGAGAGGTCCAGGACTACCGCTGATGGCTGAAGGTTTACGCCGGTATCCATTGATGCTGTCTGCAGATCTCCGAGAGCTAGAACAGGGCTGGCAACACTGCTGTACATGTCTTTTGAAGATGCATAGTTGCCTGCCGTCTGGAAGATGTTCTCCAGGGACGCCAATGCCAGCTCCATCTTCTCAAAGGGCTCGGTGTTTACCTGGCCCACGCCTGTTGTTCCATCAACAGTCCTCTGCAGATACGGCACCTGCTGTTCCTCCACCGCGAGCTCCTCGGCGAAGAAGTCGATCTTCGGAACCCGCCTTTTCTTGCTGAAATGGTCCGTTTCCACCATGACACTGGAGTCTGAAACCGCCCCCTGTCTCCTCTGCACCATGTCACGCATGGAGGCAACGAGGTTCTGCTGCCGTTGCTCCATCATCACTAACCTTTCCTCCAGCGACTGCATCAGCCAGTTGATCCCACACTGCTGCTGAGCCTGCCTCTGGAGATCCGCAAGGAGCGCGCTCTTCTCCTGCTTGAGCCTGCTGATCTCCTCCTCGTACTCGCGCCTCTCCGAATCCGCCAGCGGCCCGTTCAC
This sequence comes from Poa pratensis, assembly GCA_947311845.1. Lineage (NCBI taxonomy): Eukaryota > Viridiplantae > Streptophyta > Magnoliopsida > Poales > Poaceae > Poa > Poa pratensis. The sequence continues at coordinate 50,868,450 of CAMZMU010000035.1, forward strand.
CTGGTTCTGCGGCGAGTGGCTGTGCACCGGCTTGCGTCGGTGGATGTTCTTCAGGAGGTGCATGTGCCCCCTTATGAACTCCTCGTTCGCGAACTCCCATCGCTCCGGGTCGACCTTTCGAAAACCCTGGGAACATGGCAAAAAGGAAGACAGTGATCAGTATGACAAGAGAAGTTCATATTACAATTTGTCACTTGGAGAGAGGAAGCAGAGTATGAAACAATGGAGTAGAAGAAGTACTCACGTAGGTGTTGAGTTGCCTGATGAAGCTTGAGAAGTTGTTGTGCTTGAAGTACTTGGGCAGCAGGTCCCTTGAGAAGTCCGGCGGGTTCCAGACGACGAAGCTGGCGCCGCCGACGCCCCAGGAGACGACGCGGTTGGTGGCCGGGTCCTCCACCATCTCGTAGGTCTTGATCAGGAACGGCGGTGGGCCGCCCTGCGAGTTGGAACTCTCCATGCTCCGTACCCTGCTCCTTGTGTCTCGGTGCCGTTTGTGATGAACGTCTTAACAACCGGAATCGACTCCGCGCCGATGCTTCTTCGCATCAGCAAGCTGCGCGCGGCGGGAAATTCTCACCAGTTGGCAGGTGACAGCGACCTGTAGTTGATCTGATCGACTTGTTCTGCAAGAACGGGCGGAAGTAACAGTCAGCAAAGCAACATACCGTAGCCGTGCAAGTAATGACTGAAACCAGTGGCTGGACTGGCCGGCTCCTTTTGTAACCACACAAGAAACAGGGGATGGTCGAAATCGAGGGGAAACCCACCTGGACCAGTTCACCTACGAGACACGGCGGCGAAGCCACGGCAGGCAACTTCCGGCCGGCCGTGCTGTCTCAGCTGTGCAGATCGACGAAGACACGGAGGACTGAGGGGTGGAAGAAGTTGGCAAGTGATGTGGCACCACCGGTGCAAGTGCCGCTAGGGGTGGCGGCTTTTATAGGGCGGCCGTCGCCGCGACGTGGACTCGCTCACGCGGACGGACGCTGGTTGCCCTCGAGCGCGCGCATCTTCCCGCCTGGTCGTTGCATGTGACGTTTGACTGACCAAATTGCACCGTGGCTTGCTCCTTCTAGATAACCGACGGATCGCCGCCGTGTGGTCGTCGGACACTTCTCCAGTCCAGTCAGCTCCTTGGACCGGCTGGGCCGAATACGATCGATCGATGCCACTCGATCATACGTCGGACTAAGACAGAGATCAGGGCTCCATGGACCCGGTGTGCAGCGAGTTGAACTTGTAGCGCAAGAAGAGGAAGAAGAAGACGGAAAACAGTTCAACCAGAGCTAGTCGCACAGTCACCGCTGCGCCCGTGTGAACTTGGCCCACGCAAGAAATTTCACCGGTATCTGCCCCCGTGCGTGGAAAATCACCACAGGAGGCGGGGAACAACAGCGACGCTATCGGATATGGAACCTTCCACGCCGCAGGTGGGGAGGGTTATTCACTTATTCGATCCCCGGGCATCGCTGCAAATTGTGCTGTGCGTCATGTGCGCCGTCAGGGCAGAGGCTTGCGTGCGTGTGCTCCTTCTAGAGAGCATGGACTTGGGTTCAGCTATCATGTCGATTAATTTCACCACATATATATCTGCAGGGGAGACTCGTGTTTCCAGATCATCGGATATGCCCTTTTATGTGTCTACGTTGGATTGGGAATCTAGAAGCTATGGAATTCGATAGTGGACTTCGTTGAACTAGAGCGCACGTGAGACGACCCTCTTGTTAGTGGGGTAGTATATTAATTTACTCTAATGATACTAGTATTGTTGATGTGGCACTTCGTATGCATAAACCTATGATTCCGACAAAAGTATCTGACCTCGTTTTTTGTCGTGTGTGGTTCATTATTGTGCCCTCATATGTGGATTTGGTGGAGAAACATATATGCAAGGCAAAAACTTTCCGAGGGAAAACCATGTCGTAGTAAAAACTCGTTGTTGACGATTTTCTTTTCTATCAAGGATAATATCATTGCAGGATGTTACTTGAGAAATATAGTTTATAGATCAGGAGCTGGCATTATTTAGCCTATTATAGCAGGCTTGTCATGCAATTTTGGTATTTATTAATGAATAGTATTCTTACCAAAGACCATTTGCCTAAAAGATGATAGACGGGGAATGAGCAGTGTCATTTCTCCAATAGAAGGAGATTGTGGACCGTTTATTGTTCCATTGTACCATTGTCAGGTTAATTTGGCAAGTAGTTTTGTGTGGAGCGTGGCAAGGCCTCTAGAAAGTATTGGGGATCTGGTTGGGAGATGAACTGGCTCATTTCCAGCATCTCAGCGGAAAATGGGCTCAATGGAGGGACAATAGTCTGCTGGACGATCCTTGAATATCATAAAATCCTTTATGATCCGGGAGTGTTGTTTTTAGGCTTTGCAATAATTATTGCGTGATGTCGTAGAAAGCCAAGACCGAATAAGTCTTGGAGAGGAAGTAGATAAGATCAAGATGGTGATACACAAAGTCTACTAACATCTATGGGATCCAAAACATCAGGAAGGTTATCTCTTTTCTGTTTCACTTCGGTTTATCTTACCGGGGAATTATAATTTGCAACTAATTTCCCATACACCACATTGTCGGACGCCCTACTTTAGAGTTTTAAACAAATTGTTAAATATTGTCTCTCATGCACTCACAAATGTTTATCCAAACATATTACCAAACATGACTTGTGCAAAAAAAAATGTGTGTTTTTTTTGCGCAGGGTCACATATGGTCATATTTTTGGATGAAAATTTGTAGGTGCACAAGACATAACCTAATCTTTGTCCATGGTTTATTTCCATTCTTTTTAAACTTCGAAATGGGCATCCATTGATGGGGTTCGGTTGCAACTAGTTGTAAATTATTCGCTCTCTATGTTACCCTTGTTCGTGTGTTTGGTAACTACTTTTCCCTCAACTTGTCGGGTTTCGAGAATTCGAGAAAAAAGTCGGTTAGCCTCAGACCTGCAATTACCCATGCTGATCTGCCGGGAGCAGCTGTTGTGGGCTGCTTGCTGCCATTTGCTTTCAATTTTGTTATCTTTGTTTTCATTGGATATACCTAAGTCGATATGGTAGGAGAATGGGACACATTCACCGTCAAGTCCACGTACAACTTTCTGTCTGAATAGATCCTTCAAACACATGTAGAAAGAAAAAATCCCCTTGAAAAATTAAGTATGGCTATGGCTTATTTGACATGATTATATTGCTGAATATAAGAGTTTTTAATTTTTTTGTTGATTTGTACGTACATAGTCGTACTCTAGTGTATTGATTCACTTATTTCAATTCATATTTAGTCCATATTGAAGTGGCCAAAACATTTTATAATTTGGAACGGATGTAGCATAAAAGACAATATGGCAAAAAAAATGTATTGGTAACACCAAATGTCATTCCTCTGAGAATGAGAAAGAGGAGAAGATGTTGCATCTTTTCTTTAACGTGATGCGGCTAAGTATGTATGGAGCGAATTGCTCCTGGTGCAAGGGACATACCTGAATCTTTCCTACATTTTTTGGGTGGATTCCGCATGACAGCCGACAGAAATGTACATATCACTAGCCTGATGATATCTACTATATACTTTTATTTTTGTATATTCTGTTGATCTCCAAACGCAAAAGTTTGTAGGACAACAAAAAAATTATTTTAACAGGATGAACAAAAGTTTCGATCTGAAGGACATGTAGGTCAAAAGTAAACTTTCTCAAACAACCTATATAGTTACCACGACCGAAGTGTAGCGAGAGACGACACTCTATTGCAATTTCATTTATACTTGAGTTGAGTGCAAGTATTAATATGGCTCACAACATCACATGGTCTGCTTTCAATTTAGTTTGATGGGTGCAACAACCACTCGTCCCATTTGTGTTGGCATGCGTTAAGTTCTACAAATCATATGTGATTATATGTAAAGCTTCTCGCTTGTGATGGATCCAAAAAACAGAAATTTAAGAATGGTGCATGGGTTAGCTGAGTCGCTGAGGGCTAGATCGATGCAAAATGTAGGCATGGGCATCAGAGGTGTCGGTAAAATGTTGGCAACGGTTCAGTTCCGTGACACTTCAGAATTTAGAGGCCAATGTGTGAATAAATCATTACATACATAGAATTTCCTGGCTAAAGCCTTTCGGACCTGTAAGTGAATACCTAATGTTCTCGGTGTGACTGCTGCGGACAGAGAACCCCTGAGGTAGCTAACCCCGATGTGCCCTGACTTTTGGATACTGGGAGATGGGGCCCACATATGTTTGGCTACAAATGTCAGTGACCCAAAGATAGGATAGGCTACGTTAGAGGATCCACTTTCGGATGATGGAGCGACTGATTGGATTCGTATTCTACACTTTGTAATAGGCAGACCTTGACCATCTGCGTTTTTGATAAACACATTGCATGAAGAATAGTTCACGATTTTTCTGACATTAAATATGTGTACTTAATATATTATGTTGAATCTGATATGTTTGAAAAATTTAAATTGCAGAAAAAAAATTGAACTATGTTTTTACAATATAGTTTTAATGTTTTAGTTACAAGAAAAGTTTTAAATCTATTGTATTGTTTGAAAGATAAAAAAGAAAAATAAAAAAACGTGGGCTATAGATGCCATGGGCTCAATCGGTAATGGGAATATAGGTGAGTTAAATCTGAACTTCCCAGGTATTCTCGGGCAGCCTGCCCGTGTTGCAGCGCACGGGCATTTTTCTAGTTTAATAGTATTGTTGACTGTTGATGTGGCACTTCGTCTACAGAAACTTATGATTCCGACAAAGGTAGCTGACCTCATTTTTTGTTGCGTGTGGTTCATTATTGTGCCCATTCATATGTGGATTTGGTGGAGAAACATATATGAAAGGCAAAAACTTTCCGAGGGAAAACCATGTCGTAGTAAAAACTCATTGTTAATGCTTTTCTTTCCAAGGATAGTATCATGGCAGGATGTTACTTGAGAAAAATTATAGATCAGGAGTTGAACGTGATGCGGCTAAGTTTGTATGGAGCGAACTGCTCTTGGTGTAAGGGACACTGTTTGGATTCCGCATAATAGCCCGCAGAAATGTACATATCACTGGCATGTTGATATCTGCTATAAACTTTTACTTTTGTATATTCTATTGATCTCAAATTGCAAATTTGGTAGGACAACAACAAATATATTTTAAAATAATGAAAAAAGTTTATGATCCGCGTGTAATGTAGGTCGAAAGTAAACTTTCCTGAACAACCCTGCAATTTCATTTTGCAGGAAAGTTGACCTGTATGGTTACCACGGCCGCCAAAGTGTAGCAAGAGACGATGGCGCAGTTGCAATTTTGTTTATACTTGAGTTGAGTGCAAGTATTAATATGGCTCACCACATCACTTGGTCTACATACAATTTTTTTTTGAAATTTGGTCTACTTACAATTTAGTTTGATGGGTGCAACAACTACTTGTCCCATTTATGTTGGATTGCATTAAGTTCAACTAATCATATGTGACTATATGTAAAGCTTCTCGCTTGTAATGGATCCAACAGACATAAATTTAAGAATGGTGCATAGTTTAGCGGAGCCGCCAAGGGCTTCACCGATGCAAAATGCAGGCATGGGCGTAGGAGGGGTCAGTAAAATGTTGGCCACGGTTCCGTTCCTTGATACTTCAGAAGTTAGAAGCCAATGTGTGAATAAATCATTACATACAAAGAATTTCCTGGCTAAATCCTTTCGGACCTGTAAGTGAATACGTAATGTTTTTTGTTGTTGAGATTACAACTGATCGAATTTCAGCAATGGCGAAACCGATTACAAACGACTCCACAAAAAAAGAAAAATACAACATGGACCCAGAAGACCACACACCCTTCCAAATCACGATCAAGCCCATCGCCCTCATCATCACCACCCAAGTATAGGGACCGAATCCAGAAGAAGCACATCTTCAGACACCATCTAGTCACCGCCGCTAGATTCGCCACATTGGGCTTTGAACACCGCAGGAGTGCCCACCCCGAGGAGTGAGAGCTAAGAAACTTTTCCAGACTATCGGGCAGGCAGGACATGGGGAAGACCAAGCAATACCTCCCATCCAAGATCCCCGAGCAGTAGGCCCCAACCATCGACGCCACGTCGAGCCGCCTCTTCTCCTCGCCACCATTGGCGGCTGGAAGAAGCTTCAAGACGGGACAGTCGCAACTCAAAAAAAAGACCATAAACAACCCTAACAAGGAAGGCGATTGTACCATCCCCTTCCACTCCCTCGCCACCACGGCCGGCCGAGTGGAAGACAACAGCAACAACATGCCTCCGACTCCCGAAGTTCCACGGCAGAGTCGAGAAATGACCGCACCCGGAGAGACCATCCTCCCCAGATCCGCAGATCTGAGAGGATACCAGGCCAGCAGCTCGCCGGCACCGCCACAAGTGGCATGCTCCAGCACCCTTATTCTGACGCGACGTCGCCTCCGCCATCCTGACGACGTCTCCCGAAACCCTAGCCGAGCTCAGGCCGTCACCACCACCGTCAGGGGCAACCGCCGTCTGCACTCCGGCGCAAGGTCTCCACGCAACAGAAGCCACGCCGGCGTGCCCCTCACCGAGCTCGCCGCCTGCCATGGCCACCCGGCCCACGCCGTCGCCTCGGACCTGTAAGTGAATACCTAATGTTCTCGGTGTGACTGATGTGGACGAAGAACCTCTGAGGCAGCTAACCTCGATGTGCCCTGACTTTTGGTCACTAAGAGGTGGGGCCCACATATGTTTGGCTACAAATGTCAGTGACTCAAAGGTAGGATAGACTACGTTAGAGGATCCACTTTCAGATGATGGAGCGACTGATTGGATTCGTATTGTACACTTTGTAATAGGCAGAGCATGACGACCATATGCGTTTTTAATAAACACATTGCATGAAGAATAGTTCAGGATTTTTCTGACATTAAATATGTGTACTTAATATATATTATGTTTAATCTGATATGTTTGAAAATTTTAAATTGCACAAAAAATTCTGAACTATGTTTTTACAATATAGTTTTAATGTTTTAGTGACAAGCAAAGTTTTAAATCGATTGTATTGTTTGAAAGATTAAAAAAAACTAAAAAATGTGGGCTATAGATGTCATGGGTTCAATCGGCAATGGGTACATATATATGTGAGTTAAATCTGAACTTTCCCAGGTATTCTCGATCTCGCTCGGGACCTGCCCGTGTTGCCCGCAACGAGCGGACAACAGTCGGTTCCGCTCGGGAGGTTTCCATCGATCACATCTCCTTCCGCCGCACCCTACAAGAAATCGATCGATCCGATCCACCGCCGCCGCCGCCTCCTCCTCCTCAGCATGGACAGCCCCAAGCCGTCGTCGTCCTCCCACCGCTACCCGGACTGAGTGATGCTCGACCCATACCCTCGCCTCAACTACCCTAAACCCACTCTCGGTCATGATTACCCCGAGGAAGTTTACCACGCCACCAATGCGTACAACGAGACCTCCAAAGGCGATCGCATCGACGTCTGGTTCCGTGCCGTGCCGCCCCCAGGGGCTTCCCGCCTCTACGTCCGCTGGGCGCGGCACCGGCACACCAAGTCGTCGTCGTTGGAGGAGGAGGAGGAGGAGGAACGAAGCGGAGAAGATCGTCGGGATCGATTGCAGGGGCGGTATACCGAGGTCTTGGCTGCCCACGGCAACTCCATTATCTTGGAGCTCACCCGCAAGCGCGACCGTTCAGACTTCTTCGTCTACACGGCCCGCTCCACTGGGCCGCCGTCGCTCTTCCGTCTCCCCTGGTGCGACCACAAACTCATAGATGGCGATCTCAGGTCAGATCACATGGTCAGCCCTGAAAACATTGGCCTTCGATGCGACGGCGAGAGAGAAGAGTTCGTGGTTGCAGACCTCATCATTGTTCCCAAATACGATGATGCCTCCCACGACGATGACACTCTGGTGGTAGCTGGGCTATGCCTTTACCGCTACCGGTCGTCCGAACCTGAGGATGGATGGGAACACAGGCGGAGCTTCATGGGGGCCAACATGGGCCATGGCCCCCCAACTTAATTAAAATTTGCATATTAGTACTATATATTTACCACTTTTGACCATATAAACACAAAATACTTAAATCTGGCCCCCTCAGCTCTTATCTTATCTGTTTTGGCCCCTCCTAATATGTTGGTCAAGCTCCGCCACTGGATGGGAAGCCAGCCAACCACCGATCCTCCATAAGGAGGGGCAAGGGAGGGAGTTGATGTGGTGGCACACCGACGCCGTCGTCCCATGCGGAGCTTCCCTGTGCTACGTCGACTATTACCGTGGCATCTTATTCCTAGACCTGCTCAACAGATCCCCACAGCTCACCTATGTTCGGCTTCCGGTAAACATGCCCGTCGGCGATCCTCGTGATCGACCTGCAATCGAAGCGTGCCCGGAGTCGTTTCGCAGCGTGTGCGTCACTGATGGCGGCACCATGAAGTTTGTGGACGTTGTCACCACGACCGTCTTGGTTTCCGGCAGCCAGTCAGCCGCCCCCTCTTCGTTCGCCATCAACGTGTGGAGGCTGAGGCAAGAGGACATGACCTGGGAGAAAGAGGACACCATGCAGGACAACGAGCTTTGGGGTCTGCAGGGTTACGACCGTGATCTACTGCGTGTCGCGCCGACATTCCCGCTGGTGAGCATGACGGAGCCTGATGTTGTCTGCTTCGTGCTGAGCAATCGTGGTTTTGGTGACACCAACGTGACGTGGGTCATCGTGGTTGATATGTCGAAGAAGAGCTTGCGATCGGCGTTTAGATACAACAAAGTCCTTAGGGGCCGCGTTGAGAATGATGGCGATATGGCGTCTGCGAGCCTCGTTACCAGGGCCGGGCCGGCAAAATCTGGGGCCCTGTGCGAAACTCTAAAACGGGCCCCTATCTCACACGAAAATTTGAACTAATAAATATTTTTTCTCTACCACAATATTATCTATCTCAACCGTCTCTAAAATTTATTATACGTAATAATTGCAAATGAAAGGGTAGAAGGATCAATAGACTGATTACCAGATGACACTTGTGATGCTTCTTTTTAAAAAAATCTGTCCATAGCATCTTTTTGAGATTTAATCAAATTAGGCTCTTTTCTTTTCTCTTGCACTTCTGCGAACCGGACTGATGTTTCCCATGATCCCTTCCAAAAGTTAATTAGGATTTAGAAATTAGAAGTAGGAGCCGATAAGCCGAAGTTAATCAGAAAGAAGGAACTAGGATAATAGGATTTAGAGTAGTAGGCTACATGTACCCGATTTGGACTTTGGCGATCAGCAGTGTCGCCCTTCGCCGATGACAGAGGCAGTGCAGAGTGGAGACTGAAGACGAGATTGATTCATGATCACGCTGCCAATTCCTCATAAATTCTAAATACTTATTCTTGTGCTCGATCGATATTGATCCCGTCGCCGGCGACAGGGGGCCGGCAGTGAAGACGATTAGACGAGATTGATCCCATCGCGCTTCCGGGACTCGTTTTAGAACGGAAACTGATTATGTGTTACATAACGATCGTGGCCTGGATGTGTCGATAGATATTCCATTCAGCCTTTCCGATCCTGAGCGAGGACGCGAGAGCCCAGGAGCCCACGGCGGCACGACCACGCTCGACTCACTGAAGGCCCAGGCCAAAATTAGCTCACTGTATACTATCTATATAAAAATTTGGGGCCCCTAAAATTGACGGGCCCTGTGCGGGCGGCACATTTGGCACAACAGTGGGCCTGGCCCTGCTCGTTACCAACAGCCCGTTCATTCCGTGTGAGTTCTCCAAATATCTGCAAGTGCCTGCTGTAGCCACAAGGAAGAGGAGCAGGAATCAGCTGGGATGAACTAGTTTGAGTTTTTCGCCTAATGCATGTAGTTGATGACGCTGGATGGATGGATGGATTCAGCCGGACAAAATCTTGTTTATGATTATGATGCATACATTTATCAGTTTTGCTAATTCTCGGTCAGCTGAGACTTAAGCTTAATTCTCAGTCAACTCGCTGTCCGTCGGATCTTTTGTTTGCTTTGCGATGCGTGCTGTGCGCGTTTTGGCAACGTGAGTCGTTGGCGGGCTTGTTTGTTGCGGGTTGGGCTGGGTTTGTCTCTTGTTGGGCCTTGGGCCGTTGTCTCCCTGCCTCCCGTCGTTCTTATTTCGCCCGAGCGAGTGTAGTGTCGAGTGTGTTCCAGAGCGGTTTCTAGCGGGGAGTGGAGATTGCGAGGAGGAGGCGTAGGTGGTCTTCTGGTCGGCGGTTTGGGAGCGTTGTTTCCACCGCCGCCGCGCCGCCGTAGGCTGGTCCTCGTCGTCGTTTGTTCCGGTAGGTTTGCTTTAGATCTTGGATTTCTCGTTTGTCACGGGGGCTTGTTTGTGTTAGATCCCGAACGATAGTTGGAGATTTGTTGTTGCATGTGTATTTGGTTGTTATTTCTTATGTCAGATTGATAGATCCTGAATGGTATCGATTTTTTTGTTCTACGTGTTCTAGTGTTTTGTACTTAGTGTTGCGCTGCTTGATGATTTTTACTTAGTTTTCTCCGTGTACTAATGTTCTCCGTGTACTGCATGTGATTTGTCATGTGTGCTTGATGCTGGACGCTGAGGGTGGGGCGGCAACAGGTAGTGTGTTGTGCTGGATGCGGTCAGTTTGTGTCGGGATGAACATAAGAAGTTTGCACTTGAGCAGAGAGCTGCCGATAGAACTGCGCAGTCTAGTGGTCATGGTAAAGTTAACATGTTAGATGAATTTTAGGTAAAGTCAAGTGCTCAGTCCACTGTGACTAATGGAAAAACTGGCGTTCAAAACCTGGCGTTCTGTCATATTGTTTGGGCTTCTGTTTGTAAGGCAAAGCTGCTAACTCAGAGTTTGATGTTATGGATTGACTTTGGAGTACCATTGTTTGGAGTATGTTCAAACTAAAGTCTTGCTTTGGTAACCAGTTATAGGCTGACAACCTGGAGTAAGAGTATCTGGATGGTTAGTTGTTGTGGAAATGTCAAATTTAAGATGAAAACTGATAATTGCAGTTTCAGTTTGCTACTTTTCTGACATAACCCAACCTAGTCCAGGGGAGTAGCTTTATATAGTGGTTTTAAATTTTTGATGCTCCGGTTAGTAGAGTAGCTTTATATAGTGGTATAACTCCAGGGAGTACAATCTTTCCAGTTAGAACACTGAGCTTCTGTAAGTTTATTTCCTTCTGAATCTCAATGTTAATTTACAGAACCTTGAGATCTATCGGTAGCTGTTTCTAGGATTCTGCTTAATTGGGATGCAAAAACTCTTTTTGAATCTCTAGTCGTATGGGCTGATAGAGATGCTATACTAGGCTCATGCTCCACTCCATTTTCTTGAGCTTTCGAATATATATTAGTGAGTAATATGCTAGGACTGTCTGCGGTGAGTAATATGCAAGGATTGTAGTTCTTGTTCTTTTTTTTTTGCTAGATGGTTTGGTTTTGAGTGATGTTTTTGTTTGATCAGTGTTGTAAAGCATGTATAGCCTTTTTCAGTTGCTTTATCATGGAAGCCAGATGATCAGATCAATGAATCCTAACAGAGAGTTGTTTTTTCCGAATGGCAATCCAATGCCTAGCATGAAGGCTGAACGTCTCTGCCTTCATTAAAAAACTCTGTCCATGAACATCTTATTAAGTAAGCCTGAACGACGTATGCACACATCTGCCTTGCTCACCTCATATAGTTGTGCCAACGAGACCTTTGTAGTCTGGTGGAGTACCTGCCATTTGAAAGTACTTCTCCCACTGTTGTTTTTTCGAGATTGAATGGTATATATTTACTGTTCGTGTGTGGGGTGGGCATTCTCTGTTGAGAACGTCAGACATTTTTTGCTGTGCTTGTATTTGATGCCTTTTTTTTTGTTTTTCAGGTTGAGAATGTCTTGCCGAAGATGCGGGCAACCTGGTGGCAACTATGGCAGGTCTGATAGGCGAGCGATGTCTTGTGACATTCATATCATTCCTATCGGTTTCGAGAAGTGTGCGGTATGTTTTTGCAATATTTTCTTTCTTGCATTTTGTGTGTGGAATTTTTTTCATTTGCTTGTACTGATTATTAGGTGGTGGGGGGGGGGGGGGGCTTTTTTATGTTGTTAATGCAGATTGTTCCATGCTACTTCGAAGAGAAGATCAACGAACTTGGAGACAAGTGGCTTGTAGCGCAAACTAGTTGTGATCATTTGTTTGATTTTTCTGTATTAAAAACAGAGTCCAGGACATTCTTATGTGGCCCTTTCTGGAAGTCTTTCTTGGCTCATCACGACATTGGCTTGGGGGATGTTGTTAAGCTGGAGTGTGTTGAGGTTGATGAAATGGAAGAAGAGAATCTTCAGAATGCATCGCCTGCGAAGGTTTACGTGACCGTAACTGATGGTGTTGGAACAACAAGCCATATATACCTTTGGGTGGTATAAGTTTTGTACTTTGTTTGTTCTCTAAGGCTATGATTCATTCTTTTTTGTAATGTTTCTTAAAAAAATATTATCTAATGTTACAGGGTATCCTCTGTGGGAAGTTCCATCCTGTGTTAGAGCTACATTACACAAGACTGTTTTTTATGACATATGGTCAGTTAATGAGCGTAGCATGGGCCTGATTATATGGGAAATCTACAAGGAGGTTGGCAGGTTCTATGAAGGCGAGTTTTACCATGTTCCTGATCTGCAGTATTATGTGAAGAAGCTTTGTGTAGTTGATGTGGCTCCACATGTCTTGGTGAGGAACATATGTTCCCCCTCTTACTATCCCCATAGTACTAATCCTATAGTGGTTACCGGGGGATTACAAGATAAAATCTGGGGATAGAACGATGATATCGCAACTCTTCCTATATGTTTTTCTCATGTTTTTTTGCTCCTGGTTAATGTCCCTTGTGCAATGCCACCTCAACTTATCTGATTGTGTTGATCAACTTTAATAGATTTTTGTTGCCTACAACACACCATGCAATATGTAATGCCTAGTTCTGTAGGTTTTAGTTGATTTTTTTTTTAAAATATGTAATGTCTGGAGTATCACGCACTCATTCTCATGTCTTTTGTTCTTTTTTCTTTTGTTGGTCATGGTTTTTTGTCGGAACTGAAAGTATGTTGTTGTTGTTTTCGGATTTTCATTCGATCCCTAAGGGACTCTTCCGTGGATTCAGCTACCCAACTCATGGTAATGTGCTATACTGGAACAAGGTTATGGATGAACCTATTTGGGGTAACTATCGCCTTCACCGTTCAACGATTGAACTGCGGACTGGTTTCCACACATTGTGCAACGAGCTCGAGTTAGTAGCTGGCGATGTCATCCTTGTGAAGATTGAAGTCAGGGAGGTGGGCATTGCACTGGAGGTAGAGAAGATTGAAGTCTGATTAGTCATCTCAAGTATCATGTTTCTTTGTCTGTAGGAAGGCGACTTATTTTAGGAAGAACTCTGTAGGATTAAGGTTGGGCTGTGAGATGTCTGAACTGGTCACTCACTGAACTCTTTTGCTTCTAGTGTTACCATTTTGTAAATGGGTATGCAAGTATCTAATCGTCTGTGTAAGACTGGCAGTCATGTATGTCTGGATAATGTGATGAAATTATGTGTTAGTCTCACTCCTTTTGTGTTTTAACCTTTGCTTGTGCGTGTAATTATGTAAGTAATGTAGTGTTTTAGTCTTTTTTTATCTAAATGACGTTCAGGCATTCACACTTTCATTCAGAATGTTTGTTTTTTACCCTCGTGGACATATCCTCTTCTTTTTTTTTGTACACTGGTGCAATGGAGAAATCATTGGACAATTAGTCTTGTATCACTACAGATTTGGTTCCAGTGCAGCACTCGACAATGTCCCCGATACAATTGTGAGATTTTTCAGTGGACAGTTGCTTGGGTTCTCAGTTATCATTTTCACGCTGTCTACTCTTGAGACTCGACTAGCTTTGTGACATTTTGTTGATGCAGCAGAACAGTCCTGCCATATATGAAGAACCATGGTTCACAGCTACCATGGATGCCATGTTCAGTAAACTTATAGATGGTCTTGCTGTCAGGTTGAGACGTCCTTAGTGAAGTTACCTATTTGCAAGGAAAGTTCAATACATGAGCTGATTAGCTGTAGCCTTTTGTGGTTGACCTAATTAAAAATGGTAGTGTGCATTACAAGAGCTGCAACTTTGGACTTCCTGTGAGTGTGTGATCTTTTTTGCAACCGTAGCCCCCATGGCCATATCTTTCTTCAACCATTTTCTATTTGGCGTTGTTGAATCTCTTCACATCATCAGTGTTCATTTGGAATTTAATCAGTTGGGGGCAGTCTGCTAGTGACTTCATGACACTCATAAGAACTGTTTCTAAATCTCTATGGAACATCAACATTTCTTATGAGTTGAAGCTACAATGTGTTGCATGGTGCATGATCTGTGCAAGATTCAGGCCTCCAGAAACATTTTTTCCTTTTTTGTTGACTTGCAGCACAACTATAACAAATATATGAGCTCTGGAAATTATCCAATGCCCTGTGTTGACCATGTCCTCCAGAAACATGTTTCCTTCTTGTTATTTTTTCTTTATTAATTTTAATTTTTTTGTAAGCCATTTGCAAACTGCGCTTGCCACTGATTGTTTTCTCGAGATAGGGGGCCAGCTGCAGATGCGCTTGCAATTGCATGTTTTCCTCGAGACAAGGCCAGTTGCAACTTCGATTGCAACTCGGATTTTATTATTATTTATTTTTTCTTTATTAATTTTAATTTTTAAAGCTAGTTTCAACTGCGCTTGCAACTCGGACTTTATTTTTTTTCTTAATTAAATTTTTAATCTTTTTTTTGGAAGCCAGTTTGCAATCGCGTTTGCAACTGAGTGTTTTCTTGAGATAGGGCCAGTTGAAACTGCGCTTGCTATTGAATTTTTTCTCGAGACAGGGGCCAGATGCAAATGCGCTTTTGCAACTGAGTGTTTTCTTGAGACATGCCAGCTGCAACTGCGGTTGCAACTGGGAGGTTTTTATTAATATTTTGTTTATTTATTTATTTTATTATTTATTTTTGTTTTTTGTAAGCTAGTTCGAACCACACTTGCAACTGAGTGTTTTCTCGAATATTATTATTTTTCTTTATTATTTTCTATTATTATTTTATTTTGTTTTTTGGAAGCCAGTTCCATCTGCGCTTGCAACTGAGTGTTTTCTCGAGACAGAGACCAGTTTCAAATGCGCTTGCAACTGAGTGTTTTCTTTACTATTTTTTATTATTATTTTATTTTGTTTTTTGGAAGCTAGTTCCAATTGTGCTTGCAACTCGGATTTTATTATTATTTATTTCACTAATATTACGCAACAAAATATTGCGCTATAGATTTAGGTTAAAAAAATGCACCATTCATTTTGGACAAAAAAAATCAGCCTTTCGACCTATAAGCTCCTATCCTTTTACTTACAAAGAAAAGGGGTGACATGTCATGTACAATTGCAACTGCAATTGCAACTGAGTTTTTCTCTGAGAGCAGGCCAGTTGCAACTGAGCTTTTAATTATTTTTTTGTTAAATTTACTTTACTTTTATTTTTATTTAACTTTTTTTGTTGTTGTAAGCCAGCTGCAACTTCGATTGCAATTGAGTTTTTTTGACGATATAAACCAGTTGCAACTGCACTTGCAACTCAGTTTTTCCCTTTTGACAGGCCAGTTGCAACTGCACTTGCAATTTAGTTTTTCCCTTTGACAGTCAGTTGCAAAACTGCGCTTGCAACTGAGTTTTAATTACTATTTTTAGGCTTAATTTTTTTATTTTTTATTTAATGTTTTTTGTGTTTTTTGTTTGTTTTTGGAAGGCAGTTGCGACTGTCATTGCAAATAAGTTTTTTTTTTCTGAGATAGACCAGTTGCAACTGCACTTGCAACTGAGTTTTTTCTCTGAGATAGGCCAGTTGCAACTGCAATTGCAATTGAGTTTTTAATTATTTTTTTGTTATTTTTTCTTATTGAACTTAATATGTTTTGTTTGCAATCCAGTTGCAACTGCGCTCGCAACTGAGTTTTCCTGAGATAAGCCAGTTGCAACTGCGCTTGCAACTGAGTTTTAATTACTATTTTTTTGTTAAATTTCTTTTTATTTTTTATTTAATGTTTTTGTGTTTTTTGTTTGTTTTGGAAGCCAGTTGCAACTGCAATTTGCAAATGAAATTTTTCCTGAGATAGTCCAGTTGCAACTGCACTTGCAACCGAGTTTTCCCCTGAGACAAACCAGTTGCAACTGCGCTTGCAACTGAGTTTTAATTACAATTTTTTTTGTTAATTTTTCTTTTATTTAATATTTTTTGTGTTTTATTTGTTTTTTGGAAGGCAGTTGCAACTATGATTGCAACTGAGTTTTTTCTTTTGAGATAGGCCAGTTGCAACTCCGATTGCAATTGACTTTTTAATTACTTTTTTTTGTTAAATTTCTTTTTATTTAATTTTTTTGTTTTGTTTTGGTTGTAAGCCAGTTTTTTGTTGTGTTGTATGGAATTCAATTTTTGATTCAACTCGATTTGAGAACAAGCGAGCATAATTAGTCGATAGCAAAATCAAATCGACAAACTAGTTGGTCAATGAGGTTTAATTACTTTTTTTTGTTAAATTTTGTTTTATTTATTTTCGACATGGGTCACGAGGTAGGTTTGTTTGAAGTGGTGGTACGTGATGTCATCTCATCAACAACATCCATTACCGCATCGATTCGGATCACGAATCAGGGAAAAGAGCCAAAGAAAGTTCGTAATTATAAAACACCATCACTGATGTACGTTTGAGTTTTTTGAAAAGTAGTGGTATTGCTTAATATTTTACAATCGCCCCTATCACACCGAGAAAATCCGTCAATTGCCTGCATTTTCTCAGTCGTTTGAAAACAGTTGTGGTTCAAAGAATGCATGCATCGAACCAAATGGCGTATGATGTCTACGTGTGCTTCTATTCTTGTAGACAGTGTTGGGCCTCCAAGAGCAGAGGTTTGTAGAACAGCAGCAAGTTTCCCTTAAGTGAATCTCCCAAGGTTTATCGAACTCAGGAATGTAGAGGTCAAAGATATCCCTCTCAAGCAACCCTGCAATTAGTATACAAGAAGTCTCTTGTGTCCCCAACACACCCAATACACTTGTCAGATGTATAGGTGCACTAGTTCGGCGAAGAGATAGTGAAATACAAGTAATATGGATGATTATAAGTAGCAATTGCAATCTGGAATAAAAATGGCAGCAAGCAAACATGTAGCAGAACTTGTTGTAAACGGTGTTTCAATGCTTAGAAACAAGGCCTAGGGATCATACTTTCACTGGTGGACACTCTCAACAATGATCTCATAATTGAATAAATAAAAGCTACTCTTAAACAC
The DNA here is from genome assembly GCA_947311845.1 of Poa pratensis. Lineage (NCBI taxonomy): Eukaryota > Viridiplantae > Streptophyta > Magnoliopsida > Poales > Poaceae > Poa > Poa pratensis. The sequence continues at coordinate 50,885,814 of CAMZMU010000035.1, forward strand.
TCTCTTGTTGGATAACAAACACCATTCATTGTGTAGGGCTACAAAAGCACACCTCAAGCCGGAGTAAACAAGCGCCACAACGTCATAAAGGAATCACACACGGTGCACACACTGTCACCTTTACACCGTGGAGAGTACCGGAGTTCATATTAAAGTAACCTATAGAGTGCATAATAGATAAAGAGTAACATCTACATATTCAACTAGATTAGCACAACTGAACACAAGTAAATACTGCTCGGGATTATTCTCCTTCTTGATAACACAAGAGTACTACGTGTAGGGCTGCAAAAGCACTCCTCAAAGTCTGAGTAAACAAACACCACAGTTCCCAAGAACAAGCCATGATAGATATCTAAATTATTCATAGAGTCACACAAGTATCCACACTGTCACCTTGATACCGTGTTGTCACAATGACTCCAGAAACTAGACAAAATCACTTGAGTAGCATAAACATTATTAATGTATTCAGCGATACTAGCAATACACACGATCACATAAAGATCACGCCATGGGAGAGAGAGAAGAACCACATAGCTACCGGTAGAGCCCTCAGCCTCGGGGGAGAACTACTCCCTCCTCATCATGGGAGTCAGCAGCGGCGATGAAGATGGCGATGGAGTTGATGCAGATGGCTCCGGGGGCAATTCCCCGTCCCGGCAGCGTGCCGGAACAGAGACTTCTGTCCCCCGAAACTTGTCGTCGATGGCGGCGGCGCTGCGGAACTCTTCTGGAAATATGACTTCGTTTTTTAGGGTTTTCGCATCTGAGGCAATATATAGGCGAAGGGGTGGCGTCGGTGGAGTCCCGAGGGGCCCAACCCATAGGCTGGCGCGGCAGGAGGGGGGCCCGCGCCGCCAAGTGGTTTGGCCGCCTCCTGGCTCCTCTTCGTCTCGGTGGCGCCCTGACCCGACTGCTATACAGTGATACTGTGTCTCTGGTTATCCGATACCACCAGACACACTATCAAAGCATAATAGAGAGATCAAGACTTGTGGAACAACTGGCACATCACAGACTCTACGACACAAATCATTATAGTTCAACTCTTATAGTAGAGAAAGATAGCAAATGACAACCAGAGGTCACAGACCCAACATTACAACATGCGGAAGCGAAGTGTGTTGTTCTAAACAACAAGAACCAAATTATGGCCTAAGAGGCCTGCAAATAAACATCCAGCGCCAGCTGTTCCGGGATGTCCCAAGCTGCCACCTGGAAACCCCAGACTACTCGTCGACGTCCACAAAGAACCCACCTTCGAGGTCGGTGAAGTCCTCTCCTGAAAATAAGCAAACGACGTTGAGTTCGACGAACTCGCAAGATTAGGAGCTAATATATGCTCGATGATTGGCTTTCAAGGTTTTATGGCTGTTTTGCATAAAGCTGATTTTGTTTATAAAACACAACTCCATGTCATCGACTAATCAGAATCTTTTTGAAGAGGGGTAAGAAGTAACTCTTTTCTGGTAACCATTTCCATCACCACCATCACCATTCTCATCACCTATCTACTAGGCACCTCACCGAATCACCCTCGAGGAAGACAACCTTGGTTATTAGTAGTACCTTTAGTACTCAGTTTTTAATCATTCCGTTAAAGTTATTCTATGATCTTACCTTCACTTCCCAAGTTGTCCATAACCGCGGACACGGCTTTTCGAAAAGATTTACCCTGCAGGGGTGTACAAAGTGGAAGTCCCCGGAGTCCCGAGGGGCTCCAGCTCCTTCGCCACGCGTACCGTCCGGCCCATTACCTGTACAATTAGCTCTCTTCCTTGGAAAGCCAGCTGGGTGGGAGCGGTGTCTTCTTCTCCCTCGTTAAGGACTAACCCAGGATCATCAGTGAGGACGAAGCACGGATCATCGACACCGTGCCCCGTGGCCACTCATTTTCCTAACGCCACAATCCTCATCTCAGTTCATCCCACCATCATCACGCACGCGCAAATGGAAGCCCGAACTAGAGGACCCTGGCTAGCCCCGCTCGAGTTATTTAGTCTGTGAGGGTTCCTGCAATTGCATAGGCCTCACGCATGGTTGCACGCTCAGTCTTGGTTCAAGAGGTATAGCACTCGCACCTAGGCGACGAGAACGAGACAAAGCACCACAACCACAGTGGCCTCTCATCCCCACCTTTAAGCATTGTATTATCCGTCACCACAATTTCCTCCACCAACAACCATTTATCTCATCACCTGTTTCCACCACAAACCATCCAACGTATAGCTATGCAATTTACTAAGCATGGCTAAGCATCAACATAGCATAGTAAGTGTCTCAGGCCACAAAACAGTTCTATGGATAATAGGAGGGAAAACAGGTATTGGCATCGGAAACTTAATGCAACTATAGGATACTCTAATCCCTGAAAATTGACATTTAGAACCGCATGCAATATTATAGTGGAGAAAATATTTGCGAAAACATAGGATAAGATATGCTCAGAGGGGGATTACGCTTGCCTTGTTGAGCGGAGGAGTCAAACTGCTCGTCGGAATAATGAGGCTCAACTCCGAACTCGTGATCTACGGGAGAGCAAACAACACCGGAAAGCAAGAAACAACAATCAACACATGGCAACTGTGCAATGCATACAAAAATGATGACATGACATGTTAGATGCACCCTATAAGCATTGAACATGAGCAACAAGTTAAATGGGGTCCCCGTTATATTTATTGCATTATTTGGAATTAAACCCCATATTTGAACTTAGTGATTAAGATTACTACTAGAGCACATTATTGTAGTTGTGGTCAATCATGCATGATGTTGATGATTCTGGGTGATTCATGTTTTTCCGAACATTTTGGTATTAGGAACACAATTTTCTGAAGTCCGGATAAAAAGTTATTACTTTTATTAACTTTCTCTCTTAAGTTTATTCTTTTAATTATTTTAATTCCAACGATGAAATAAATTAAGTACCCGACTCGTGGAAGGGGATGGATATGCTGGAATCATCGTAGTTCGATAACTCTAAACGCGAGAGGGGGAACGGGGACATGTGCTACCGAGTGGGAAAAAGGAAAAAGAAATATTGCCAATTTTTCTGTCCAGGCCGGAATTTCTGGTCCAGAAGTGCTCACGGGCCGGAGTTTCCGGTCCATCAAATTTCAGCCCAGAACGGCAGTCACTGGACCCAGTCCGGAGTTGCACCGGAGTTGGGCCGGAGTTTCCGGTCGGGGAAAAAGAGATTTACTCCAACGAGAAAAGAAGCGCAGCCAGAGCACGGCACAGACGCGAGCTATGGTGGCGCACGGCTATGGCGAGGCTACGGCGAGAGAGGGAGAGGGGAAAGGGGACCAGCACGGGCCAAAAGCTCACCCAATCTTTCGGCGGTGCGGGGGTGGCCGGAGATGGGACGGCGGCGGAGGATTTGGGGCCGCGGGGCTCCGGACGGCAGCGACGAAGTGGTGGTCGGCGCGGACGATTTCGAGCTGCACGGCTCGATTCCTTCTGCGTGGGGGCAGAGCGGAGCACGGCGGAGCCGCTGGTGGTCGTGGATTCGTGCGGGAGTTCCTCAATCAGCGGCGACAGGCGGCAGGGAGCTTGGTGCCATGGCGGCTCGGTGGGGAAACGGGAGCGCGAGAGAGAGGAGAGAATCGGGGGAGCAGTGGGGAAGCAGGTGGGGCGTGGGGTCGTGCTTCTCCTCTCCTTGCAGGGAAGGACAGGGCAGGGGAGGGTCCAGCTCGGCGTGCAGCGAGGCAGGGGCGAGCTCGAGTGCGGCGCGAGCATGGTGGCTCGGTCGCTACAGCGACGAAGGAGAGAGACGGCCGTTTTTCGCATAACCCCCTGAAGAAATTGTTTCCATCACAGATTAGCCCCTGGCTGCATTTTCCTATTCACCGAAAGGTCCTTTTCTGCACTGGATTAAAATACCCAGCACGGTTTTTTGAATTATCTGAGGCATTTATACTTTTCCAAAAATTATGTAAATTTTTGGGTAGCCTCCTTATATTGATATGAAGCTCCCCTAATTTTTCCATAATATTTGAAACTCATCTATTATATTATTAAAACAACAAACAATTAATGGTCCAGATTTATCACCCCGAAGTTAAGATGTACCCACGGTGGAGATCAATCGGAATTTACTCTCGATAGACGGCGCATGAAAGAAATATTCTAGGACACGACGGAGGAAATAATTATATTTTTAACCTAATAATCTGCATCCCGTACGACGTGAGGAGAGTAAATCAAATAGCCAATGTTTCCTTATCTCTAACCAGATCTAGGAAACCGGGGCCAAAATAGGACTCCTATTTTTTAGGGCCAGCCGTTCTTGGATTTTCTCGATTACAGCCGTTCTTGGATTTTCTCGATTCAATCTCCACCATGGTCGTCTCTCCTGAAGTTCTCATTGGCCGTTTCGCCATTGTTGTTTTCAGATCATGGTCGTGTCTGCCATCTCCGCGAGTGGCCATCGGTCGTCTCTCATCCATGGACCATGGCCACACGAGATGGTCATTGTTGTCACTGGATACATGTCTGACAAAGACGCGAGTCTGATCCTCGAAGGGAAAGGTTAGTGCGGCCGGCCGGCAACAGCAGACGTGCCAACCATAATCCATACAAGCAGCAGCTACAGCTTGACTTCGCCGGATCGGAGGCGACTTGAACGAAGGCGGGTCGGGAGCAGCCAGGCGCCTCCCTTGATCCATACACACGCAACGCAAGCAGCTGCTGCAGCTTCACTTCGCTGGCGACGACTTGAACGAAAGGTCAGCCGGCAACATCCAGACGTCAACCAGGATCCATGCACATGCCCCGCAAGCAGCAGCAACAGCTTGAGTTCGCCGGCGACGACTTGAACGAAAGGTTACCAATGCACATGCCCCGCAAGCAGCAGCTACAGATTGACTTCGCCGGCGACGACTTGAACGAAAACGAGATCGCCCCCTTGCTACTGCCTTTAACACTTCACAGGTGTTCCAACATGCATCCGGGATTCTTCCCATCTTTTACTTCTTGGAGACGACTAAACCGTGTTTGAGGTAATGCTATATTATAATTATTGTTGGAGTGATTCTTCATTTTTATAACCGCAGTGATTCTTATACATTAACTCGATCAAATAGTCAATCCAATTTAATTTGGGTTGAAAGTTAGTCGTTTCATAACGAGGTACATGGGTCCAGACTTCAAATATTATTTATAACATTGATGAATGCAGGATAATCTATTGAAGTATCATGTGGCAAGCTCATTTAATTTGATACCGTTATTCTAATAGAGCTTTGTTTTTTGTTGTTCCATATTATAAATTTTAGATCTTATGTCTATATATGTCATTATGTTGATGCTTCGTGATCGTACATCGGGAGAACTATTTTCATGTTCTTACAGCAAATAAGGTTGACACATTGGTTTTATATGCACTATATCCCGGCAGAAACAACTCCAAAAGTTGGCATGGACCAATCGCTATTCTCTACCAGCAGCGCAACAACGCTGACGATAATCTGAGACGGAGTAGTATATATTAATCTGAATGACTCTCGAACTGAGTTCAGCTTTCATTATGGTAGAGCCAGCGGCGAGAAGTCAACCAAACCATGGCGACCTACTGGAGACAAGAGGTCAACCATACCATAGTTCTGCCATGCAAGAGAATAGATAGCAACTAGCAGCAAAAACGATGGTTAGTTTTTTCTAACACACAGCGCACTGCGCAGGGAGTTATGGAGTCCGACAGCTAACATCTGCCTTATTCGTTGGTACCTCATAACGTTGGTGAAAGATGATTTTTTCAATCAGCATGACAAGATGTCGCTGGAAAATGGGCAGCCATCGTAAACACTGATATCCCATCATAGTACAATTAGGTTGATACAAGGCATATCAGTGGTAGCCACATACATATATTCTTGGCATTCTTGCTTATTTTTTGTACATCGTGTGTGTATTGCAGCTTAGGAGATATCATCTAAAGTTCAGCAACTCTTTAGTGTGCAAAGTAAGTTTAAAAGGGATATCTGAAGGCGAGTCTCTTCTAAGAGCATGTTGTAGGACAAATATATATAGCTGGCAAATTAGGATTGATAAACATATTATCCACTCAAATAAAGTTATTAGTAACTCTCACCTTTCACCTCCAGACATTGTAGGTCCCAAAGCCTATTGTCGTACATAAATTTCACCTCCAGGTGTAAAATTTGTTTGGTTGCATATATAGAACATGAATAATTCCCTCAATTTGATATGTTATCTAGCTCCTCTGGCACAATAGGATAACGAGAAACTAATTAGTCATAGTTATCTGAGTTTAATCATTACGCGTTTAAAGAACCAATTGAAGTTTACTTTTGATCTGCTGTCATTACTCATTTGAAGTAAAACTGCAGGTTTCTTGGAGTTCTTCATCTATGCTTTACATGAATACAATCCAAGAACGTACTAAGGTAATCATTCTTAAACTACCAAGCACACAAAACCAATTTTGTTTTTCTAAGATCTATTATTATGCCTAAGTATGATGCAATATTCTATAGGATCATGTACAATTAATAGAATTTTCAATCAAAAAATTAATCATCTATTTGTGTCTAAAAATAGGAGTACTAATGTATTTGGAAAGTGATTTTGATATGCAGAAAATCAAAAGATCAAATCACTACTTTATCATATAACCGCATTAAACATATGTAAATAAAAATCTATGGTTAAAATAAAAAATTAAAACCTAGCCGCGCAAATGCGCGGGCCAATCCGCTAGTTTGTTAGGAAAATAAATAGAAATTGCCCACAGGCAATTTTAGTTTCTCTCCAAATATTTTATTTTACAAACCCAAATAGTTTGCAATTATTTTATTTGGAACTCTTGGAGCTTCCTGGACAATTTGGGAACTCAAGAACAATTGGTTTTGCCAATTTGAGTAACGTATTTGGTTTGTAAATTTTTGGGAAGGATTTGCTTCCTTTGTTTTAAATTTCCATGTGTTGCTTTATTCAATTTAAGCAATTTAAATGAGCATGCCAAGATGCAATGCAATCAAAAGTGGAAATTTTACTCGGGTTTTTAGGTTTCCGAACTTTGGGCTGTTACAACTCTACCCTCCTTACAGGAATCTCGTCTCGAGATTCTTAGAGTAGGAAAGAGGGAAAGGTTACGACCGTCTTTAACGATTCTTCCCGCTTCAAGTAGCTTCTTTCTTGAGGAGGTTGACCGAGGGCATCATGAAGATCTTCATCGACTTCACCTCGAGGTCACTATCAACGTACACCATAGGAAAGAAAGGAAACCTCACCGGAAGGATGGATCTTGGTGAAGATACCACGACCAAGTACCTCCTAGTAGAACTTAGGATGAGACTTCAAGCATCCCATGAATTGACAGTTAGGAGACACCTGCGAGTGACGGGGGATTGATAGGAGTTTCCAGTTGGTAGACAACTGTTTCCCAAAGATTCAGAATATGAACTTTGCACAAGGCCCAAAAGTTCTGAGGGAGAGTGTCGAAACAAGCTTCCAACAGATGAAGAGATAACTTGTACTAGTCGGCTTGAGTAGAACTTTCCTCACGGAGGAGCCTTTCAGATCACTGGAGAAGGATCATGAGGAGGGACCGAGAGAACTTTAGAAACTCCGGGAACGTATTAGCAGGAACACTTCTTGATTTCCTAGACGTCGGGAACCAGCTTCTTGAGGATCACCAACTATCGTTTCTGATTGAGATTTAGATCTGGTCGGGTGTAGAGATACCTCAGACTCCACATTGATGAATAGGAAGTCTTTACACAGGATACCAACAGATTACAGGGGCTAGGAACCCAAGAGTTGGACTACAAGGTCAAACTCCAAAGGAGGAACGAGATTGAGGAACCCGCGGATTAGCAACTTGTCACGAGACAGCTGCCCTGCTTGAATTACTCACGGCAATACACCATTGAGTCTCTGCGGGGGAAACCAAAGACGACACGGAATTTCTTGGAATTCTTCTCTTTCCGGAACAATTCAATCAGTGGCTTGGATGCATAGACTAAATTCTGAAGGAATGGAGGTAACAACATACCATTCCGAGAATATTCTACACCTGCTTGATCGAGTTGAAATGATTCCGAGGAAACCAGACAATTCACTTGGATCCACGGCGACATCTTTCAGCAATTGCACGTGAACCAGGGAAAGTCACTTCTAACTCTAGAACCTTGTCTTGTGACGACACAAGGTTAGTTCTAACAAGTTTCCATAGCTAACGCCCAATATCCAGTATGAATCTCGTCAAACATGGAGAAGATAAGAAGGTAGTTGATGGGCTCAACAACAAACTTGTCCAAATTCTCCAAGACGGTAGACTCATATTTCACCAGAACGGGGCATGAGTATTGGTCAGACTAACATCTTTCTAATCTGAGTTTAACCTACTGAATGTGTTAGTCTGAGTTTGATTTGACGATAGCCCAAATCAAATCAAAAATTTGTAGGATAGCATATCCACAAAGGAGATACCACCTTGCTTCGACACAGGAAGCTAGACATCCATTGAGAAGTGAACTGTATCAGATAGAGATTTTGGTCTTTTAACTCTCCAAGTGGTTTAAGCTCATCTGAATAATTCAGGACATCCAACACGATTTTCTTGGAGACAGGAGTTGTTCAGAGAACCAGCTTACTCGTAAGCTCAACATCACGGTCAGGTGACAACCTGGCGATACTTCTGGAAAGACCCCAGAATATCACGATCCACATATAGGATATCACGACATACCGTTCCAAGAATCTTCTGCATTTGCATTATTGACTAGAATATCACGATCCACTTCTAGGATATCATGACATACCGGTGGATCTTGAGTTCAAGAGAGGATCATGCATTTTAAGGCACAAAGAGTGGGTCTTGGAAGCTTCGGCACGAACCTAGCTCTTTGACCGAGGGAGTGCATCAGAGCCAACTGACTTGATAGCACTGTCAAACTTAGCTTATTGATCGGCTAACCAATCATGCTAAGAAGGGCAATGGATATCCCTGGATTTCCGCACAGTAAGGACTGCTAAGAATATCCGATAGCCACACCATTGCTTACGTATTACCATTCCGGAGTAACAAGTCACTCGGAAGAAGGAGAGCAACGAAGTGAAAGAGCCTCACTGCATCAAGAGGATCATGACACTCAGCACGACCCCTTGATATAAAAAGAGTGTGACATTCTAAGGTGGAACAGAAACATAGACTAATAAACCTCTTATTCTGTGGAATACAAAACTTTGACCTAGCCCGAGAAGTGGACAAGGTACTGGAGTTTGTTTCTCCTAACAAGACGAGGTGGAAAGTCTTGACGGATCCAGAGAGTGACTTGCATCGGAACATACCAACGCACGGTAAAAGTTTAATGTCAACTGACAGACAAAGGTCGGAAAGCAGATCAGAGTACGAAACATGCTCAGGAGAAATCCTAAGATATTGAAGATGCACCGATTATTATTCAATTGTGATAACCATGCCCAAAAGGAGAGATGCAGCAGACTCATGAACATAGATGGGGATTCGCTAAGCGAATTCTGGTCATAACCCAGATGATTCCAAGACAGAATCTCCAGCTATGGCAGAGTTAAAGTTACATAGCCAACAGAGGTATGGTCAATTAAGGTTCAACCATTTACCACACAGACCACATAAAGGACTTGGGTTAAAGGTCAACTTCCTGTACCGGGATTCCTAAATAGCATAATGATCACATGGGTAACAACCCACACAATTCAACATGCCAGAATCACAGCACAATCCAGGACCTTCGGTTCAAGACCTTGGATTAAAACCAAAAGAAAGAAGCAAATGATTAAACTCGGTAGAAACATCTGAGTTGATTTGGGGCGGTAGAAACATCTGGGTGGATTTGGGATTGCAACGCAGAGGGAGCAACTGGACACATAACACTAAAGGTCGAACCCAACCCCGTTTTACTCCTAATTTTGAAGTAACAGGTAAGAAGTAAAACCTTTAAGTCAAATCGAGGTAAGATTGCTCCGAGATTAGAGGGTAACCAGATAAGGAGTAAAAAGAATCCTAAAATGGTTTTCACAACTCATTTTTAGGTTAAAATATTTTCACAAACACTAGACTCAACATCGACCAGTAGAAGGGTTTCCTACAGGCAGTACTGCTCTGATACCAACTTGTGGCGCCCTGACCCGACTGCTATACAGTGATACTGTGTCTCCGGTTATCCGATACCACCAGACACACTATCAAAGCATAATAGAGAGATCAAGACTTGTGGAACAACTGGCACATCACAGACTCTACGACACAAATCATTATAGTTCAACTCTTATCGTAGAGAAAGATAGCAAATGACAACCAGAGGTCACAGACCCAACATTACAACATGCGGAAGCGAAGTGTGTTGTTCTAAACAACAAGAACCAAATTATGGCCTAAGAGGCCTGCAAATAAACATCCAGCGCCAGCTGTTCCAGGATGTCCCAAGCTGCCACCTGGGAACCCCAGACTACTCGTCGACGTCCACAAAGAACCCACCTTCAAGGTCGGTGAAGTCCTCTCCTGAAAATAAGCAAACGACGTTGAGTTCGACGAACTCGCAAGATTAGGAGCTAATATATGCTCGATGATTGACTTTCAAGGTTTTATGGCTGTTTTGCATAAAGCTGATTTTGTTTATAAAACACAACTCCATGGCATCGACGACTAATCAGAATCTTTTTGAAGAGGGGTAAGAAGTAACTCTTTTCTGGTAACCATTTCCATCACCACCATCACCATTCTCATCACCTATCTACTAGGCACCTCACCGAATCACCCTCGAGGAAGACAACCTTGGTTATTAGTAGTACCTTTAGTACTCAGTTTTTAATCATTCCGTTAAAGTTATTCTATGATCTTACCTTCACTTCCCAAGTTGTCCATAACCGCGGACACGGCTTTTCAAAAAGATTTACCCTGCAAGGGTGTACAAAGTGGAAGTCCCCGGAGTCCCGAGGGGCTCCAGCTCCTTCGCCACGCGTACCGTCCGGCCCATTACCTGTACAATTAGCTCTCTTCCTTGGAAAGCCGGCTGGGTGGGAGCGGTGTCGACTTCTCCCTCGTTAAGGGCTAACCCAGGATCATCAGTGAGGACGAAGCACGGATCATCGACACCGTGCCCGTGGCCACTCATTTTCCTAACGCCACAATCCTCATCTCAGTTCATCCCACCATCATCACGCACGCGCAAATGGAAGCCCGAACTAGAGGACCCTGGCTAGCCCCGCTCGAGTTATTTAGTCTATGAGGGTTCCTGCAATTGCATAGGCCTCACGCATGGTTGCACGCTCAGTCTTGGTTCAAGAGGTATAGCACTCGCACCTAGGCGACGGGAACGAGACAAAGCACCACAACCACAGTGGCCTCTCATCCCCACCTTTAAGCATTGTATTATCCGTCACCACAATTTCCTCCACCAACAACCATTTATCTCATCACCTGTTTCCACCACAAACCATCCAACGTATAGCTATGCAATTTACTAGGCATGGCTAAGCATCAACATAGCATAGTAAGTGTCTCAGGCCACAAAACAGTTCTATGGATAATAGGAGGGAAAACAGGTATTGGCATCGGAAACTTAATGCAACTATAGGATACTCTAATCCCTGAAAATTGACATTTAGAACCGCATGCAATATTATAGTGGAGAAAATATTTGCGGAAACATAGGATAAGATATGCTCAGAGGGGGATTACGCTTGCCTTGTTGAGCGGAGGAGTCAAACTGCTCGTCGGAATAATGAGGCTCAACTCCGAACTCGTGATCTACGGGAGAGCAAACAACACCGGAAAGCAAGAAACAACAATCAACACATGGCAACTGTGCAATGCATACAAAAATGATGACATGACATGTTAGATGCACCCTATAAGCATTGAACATGAGCAACAAGTTAAATGGGGTCCCCGTTATATTTATTGCATTATTTGGAATTAAACCCCATATTTGAACTTAGTGATTAAGATTACTACTAGAGCACATTATTGTAGTTGTGGTCAATCATGCATGATGTTGATGATTCTGGGTGATTCATGTTTTTCCGAACATTTTGGTATTAGGAACACAATTTTCTGAAGTCCGGATAAAAAGTTATTACTTTTATTAACTTTCTCTCTTAAGTTTATTCTTTTAATTATTTTAATTCCAACGATGAAATAAATTAAGTACCCGACTCGCGGAAGGGGATGGATATGCTCGAATCATCGTAGTTCGATAACTCTAAACGCGAGAGGGGGAACGGGGACATGTGCTACCGAGTGGGAAAAAGGAAAAAGAAATATTGCCAATTTTTCTGTCCGGGCCGGAATTTCCGGTCCAGAAGTGCTCACGGGCCGGAGTTTCCGGTCCATCAAATTTCAACCCAGAACGGCAGTCACTGGACCCAGTCCGGAGTTGCACCGGAGTTGGGCCGGAGTTTCCGGTCGGGGAAAAAGAGATTTACTCCAATGAGAAAAGAAGCGCAGCCAGAGCACGGCACGGACGCGAGCTACGGTGGCGCACGGCTACGGCGAGGCTACGACGAGAGAGAGAGAGGGGAAAGGGGACCAACACGGGCCAGAAGCTCACCCAATCTTTCGGCGGTGCGGGGGTGGCCGGAGATGGGACGGCGGCGGCGGATTTGGGGCCGCGGGGCTCCGGACGGCAGCGACGAAGTGGTGGTCGGCGCGGACGATTTTGAGCTGCACGGCTCGATTCCTTCTGCGTGGGGGTAGAGCGGAGCACGGCGGAGCCGCTGGTGGTCGTGGATTCGTGCGGGAGTTCCTCAATCAGCGGCGACAGGCGGCAGGGAGCTCGGTGCCATGGCGGCTCGGTGGGGAAACGGGAGCGCGAGAGAGAGGAGAGAATCGGGGGAGCAGTGGGGAAGCAGGTGGGGCGTGGGGTCGTGCTTCTCCTCTCCTTGCAGGGAAGGACATGGCAGGGGAGGGTCCAGCTCGGCGTGCAGCGAGGCAGGGGCGAGCTCGAGTGCGGCGCGAGCATGGTGGCTCGGTCGCTACAGCGACGAAGGAGAGAGACGACCGTTTTTCGCATAACCCCCTGGAGAAATTGTTTCCATCACAGATTAGCCCCTGGCTGCATTTTCCTATTCACCGAAAGGTCCTTTTCTGCACTGGATTAAAATACCCAGCACGGTTTTTTGAATTATCTGAGGCATTTATACTTTTCCAAAAATTATGTAAATTTTTGGGTAGCCTCCTTATATTGATATGAAGCTCCCCTAATTTTTCCATAATATTTGAAACTCATTTGTTAGGAAAATAAAATAGAAATTGCCCACAGGCAATTTTAGTTTCTCTCCAAATATTTTATTTTACAAACCCAAATAGTTTGCAATTATTTTATTTGGAACTCTTGGAGCTTCCTGGACAATTTGGGAACTCAAGAACAATTGGTTTTGCCAATTTGAGTAACGTATTTGGTTTGTAAATTTTTGGGAAGGATTTGCTTCCTTTGTTTTAAATTTCCATGTGTTGCTTTATTCAATTTAAGCAATTTAAATGAGCATGCCATGATGCAATGCAATCAAAAGTGGAAATTTTACTTGGGTTTTTAGGTTTCTGAACTTTGGGCTGTTACAGTCTCTCCTTCGGACTTCGTGAACGTGTTGGAAAATAGGGACGTGGCCTTTTGTTTCGTGCAATTCCGAGAATATTCGCAGAAGTACTTTTCTGGAACCAAAAACAGCAGAAAACAGGGAACTGGCACTGTGGCATCTTGTTAATAGGTTAGTCCCAGAAAATGCATAAAAGTGATATGAAGTGTATATAAAACATGTAGCAATTGGTATAATATAAGCATGGAACATCAGAAATTATGGATACGTTGGAGACGTATCAAGCATCCCCAAGCTTAGTTCTACTCGTCCTCGAGTAGGTAAAACGATAACAACAAATAATTTCTGAGGAGACATGCTTTCACACAATCTTGATCATATATTGCTAGGCTCATGTCATGAATGAAGTGACTCAAAACAATGGTCTATAGTTTGCTAACAGTAGATAAAGAGTAAACAATGAATCATATAAGCAAAAACTTTTCATGAATAGTACTTTCAAGACAAGCATCAAAAAGTTTTGCATAAGAGGTAACTCATAAAGCAATAGATTCAAAGTAAAAGGCATTGAAGCAACACAAAGGATGATTAAGTTTCAGCAATTTGCTTTCAACTTGTAACATGTATATCTCATGGATAGTTGTCAACATAAAGCAATATAACAAGTGCAATAAGTAAACATGTAAGAATCAATGCACACAAAGTTGACACTAGTGTTTGCTTCTAAGATAGAAAGGAGTAGGTAAACTGACTCAACATAAAGTAAAAGATAGGCCCTTCGCAGAGGGAAGCAGGGATTAAATCATGTGCTAGAGCTTTTTAAGTTTTCGAAAGCATATAGAGAGCACAAAATAAGTATTTGAGAGGTGTTTGTTGTTGTCAACGAATGGTAGTGGGCACTCTAACCCCCTTGTCAACCAGACTTTCAAGAGCGGCTCCCATGAAGGACGTTATCTCTACCAGCAAGGTAGATCATCCCTCTTCTCTTTTGTTTACACATGTATTTTAGTTTCTTTATAGTTGACACTCCTCCCAACCTTTTGCTTACACAAGCCATGGCTAACCGAATCCTCGGGTGCCTTCCAACATTCACATACCATGGAGGAGTGTCTATTTGCAAATTAAGTTGCTTACTGATAAATCAGGGCAAAACATGTGAAGAGAATTATTAATGAAAGTTGTAATTAATTGGGGCTGGGCACCCCGTTGCCAGCTCTTTTTGCAAATTATTGGATAAGCGGATGTATATGCCACTAGTCCATTGGTGAAAGTCTGTCAGAAGTAAATGACAAGATTGAAAGATAAAACACCACATACTTCCTCATGAGCTATAAAACATTGACACAAATAAGGAGTAATAAAGTTTTGAATAGTTTAAAGGTAGCACATGAAATATTTACTTGGAATGGCAGGAAATACCACATAGTAGGTAGGTATGGTGGACACAAATGGCATGGGTTTTGGCTCAAGGTTTGGATGCACGAGAAGCATTCCCTCTCAGTACAGAGTTTAGGCTAGCAAGGTTGTTTGAAGCAAACACAAGTATAAACCGGTACAGCAAGAATCAATAAAAACATATTGCAAGTATTATAAGACTCTACACTGTCTTCCTTGTTGCTCAAACATTTTACCAGAAAATATCTAGACCTTAGAGAACAAATATGCACCAAGTCTCAACAAGCTCTACGGTAGTTCTCCACTACTAGGCTTTAACTACATGATGCAAGAGCTTAAACATGATCTACTTGAGAGCTCAAAACAATTGCAAAGTATCAAATCGAAACAAGACAATGATCTACAAGAATGCATATGTCTTTTCCAATACCAACTACACATGTAGCATTTTCTTTCTTCCAAACAAACACCAATCAATTTATTTAAACATAAACTCTCCAAATGATAATATAATGCAGCAAGAGAGTATTTATAAACAAGTGCTAACAGCTCGAAGAGATGCATGAAAAACAGGAGCTAAAAGCACTGCAGTAGCTAGTTAAGAATACTCAACAAATATAAGTGAAGAACATGAGTATTCACATGAAAAAGCGGAGCGTGTCTCTCTCCCACACAAGGATTGCTAGGATCCGAATTTATTCAAACAAAAACAAAAATAAAAGCACACAGACGCTCCAAGTAAAGCGCATAAGATGTGAAAGAATTAAAATATAGTTTCACTAGAGATGACCTGATAAGTTGTTGATGAAGAAGGGGATGCCTTGGGCATCCCCAAGCTTAGACGCTTGAGTCTTCTTGAATATGCAGGGATGAACCACGGGGGCATCCCCAAGCTTAGGCTTTTCACTCTTCTTGATCACATAATATCATCCTTCTCTCTTGATCCTTGAAAACTTCCTTCACACCAAACTCGAAATAGTTCTCATTAGAGGGTTAGTGCATAATCAAAAATTCTCATATTCTGTGATGATACAATCATTCCCAAAGCTTCTGGACATTAGCTACAGCCACCAATGCTTTGTGGAGCAAAGAAATCCACACAAACATAGTAAAAGAGCGAATGCAAAACAAAAGGCAGAATCTGTCAAAAACAGAACAGTCTGTGAAGACGAATTTTTTCGAGGCACTTAAGTTGCTCAGATGGAACTGGTCCAATTTAATGAAAGTTGCGTACATATCTGAGGAAGATGCGTGATTTTTTCAGAATTTTTGAATTTTCTGCAGGAGATGAGCTCAAATCGTGACAGCTAAAAATCTGTCTGCGCAGAAATCCAAATCTTGCATCAACTTTCAATAAAAGCTTTACTTGGCACAACAATGCAATAAAATAAAGATACAAAGGAGTTGCTACAGAAGTAACAAGCACCTTGACTCAAACAAAAAAAAAGCAAAAATAACAGAAAATAAAAACAATGGGTTGTCTCCCATAAGCGCTTTTCTTTAAAGCCTTTTAGCTAGGCATAGTGATTTTTATGATGCTCACATAAGATGAGAGTTGAAACATAAAAAGAGCATCAAGAAGCATATATAAAACATGTTTAAATCTAACACTCTTTCTATGCATAGGAGTCTTGTAAGAAAACAAGTCAATGAAGAACAAAGTGACTAGCATAGAAAGGCAAAACAAGTGTAACTTCAAAAATTTCAACATAAAGAGAGAAGACTTAATATTATTGTGATATATGAAATCGTGTCTCCCTCTCTCATAAGGACCAGTAGGTCTTAAAGTACCCAGCAAATAAAAGCAAATCAAGAGAAAGCTCAAAACATTCATCATAAAGAGAAGAATTTAGTAACATGAAGATTTCTATAACCATACTTTCCTCTCTCAAAATAATTTTCAGCGGCATCATGAATAAACTCAACAATATAGCTATCACATAGAGCATTCTTATCATGATCCACATGCATAAAAGTATCATTACTCTCCACATAAGCATAACATTATCATTATAATAGTGAGAGTAAAAGTATCACATCCATCATTGTAATCATCATAAATAGGAGGCATAGAATAATCAAATGATTTTATCCTCAATAGTAGATGGACTGAGAATATCATATTCATCATTGTAAACATCATATATAGGAGGCATATCATAATCAACATAAACTATATCCTCAATAGTAGGTGGACTGAAAATATCACAATGATTATAATCATCATATATTGGAGGCAAAGTATCATCAAAGCAAATTTCCTCCTTAAAGCTTGGGGGACTAAAAATATCATATTCATCACAACTAGCTTCCCCAAGCTTAGACTTTTCCATAGCATTGGCAATAATGGTGTTCAAAGAATTTATAGTAATACCATTGCTACCATCATGCAAACAAGCCTCCATAGGTTTTTTAATTTTCTCTTCAAAAGCATCATGTCCTAATTCAATATAAAGTTCATAAAGATCTCTAATTTTTTTGTTGTTTTCCATTAAGCCTAACTAGTGAAAATAAAAACAAGAAACAAAAAGATATAATTGCAGAATCTAAAGGAAATAACTTCGAGCACTCACACACTAGCAACAATACTAGAAAATAGCTTTGTAGCCAGAGGATGTGAATACCTTTTACCTTACCTCCCCGGCAACGGCGCCAGAAAATAGCTTGATGTCTACGTGTGCTTCTATTCTTGTAGACAGTGTTGGGCCTCCAAGAGCAGAGGTTTGTAGAACAGCAGCAAGTTTCCCTTAAGTGAATCACCCAAGGTTTATCGAACTCAGGGAGGTAGAGGTCAAAGATATCCCTCTCAAGCAACCCTGCAATTAAGATACAAGAAGTCTCTTGTGTCCCCAACACACCCAATACACTTGTCAGATGTATAGGTGCACTAGTTCGGCGAAGAGATAGTGAAATACAAGTAATATGGATGATTATAAGTAGTAATTGCAATCTGAAATAAAGATGGCAGCAAGCAAACATGTAGCAGAACTTGTTGTAAACGGTGTTTCAATGCTTAGAAACAAGGCCTAGGGATCATACTTTCACTAGTGGACACTCTCAACAATGATCTCATAACTGAATAAGTAAAAGCTACTCTTAAACACTCTCTTGTTGGATAACAAACACCATTCATTGTGTAGGGCTACAAAAGCACACCTCAAGCCGGAGTAAACAAGCGCCACAACGTCATAAAGGAATCACACACGGTGCACACACTGTCACCTTTACACCGTGGAGAGTACCGGAGTTCATATTAAAGTAACCTATAGAGTGCATAATAGATAAAGAGTAACATCTACATATTCAACTAGATTAGCACAACTGAACACAAGTAAATACTGCTCGGGATTATTCTCCTTCTTGATAACACAAGAGTACTACGTGTAGGGCTGCAAAAGCACACCTCAAAGTCTGAGTAAACAAACACCACAATTCCCAAGAATAAGCCATGATAAATATCTAAATTATTCATAGAGTCACACAAGTACCCACACTGTCACCTTGATACCGTGTTGTCACAATGACTCCAGAAACTAGACAAAATCACTTGAGTAGCATAAACATTATTAATGTATTCAGCGATACTAGCAATACACACGATCACATAAAGATCACACCATGGAGAGAGAGATGAACCACATAGCTACCGGTAGAGCCCTCAGCCTCGGGGGAGAACTACTCCCTCCTCATCATGGGAGTCAGCAGCGGCGATGAAGATGGCGATGGAGTTGATGGAGATGACTCCGGGGGCAATTCCCCGTCCCGGCAGCGTGCCGGAACAGAGACTTCTGTCCCCCGAAACTTGTCGTCGATGGCGGCGGCGCTTCGGAACTCTTCTGGAAATATGATTTCGTTTTTTAGGGTTTTCGCATCTGAGGCAATATATAGGCGAAGGGGTGGCGTCGGTGGAGTCCCGAGGGGCCCAACCATAGGCTGGCGCGGCAGGAGGGGGGCCCGCGCCGCCAGGTGGTTTGGCCGCCTCCTAGCTCCTCTTCGTCTCTCCTTCGGACTTCGTGAACGTGTTGGAAAATAGGGACGTGGCCTTTTGTTTCGTGGAATTCCGAGAATATTCGCAGAAGTACTTTTCTGGAACCAAAAACAGCAGAAAATAGGGAACTGACACTGTGGCATCTTGTTAATAGGTTAGTCCCAGAAAATGCATAAAAGTAATATGAAGTGTATATAAAACATGTAGCAATTGGTACAATATAAGCATGGAACATCAGAAATTATGGATACGTTGGAGACGTATCAGTGTATTGCAACTGAGGTTTAATTACTCTTTTTTATTAAATTTCTTTTTATTTTTTATTTAATGTTTTTTGTTTTGTTTGTTGTAAGCCAGTTGCAATTGCGATTGCAATTGAGTTTTTTTTACGATATAAGCCAGTTGCAATTGCACCTGCAACTGAGTTTTTTTCTGAGACAGGCCAGTTGCAACTGCATTTCCAATTGAGTTTTTACTGAGACAAGCCAGTTGCAACTGTGGTTGCAACTGAGTTTTTTCTTGAGGCACGCCAGTTGCAACTCCGATTGCAATTGAGTTTTTTCCTGAGACAGTCCAGTTGCAATTGCAGTTGCAACTGCACTTGCAACTGAGTTTTTCCCTTTGACAGGCCAGTTACAACTACGCTTGCAACTGAGTTTTTAATTACTTTTTTTGGTTAAATTTCCTTTTATTTTTATTTTTTAACATTTTTTTTGTTGCAAGTCAGTTGCAACTGTGTTTGCAACTTAGTTTTTTGCTGAGACAAACTGAGTTTTTAATTATTATTTTTGTTAAATTTCCTTTTATTTTAATTTATTTTTATTTAACATGTTTTTTTGCTTTGTATGTTGCAAGTCAGTTGCAACTGCGATTGCAATTGAGTTTTTTGACGATATAAACCAGTTGCAACTGCAATTGCAACTGGGTTTTTCTCTGGGGCATGCCAGTTGCAACTGCGCTTGCAACTGAGTTTTTAATTTTTTGTTTGTTAAATTTACTTTTATTTTATTTTTATTTAACATTTTTTGGTTTTGGTTTTGTTTGTTGTAAGTTAGCTGCAACTTCGATTGCAATTGTGTTTTTTTGACGATATAAACCAGTTGCAACTGCACTTGCAACCGAGTTTTTCCCTTTGACAGACCAGTTGCAACTGCGATTGCAACTGTGTTTTTTTGATGATATAAACCAGTTACATCTGCACTTGCAACTGAGTTTTTCTCTGGGGTAGGCCAGTTGCAACTGCGCTTGCAACTGAGTTTTTAATTATTATTTTGTTAAATTTACTTTTATTTTATTTTTATTTTAACAATTTTTTGTTTTGTTTGTTGTAAGCTAGCTGCAACTTTGATTGCAACTGAGTTTTAATGACGATATAAACCAGTTGCAAATACACTTGCAACTGAGTTTTTCCGTTTGACAGGCCAGTTGCCACTGCGATTGCAACTGAGTTTTTAATTACTTTTTTTTGTTGAATTTCCTTTTTATCTTTATTTTTTTAAACATTTTTTTGTTGTAAGTCAGTTGCAACTGCGATTGCAACTGAGTTTTTTTGATAATTTAAACCAGTTGCAAATGCGCTTGCAATTGAGTTTTTTGCTGAGACAAATTGAGTTTTTAATTATTATTTTTGTTAAATTTCCTTTTATTTTATTTTGATTTAACATTTTTTTTGTTTTGTTTTGTCGCAAGTCAGTTGCAACTGCGATTGCAATTAAGTTTTTTTGACGATATAAACCAAATGCAACTGCACTTGCAACTGAGTTTTTCCCTTTGACAGGCCAGTTGCAATTGTGATTGCAACTGAGTTTTTAATTACTTTTTTTTGTTAAATTTCCTTTTATTTTTATTTTTTAACATTTTTTTTGTTGCAAGTCAGTTGCAACTGTGTTTGCAACTGCGTTTTTTGCTGAGACAAACTGAGTTTTTAATTATTATTTTTGTTAAATTTCCTTTTATTTTATTTTTATTTAACATGTTTTTTGCTTTGTTTGTTGCAAGTCAGTTGCAACTGCGATTGCAATTGAGTTTTTTTGACGATATAAACCAGTTGTAACTGCAATTGCAACTGGGTTTTTCTCTGGGGCATGCCAGTTGCAACTGGGTTTTTCTCTGGGGCATGCCAGTTGCAACTGCGCTTGCAACTGAGTTTTTAATTTTTTGTTTGTTAAATTTACTTTATTTTATTTTTATTTAACATTTTTTGGTTTTTGTTTTGTTTGTTGTAAGCTTGCTGCAACTTCGATTGCAACTGAATTTTTTTGACGATATAAACCAGTTGCAACTGCACTTGCAACTGAGTTTTTCCCTTTGACAGACCAGTTGCAACTACGATTGCAACTGAGTTTTTTTGATGATATAAACCAGTTACATCTGCACATGCAACTAAGTTTTTCTCTGGTGTAGGCCAGTTGCAACTGCGCTTGCAACTGAGTTTTTAATTATTTTTTTGTTAAATTTACTTTTATTTTATTTTTATTTTAACAATTTTTTGTTTTGTTTGTTGTAAGCTAGCTGCAACTTCGATTGCAACTGAGTTTTAATGACGATATAAACCAGTTGCAAATACACTTGCAACTGAGTTTTTCCGTTTGACAGGCCAGTTGCAACTACGATTGCAACTGAGTTTTTAATTACTTTTTTTGTTAAATTTCCTTTTTATTTTTATTTTTTTAATTTTTTTTGTTGTAAGTCAGTTGCAACTGCGATTGCAACTGAGTTTTTTTGATAATTTAAACCAGTTGCAAATGCGCTTGCAATTGAGTTTTTTGCTGAGACAAATTGAGTTTTCAATTATTATTTTTGTTAAATTTCCTTTTATTTTATTTTTATTTAACATTTTTTTTGTTTTGTTTTGTCGCAAGTCTGTTGCAACTGCGATTGCAATTAAGTTTTTTTGACGATATAAACCAGTTGCAACTGCACTTGCAATTGAGTTTTTTGTTGAGACAATCCAGTTGCAATTGTGATTGCAACTGAGTTTTTAATTATTATTTTGTTAAATTTCCTTTTATTTTATTTTTATTTAAGATTTTTTTGTTTTGTTTGTTGCAAGTCAGTTGCAACTGCAATTGCAATTGAGTTTTTTTGACGATATAAACCAGTTGCAACTGCAATTGCAACTGGGTTTTTCTCTGGGGCAGGCAAGTTGCAATTGCGCTTGCAACTGAGTTTTTAATTATTTGTTTGTTAAATTTACTTTTATTTTATTTTTATTTAACTTTTTTTTGTTTTTGTTTTGTTTCTTGTAAGCCAGCTGCAACTTCGATTGCAACTGAGTTTTTTTTACGATATAAACCAGTTGCAACTGCACTTGCAAATGAGTTTTTCCCTTTGACAGGCCAGTTGCAACTGCGATTGCAACTGAGTTCTTTTGATGATATAAACCAGTTGCATCTGCACTTGCAACTGAGTTTTTCTCTAGGGTAGGTCAGTTGTAACTGCGCTTGCAACTGAGTTTTTAATTATTTTTTTGTTAAATTTACTTTTATTTTAACAATTTTTGTTTTGTTTGTTGTAAGCTAGCTGCAATTTCGATTGCAACTGAGTTTTTTTGACGCTATAAACCAGTTGCAACTGCAATTGCAACTGAGTTTTTCCGTTTGACAGGGCAGTTGCAACTGCGCTTGCAACTGAGTTTTTAATTACTTTTTTTGTTAATTTTTTTATTTTTATTTTTTTAACATTTTTTTTGTAAGTCAGTTGCAACTGCAATTGCAACTGAGTTTTTTTTGATGATATAAACCAATTGCAAATGCTCTTGCAATTGAGTTTTTTGCTGAGACAAATTGAGTTTTTAATTATTATTTTTGTTAAATTTCCTTTTCTTTTTATTTTAACATTTTTTTGTAAGTCAGTTGCAACTACAATTGCAACTGAGTTTTTCCCTTAGACAGGCCAGTTGCAACTGTTCTTATAACTGAGTTTTAATTACTTTTTTTGTTAAATTTCTTTTTATTTTATTTTTACTTAACATTTTTTTGTTTTGTTTTGTTTCAAGTCAGTAGCAACTGCGATTGCAACTTAATTTTTTTGACGATATAAACAAGTTTGTAACTGCACTTGCAACTGAGTTTTTCCCTTAGACCTGCCAGTTGCAACTACGCTTGCAATTGAGTTTTTTTAACGATATAAACAAGTTTTGCAACTGCATTTGCAACTGAGTTTTTTCCTTTTGACAGGCCAGTTGCAACTGCGCTTGCAACTGAGTTTTTAATAATTTTTTTAAAATTACCTTTTACTTTATTTTTATTTAACATTTTTTTGTTTTGTTTGTTGTAAGTCAGTTGCAACTGCGATTGAAACTGAGTTTTTTTACGATATAAACTAGTTCCAACTGCACTTGCAATTAAGTTTTTTGTTGAGACAATCCAGTTGCAACTGTGTTTGCAATTGAGTTTTTAATTATTATTTTTTGTTAAATTTCCTTTTTTTTGTGATAAGCCAGCTGCAACTTCGATTGCAACTAAGTTTTTTTTACGATATAAACCAGTGGCAACTGCACTTGCAACTGAGTTTTTCCCTTTGATATGCCAGTTGCAACTGCGCTTGCAACTAAGTTTTTCCTGTTGACAAGCCAGTTGCAACTGCGCTTGCAACTGAGTTTTTCCTGTTTGACAGGCCAGTTGCAATTGCGCTTGCAACTAAGTTTTTTTTTTTAAATTTCCTTTTATTTTTATTTAACATTTTTTGTTTTGTTTGTTGTAAGTCAGTTGCAACTACGATTGAAACTGAGTTTTTTGACGATATAAACCAGTTGCAACTGCAGTTGCAATTGAGTTTTTTGTTGAGACAATCCAGTTGCAATTGTGATTGCAACTGAGTTTTTAATTATTTTTTGTTAAATTTCCTTTTATTTTATTTAATATTTTTTGTTTTGTTTTTTGTAATTCGGTTGCAACTGCGATTGAAACTGGGTTTTTTTACGATATAAACCAGTTGCAACTGCACTTGTAATTAAGTTTTTTGTTGAGACAATCCAGTTGCGACTGTGGTTGCAACTGAGTTTTTAATTATTATTTTTGTTAAATTTCCTTTTATTTTACTTTTATTTAATTTTTTTGTTTTGTTTGTGATAAGGCAGCTGCAACTTCGATTGCAACTGAGTTTTTTTGACGATATAAACCAGTGGCAACTACACTTGCAACTGAGTTTTTCCCTTTGACAGGCCAGTTGCAACCGCGCTTGCAACTAAGTTTTTCCTGTTGACAAGCCAGTTGCAACTGAGTTTTTCCTGTTTTGACAGGCCAGTTGCAATTGCGCTTTCAACTAAGTTTTTTTTTTAAATTTCCTTTTATTTTTATTTTTATTTAACATTTTTTGTTTTGTTTGTTGTAAGTTAGTTGCAACTACGATTGAAACTTAGTTTTTTGACGATATAAACAAGTTGCAACTGCAGTTGCAATTGAGTTTTTTGTTGAGACAATCCAGTTGCTATTGTGATTGCAACTGAGTTTTTAATTATTTTTTTGTTAAATTTCCTTTTATTTTATTTAATATTTTTTGTTTTGTTTTTTGTAATTCGGTTGCAACTGCGATTGCAATTGAGTTTTTTTGACGATATAAACCAGTTGCAACTACAGTTGCAATTGAGTTTTT
The DNA here is from genome assembly GCA_947311845.1 of Poa pratensis. Lineage (NCBI taxonomy): Eukaryota > Viridiplantae > Streptophyta > Magnoliopsida > Poales > Poaceae > Poa > Poa pratensis. Next base: position 50,910,340 of record CAMZMU010000035.1, read on the forward strand.
CCCTTAGACATGCCAGTTGTAACTGCGCTTGCAACTGAGTTTTTTGCTGAAACAAGCCAGTTGCAACTGGCCTTGCAACTGAGTTTTTTTCTAAAGCAGGATTAGTTGCAAGCAACTGATTTTTTTTTGAGACAGAGTAGTTGCAACTACTGTTTTGCAGCTGAGTTTAATATTTTTTTGAGCTAGTTGCAACTGCACTCGCAACTGAGTGTTAATTATTTTTGTCAAAATTTAAATTAATTTTAATTATTATTAGTTATCTTTTTATTTTGGAATCTATTTTGCAGCCGCTCTTTTTGTGTTTTTACAAGTGATTTTTTTAATTTTAGTTGCAAGTTTGCAACTAAGTTTTTATTGAAACTATATCCATATTGAATCGAGCAAAAGTTTTTTTTAATAAAAGATGACCATTGAATAGATTGCTTTTGACTTGGGTATTAGCAAGGAGCTCGGTCCGGTCGTTGGAATCGACGTGTCTTTTGTGTGTGAAGTGTTTTGTGTGATTGGCAAGGAGCTGTGATGCGACGTGGCTTTGCTGAACACCGGTCACCGATAGCCCTTCCATTAACCAGATGTAGCACGTGTCGAAATAAACTCATACATTCACGGCGCTTAATGTTTAGTTTTATGTCCGGTGCGGGCAAAATTTATATGTCCTGCAGCCTCCCATGCGACGTCACATCTACATGGTCAATTTGACACATCTAAAAACTTTATTCCTTATTTTTGTTTTTAGGTTTTAATGTACATTTTTGTTTTTAGGTTCTAATGTACTATTGTTTAATATTTTTTGGGTGGTTATAGTTCTATTTTTCCCTTCTTTTTCCGAGTGTGCGCCCACCTTGTAAGGTGACTTGTTTTTTTTCTCTCCTCGGAAAATCCAACGCCATCTCGACCGCCCTTATCTTCATTTTGAATCAGAAAAAATCCACCTCTCTGTAGCCGCTGGACCGAGCCACGCGGTGAGCGGTGAAGTGAGGAGGAGGGGAACAGCGGCGGAGAAATCTGGGGGCACACACCGCGGCCCCGGTCGGCCGCTCCTCGCCGCGCCTCCGCTTGTTCGTGTCTCCGCTCGCCCGCTCGTCGACGGCGAGTGCTGTTGGTGTCTCCGTGGCGCACGTAGTGGTGGAGGTTTCGTGGGTGCCCATACTCCGGCGAGGCGTGAGCGGGGTTTTCTATCAGGGGGGCGCCTTGCTGCAACGGGTCGACGGAGGTAGCAGTAGATCTGAGCAGCTGCTGGTGTCGTCCAGTCTCTCGAGGCTCAACTCTGTGCCAAGCTCGTCAGTTCCGAGGCGGCGATTTTGTCCGAGCTCAAGCACACGCGAGGGACTACAAACCCGGGCTAGGTATGTGATGCATGTCGAACATGGAAACTCCGGCTTGAACCTAGAGGGGGATTGCAGCAGGTGTTTTGAGCGTGGTGTTGGCTTATTAGAGTAGGTCCTGCAGTAGGTGGATTTTGGGATGGAATCAGGTGTTGGCTTACTCCTTTTCTGTAATTGGATGCTCATGGAATCAGGTGTAGTATGTAGAACTTGCAGTAGTGATGCTTGTAGTTGGATGCTCATGCAAATTATTGCTTGAGATTATGTTTTTGTAGCCTGATTTGTTGGGATACTTGTAGCTTATATGCTTTTTGTACCGTGAAGTGCTGGGATACTTGTAGCTTATTTGCTTTTTGTAGCCTGAAGTGTTGGGTGGATTTGTACTGTTCAAATCAGGGGGGGTGAGTATGATTCGATTGTGGAGGATTTGTGTTTTCAAAATAGGTTAATGATTTCTGCCTCAAACCATACATGTGTCTTAGTGTTAGTGTTTTAGGGGTAGTTCCCTTTTCTACTTTTTTGCCTCACATGTGATGTTTTTTTACATGATTATATGTGTTAGTTATCTATGTTTTCCTGAATATTGCAGTAGACTTTTTGCAGTTTTAAGGGTGAGTATGATTTTTGCATGTGGGGGATTTGTATGTTCAAAATAGCTTCATGATCTCGGCTCAAACCATATTTTTGTGTCTTGGTGTTAGTGTTTAGGGGCAGTACCCTTTCTACTTTGCCTCTCATGTGAGGAATGTTTTGTGAATGTATGTATTAGGCTTGAAAATAGCAGTGGACTTTTTTGCAAGTCAGGGGTGAGTATGTTTTCGAATGTGGGGGATTTTTGTACTTTTCAAAAATAACTTCATGATCTCTGGCTCAAACCATATATGTGAGGTGTTTAGAGGTAGCTTCTAACTTGTCTCACATGCGCGGTATTTTTTTTCTGAATATATGTTTTAGGGGGTCTATGTGTTTTCTGAAAATAGGTGTGCGCACTGAATTTGAATGACCTGTGTTTATATGTGTACCATATGTGGTTACTCAAGTGTGTGGTTTCAGAATATTTTTGCATATTGTAAAGAAATTAATCACTATATTCATTGGTATCGCTATGGCCGATAATTTAACTTAGTTGACTTTGTTATTTTTGTTACCTACTATGCAGAAAACTAATATATGTTCATAAAATATATTTTTGTAATACTTTACTGTGCTTCATAGGTATTTTTAGTATTACATGGGTTCCGGAGTGTCTCCTCTGATAATATGTATGCTGATTTTTCTTAGATCCCTAGATTAATGCTTTTGTTTCTCTTGGTATGAAGATGACATCTGTAACAAAGCGCAGTGTTGACCATTCTGGACCAAATACACCGGAAGATGATATGCAGCAATACAACAATATCAGTGGTAATGAAACGACTTCGGAATTACTCAGAATGGTAAGTTTTACTTTTCATTTATTTTTTGTCTCAGTTGTATATTCTATGTATGGTTTTTTGTTGCCGTGTCAACCAATGGCTGTCAACCAAATGGCTCTTAAGATGATTCAATTTTTTTTACTCTTTTTTGTAGATTGTCAGAAGTGTGCAGAAGGAGAAACGGCAGAAAAGCGCCCGTAAACCAAAGAGAAAGGTTTGTTCTATTGTCTGATATCATTTTTTATCAATGTATTATAACTACTAGTCGTAAAACAATCAAATAGGCCAACATTTTCTGCCCAAAGTTGTTGTGTTTTTATGTTGGATTCTTACTTGTTCAATTTCTTTGTTTATATTTTTTTAGAGGAAGTGTTTGAAGAAGGTACAAACTAATGGCAGTGACGCCGATGATGAAAGGAATGCATACAGTCGTTGCTCTATATCGTTCTTTGACAAAGTGCTGGAGAGAGTCAGATCTGTCCCTCAGTACGTGCCCCTTGTTAGGTGGATGGGCTTTGGGGATTTACTTGAGCTGGGGGATTGATGTGTGCCAAGAGCCTTTGTGTAGTGGATCGCTGATAATGTTCACACTGATGAAGAGGTGATCAAGATTGGGTGTAAAATTATTCAGTTATCAGCTCAAGCTGTCACAGATACACTGGAACTCCACACGGTGATCTGCTTGTTGACAGTGATGAAGATGCTAGAAAACTAGCATTTCTTGAAATCTTCGGGCTTAGTGAAGTTCCATCATTCAGATATCTTGGGAAAATGATCTTGGCGAAAGAGCTACTCTCAGATGCGATGTTCTGCAGGTGTTTCTTGGGTGTTACCTTGCCCTGTTTCCTTTGTCCTAATTCGAACACAAAGCTAAGCACCAAATATATGGGAGCCCTTATTGTTGTCGAAAACATAAAGGATCGCAACTGGTCTAAGTTTGTGCATGAATGGTTGATTGCATATGTAAAGAAATACCTTAGAGAACCATCAAAAGAGAATAGGATATATCAGACTCTTGGTGGATGCATATATCATCTATCGGTCAGTGCTTCTTCCTTACGTCTTCACTTTTACAACTAAAGCTTGAACTACGTCATTTGTGCTTTTGATGTGGTTTTTCTGTTCCCACTGGTTTTTTTGTTCCATGGAACCTGTGTTGTTTTGTCAGGTTCGTTGCCTAGACTTTGTGGATTTTGGACCTATTCTTGTTCCACCAACTTTGCCAAGAATAAAAGTCTGGAAAGGGAATCTGATAAGGTTGTTTGGTGAGATGTTTATGGGGACTAATGGAAAGTATGGCTCTTATCCGGTAATTCTCCATTCTCTTAGTTTGGAGCTTCTGGTTCATACACAGATAGCCAAAAAACTCTCTTATTTGACCATATCTATGATTTGTGTTTTATGTTTTCTATGCTTCCAAACTAAGAGAATGTATATACTTTGTGGTTGTGCAGATCAGAGATTTGTCTGAAACCTGTTACTCCAAACTAAGTAATGAACCACTAGGGAATAAGTTTTCGGATGAATCTGTCAAAGCTGCAATAGAATCAGCAATTGGTAGTTTGGTCTCACGCAAGGTACACGTAAGATTGTTTTTATACAGACTTATCATCATGTATCTACTGTGTTTCTTTCTGATAAACAATCATACGCAATTTCTATTGTTGAATTTTTAATATGTCTTTTTTGTTGCTTGATGTTTAGATGAAAGAGAGTATATCAGAAGCATTCATGTTGACAATGAAGAATAAAGATGGAGCTACACAGAATGAAGTTCAGCAACTTGTTATTCAGATTGTAAATGCATTTGTATCAAATGACTTGAGGTCAGAGGAAATTGAGAAACTCCCGTGCTCTGACAATGATGATGGGTCATTCCAGACTGCGCACGACAGGTCTGCCAGCACCACAACAGTGCGTTATAACGATGATGATGTTATTCAAGTTGATAAGGATGGTAATTATTATTTTCTCAATTCCATGTCCATTATTCTGCAATAAATATGATTAACTTTCCATTATCCTGTTCTGAACTTAGCTTTTTAGGTGCTTTTTCTGATCTGAATTTGTTTTTGTTATCTCATAGTGTGTTTTGTTTTTCATTTACATTGTTTTGTTTGTCGACACACAGATGATGCTCTGGTAGCACGGAAAAGGAGGCGTAGTGAAGCAGTTAACAGCTCCCAGCATTCTATGTCATCTGCAAATAATAATGTTGAACATCACTCTACTAATATAGCAGGAAGAAACTATGTTTTGCTGCCTACGCAATCAGTAAGCCTTGAGCACATGATGCTTGAAAATCCAGCTGCAGTAGAGGACACAAAATCATGTGAGCAATAGTGCTTTTTTCTCTTTTTTTCATTGATGTTCTAGTTGTATTTTACTATCTATTAAAAACAGTCTCTTTTTTCTGATTGAGTTCTGATGTCATTTTCTTATCCACAGCTGAAGTCAAAGAAACATCAATGGACTTGAATAGGAATATTTTTTAGGAAGAGAGTGTACCTTTCTGCTTTGTTAACACAGACAATGAGCAGGTATGTATATTTTTTGTTGCTATAGTTGTGTGGTCTCTTGAATTATGTTTTCCTTTTGGACCTTTTTTGTTTGTTGTTACTGTGTCACACTGTTAATTAGGGTATTTTTGCAATAATTTAAACATACATCAAAGACTCCAACTATTGAGGTGCGGCAGGAAATACCAAAACCAACAACTACCACCATCAGTATGGACACTGATGTTGTTTTACCAAATTCAAGTAATCATGCTATTTTTGCTAGCGTCTTTTTTGATTTTATGGTGCTAGCTCATGATAAACTTGTAATTTTTTATCATAAATTAACTAAACTTATGCTTCTATTATCTATGTGTGATATCTGGTTTGGTGCTTATCTGCAGGATTTTGCCCCCCTATTGTTGAAGTTCAAACATGAAAACTAACTCCAAAGCTGCATGAGGATATATCTGAACCAAAATGTACTGCCAGGGATATAGGGTTTGATTTGACAACTGGCAATGCCTATGATGGCCAACCAAACATCGCTATGAGTAGGAGCAAATTTATACAAATAGCAAGGCATAAGTATCATTGGAATGACCCTAGCATGCCATCATTCAGGCTTCTAGAATGTGAAGATGATAATGGACAACCCATTGATGACCCACAAGTATAGGGGGTGTATCGTAGTACTTTCGATAAATAAGAGTGTCGAACCCAACGAGGAGCAGAAGGTGTTGACAAGCGGTTTTGATGAAGGATTCACTCTAAATGCTCACAGACAAGTTTTTAGGAGTTTTTGATATGACAGATAAATAAAGTACAAGTAAATAAAATGCAGTAATAATAGTTGCAGCGAGTGGCCCAATCCTTTCTACAGCAAAGGACAAGCCGGTTGTTGTACTTATAATGACCAAACGTTCTTGAGGACACACAGGAATATTGTCAAGTGCTTTCGCTTCATAAAGTTGATTAATCTTCATTGTTTTGATAAGTGTTGTGTGGGTGAACCTATGCTAATGCACCGCCCTTCCTAGGACTAATACATACTTGTGATTATACCCCTTGCAAGCATCCGCAAATACAAGAAAGTAATTAAGATGAACTAACCACAGCCTTAAACTTTGAGATCCTGCTATCCCTCATGCATCGATATACCAAAGGGTGTTCAGGTTTCTGTCACTCCGGCAACCCCACAATTGGCAAACGAATACACAATGCATTCCTCTAGGCCCATAAAGGTGAAGTATCATGTAGTCGACGTTCACATGACACCACTAGAAGAATAACACCACAACTTAAGCATCAAACCATTAAATATTACTCAACATAATTCAATACTAACATCAAGACTTCTCCCATGTCCTCAAGAACTAAACGAACTACTCACAAGACATCATACGGAACATGATCAGAGGTGATATGATGATGAATAACAATCTGAACATAAACCTTAATCCAATGGTTTCACCCAATAGCATCAATAACAAGAGTAATCAACACCGGGAGAGTTTCCCCTATGAAATAGACAAGATTCAGCCCTAGATGTTACAGCGGAGATGGGGTGCAGCGGCGGTGATGATGATGTTGGCGGTGGAGATGATGATGATCCCGATGAAGTCCAGCTCGATGACGGTGATGATGGCGATGATTTCCCCCTCCGGGAGGGAATTTCCCCCGGCAGATTTCTTCCTGCAGGGGAGCTTTTCGCTCTCTGGTGTTTTCCGCCTCGTGGAGGCGGCGGAATATTTCGATGGCCTCTCTTTTTGTGTTAGGGTTTCCAGGGGGTCAAGTACACGAAGGGGGAACGGCTGGGATGGCCCTGGGCCTCCAAACCACCAGGCGGCGCGGCAGGGGGGCCCACCGCGCCAGCCTGTGGTTTGGGCTCCCCAGGTGCCTTCTCAGCCTCCCCTTTTGGCCTCCTCCATCTTCTGGTAAAATAGGGACTTCCATATGTCTCCTTCGATTTATTGATCTTCAGAAATAGTGCATCTCGACGGTGCTTTTTCCAGCAGAATCCTGACTCCGGTGTCCAATTCTCCATTATTCATCAAACATGCAAAATAGGTAAAATAACATAAGTAACACTTCTAAATATGAAATATATCGATGAATAGCAGTAAATTATGATATAAAATAGTGATGCAAAATGGACGTATCAACCCCCCCAAGCTTAGACCTCGCTTGTCCCCAAGCGAAAACTGAGCTCAGTAAACATGACCACAAGTTTATGGAGCAAAGTGTCGATAAATAAAATACGGACAAGAAGCATCACATTCATTGATACACAAGTCATTCTAGACAGCAACTTCCCTTCATATAATCTAACTTGAAATAAGTAAAGGGAACCACAATGAAGTGCATAAAGAGAACCATGATTGGCGAGGCAAACTTAAACTCTTGGTCAGAGAACAATTAACAGATCATACTTATCTTTCGAGAAGAGTCTTTATATCAGAGCTTATATAGCAGAACTTACATCCCTCAATCATAACAGTCTCCTTACAGTCATTGATAACTTTCAAAGTTATATTCATTCGGATAAAAGCTATGTGCGAAACAAGGAAATAAGAGATATGATTAGAAGTATCAACACATATAACTAATTGGATCTCAACAACTCAAATGCTTGCTTGAGATAGAGAGGAATGGGTTTACTGACTCAACAATAATGTAAAAGATAGGCCCTTCGCAGAGGGAAGCAGGGATTAAATCATGTGCTAGAGCTTTTAAGTTTTCAAAGCATATAGAGAGCACAAAATAAGTACTTGAGAGGTGTTTGTTGTTGTCAACGAATGGTAGTGGCACTCTAACCCCTTGTCAACCAGACTTTCAAGAGCGGCTCCCATGAAGGACGTTATCTCTACCAGCAAGGTAGATCATCCCTCTTCTCTTTTGTTTACACATGTATTTTAGTTTCTTTATAGTTGACACTCCTCCCAACCTTTTGCTTACACAAGCCATGGCTAACCGAATCTCGGGTGCCTTCCAACATTCACATACCATGGAGGAGTGTCTATTTGCAAATTAAGTTGCTTACTGATAAATCAGGGCAAAACATGTGAAGAGAATTATTAATGAAAGTTGTATTAATTGGGGCTGGGCCCCGTTGCCAGCTCTTTTTGCAAATTATTGGATAAGCGGATGTATATGCCACTAGTCCATTGGTTGAAAGTCTGTCAGAAGTAAATGACAAGATTGAAAGATAAAACACCACATACCCTCATGGCTATAAAACATTGACACAAATAGGAGTAATAAAGTTTTGAATAGTTTAAAGGTAGCACATGAAGTATTTACTTGGAATGGCAGAAATACCACATAGTAGGTAGGTATGGTGGACACAAATGGCATGGTTTGGCTCAAGGGATGCACGAGAAGCATTCCCTCTCAGTACAGGTTTTGGCTAGCAAGGTTTTGAAGCAAGCATAAGAGTTGAGGGATACAAACAATTATACAAGTGATAAGAATAATCATGCAATCTTCCTTAGAAGCACAAATAGTTTAACTTAAGAATACTAAGCTTATGAGCTACAAAGAAAGAAAGATCATGGAATAATATATTTGCATGCACTCCCCTCTCTCTACTTAAGTCTCAAAGTATTGTCTACTACTGACCAATGCTAAGTTTGCCAAAACCAAAAAGATTAACTTGGTGCTCTAAAAAGTGATCCCTATACTAACAACAAGGTTATCAATATGAAAGAGAATTGCAAGCTAAAATAAAGTATGCAGAAGTAAATGATAAAACTTCTCATTAATATTTCATAACGGCAACTCACACCAAGGGATACATAGATAACCAACTAAAAGAGAGATACTTCACATTGCAAACCATCATATAAGATAACTTCCCTACTCACGATATGACTTTATGGAAAAGTAAAAGGTAAAGATAATGATGTGATACCGCGGCACTCCCCAAGCTTGGAACAAACCAAGGGGATGCCAATACTTGTGATGAATTACTCCTTCGGTGATGGTGGTGAATTCTTGATAAGCTTATCAACCAGCTCCTTCAGTTCATCAATCTTGTAGGTGAGGGCGCGAATCAGCTCAGAGTTGTGTTCGATGCGATTCATAAACTTGTCAGACTGCGAGTCCCAACTCTTGGAGTTGTTTCCCCACTCCTCAGCAGCAGAATCCCTCTTTCCTGTATTGTTAGGATGATCTGGGGAAGATGTCCTGGGAGCCAAGAAGCGTCGTGGAACCTTCCCTCCGGTGCTCATCCGCGCCCCTTGCCTGGGCTTGAATGGATTTGCCACCACTCCGATGCTTGCAACGGTAGCGCGCGGGTATTCGCGCGGGTCTTCCTCCACTTCTCCTTCATCTTCGCTCTTGACTTCCTCCTTCAGCTTGGGGTCTTGAGTCTCGTCTTCCAAAGGCTCCTTGCCCTTGTTGTTGTTGTTGGAGACCATGGCGCTTCTAAATCTGAAAACAATATCTGGACAGAAACAGCTCGAAAAAACACGAAAAAGGCGAGATACGAACCTCGGGGGTTCGGGTGAGTTATATAGCAAAAAGTTTTACAACATAAGGAAGGTACAGGAGGAAACCTGATCGGAGACGAGCTCCGGGGTGCTCAAACCACCAGGCGGCGCGGCTGGGGGGCCCACCGCGCCGACCTATGGTTTGGGCACCACGGGTGCCGTCTCCCATCCGGTTCGGTCTCTTATTTTTCCATATTTAATAAAAACGACGAAAATATCTTCTAGAAAGTTATTCGCGAAACTTTTCTTACCGAAACTGTTACCTATTCGAATCGAATTCTGCAGTCCCAGAAAAATGTTCTTCAATGAAAGTTTCCGGAGTCACCACTTTAATTGTATCAACCTCTTCATTAATAGAATCTCCAGAAATATAATGCTTGAGTCTTTGACCATTTACCACTTGTGTAGAGTTATCTTTCAATGAAGCAATTTTTATTGCACCTGAACGATACACCTCCACAATAACAAATGGTCCTTCCCATTTTGAGAGTAACTTTCCTGCAAAAAATCTGAGACGAGACCTATACAATAGAACTTTCTCACCAACATTAAATTCTCTTTTAAGAATTCTCCTATCATGCCATCTCTTAACTTTTTCTTTAAAGAGTCTAGCATTTTCATAAGCCTCACTTCTCCATTCATCTAAAGAACTTAAATGCAACAACCTTTTCTCACCGGCAAGTTTAAAATCTCTATTAAGTTCTCTCACTGCCCAATAAGCTTTGTGTTCTAATTCTAAAGGCAAGTGACAAGCTTTACCATAAACCATTTTATAAGGAGACATGCCCATGGGGTTCTTATAAGCAGTTCTATAAGCCCATAAAGCATCATTTAACTTACTAGCCCAATTTTTTCTAGATTTATTAACAGTCTTTTGCAAGATAGATTTAATCTCCCTATTTGACAATTCTACTTGTCCACTAGTTTGAGGATGATAGGCTGAAGCAATTCTATGATTAACACCATATTTAGCAAGAGTCTTTCTAAAACCACCATGGATAAAATGAGAACCTCCATCAGTCATAAGATATCTAGGTACACCAAACCTAGGAAAAATGACATCTTGAAGCATTTTTAAAGAGGTCTCACCATCAGCACTTTTAGTAGGTATAGCTTCTACCCATTTAGTGACATAATCAACAGCAACAAGTATATGAGTATTACCTTGTGAAGAAGGAAAAGGACCCATGAAGTCGAATCCCCAACAATCAAATGGTTCAATAACAAGAGAATAACTCATAGGCATTTCATTGCGTCTAGAGATATTACCAACCCTTTGACATTCATCACAAGATAAAATAAACTTTCTTGCATCCTTAAAGAGGGTAGGCCAATAAAAACCTGATTGTAGAACTTTCTGCGCAGTTCTATCTCCAGCGTGATGCCCTCCATAAGCACTTCCATGGCATTTCCTCAGTATTTCCTGTTGTTCATATTCAGGAACACATCTTCGCATAATACCATCGACTCCTTCTTTATATAAGTGTGGGTCATCCCAAAAGTAATGCCGCAAGTCATAAAAGAATTTCCTTCTTTGCTGAGCTGAAAAGGTTGGAGGCAAGTACTTGGAAACAATAAAGTTAGCATAATCAGCATACCAAGGACTATCTCGCGAACTTACACTTATTGCAGCCAATTGTTCATTTGGAAAGCTATCATTAACAGGAATAGGATCATAAGGAATGCTTTCCAATCTAGACAAATTATCAGCAACAGGATTTTCAGCACCTTTTCTATCTATGATATGCAAATCAAATTCTTGCAAAAGAAGTACCCATCTAATAAGCCTTGGCTTAGCATCTTTCTTTTCCATAAGGTATCTAATTGCAGCATGATCAGTATGAATAGTGACTTTCGAATCAACTATGTAGGGTCGAAATTTGTCACAAGCAAAAACTACAGCTAGAAATTCTTTTTCAGTAGTGGCATAATTCTTTTGAGCAGAATCAAGAGTTTTACTAGCATAATGAATAACATTTAACTTTTTATCTACTCGCTGCCCAAGAACAGCGCCTACAGCATAATCACTAGCATCACACATAATTTCAAAAGGTAAATTCCAATCAGGTGGTTCAACTACAGGAGCGGTGATTAAAGCCTTTTTCAAAGTTTCAAAAGCTTCCTTACAATCATCATCAAAAACAAAGGTACATCTTTTTGAAGAAGATTAGTAAGAGGCTTGGAAATTTTAGAGAAATCTTTAATAAACCTCCTATAAAAACCAGCATGACCAAGAATACTACGAATACCTTTAACATCTTTGGGACAAGGCATCTTTTCAATTGCCTCCACTTTAGCTCGATCAACTTCAATACCTCTTTCAGAAATTTTATGTCCAAGAACAATTCCTTCATTAACCATAAAGTGGCATTTCTCCCAATTAAGAACAAGGCTAGTTTCTTCACATCTCTGCAAAACTTTGTCAAGGTTGTGCAAACAATTATCAAAGGAAGTTCCATAGACGGAGAAATCGTCCATGAAGACTTCCACAATTTCCTCACAAAAGCCATGAAAAATAGCAGACATGCATCTTTGAAAAGTAGCAGGAGCATTACATAAACCAAAAGGCATACGTCTATAAGCATAAGTTCCATAAGGACAAGTAAAAGTAGTTTTCTCTTGATCTTGCGCTCTCACAGCAATTTGAGAAAACCCAGAATACCCATCAAGGAAACAAAAGTGAGTTTTCTTGACAACCTCTCAAGCATTTGATCAATAAAAGGCAAAGGATAATGATCTTTCTTAGTTACTTTGTTAACCTTTCTAAAATCAATGCACATCCTATAACCAACTACTACTCTTTGAGGAATTAGTTCATCATTTTCATTAGGAACAACGGTAATTCCTCCTTTCTTAGGAACACAATGCACAGGACTTACCCATCTACTATCAGCAATAGGATAAATAATACCAGCTTCAAGAAGTTTTAATACCTCATTTCTTACCACTTCTTTCATCTTGGGTATTAAACGACGCTGATGCTCAACAACAGGCTTTGCATCAGGTTCCATGTTGATGGCGTGCTGACATATAGTAGGAGAAATTCCCTTCAGGTCATCAAGAGTATATCCCATAGCTCCGCGGTGTTTCTCAACACTCCCAATAACCTTTCCTCCTCTGTACCTGAAAGTTTAGAGCTGATAATAACAGGATATATTTTCTTATCATCAATATAAGCATATTTAAGATTATCAGGCAGAGGTTTCAAATCAAAAACAGGATCCTCCTTGGGTGGCATTGTGGTACCCAAATCTTCCACAGGTAAATTGTGTTTGAGCATAGGTTGACGAAGGAATACTTCATCAAGCTCATTCCTTTCTTCCCTGAAGTTCTCACTTTCATGATTCTCCATATGTTGCTGCAAAGCATTGTTAGGAGCAAGAACAATAGATGCAAGTTGAGCAATTTCAAAATCCTCACTAGGCAATTCAGTTTCATAAGGTGCTTTAGCAAATTTAGAGAAATTGAATTCATAAGATTCACCAGCAAATTTAGTAAAGATTTTCTCTTTCTTACAGTCTATAACAGCACCACAAGTATTCAGAAAAGGTCTACCAAAAATAATAGGACAACTATCATTGGCAGCCGACCCAAGTACAAGAAAATCAGCAGGGTATTTAGTCTTACCACAAAGGACTTCGACATCTCTAATGATACCAATTGGAGAGATAGTTTCCCTATTAGCAAGCTGAATAACCACATCAATCTCTTCAAGTTTACAAGGAGCAATTTCGTGCATAATTTCCCTGTAAAGCTCATAAGGAATAGCACTAGAACTTGCACCAATATCACATAAACCATAATAGCAATGATCACCTATCCTAACAGAAAGCACAGGAACACTAGACTTCCTAGAACTTTTAGGATGTGAGACAATATTAGAAGCATCCTCACAAAAGATAATGTGTCTATCTTCTAAATTTTCAGTGACAAGATCTTTAACCAATGCTACAACAGGTTCAACAGTTATTTGCTCATCAGGTTTGGTAGTTTTCTTATTACTTTTACTAACAACACCAGTTATGATAGTATGTTCCTTAATCTTATTAGGAAAAGGAACTTTTTCAATATAAGGTTCTGGAATAATGCGATCAACAACATTAACCTCAACACCTTTAGATATATGAGAAACAGATTCATCTTTATATGGTTCATGATAATTTTTAAAACCCTCCTTCGGCAAACCGAAATAGGAAGCAAAGGCTTTATAAAAGTTTGCAACAATTTGAGAGTCAAGACCATAAGTAGTGCTAATTTTGCGATAATCATCAGTATCCATAAATTTTTAACACACTCAAAGTCATAGTTTATACCTGACTCCCTACCTTTGTCATTCTCCCATCCTTCAGTGTTCTCCTGAATCCGATCAAGAAGGTCCCACTTAAACTCTTCTTTATTACGAGTGAACGATCCAGCACAAGTGGTATCCAATAGAGTTTTATCTTGAAAGGAGAGTCTTGCATAAAAGTTATCAATAACAATATTACCAGGAAGCTCATGAATGGGACATTTGAGCATTAATGCCTTCAATCTCCCCCACGCTTGAGCGATACTCTCTCCATCATAGGGCCAGAAGTTATATATGAGGTTCCGATCCTTATGAATCTCACTTGGAGGATAGAATTTGGAGTAAAAGAGAGGTACAATTTCCTCCCATCCAAGAGAATACCCATTCTTCAGCAGTTTATACCAATGTGCAGCTTTACCAGACAGTGATAGAGAGAATAATTTCTTCTTAACTTCTCCCATCGAGATACCTGCACACTTAAATAACTCGCACAATTCATGCAGAAATAACAAATGATCTCCAGGATGGACAGTTCCATCTCCTGCATAGCGGTTATTTGTGACACGTTCAACAATTTTCATAGGAATTTTGAACGGTATTACCTGCTCATCTGGCGCCTCCTCTACTACCTTAGCAGTGGTAGTTGTTTTCCCAAATAGGAATTCAAGAGAAGACCCCTCCATAATGAGATATAGCAGCAGGCAAAAATAAAAACAGCACGTACAATAAATGTTTCCCTTACCAATTCCACTTACCAATAGCGCTACACTCCCCGGCAACGGCGCCAGAAAATAGTCTTGATACCCACAAGTATAGGGGGTGTATCGTAGTACTTTCGATAAATAAGAGTGTCGAACCCAACGAGGAGCAGAAGGTGTTGACAAGCGGTTTTGATGAAGGATTCACTGTAAATGCTCACAGACAAGTTTTTAGGAGTTTTTGATATGACAGATAAATAAAGTACAAGTAAATAAAATGCAGTAATAATAGTTGCAGCGAGTGGCCCAATCCTTTCTACAGCAAAGGACAAGCCGGTTGTTGTACTTATAATGACCAAACGTTCTTGAGGACACACGGGAATATTGTCAAGTGCTTTCGCTTCATATAGTTGATTAATCTTCATTGTTTTGATAAGTGTTGTGTGGGTGAACCTATGCTAATGCACCGCCCTTCCTAGGACTAATACATACTTGTGATTATACCCCTTGCAAGCATCCGCAAATACAAGAAAGTAATTAAGATAAACTAACCACAGCCTTAAACTTTGAGATCCTGCTATCCCTCATGCATCGATATACCAACGGGTGTTCAGGTTTCTGTCACTCCGGCAACCCCACAATTGGCAAACGAATACACAATGCATTCCCCTAGGCCCATAAAGGTGAAGTATCATGTAGTCGACGTTCACATGACACCACTAGAAGAATAACACCACAACTTAAGCATCAAACCATTAAATATTACTCAACATAGTTCACTACTAACATCAAGACTTCTCCCATGTCCTCAAGAACTAAACGAACTACTCACAAGACATCATACGGAACATGATCAGAGGTGATATGATGATGAATAACAATCTGAACATAAACCTTAGTCCAATGGTTTCACCCAATAGCATCAATAACAAGAGTAATCAACACCGGGAGAGTTTCCCCTATGAAATAGACAAGATTCAGCCCTAGATGTTACAGCGGAGACGGGGTGCAGCGGGGTGATGATGGTGTTGGCGGTGGAGATGATGATGATGATCCCGATGAAGTCCAGCTCGATGACGGTGATGATGGCGACGATTTCCCCCTCCGGGAGGGAATTTCCCCCGGCAGATTTCTTCCTGCAGGGGAGCTTTTCGCTCTCTGGTGTTTTCCGCCTCGTGGAGGCGGCGGAATATTTCGATGGCCTCTCTGTGTTAGGGTTCCGAGGGGGTCAAGTACGCGAAGGGGGAACGGCTGAGGTGGGCCAGGGCCCCCAAACCACCTGGCGGCGCGGCAGGGGGCCCACCGCGCCAGTGTGGAGGGCCCCCATGGCCCTCTCAGCCTCCCCTTTTGGCCTCCTCCATCTTCTGGTAAAATAGGACTTCCATATGTCTCCTTCGATTTATTGATCTTCAGAAATAGTGCATCTCGACGGTGCTTTTTCCAGCAGAATCCTGACTCCGGTGTCCAATTCTCCATTATTCATCAAACATGCAAAATAGGTAAAATAACATAAGTAACACTTCTAAATATGAAATATATCGATGAATAGCAGTAAATTATGATATAAAATAGTGATGCAAAATGGACATATCACCCATCGAAGAGGAGGAACTCTTCCGTCCAGTTGGAATGAATGATTTTGACTACAATAAAAAGATTGAGGTTACCTCGTGGTTCTGAAATTATTTGTTATTGTGTAGGCTATCTGTTTTTCATTTCGACCATTGTTATTTTCTAACATTTTTTCATATCTCTCTCAATCAGGATGTTTGTTATTGGTTGGATGTTCACAATGTTCAACAAGACAAGGAATGTAAATCTCCAATTCAATCAAAGCGTTTATCTTCTACTGACTAGGTTCATAGTTCTAACGCCTTTTTCTGATTTTTGTAATTCTTTTTGTATTAGCCTTTTGAATTCAAATTTGTTTTGCTCCTATTTTTTATTTTTATTTCTTTTTTTATATCACAGATGAGCAGCCCTACAAGAGAGAGTGAAATGAGTTTGCAATGTGCTCAGATGGAGCCTGATCATACAAGACTCACTAACACACCCAAGTGGATAAGTAGGCTAAATAACAGTCATGTTGATCCTGTAAGGATTTTTGAAGTTATTTTTGCTTTAATTATAGGGGTTCATTTTTTGTTTATCAGCTGTGATTTTTGCAGCAACATTCTTTGTGTTAACCTTTTCCCTTACTCAAAGTGCCATATGTGTTCTAACTATTTTGTATGTGGGGCAGATTACCACTGAAGCCGCATACTCAAGTCAGGAGCATTTCAAGGCTTCCCATTATGCCTCTTCTAGCAGACCGTTTATCAGACAGGCGAACAGTGTTACAAGAGAGAGCGAAATGAGTATGCAATGCGCACAGAAGGACCCTACTGCTATGGGTCGCACTAAGTCAACAAAGTGGATAACTGGACCGAAAGTAAATTGTGTGGATCTTGTAAGGGTTTTTGAAGTTATTTTTCTTTTTAACTCTTATAACGTTCCTTATTGTGATATCTCTTCTCTATGTTTTTCATTGTGTAATTTTCTGTTTCGTTGTTTCTTATGCGGGGACAGGTTTCCCCTGAAGCCACTTTCACAAGCCAAGAGCATTTCAAGTCTGCTAATCCTGCTTCTAATAGCAGACCATTTACTGTAAGTATTTTTTCCAAAGTTCCTTTGTTTGTACGATAATTTATTTTTGTGTTCTGTCTTCTTGAATATATGTTGTCTACTAATAAGAAGGACTACAACAAAGCTTTATTTGTTGGCCAAAAACTGTTTCATGGCAACGAAGATGGTATTGGCAGCTCTGAACGCAAAAGCAACACTAGAGACTTCATTCACATATCAGATGATGTGAGTGCTTATTGTCTGTTTTTTCTGTTGCGAAATTGAGTTATTCTCTGGTTTTATGCTTGAGATTTTTATTTTGCTTTTATACCACATGGTGTTCTACTTTACAGGACTCTCCTGAGGTCCAAATTCTTGGTGAAAATTTCAAACACCCTTACAGTGAGATGAGCAACCAAACAAATTCAATTTACAACACCTCACAGTCATTAGGCAATGCTAGTATATTCGAAGGGAAAGAAAATGTGAGACCTCAAAGGGTTGTGCAGTGAAGTAAATGGGTCACATCTCCATATGACACAAACCATACTGTCACTGTTCTGCCTATACATCAAAGAGTGTGGGAAGCTATCACCACTCTATGCGATATCCCTCCACATGATGTGTAAGTCTTTTTTGTGGAGCTTTGCATTTGGTTATTTTCTTCTTTCATATTTTTTGCTGATGATTATTAAAGAAATATTAATTTACAATCTTATCTATCAATTCCATTGTTGGTATATTTTATCATTTACTTGTCTTTGTTTCTTTCTCAATACAGTTCATTTGCTATAAACATGGGTGGAGTTAAGGTCAGAATGTTGCAGTTAGAAAATTCAGTGAAATTGAATGGGAAAGTTGAGGCATGGGTGATAAACTGTTTCTGTCAGAAATTGTTCAGGGATAGACATCCAAGAGTTTCCCAGAAGCATTACTTCTTCAATACAGTGTCTGTAAGACAACACCCCCCCAACCTGCCCCTTGCGCTCAAACTTATCTTTCTATGGCATCTCTTATTCCCTTCTCCTTCATATTATATCTATAATTTGTTTTGTGTGTTTAACGTTTGATATTTATTTTGACTGTCAAAAACAGGATTGTTTTCTTGAGAAATGGAAGACAAATGAATCTGAACTGAGTTATAAGAGAAAAGCAGTTGATTCTTTCATTGGTGCAAACAAAGCAAGAGCGCTTCACTTGTCTGATAGGGTTTTTTTTTTAATTCAATGCCTTTTATTAAAGTGTTTTGCGATAATTAATTCGTCCCTTTATTCAGTTCAGTCTAGTCCACTCCACTAATTTAAAGTATTTTTTGTTTCTGTAACAGCTTGTCTTCCCGTCGGTAAATGATGACCACTGGTTTGTCTTTCTGGTAGATTTCAAATCAGCAAACTTTATGTTCCTTGATTCTGTGTTTGGAGAGGAGAGCACTTTCCACAGGAAGATATGGAAAAAATGGTAAAGTTATAGTGTTTTATTTCTTTTTGTAATTGTCAGAGACTAAACCATGTACCCACTTCACTGAAGTAACCTGAGTTTTGCCATCATTGTTCAACACAGATTACAAATTTCATTAGTACATGGCATGAGGCTCGCCTACCGCACAAAAACTTTACAAGTTTTGGCAAGAAGTACCCTAATGTTCCTAAACAAAAGCCAGGGTATATTAATCTCATACTTTATATTATTTTTTGTTGATATTTCAGTTAAATAAAAGTGTCGCATAGTTTTATGTTATCTTTGTTTTCGAAATGTCTTTTTCCCTTTTTGTATGACCTTCTGAAATTTATTATTGTTCTTCTTTTTGTATCAGGAGCGATGATTGTGGAATTTTCACTATGAAATTCATGGAGCTGTTCGACCCAAGGAATCCTTTGCAATGCAGTTTTTCAAGCACAGACATCCCGTTCTTCCGTGTGAGATATGGTCATGATATGATCATGAGTCCAGACAATTCGGAGGAAGATGCCAAGTTTCTGGTTTGCGGATTCAATAACGAGGTATTTTCTGTCAGGTTTTTGACCTCTTTGTTACACTTGTCTATTTATTGTTCCCTTTCATATTTTTATTGTGTTGTTCTTGTTGTTTTATCAGTCCCTTATTTGAATCCTTCCTCTTTTTCAGAAGCGTATCAGGTGAAGAGTTCACTTTTTCTGCATACAAGATGGACAACAGTGAATACATTTTCGTCAACACATTACTTCAATCAAAGATCATGCTACGAAACACAACAGCCTGACGCTTTTACTTCATTGTCATCTACGCTACGTCACCATTGTCCACTTCGAGTTGTTCATACATGTTTTGTTTCATGTGTGTTTTTTCAATCCTATGTGTGTAAAAATGCGGAACAATTTGTTGTTGGCAGTGTAGCCATTGACATGAAGCCATGTACCTATTCTTCTTCTGTTTCATTACATCGCAAAGAACACTGCTGTTACATCATACAAACATTTTCTTGTATTTTGGCTTTTTAGATGTTTAATTCTAAATGTTGCTTCCTTCTTTTTCTAGAAACAAAATATCTTTTTTCTTTTTCGTGACATCTGTGCTGTGTCTAGACCATACAAATTACTGCTGTACATTTTTGTCAATTAGAAGATTCTTCTAATAAAAGCCAGAAAACACCTTTTTCAAGCAAGGAATGGCGCTAAATCTGCTATCCGAGAAAAGGTTAGTTCTATAACAAGGTTTCTTTTTTCTACTTCATAATAAACCACACACTCCATGAAAGCAGCAAAATAGTAATGTAAATGTATATTGGAGTACATTATCACCATGAAATTACATGACTCTTTTTACATTTTATCCAAGTTGTCAAATAACTAGATATAACCACCATAGGAAGAAATTTGTTTTCTTGAACCCATCTACAATGTTCTTGTTGCCTGATGGTTTGCTTGCTGCTGCTTTGTCCGCTTTGTTGTCTGAATCTTTGGCTGTGCCTGTTTCCTTGGTTGTTTAGTACATGGTTTCTTCGCTGAAAACAACATACAAAAAGAGTCATGTCTTAGTTCCTGTTTAGTACCTGGTAATAATTTTTTTTCTTAGTTCTACGGCGTGCAGCATTTCATAATAGAGATTTTAAAGTAAAGTGATACCTGCTGGCTTCTTCTTTGGTGCATTCTTTTCAAATTCAGATTTGTCTATATGCCTGTTTGTGCAGCCTGCAATGTTGTGGCCATGTGAACCACAATGACTGCAAGTTATTTGGTGTTTTGAAAATAGTTCCTCGACAAAAGTCTTTTGTCTTTTTGAGCTTTTCGGACGTCCTGTTGATGGAGCAACATCAGGGTCTTGAATGAAATCTCCATATCCATCGGGGTGAGCAGTTGTACTTGTTGCACCTGTGGTTGGGTTTGCATGTTTGTTCTTAGTTTCTTCTACCTCATCTTCCTTAGCCATCTCATCTAGTCTTTCCTCTACAACTTTGCAGATGTCAGTTACATACAAATACTGCCGGTTTTTCACAGACCCTTCTGATGCAATGTTATTCAACCTTCTGGACAGCATACTGTATCTGAGGTGCTTGCTACTTGTTGTCAGATCTATAGGTATGTTGTATGTTCTGTCTCTGATATCTTTTCTCTCTTTTGGTCTCCACCTTTCGATGTAGTACTTCTCCGGTAGTTCAGTTAGGTTAAGATGGGTCAGGACCCTTAGTATGTGACCACAGACCATTCCATCTTTTTCAAATTTGCAACAAATGCAAAAAAAACTCCTCAGCTTGCATGTTTACAGAAACAATGTACCTCCTAGGCCTGAAATCATTAAGCTGTAACATTGCAGTTTTGTAGACTGCATATGTGACATTCTTTTCTATCTCGTCAAGATGCAGCTTATTCGAGAAGAGTATCTGCCTCTGAAATTTGTAGAATATGTTTCGATTGTAGAGTCTGCCTGCTTGTACTTCAAGCTGAGTGTATATGCGGTAGGTTGGATCAATTTTCCTTGTCACAGAATCTTGATACCTCTCCATCTCTTCAATGTTTTCAGAATTTTTTGGTATTCACCAAGGAAACTTATGACACTGAAAGTTGAGCATATGTTGTCCTTGAATATTGCATTTGTTCCTTCACTACGAGCAGTCGAATGAATAAACGGGAAGAAGTCTTGCTTGAAGTAGACCGGAACAAATTTAGCTCGGTACTTCCACATAAGCTTCAAGTAGTGCAGATTTCCCACACTGTATCTTTCTATCATTTCTGGCCACAGCATCTCAAACTCTTCAACGGTCAAAGAGAATCGGAGGATGTCACAGAAATCAGAGTGGAAGTTTGGTATCCTTGCGAAACTCCGCCCACACTTCTCCTGTGCCTTTTTTTGATGTGGAAGAAACAGTTTCGGTGTCGGCTTTGTGTGAAAACTGTTTCAATTGCGTTCCCCATCGACACGCACTGGTCTGTAATGACTGTTTTGGGGTGTTTGCCTCCCATGCAATGCACAAAGGTCTCGAACAACCACTCAAATGTATCTGTTGTCTCATTGTGTATCATGGCACATGCGAACAAACAATTCTGAGCATGCCCTGTAACTCCGACAAATGGTGCAAACGGGAGGTTATACTTGTTAGTTTTGTATGTGGTGTCAAAACTCAAGCAGTCTCCATATAAGGTGTACATTTTCCTAGAATACCCATCTGCCCAAAAGATGCATTGTGTCTTGTTGTTACTGCCTGGAGCGAATTTGAAAGCATAGTAGAAATCAGCATCCTCAGACTGTTGCTTCCTAAAATATGACAGCACCTGCATCAAGTCATTGTTGTTGTTTTCATTCCTTATTGATGTTATTTGGTTGCTAACATCTTTCTTTGTGTAAGGTACATGTTTTGGTTTGCCGCCCCTCAGATATGTCAGTATTGCCATGATCTTCCTTGTTGGTAGCTTCACCGAGGTAAATGTCCGGATGAATAGCTTCTCTTGATCTGTCATGTGCTTGTGTGACCTGAGGAATTTTGTTTCATCGTGCGGGCTGAGTTCATGATTGTGTGGCAGCACAAGACCTGTGACAACCCATTTCCCGTCTTGCAGGGTAACAATCATCTTTGCCTCACAACCAGTTATCTGTATGGTATTCCTCTTCCGCTGACGTGTTGTTTCAGGTTTGTCTGACCCTGCTTTCTTCTTCTTATTCTCCTTTTTGTTCTTCTTCCTTTTCTCTAAAACTTCTTGTGAAACAACTTTGCCGGACCGGTTGCATGTAAGTGCGTCTGCTGCCAATTTCATTGCCTGTGTTTTTCCCTTTGTAGTTGCCTGCTTTTTTGATTGAGAAGCCACAAAGATCAGCATATTCGTTGTAAAATTTGTGGGCAGCGATCTCAGTGTTGAAAATCATATTCAAGTGAGGAGCATGTTGGTCCAGGACTTGTTGGCTGTAACTTTCAGCAGCGACAACACTTTCATTCTCAAGGAATATTCGAATATCTTCTGGGGTGAGCTGCTCTACATCATCTTCTACTTGTGCATCCAAATTTGCTTGATCATGTTCTTGCTCTTGCATGTGCTGACTAGCTTCAGCTTGTTCTGGTGCTTTTCCTCGTGCTTGATCAGAGGTTTCTGTTGCATAATCAGTGCATATGCCCCATCTGAAATTTGATCTGCAGTTGCATCTTGATTGTTTGCAGTATTGCCACCCTGCCAGTCATCAAAAATGTTTGCGTCATTGTCCTCTTCATCTTCTTCTCCAAATATTGGTGCTTCTTCTTTTTCTTCGTCATCACTTTGATCCATTGTGCCTGGAGTTGCATTCCTCCCAGTAATCATGAAGGTATGGTTCTGAAAATCATGAGCTCACATAGTTATATACAATAAGGGAAAATAGTGTATTATGCTAGCTAACATTTATCGCCTGTCTGATTTATAACTCACGCCTCAAAAGGTTGATGGTCACTACTTTTTTGTCCTTGCAGTAGATGTTCATGTTGTATCCACCCACTATCCTTTTTATTGAGATGGGGTGTGGGGGTGTGGGATGAGTGTGTTCTAGCATTAGCATTTCAGGTTTATCAGGTATTTTTGTTTATTGCTTCATTATATCTAAGCATGTTTTCTTTCATCTACCTATTTTGCTTGACTGCTTCGACAAAAATGATCAAAGGACTGTGCACTAATGCAGGCATTTTTTGAGGGAGAATGTGTTGTTTTTGTAAATGGGAGTGATACCACTCTGATATATATGTGCAAGAGTAGAGCTTCAGTTTTGTGTTGTTGTACCTCAAGGCCCATGGGATCCTGAAAACCATTAGGCTCCTCCAAATAGCAATGATCTTGTTGGTACTCAAAGGCCTGCATAAAGGTAATACATTGAAACAGTATGAGTAAAGCAAAAACTTTTATCAGGAGAAAATAAACATACTAGTTGGTATTATTCACCTGTGATGATGATGGCCCATCAACTGATAGTAGCATTTCTGTATAGCTCATGTTCATCAACTGCAATCAATACAAAATTTGGTTTAGTTATATCTATACTATAGCAAATTTTATTTTTGATATATATATAGTAATTTTGTTTTTACATTGATGTCCTCATCATATGATGTAGTATGTTCCACTGCCATCACCATTGTTGTTGAGCCCTGCAAAAAATATTTTTGAAATGTTTTTCACTGTTTAGTATTAAGCATCTATTGAATGTGTGTTAATTTTTAAAAAGTTTTTCCTATGCTTGTTAACAATATCAACAAGTAAATTTTTCTATCAGTTTTGTAGCCGCAGCTTTTTTTTCTGTTGAAAATAATGTGTGTACTACAAGGAGCTCTAACCCCCAGCCTCTCAACTACCTCATTTATTGTCCCAGGGTAATAAAGATCCACACTCAGACCGTGAGTTAAAGGTCCCCCTCCCCATTTCCTCTGGGTCCATTCCTCAAACAAACCCTACCCATTCCTGGCGGCTGCTTCTTCCCCACCAACAGATCTTTGTCTTAGAGGAAAGAGCAAAGGCCCCCCGACACCTGGATGTCTACATCAAAGGTGGATACTATCTAGCTCTCTTGCTTTGCCTCTTCTCACTGTTTGATTCGTGGCTTTTTTGTGTGTTGTCTCAATCATGTGTATATGGTATTTGTACTGATCTAGATCTATTTTTGAGTTTTGTCAAGATTCTAGCTCTGGTCTCCCTAGGTCTTCCTCTTTTTTGCACTTGCCCACTAGTGTTGTATATTCATGTTTTACTTGTTACATTACACAGAAACTTAGATGGCTCTAATTTTCCTTTTCCTTTTTGCTGCTGGTGTAAATGTTTGACTGGTTGCCTTCCTGTACCCTTTTGCTGTATTTTTTCTAGATGAAGTGTAAGACATGTGGGAACCATGCTGAGCCTTGCAAGACCAACAGAAAGAACCTTATCTGGAGCTTCAACATGCAACTTAGATCTAAATTTGACATATACACGGTTTGTTCTCATAACCAATCTTCTTTTTTCTAAAATGTGTTTTACTTGAAGCAATTCTCCCTTAAGGGTATATGCCACTATGGCTTCAGGCTGCTATTTTTTTCTTGTTGTGCAACCAAGAAGATTAATTAATTTCTAAAATTTGTTATGTCTTGATTAATGTGCCCTGTTTCATGAGGAAGGTTATCAACTCTGTATTGATTGACTTCATGCGAGTCAAAACACCAGAGAATGAGTTCTATCAATTTGACCTCGACAAACTTGAGCACAAGACTAGGATTTACGGTGAGCAGTACAACAAATTCCTGGAGGACTATAACATGGAGCGTTTGGACATTATCGCACTAGAGTTTGTGCCTGAGAAAGATTATCTTCTTATGTATCCTCAAGATCAGGACGGTATCCCAAAAGAAAAAGACGCAGAAGGTATGAAATCATAGTGATGTGCATGTTTCTGTCATTTTCTGTATGTTTTATAATTCGATAGATCCTTTTCATGTGAAACTATTTGTTGGTCTAACTGTACAAACAGCGGTGTTTGTTTTTGAGGAGTCTGCAAAAGCTGTTGTTATCACTAAAGGAGTGAAGCTGAAGCCCTCAGAGGTCGACAATATCAACCATGCTATTATGATGCGTGGACTAGGGCAGGGTGCAATCTTCATTCACAGGGTGATTGACACTGACATCAAGCACAATGGACTGGTACAAGTTTTTCTGTCTATTTTTACAAAGCATCTCCCCAAATGTATTATATATACTTATAGCATCTTGTGTCAGTGATAGATGTCTCAAGAAGTGGTAAATCATATCTTATCTTTGGCCAGCAACAAGGCAGTACTGAAGCTAAGTATCGGCCAACTGCCGATGGCAGGATCTATTTCAAGAGTGGCTGGGCTGAGTTTGCCGCGGGGCACAATCTTGCTGAAGGAATGTTGCTGCTCATCATGTTCCACAAGACGAACGACAACAACCTCCAGGTTTCGTTCGAATATGTTGGCAACTGAGTCGAGCCAATGTGTCTATCGTGTCGTCTGATTATCTTGTGTTTGGTGTACCTGGGGCGTCTATCGTGTCGTCTGCTTATCTAAATTCGAGACCTCTGTGCGTAATCACAGACATATTATGCTATATCACTCCCGTAGAACTTCTGGATGAATGTAATAAGAATCTAAAGTATCGTATTGTTTGCATTCTCAGTTATCTGTTTGCATGTGTTATTACTGTTTTTCTTTTATATTTTTTGGTCCATGCACAACAACTTAATGGTTGATCTACAACATATTGTATGAAGAATTAATTGCAGGTACAACAGAACCTTCCTCTTTCTTGAATCAGGGTGAGTTTTATATGATGTTTTACCTGCTTATATCTTGCGATGCTGCTATGCAAGTCTAGCAGACTACCATGGACTGTAGCTTGTTGCATATTTAGGTGCTGATGGTTGAAGTTTCCACTTAAAGATGCCTGCAGAATTTTTCAATTATCAATTGATTTTCTCACTATGACTTGAGTAGTAGACTTTCAACTTTCTTGTTAAAAATTCTCAGTACATACCTGATTGTTGTCGTGGTAGTTTGTATGGAATCCTGTAGTTTGCATCATTTGTGCAGTATGAAACTGATACCCCTGATCAGTGCAAGTTGGTATCTGCATATATGCCTCTTGTACCATTATGATTCTTCATTTTGCACTTGGGATCAGTGGTAGACATTGAACTTTTTTGTTAAAATTTCTCACTGCATACCTGATTGTTGTTGTGGTAGGTTCTATGGAATCCTGTATCTTGCATCATGTGTCCAGTATGAAATTGATGCCCCAGATCTGTGCTGCATATATGCCACTTGTACCATTATGATTCTTCATTTTTGCAGCACTGTTTTGCATCCAGCATATATGTGTTATAGCAGTTTTTGTTTGACAGGGATATGTACCTGTGTCCCAATGATGATTTCTTCTTGCCATGGATTTCCTGCATTTTGTTTTGTTAACACACACTTAGTACTGACGTTTGCTTTTCACACACACTAGATCATGCAAGAACTTGAAGAAACAGGAGTGCAAAATGCAGGATTTCGGGTTGATTGACAAGAAAGAGCTGGCTCCACTCCAGGAGCTCATCGAGTCCATCATCGTTCCTTACTGACAAATAAATGCCAAGGCGGAACTGAACATGGCTGCAAACTGAACAGATCAATGAAATTCAGACCGAGGGGAGGGGGAAAAGCTGACTGGAAACACTCACCCTGGTAAGTACCAACATCCACACTTGCGCTTGCTTCTTGATTTGTTGTCCCCATATTCTCCTCCCCTTTCTCCATTGATTTTATCTGCCTCTTCTTTTCTTTCTCATTGAGTTGGATTTGGGGTCCCTCCGTCGTTCTGTGAGGATAGTTCTCCTTTCTGTTGATCTGGGAGGAGAGTTCTTTCTATCGATCTGGGAGCAGGCACTGATTTCATCCAGAGTAGAGGAGAAGAGAATAGAAGGTTTTTGGGGAGTTTGTTGCGCTCGTTTTATTTTCGTAGGGGTTTTGTGTAATTTGTGGGGACTTGGTTGTGTTCTTTTTTTTCGCAGGGGTTTTCTGTCATTGTTCTGTTAAATTTTGCTTGATGCACAAGTTTCTCTTTTCTTCAGGACAAACAAGACAACGGAGCCCAGAAACTTAGTTGGGATTTTGCTGGACAAACACGACAACCGAGCCCACACAAAAATTCACAGACAAGACAGAACCCAACAACGGCCCACAGAAGGCTCTCTACACAAACAAAGTCCAACAACACAGACAGGACACAAAACTGGGCATAATTCGCGCGCAACAGAATCTGATGACGTCAGTCGACTGAGAATTAAGCTAATTCTCAGTCGACTGAGCCCTAGAGACACCCTACATTTATCTAGATCTGACTATTATCCCTTTAATTCATGGTTCTATTATCCTTTAATTAGTGTTGTTCGCTTATATGAATAATGATATAATTGGAGTGTGGAGCGGAGGAAGTTTGTCCGTCTGGCGTTCAAGTGCTATATCTTCGCTGTGAATGATCTCTGCACAAACAATACGAAACAAAAATTAGTTTTTCTGAGATGGAGGCAAGGATACGCGATGGATTTTTTGGTCATTACTGAACTTTTCAATCTCTGACAAGGTATTTTAAACTATCTTTGAATTGTAGGCTAGGGCTTGTTTTTGTGGTAATCGTTAAGTATTTCCTTTTCTATGAGATAATTTTGTAGAATAAGATCCTCTTCTCAACCGTAAGGGCAATATGAGTATGTTATTAACTTGTGACAATCATGCAATGTGAAAATTTCGTGCTCCTCAGTATGGGAGTAGGTCATCTATTATCAAGTAATCTATGTTTCTTTTTTTCACCAATTTAAATCCACTTTTTTACTTTATTGATGTTTCATACAGACAACTTCACCATTTTCATATTACTACCCGTATAAAACCGAGCTAAACAAACGTCAACGTAATTATAGTTTTAACCAATATACCATTCATTTTTCATCACTCATATGTGTGTTCACAAAATTATCAATGATAGCCGCGGGAATTTCAAATACAAACAACAATATATGCAAAAAAATAAAACTTAAGACTATTATAGTTTTGATTTCGTGGCGCAACCGGTCATCTAGTCAGTTACAAAGAATTATGGATCATGAAGGAAAACAAGGTGGACAGATGGACACACAAGAAGTAAGTTGGCCTCTTCATTTCAACTCAAAATGGCCTCTTCGTGGGCTTCAGTCTTGGGTCTCCTTCTTGCCGGCTGCCTTATTTGCCATCCAGTCGGCTGCCTAGTTGTCATCCACGTTCTGCCTAGTTGTCGTCCGCCTTCTTTGTCATCCGCCTTGTTTGCCGGATTGACCCATGTTAGAGATACCCCTACTTGGTATATCCCAACACATGTTATTCTAACATTTCTGTGTTTGAACAACATACACGTGTGTGTATGCTTCCACTCGAAAGAAATAGAGGTGGCAGTCAATCAAAGCTGACATTGTGGCCGCCCATTGTCAATGGAAAACCTTAATTTACAACCGGCTGTAGCTTCGAGTGCAGCGATATGTAGCCATTTTTTTAAATGAATATACATTTTTTTTTGTCAAAAAATTCTACAAAGAATCCTGAATGTAGGTAATGTCTACAGCTGTGCAAACATGTAGGTAATGTCTACAGCTGTGCAAATTTTTAGTGAAAGACACGCTGTATTTTAAGCTGGGTAAAAAATACAAATACGCAGATCTGAATCTAAAACAGTACCCGGGCTGAAAATTTTGAATTTTTACTAGATTTGTTATTTTTGTGTAGCGCAGAATCTTACGAATTTTGATTTGAAACTTTACGTTGTGCTAGATCCCGACTGTATTTACATCCAGTATTGTTTTCAGAATTTTTTGAATCAGAAATATTTGGGCCTACATTTGAGGTTTTTCTTGTAACTTCTCACTATAGTTGGTTCGCGCATGTCGCTTTCCGCAACGCCGTGGTACATGTGCATTGGTGGACCCACCATGTGCTCTCTCATATCTCCAAAATGAAGCTACACGCCTACACCTAACGTAGTAGTACTACTACTGGCTGCTCAAGTCACAGGCCTACGTCGGTGCAAAAGGTGAAATTACAAAAATCAAGTCAGCCAATGTAACAAATAAAAGTGAACTTATACAATAAAAGTGATTAAAAAATGTGCATATCTCGAAGAATGCCTTTTTTTTGCAACAAATAGTTAGAGGCATCGTTTCAAGTTAAAGCATCCTAACCGAAGTGCACGGCAATGCACATGAAATAAAGAAAATTAGATGTATTTTTGTAACATAATTTATGTCATTTACAACAACAAAATGTGTAGCTATGAAGTTAAAAAGTGCACAATAAATATCGAAAACTACTGAAGCAAAATAGTTGTGTGTTTGTAGCATAATTTATGTTCGTTTAGACATAACAATCGTATGTAGCATTTTAGTTAAAAAGCTCACGACAAATTCCGAAAACTACTGTAAAAAATAGTTGTATGCATGTAGGATGTAGTATAATTTATGTTCGTTTTCAACAAAACAAAAGCTCGTATATATCATTGCAGTTAAAAAGCTTAAAGCAAATAGGAGAAACTAATGTAGCAAAATAGTTGTATGCATGTATAGCATAATAAATACGGATTTTCAACACAACAAAAGCACCTATGTAGCCTGGCAGTAAAATACAAGATGAACTATCGTACAAAAACTGTACATATCACAGAGGATAATGCAAAGCTGCTTTTTCCCCTTAAATGTACGGCGCACCTATGGTGTGCCAATACTCCCGGGTGCATGAATAGCCACATGGATGAACTCTGATCATCCAGATCAAACGGTGAGGAAGGTGACTGCAGCTGCCACGCGTTCCTACAACCGACTGTAGCGCTCGCCTTGTCATTGTCACTGTCAAGTACTATCGACGAAGCCGGCGGATAATGACGCGCCGCTTTTGGTCTACAGAAACATTGTAGCACGAAATCGGAAAAGCATTAGTCGTCGGTAGCTGGGCTTGAACGAACGGTGATTTGTCGCTCGAGCGACATGTCGCACGATATCTGGGGCGTGTAGCACTGCGTTGCGATGCGATTGCGGCAGGCCTACCTGGCAATATGGCCCGTAATACTGGAACACCAATGGGCCGATGTACGCGCATCGAACATCTGGGCTTCTGCTGGGGATGGTCGGGACGAGAAGGGTTGTCCAGGTACCGTCATGTGCAAAAGAGAATGGAACAAGTACTGATTCAAATCTGGCCCACGAATCCTATTGCCGGTGGTGGCTGGTCGCAGTATTTATCAGCTTTGATGTCGCAATATTTATCTTTGTACTGTGCTCCCTGCTCCAGGCCCAAGTCGACGCAGATCTAAAATCACCGTAGCGGCGTCAACTCCTACCCAGCCGTCCCCAGCATCTCGAGCTTCGAATCGGAGTGGACGAAATCAATGGCGACGGCGGCAAGCGATGCGGGAAGGTAAGCATGCCCCAGTTTGTTGCTACTATTTCTCTTTGGATTCTCCCTTTGTGGTCTGCTCAGCGTTGCTGTTTACTGCGGCAGCCAGAACAACGGCGACTCGATCTGCGGTTGGAGGGCGGATGCGCCAGAGGACGCTCGTCTCGCCGGAGTCGGTTCTAGCTACCCGGATGTGCAGGTGGACCAAGGAGGATACGTGGAGGGGATAGGGGATGTGGATTGCGACAAGAACTGTGGCGATGTTCAGTCAGTCGCTAAGTCAGGGTGGACAAGGAGGTTAGCGAATTTTAATCCTTGCTGTTGATGGTTAGTTCCACCATAACTACATAGGACCAGCTTGCCCATCGGTAGCGCAAACAAATGCTTACTGCGTAGATTTAAAATACCAGTCTCTCAGGCTAGTGCTCTGTAATTAATTAAGTAATCTCATACGACGAAATACGCTGCCTGGAGTGTGTGCAGCTAGGGGGCAGCAACGTGATCGAGCGACCGGAACAAGAAATCGTGAAGAAGATGACGAGGAATTCAGGAGCCGTGCAAGAAGGCAAAGCTTGGAAGGCCAAGAACCAGTCAAACTGCCGAAGTGTTCGAGCTGTGGTGTCGTGGGACAGAGGAAAAATGCTTGCAAAAAACCTCTGAAAAAATGGGAGGTGCCCTTCTTGTAAACATTTTGTTTGAATGATCTCAGGACTGGCTATGAACTCAATAACCAGCTCGCTGTGTACGTCGCCCTTTAAGGCCTCCTTTGATTTGAAGGAAATGTAGAGGCTACGAAGCACGGACACGGCAGAATGTGCCGAACTGCCGTTCTGATACGGCGGGATACGGGGATACGGCGGGATACGCCGGGATACGCGAATTTGCAGTATCCCCGAAATTCGAATTAAAAAAAAAGAAAACAATTCAGGGATACGGTGGGACACGTACGGGACACGTTTGGGATACGGCAGAGGAACCACCAGGAGGTGAACTGGAGCAGGCCCTTGTGGAGGGCGACGACGCGTCGGCGCTGATGCGTGGCGTCGCTGCGCAGAAGAGTGGCGGGGCTCCTGGGGGAGAGAGCATGGAGACTTGGAGAGAAGGGAGGCGAGCTAGGCGCAGGGACGGTGGCGGGGCGGTGGCGTCGGAGGGCATGGTGGCGGCGCAGGGCGGCAGGGGAGGCGCAGTGGCGTCGGAGGGAGCCGCTGGGCCAGAGTCAAGACTCATGCGGCACTGGATTTGGAGAGAAAACCACGATTTGGAACTCACGGGAGAGATGGAGACCTTATCCCTTTGGATAGTTTGCGTTTTAGTCCTTCCACGTACAGTTGCTTACAGATAAGGCTGATAAGGCTGTGTGATTCTCTTTTCAGCCCTCCTGCTTATTACAATATGCTGCAAAGCACTTGTATTATTCAGATTTCGCATTCAGATCCAACAACTAGTATGTGTTTTCTCATTAATTTTCTGTCTTGACTATATTACATGGCATATTTTATTTTATTTTATATATACTCGCCGTATCCCCGAATGGCTGTTTTTGGAAAATGCCGTATCCCGTATCACCGTATGCGTATCCCCGTCTTTCTGTCCCCGTGTCCGTGCTTCGTAGTGTAGAGGAATCCTAAAGGATTAGGAAGTTTTCCAAAGTTGCCACTGTTCATGCGTTTGATTCATAGGAAGTGTTGAAAGGAAAACTACAGGAATTTTTCCTTTCACTCTCAGTTTCAAGGCAAACTGTGCAGGAAACGAAAATCCACTCATAGCTCATTTTTCATTTCCTATGCACAAGGAACGAGGACAGGTTTACACATGCCACCCTTTCTCATCCCTATCCCTTTCCTATTCCTTTGAATTCCATTTCCTACAAATCAAAGAAGGCCTAAAATTATCTGCTCAAACTTGTTAGCATATGCGGTCATTGCCTCATTGGTGTGCTGCGTTGATTGTTCGTCCTGATTTTTTTTTATTACATTTGTTCATGATTTGGGCCGCACATGAGCAGTGCTGGAGTTCAGTAAAAAAAACTATTGCCACCCGTTGTTGGGTTACTTGGGTAGGTGGTAGTTGGACGGTGGCAACGACAGTAAGTGTTTGAAAAGACCAGACCATTCAGACCGTGGGCCTGTGCAGCTGTCAGTGCGGTTTAAGTAAGGAAAAAGTGTAGAATCCACCCTGAAATGTACCAATTGGGAGCAAATTCACCCTGAACTTCAAAAGCAGATAAATCACACCCTGAAATGTGACAAACCGGAGAAATCGCACCTTGGACTGGTTTTGCACTGATTTGGGGTGGTTTTGAGTCAATTTTGACTTTTCTTGGGATGACGTGGCGCTGACGTGGTGCAAACAAAAAAAGAAAAAGCCCCAAGCTCGCCGGAGAGCTCGCCGGAGCACGCCCACCTGTCATCCTCTCCTCTGCGTTGACCTTTAGATCCAGCCAGCCCATCCGCCGCCGTCGGCGAGCAATCCCGACGGCGGCGAGCTCCGGCGAGGCCTAACGGGCGCATTGGGGATTTTTTGTTTGTTTGCGCCACGTCAGCCCCACGTCATCCCAAGAAAATGTCAAAATTGACTCAAAACCGCCCCAAATCGGTGCAAAACCACTCAGGGGTGTGATTTGTCCGGTTTGTACTTTTTCAGGGTTGAAATTAGCCGGTTTTAAAGTTCAAGGTGAAATGTATCTGATGTGTGACATTTCGGGGTGAAATCTATACTTTTTCCTTTAAGTAAACAGAACATGTCCATTTTTAAGGCATATGTATGAAAAACCCAGCTTGATGGATAAACCTATTCCTGCACCACTCTCTGATCCTGGACCAACATATATATAAAATAATGTTTCCTGACGAACTAATTTTCATAAACCCATGTCGACGATTTTTTAAGAACTCTGCCGTTCATTCTTATCAACAACCTTTCTTTTTTTTGGTCCGATAATACTTCATTATCCACTGATCCACACTGCCATGCAGTGCTAATTTTTTGGTTGTCCATCTGTCATCCTAACCCACCGTCTAATGCAAAATTAAGTATACGAGCGGCTCTCGAAATCATCTTTAACACAGTGCGCTGGTGGGTTGTCTTTTTTTTCAGCAAATTTACTATTTTCTCTCTGTACTTAAAGACCGACATGTGTTCCGTCTGTCGCTGCAAAAGCTGACCACCCCGTCGAAGCAACGCGTGAACGCGGCCCATATCTCTGACCCGATCAGTACCTGTACCGCGTGGGCCAACCCTCGCAGCTATACGCAGCTATACCCCTTTTGTGCTTGACTAGCCCGCGTGGAATACGTCTCGTCGCAGAATCACGAGGCCCGACGCGCGGGTGGGATTTCGTGCGACATGTCGCTCGAGCGACGAATCGCTTTTTCGGGCTTGAACGGCCTATCTAGTATCTACTCAGCTTTCCGTTTATGGAACTACGTACATGATTGAAGGTGGCAGATGGGCATTGCTTCGTGCCTGTGCTAGCTCCGCCAAATCGTGGGCGGGCCAAATAATTTGCGATCGATTTGACCTCTGGCAGCTCGCCAAATTATTGGTGCGGAACTGAGCTAGACTAGCTAGGCGGGCTGGGTGCGCCAAATTATTGGTAGCCAACCAAACGGGGCACCAAAGCCTGATTAGTGACCGTTTTGGACGAGCAGCCCACGGCTCCAATCAGGTTCCCCTTTCCTCCCCCTCAGAAAAAGAGCTTATATGATTTGGTTTGGAAAAAAAAACTTATATGATTTGGTTCACATCGGTGCATATGACACCATTAAAATGATTTGTTGCGTGTAAACATATCGCATGCATGATCAGGAGGCTCGCTTTATCTCCATAAGTCTATCAAAATATCCGCGCCTTATGCAAAACTATTTTAGCCCCCTACCGAATCAGACCAAGGAGCAAGATTAAGAATTGCACTGCACATTTTTATCTGCAAAAGTCTATCAAACTAGCAAGCATGCTATACCTCTTTATGATTAAGAAACCGCATGATATAGGGAGAAGCAATTATCACTCTCTCCGTGCATCTCCAACTAGTACCCAAATAGTCATTAAACTCTTGTTATATTTCTCTGAAAGTAGGATTAGCCTCCGCAACAGAAATCACAAGGCT
The DNA here is from genome assembly GCA_947311845.1 of Poa pratensis. NCBI lineage: Eukaryota > Viridiplantae > Streptophyta > Magnoliopsida > Poales > Poaceae > Poa > Poa pratensis. The sequence goes on from CAMZMU010000035.1 coordinate 50,945,138, forward strand.
ATCTAGAAACCATCTCTTTCACTTGTTGATAAGATGATGAATCAGAAAAATGGAAAAAGCCTTGCCCAGTAGACTTGAAAACCACACATAGAGCTACACAGGTCTAAGGAAGCATACTTTGTCATATTTGAGCAATGTGACCAAGTTTTCCACACTTTTCACACCGGATAGTAGGACATCGAGTAGCGAGGTGACCACTTGCATTGCAATTCGAACATGGAACATCACTAGCCGAGGAGCAATTGTTGGCAGCTGCCATCGATGCCATAGGAGGAGCACCTTGACGACCTCCACCTTGGTTCACGTCCATAGGAGACCGATTCGTGATTTGGACCTCACGAGCAGCAGAAGTATCCGACCTATCAAATCTCGATCCGGTCTAGCTTCCACACGATACCACCGGTGGATCCCGGTGCTAGGCGTGGTTGCGATTTTGGGGGCACTCTTGACGACCTGCGCTAGGATTGTGGCTTCCTACGCCACCAACGTTGTCACCATCCTCCGTCACCTTCCCAATCGGTCGCCATGATCCCCCGTCGGCCTCGGCACAGGAGAAACTCGAGCTAAGTTGCTCGAGCGAGGAGGAGATGTGGCTAATTGAGCAAAGGATCTCAAGCCTCCTCTCACGAAAAGGCTCCTTTGAAGACGCCAACAGCAAATTCGTCATCGGCGACAGAATCTGAGCCGAAGGAGTCACCCAATGCGACGAAAGTCGAGTTGAGTTCCAATCACCACCCGCTCCCCCGAGGTAGCGCTTCATCCTCTCGAGGAGCACAAGCGACACCGCCTCGATCGTACCATCACGTTTATTTAATTTTATTTCTCTGAGCTTACAAATTTTCAAAGCAAACCTTTTGTCACTTAATTTCATATAGCTAACTAATGAGAGAGAAAGCCCAAGGTAAACTAAACGAAAATTGCAACTGTTAGCCCACTAGGAAGCAGCAGATATCATTTCCAAAAAAAAGAGAGCAGCATATATCATTTCCAAAAAAAAAAAGAGGAAGCAGCTGCAGCAGATATAACGCTTCGTCATTTCGTCTCCTCGTGTAAGTCAAATTACACAAAAAAGGGTCTTCCACCGGCTCTAATGGCGCTCCCAGACGAGTCTCTTCTCCTACTAACTACTAGTAATGATGCACATGCAATGCACGTATCGACTTAATGCCAAAAATGTTTAACCAGCAACTTGTAGGGGAGCTGGCTACTGTGTGATTTTCATTAGAAAAAGCAAGAAAGTTACAGATATGTAAGGAACTTAGCTATACATAAGCTATTTGATCAGGAATCCAGTTGTTGTGTTTCTAGGAAGAGACGCGATGCACAATTAACTCCAGATCTCTTCTGGAGAAGATATGCGAGCAAGCCATGGAGCCTTATTCTATTATTCTATAAAATCCAATCATTCCTGTGCTTCAAATATTCCAGAGGACACAAGTGTCTACTACTTCAAGAAAACATGGCCACATGAAGGCAGATTTGGCAACAGAGAAGATTTGATAAATATCAACATTCGAACACAAGGTGATGCCAAGTGCCCAACATATTGTAGCCAACGAACAATTAAAGAAGATATGTTCTCTTGTTTCTCTGATCCTCCTTGAACACATTTCATGGTTAACTCTAGAGTCGAAATGTGAGTTTCTCATATCCATCATATCTCTACTGTTTAGCCTATCCACAAATAGTAACCAGTCAAACTCTCCCATTTCCAAAGGTGGTTTCAGCAAGCTGAATGATGATGTCAAATGCCTCTTGAAGTTCAAGAAAAGCTTGAGCAGATAAAGGTATGTAAAAAAACTGCTAATTCTTCAATTGATTGGGCAGAGAGAAGAGCACTGACAGATATGTTAGCAACACGTCAACAATTAATGATAACACCGTATCAACTTAAAGAGAACCATTTCATTCCTACAGGCTCGTGAGAGCCATGCTGCACCCAACTCACCAACGAATCAGTCTCATCTGCCCCTAGATTGTAAAGCTTGGTGACCTTCTCAATGACATAGCTTGGTGGGAGTCATAGCAACTTACTTAGCATCTCTCTCCATCTTTCAGAAAAAAATTCTGGTAACAATGACATTGGTTGCATACCTTGTCGCTGCATGCATTCCACAAATAGACAGAATTTTCCAAATCAGCTGATTGCGAGAATATTGTGTGAAGATCGATCCACAAGGTTCATGTTGAAGCCATCCAGAACCTATAAACAACAGTGGGAAAGTAGACGTAAGATTTTTAAACTTAACCAAAGATATGAGTATCGAACACAAGATTAGAACTGGTGAAAATAATTACCTTTGAATAAGGAGGACAAAATTATGAAATCATTACAAGAGAAGGCCCCAAAATATGACGTTGTATACAGTGAATGCCAGAATCATCAATTCAACGAATGTTAATCCAACCTTGAGCAGCGCAGTATCGACGCAACGTCTCCGGCGTGTGGACCGGCACCCAGCGGGTCCGTGTTTCGGCGTGGTACGCAGCTGCTGAGGTGCATATGCGCAGACGCATCGGAGGAGGCGCGTAGCCGACGGCCGTCGGCGTCGCAGCGGCAGATCTGTGTCGGCAGCGCCGCCGAAGGCAAGGCAGAGGGAGTGACGGAGGATAGAGCTGGGTGGGGCGCTGCCGCGCGGGGCAGATCCCGGCGGCGGTGCAGGCAGGTCTGGCGCTGGCGTCCTGCCCTGTGTCCTCGGCCGGCGTGGGCGCGACCTGTGTTGATGGAGGGAGTCGGCGGCGGGGATGGAGGGCGTCTTGCGCCGGCGTGGGCGCGACCTGCGGGGATGGACGATGCAGCGGCGGGGATAGAGGGCGCTGCGGCGTTGATGGAGGTCATCGGCGGCGGGGATGAAGGGCGCGAACTGCGTTGATGGAGGGCGCGGCCACGGGGATGGAGGTCGTTGGCGGCGGGATGGAAGGAGCAGGCGACGGTGGAAGGCTGCGGTTAGCGAAGACGCTCTTGCGTGATTAGCGAAGAGTTTTTTTACTTGATTAGCGATTAGCGAACAGGTAAGTTGCGGAGGCGCTCCGTGGTCAGTCCAGATAATAACCGTCGGATCAATTATTGTGTGGCTGAGATGATTTGGATCACCCCTCTATCTCCCTTTTTATATTAGTGGTGATGGCATGCCCAGCTGCCCCGCTTGATGTCGGGCGCCCGGAGAGGCCGCCCGCTCACCACTCCTCCCTCCCTCCTCCCTGGGTGTGGGCATTGCTCCTATAAAATGTACCGACGCACAGAACCAATTGCAAATCCAAAATAGAAGAGTAGGCTAGGAATCTCCTCCTTCTTCTTCGATCCTTTTTCTATACAAACGCCATAGATAGGGAACTGCTTCGCCACATCCCCCTCCGTCCCCAAGAAGACCAGCGGCGGCGTGCGCGTGGACGTGAGCTCCCCGTCCGTTCCCGACACGACGGCGACGCTCCCCATCTTCACGCTGAAGGAGCTGCGGGTGGTCACCGGCACTTTTGGCCAGAGCTCCGTAGTCGGGCAGGGTGGATTCGGCCTCGTCTACAAGGCGAGGCTAGGCGACGGCGTCTTCGTCGCCGTAAAACGCCTCAACCTTGAGAGCACGCAGGGCCTAAGGGAATGGCAGGTTTGTTTCTTACTGCCTTTTTGCATTTCCGGTGGTTCCTCCTAACATCGTAATTGTTATTTTCTGGTGATACAAATTCCAGCGGTAGTACCGCTGGGTTAAGCGGTACTACCGCTCCAGAGCTACCGCCACCGCTACCGCTGAAATGGCCGTCTGACGCGCTTGTCCGGTACCGACTGGTACCGCTGGCGGTACCGCTGAGGTGGGAAGAGACGAACCAGCCCACCCTAGCGGTAGTACCGCTGGGTTAAGCGGTACTACCGCCGAGGTGGGATTGTTTCCGGGATTGATTCCGGGTTGGACTGCAGCCGACCTAGCATTTTATGTTCCCATATATAGTTCCATGTAGTCATAGATTAGATCGTGAGATTGAGAGAGATCCACCAGATCCATAGCACGAGAAGGGTTTGTCCTCTCGTGTATTGTAATACTCCTCCGATTATAGTGATACGCCTTCGTGCGTTCCGTGGTTTTTTCCCGCAAGGGTTTTCCACGTAAAAATCTGTGTTCTTGTTCTTTGTTTGATCTACTTTTGCTGCGCAGTTTTACAACAAGTGATATCAGAGCCGAAGGTTTCGGCGATCCGGTGCTCCGGGAGACTTTCCGCTGCGCTCCCGGAGCAGCATCGACGCAGCGTTCAATCGGATCAACAGTCGCAGTCTTGCGGCATGTGCAGCTTCATCAAATATCGTACTGATCGGTCGAGGCGGCGGCAGGTGCCGCAGATCGGATCGATCGGTCGAAGACGGCGGCAGGCGAAACTCCACAGCAGTTCAGATCGGTTCGTAAGTCATTTGATCTGAGTACTACTTCCGATCCATTGATTTATGTTGTCTTCTAGTTCGTATCAATTCCGGACACAAGGGCTGAGGAGCGTCGCGGGAGGCGTCGCGTGAGTTGCCTTTGGAGTACCAGATTGGTCAAAGGATCAAGTACCGAGGCAAGTTATTCCAGCTCCGATTCATGCAAACTAGTACGACCACAGCCATCAGCTTAAATCAATTCTGTAAGCGATCAGCTTTTGCTTCTTCTCGTGGTCGTGAGGACATCTGCTACTAATTCAGTTTGGTTTGGTTTTTCGTCTGTCTGTATTGCTACGTCTACTCTCCCAATTATCAGGTGCTATTTAATTCAGTTATTTGCTCCGCGTTATGGATTCTATTAAGAGTCGTTTTTTATCTGATTTGTTTTGTCAAGTCAAGATGCGGATTATTCTAGCACAGATGAACAAAAGTGAACAATTTGTTTTCACCTCGAGCATTGACCCGTGCTCTATCCCGGTCTCAATACCGGTTCTATCCGCGCCACCTATGTTCGATGATTTGCCGCTGAGATGATCATCGTTTTTGGTTCAAGGTGGAGTTTGTTGAGTTAGATTCCAGTACGCAGTTTGGGCTCAACATTATGGCGGGTTTATTTGCGGCGTTCTATGGCGACTCGTTCGTTCATTGGGTTATCATATTTAAAGGCTGGAAGTTCAAGTAAGTTTTATAATTGTTCATATTCAGTGGAATTTACATGGGAGATGTTATGGATGCAAATTCAAGATATTATATTGCTGCAAATTACATGAACACAATTCAGTTATGAGAAAAAATATTATGGAGGAGGTGATTATTAAGCCTGTTGGTAGCCAGCATATATTTTTCTCTCCAGTATTTTGCTGTTATGCATGTGAAGGTTTTGGTTTGTTCGTGATGAGGATCAGTTAAGGTGCAAGGAGATTTGTTATCTGCTAGATACTACAACATTTAGTACTGTTATGTTTTTGGTACAATTCAGTTGTCTTTGCTCTTCCATGAGGGGTCTATTGCAGAGTTGATGCTCCATTGCATGTTGGGAGATTCTTTCATCCGACAGTTGTTCTATATGGACAGTTTTGACCATGTCATGGATTTTCATTATCGTCGGCAGTTTTTTGGTGTACGAGTTGCCATCCGTACAAGATGCTCTTGCATGAGTATTGTTTGCCGAGGTTTGTGCTTTGTGGCACGTTCAGATTCCATGAGATGAGTTCTTCACATTGTTATGTGCACCAAGTTGCACTATTGAGCTATACGCTCGTTCAGGCACCACAGAGATATGATGACTTATGTCATTTGATGATTGAGCAGTTTTCAGTTTTAGAGGTCAGTGGCACAGACTCAGACTTTTATTGGGAGATCCAGTTTTCGTTAGTCTGCTTTGTTGACAGCTGTGTTGTTTATGGACGATCTACCGATTGATTTGCTCAATATGACTTCGAGAGAAGTTTATCCGTCCTATGGACGTTTGGAGACACAAGGTTTACTTGTGCTGACTTTAATTGAGGAGTTGATGCTATCTATGACTGTGATAGGAATTTGTCTCAAGGTGGAGTGTTATTTTCTGGTGATACAAATTCCAGCGGTAGTACCGCTGGGTTAAGCGGTACTACCGCTCCAGAGCTACCGCCACCGCTACCGCCTCCGCTACCGCTGAAATGGCCGTCTGACGCGCTTGTCCGGTACCGACTGGTACCGCTGCGGTGGTACCGCTGAGGTGGGAAGAGACGAACCAGCCCACCCCAGCGGTAGTACCGCTGGTTAAGCGGTACTACCGCCGAGGTGGGATTGTTTCCGGGATTGATTCCGGGTTGGACTGCAGCCGACCTAGGGTTTTATGTTCCCATATATAGTTCCATGTAGTCATAGATTAGATCGTGAGATTGAGAGAGATCCACCAGATCCATAGCACGAGAAGGGTTTGTCCTCTCGTGTATTGTAATACTCCTCCGATTATAGTGATACGCCTTCGTGCGTTCCGTGGTTTTTTCCCGCAAGGGTTTTCCACGTAAAAATCTGTGTTGTTGTTCTTTGTTTGATCTATTTTTGCTGCGCAGTTTTACAACAGTAATCCCCTCATGTCGATCGATTATTCTAGTTCAAAATTCTTGTTAGGAAGTTAGGATCATGCAGCTTGGCAGCTTGCAGACTTCAATTTCTTTCCCGATTAATTCTTTTTTGTACACCGCAGATGGAGGTTGAAGTGCTAGGAAGGATGGAGCATAACAATCTCGTCAAACTTATGGGGCATTGCCAGGAGGAGGGGGAGCTTTTGTTGGTGTACGAGTACATGGCAAAAGGCAGCCTCGAGAACCAACTTTTCCGAACAAGTAATGGACTAACGAATCCCCTTTTCTAATTCATGTCCCACCTCCTAAATTACTAATCCCAACCTCAATGCATGCAGGGGGCGAACCTCTGTCGTGGCGCCAGGATACTAGTTCAAGCTCGCCTCAATGTCAACCAACCTAGCAAGGACTTCTTCCATCTCAAGGCGGTCCGGGTGGTCAGGGCACACGCAACGCTGTGCGATCTCCGCGACGCTGTGGGCGGACTTCGTGTTGTAGTTCCCGGCGAGACGACGATCGATGATCTTGTCGATCATCTTCCTCTCCCGGGCTATGTGAGGCTTAGTCCACTCCACCAGATCGACGCTATGTAAGGCTTAGTCTACATAGCTCGGGAGAGGAAGATGATCGGCAAGATCATCGATTGTCGTCTCGCCGGGAACTACAACACGAAGACCGCCCACAGCGTCGCGGAGATCGCACGGCGTTGCGTGTGCCCTGACCACCCAGACCGCCCTGAGATGGAAGAAGTCCTTGCTAGGTTGGTTGACATTGAGGCGAGCTTGAACTAGCATCTCGTTTATGTTGTCTGTGAGCTTGAACTAGCATCTCGTTTATGTTGTCTGTGAGCTTGAAGTAGTATTTCGTTTATACTATTGTGTTGTGAGCTTGAACTAGTATTGCTTATGTCGAGAGAAATTAAGATCTATGTAAAAAATGGTGTTCATCATGTGTTTAATTAATCTGCCTCTGTTCGTTTATACTATTGTGTTGTGAGCTTGAACTAGTACCTGGAGCTTACACCTTATTAAACCTGAAGCTTGAGAGGCAACACAAGCTTAGTTCTAGTAGTACGGCATACATGGTTGCTAGTAGCTAGGAAATAATTAGCGTATAATTTGACAGCGGATCGATTGTTTAAATCGGCCACTACATATCTCTGAAATACAGCAAAGCCATCATCCTAAATTTTGGAAATGCTAACGCCCTTGTTTGAGTAAAATATATAACAAATTAATGAGAAAAGGGATTAAATGAGCCAAGCTAAGCCAAAAAATAATCAGATGATATACACATGTTAACTTTCTTAAATGGAATCCATGTTTGCTTGATGATGTGGCCAAGTAGTGACTTGGGGAACTGTTTGCTAGCTTTTTGAATTCCTTGGTGCAAGTAAGAAAGGGATTCGGAACCAGAGTGTGAATTTGTGTGTTAAGAAGAAGATCTCACTCGCTCACTGGCTGTCGAGTCCAGCTGCTTTGGCTCGACCCGGACTGCTCTGGCTGAGGCCTAAGACACCAGTGCAATTGAATTTATACTTTAGTCGAGTGCAAGTAATTATGTGCGTCACTATATCGTCCTCTTACAATTCAGTGTGATGGGTGCAACGACCTCTCGGCCCATTTGTGTTGGATTGCATTAAGTACTACAAGTGTGTGTGTGACTATATGTAAAGCTTCTTGCTAGTGATGGCATAAGAGAAAGATAATAAGGATGCAACATAGGTGAGCTGAGCTGCTGAGATTAGAACGAGAGCTACTGAGATTAGAACGATGCAAATGTAGAATGTGAGTGAGAGGTGTCGGTAAAATGTTGGCCACTCTCTGCTTCCGTGCCACAGACGTCGAAGTGCATTCCTGTGTGAACAACGCAAGTCAGAAGTGTCGGCGATGATGGAAAATGTAGGCATGGGCATGGGAGGTGTATGTAAAATGTTGGCCACTCTTATGACCGGTGTCACTTCAAAGTTTAGATGCCAATGGGTGAATGTATCCTTTCAGACATGCATGGAAGTAACTGATGAAGCCTTTCAGACGTGTAAGTGGATCCCCAGTGTGCACAACACTAGTCAACTGGTAGTATTGGACGAGAGAAACATAGGAGGAATCCAGTCGGCCAGTTCATTGAGGCCTCACCTCACATGCAAGCTGAAGGAGACACCAGCGAAACCACAGCAGTTTTTTTTCTTGTTCCAGCCATGTTATAAAGTTGCAAGCCCCGCATCCAAGGGGCAGGGTGGACCGAGCAGATCAAGCACATGGCATGACTGCAATCCACATAGCACACTGTCGAATCCACACGACATGCAGTACTAGACACATATATAAGAATCTTACAAGTCAGTCTGATCCCAAAACAAAACGCACATATGACGGCAGATTTGCATAGCATCACTCCATCATGTAAATCGTTCGAGACGAAACATACGACTCTGCACAATCAGCATCACAACATGGCAACATCTCGCTCGTCCGAAACTAATGGCATACTTTGTAGGTTGAGATGCCAACCAATTATTGAGTCGCCACGCTATGGTTGTGAGATTGATGAACTATTGCACAAAGAGAAAAGGTTCACCATGTTAAAGTATGTAATAGGAATACGTATACGAGTATGGTATAGTATACCACCTCGTATACGTGTAGCTTGTAAACCACGATAGGGGTTGTTCCTATCCCCTATAACATGCAACCCGAGACCCTCGTCTAGGGCAACTCGGTTCCGCTACGTAACTTTGAGATGGTATCAGAGCCTTGCTCGAAAACCTAGCCGCCGCCGCCGCCGCTGGAAGCTTCTTCCGCCGCCGCCGCCATACACCACAAGCCCCTCACGATCCCCTCGATCGGAAAAGCTCCACGATCTCCGTGATCGGAAACCTATAAACACACCACAAGCCCCTCACGATTCCTTCGATCGGAAAAGCTCTACAATCCCCGTGATCGGAAATCTTTAAAAACCCTAAAACCACGATCTCTCCTTGATCGGAAACCTACCCCTCCTTCGGCATCAATGGCGTCGTCATCCTCGCCCGCGTCCCTGACTGCCGCCCTGGGGAACCCTCCCTCTCAGAAGCTGACAAGGTCGAACTACTTGTTCTGGAAGACCTTGGCCTACCCCACGCTCCGAGGAGCTCAGGTGCTCAATCTCCTTGATGGCACTAAAGCTGCTCCGGATCAGTTCCTGGAGGTTGATACAGAGGGGAAGAAAAGCAAGGTCCCAAACCCGGCCTATGATGCTTGGGTGCTGCGGGACTCCACGGTGATGACATGGATCCTCAACTCCTTCTCACCGGAAATCCTTGCTCATGTCGTTGGCGTCGATTCGACGGCCGGCGTGTGGGCCGTGATAACAAAGATGTTCAGCGCTGCATCACGCGCCAGGATCAACCAACTTCGAGGCGCCCTCAATGGCACGAAGAAAAACGACCTCACCGCAGCTGCCTTCTTCGCCACGATGAAGGGTTTCGCTTCTGAGCTTGCCGCCATTGGCAAGCCCGTGGAGGAGGACGAGATGGTGAGCTACATCGTCAACGGTCTCGATGCAAGCTACAATGATGTGGTGGCAGCCACCAATGGTAACAACTCTGTTGGTCTTGATGATCTATATGCTCAGATTTGTGCGCACGACATGCGCCAGGATATGCTTGCTGCCACAGGTCAAGACGCCGCCTTCACTTCGTCAGCTAATGCTGCTAGCCGCTATGGACGTGACAGTCGCTCCCACGGTGATGACCCACGTTCTGGTTACCGTGGAAGTTCTGCTGACCGTGACCGCGGGCATGCTGATCACTATGACAGAGATGTTGGGCGCCGTGATGATATTGGTCGCTGGGATGATCGTCGTCGCCGTGATGATTTTGGTCGCTGGGATGATCGTCGTCGTCGTGATGATGCTGGTCGCTGGAATGATCGTCGTCGTGATGATGACCGATGTGATGCTGGTCGACGTGATCGCCGTGATGACAGAGGACGCCGTCGTGGACATGGCCGCGCCCCCACCCCTATGTCAATGTCACCTGCCAAATATGCAAGATACATGGTCACCCTGCTTCTAACTGCTGGTGGCGCCTCAAGGATGACTCGCGTTCTGATTCTGATGATGATGTTGCCCGTGATAACAAAGGTAATGGCAAAGGTAATGGCAAAGGTGCCAATGTTGCTAATGTCGCATCTTATGGAGTTGATACAAACTGGTACCGGATAGTGGGGCTACAGATCATATCACGGGTGAACTCCACAAGCTGACAACCTACGACAAGTACAAGGGCCGTGATCATGTGCACACGGCTGATGGCAATGGTATGTCCATAAGTCACATTGGTCACTCTATGTTGCATACTCCCCATAGTAATTTACATCTCAAAAATATCCTGCATGTTCCTAGTGCTTCAAAGAATCTTATTTCTGTTCATAAGCTTACACTTGATAATAATGTCTTTATTGAATTCCACCCATCTTTCTTTTGATTAAGGATCAGGCAACACGAAGCGTCCTGTTTAAAGGGCCATGTCATGATGGTCTTTACCCGCTAGTGCCTTATTCTACCGGGTCTTCCAAGCAAGCTTTCGTCACAATAAAGCCATCGTCTTCAACATGGCATCGCCGCTTAGGACATCCTTCTTCGTTTGTGGTGCAACAAGTCCTTAGGAAAAATGAGATTTCTTTTGCTCCTGAAATAAATCCCTACGTTTGTGATTCCTGTCAGTTAGCTAAGAGTCATCAGCTACCATACCCTGTATCCACTAGTGTATCTACTGTTCCTTTGGAACAAGTGTTCTCTGATGTATGAGGTCCTGCACCTGCTTCTGTAGGAAAACATTTATATTATGTAAGCTTCATTGATGACTACAGTAAATTTACATGGATTTATTTGCTTAAGAACCGTTCTGATGTTTATCAAGTTTTTCTCAACTTTCAAGCCTTTGTTGAGCGCAAATTTGATAGAAAAATTATCACCATGCAAACTGATTGGGGAGGCGAGTATGAGAAACTAAATGGCTTCTTTCAGAAAATTGGGATCACTCACCATGTTTCCTGCCCCCATGCACATCAACAGAACGGTTCTGATGAACGTAAACACCGTCATATTGTTGAGGTTGGCCTTGCCTTGCTTGCACATGCGTCTATGCCATTAAAATTTTGGGATGAAGCTTTTCTCACAGCCACTTTTCTTATCAATTTACTTCCTAGCAAAGTAATTGATTTTGACACTCCAGTAGAGCGTCTCCTTCATACCAAACCCAATTATGACTCTCTACGTATTTTTGGCTGTGCTTGTTGGCCCAACCTCCGTCCATACAATAAACGAAAGCTTGCATATCGCTCCATACGGTGTGTGTTCCTTGGGTACAGTCCTCGCCACAAAGGTGTTAAATGTCTAGATGTCTCCACTGGACGTGTCTATGTCTCTCGTGATGTTGTCTTTGATGAAAATGTGTTTCCTTTTGCTGATCTCCATCCTAATGCTGGTAGACGTCTCCGAAAGGATATTCTTCTTTTGCCAACACATTCATCATTTATTAATGGGGATATACAACATGATGATCATATGCCTGTACCTATTGTACCCATCGTTGCTAACCATGCGCAGGACAATACTGAAGATGAGCAAGAAAACTCAGCTGACAATTCAATTTTGAGTGAAAACAGTGAAGAAAATGAAGAGAATGAAGAAGAAATAGATTCTGCACTACAGGACGAAACTGGCACTAATTCTGAGCAAGAATCAGCCTTGGATCATGCACCTCCCGATCCCGAGGTAGATGCTTCTCCTCCTGATTCGCCTGCGCTGACAACATCAGCATCGCCCGCCGCGAGCCAGCAGGCGTCCGCCACATCGCCTTCGTCAGCGGATGCTTCATCGCCGCACATGCATGTCCCGACAGGAAGTGCGTCGGCATCCCCTGTGCGCCACTCGACGACCGCCACGTCGCCCTCAACAGCGGACCTTTCTCCGCGTCACATGCACCGGTCGCCCTCGCCACCATCACGCTCCATGCATGGGACCTCGCTGCAATCATCTGCTGATGATGAGAGCAGGCCACATGATGGCGACTCTGGATCTTCTGCTCCGAGTTCTCCTGCTGCCCCAGCTGCGCCTTCTGCTAGGACCCGGCTGCAAAAAGGCATCACAAATCCAAAAGAGTTCAAAGATGGAACAGTTAGGTATGGTAAACAACCAAAAATTTATACTGATAAAAGTATTCGGTTTAGTATGCTTGCTTCTGCAGGTGAACCCAATTCCCTGGTTGAAGCTCTTGAGGATCCAAAATGGCGCAAAGCAATGGGGGAAGAATATGATGCATTGCTCCAAAACAAAACGTGGCATTTAGTGCCTCCTAGTGCAAACAGAAATTTAATTGACTGCAAATGGGTATACCGTATAAAGAAAAATGCAGATGGTACAATTGACAGGTATAAAGCTCGCTTGGTTGCTAAAGGGTTTAAACAAAGGTATGGCATTGACTATGAAGATATTTTTAGTCCTGTTGTCAAAGCAGCTACTATCAGAACAGTGCTGTCTGTAGCAGTCTCTAGAGGATGGAAATTGAGATAACTTGATGTAAAAAATGCATTCTTACATGGTCTCTTAGAAGAGGAAGTATACATGAAACAACCACCGGGCGTTGAAGATCCTGATGCTCCTCATCATATATGTAGGCTTGATAAAGCTCTCTATGGGTTAAAGCAGGCTCCTCGCGCATGGTACTCTAGACTCAGCTCTAAGTTATGTGCTCTTGGTTTTGTTCCTTCTAAAGCAGACACTTCCTTGTTTCTTTATCAAAAGTCTGATGTCACCATATTCATGCTGATTTATGTTGATGACATAATTGTTACAAGTTCATCAGATCATGCCATTCCTGCTCTGCTTAAGGACCTCAATGAAAACTTTGCCATTAAGGATCTTGGAGAGCTGCATTTCTTTTTGGGGATGGAGGTAAAGAAAACACCAAATGGAGTTATATTGACACAGGAAAAATATGCATCGGAGTTGCTTGAAAAGGCGAATATGCATGATTGCAAGCCAGAAAGTACACCATTGTCTTCAACTGATCATCTCTCTCTCAGTCAAGGAGATCCCCTCGGTCCTAAAGACATTACAAGTTATCGTAGTGTTGTTGGTGCACTACAATATCTCACTCTCACACGGCCAGACTTGTCCTATTCTGTTAATAAGGTTTGTCAGTATTTACATGCTCCTACAACTGTTCATTGGGCATCTGTTAAAAGAATTCTGAGATATGTTAAAGGTACAACCAAGCTTGGTATCACATTTCAGTCATCTTCATCCACACTGTTAAGTGCTTTTTCAGATGCAGATTGGGCTGGCTGCCCTGATGACAGACGATCTACTGGAGGTTTTGCAGTGTTTGTTGGACCTAATCTGGTTTCATGGAGCGCCAGAAAACAAGCTACAGTCTCACGTTCTAGTACAGAATCTGAATACAAAGCTCTAGCAAATGCCACAGCAGAAATAATATGGGTGGAAGCTCTTCTTCATGAACTTGGAATCAAATTAAAAGAGAGGCCGTGCTTATGGTGTGATAACATTGGTGCAACGTATCTGTCAGCAAATCTAGTATTTCATGCTCGTACAAAGCACATTGAGATAGATTTTCATTTTGTCAGAGAACGTGTGGCAAATAAACTCTTGGACATCAAATTCATCTCCAGCAGAGATCAAGTTGCAGATGGTTTCACCCAGGCCCTTCCAGTTAAAAATCTTCATGAGTTTATTCGTAATCTAAATCTTTCCCAAGTTTAGATTAAGGGAGGGTGTTAAAGTATGTAATAGGAATACGTATACGAGTATGGTATAGTATACCACCTCGTATACGTGTAGCTTGTAAACCACGATAGGGGTTGTTCCTATCCCCTATAACATGCAACCAGAGACCCTCATCTAGGGTAACTCGGTTCCGCTACGTAACTTTGAGACACCATGCATGGCCCAAGATGGAAGTGGTTCTAGTTTACCGTCTTTTGCTAGTTTTCTTGGGTTAGAAACTATGAGAAAATTAGGTGGTTCCTCTAGCCAAATACTCAAAAATAAGTTGGCCATAAACCATGATTCACGAGCAAAACTACACTTAAAGCTCTGGTTAATTACATATAATGTGTAGCCAGAGATCGCGAGTAGCAAGATACGAAGACACCATTGCAATGTAATTTACTTTGGTTGCGTGCAAGTATTAATGTGGCTCAACATATCATGTGCTTACATTCAGTTTGATCATTGATGGGTGCAAACAACCTCTCGCCCATTTTGTGTTTGATTGCATAAAGTGTTACAAATGTATGTGTCTATATGTAAAGCTCATCACTAGTGATGGATCCATAAGAATAAAAAGATAACAATGCATCAGAAGTGAGCCGAGCCGGAGAGGACTAGAATAATGCAAAATATAGGCATGGTTGTGGGAGGTGTCGGGAAAATGTTGGCCACATGTGTAGTTTGTGCCACTTGAAAACAGAGATGACAATGGCTAAATGAATGGAGCATTTCGCATGTGCCGTTCTATGCGTGGGAGCCTTTCAGGCTTAAAAATGGTTGCCTGATGTGCACAATGCATGTGAGACGTACCGTGCCAAAGCTTTCTTCACGCCATTCCAGACTCGTTTCACCAAAGTTTTGGTAGGGTGGAAGTATTCCTTGTCTCGCGACGTTTTGCTTGCACTACAAAGGAAAATATTTTTGTTGACAAATCACTTTCGTCATGTGTAGGCCAATTTTCGTCAAGGATTACATCGCGGTGACGAAATATGATCGTCATGTGGTTCGTCAACAAAGCTCCATCATAAAATATCGGGGGTGACGGTATGCATTTTTTCGTCAACGTCAAACGTTTGATGGTGACGATCTGAAAATTCGTCGACATCGAAGTTTGATTGTTGACAGACAGATTTATCACGAAAAATTGCAACTTTCGTCAATATCTAAATCTTGGGAAGTTTCTGATTGGTCCAAATAAAGCATACGTGGCTTTACATGTGGGTCCCATTTGGCTTCTGACAACATGGGTCCGACGGCGCTGACGTGGATATCTGTCATGTGGGACCGGCATGGTGCTGATTGGTGGGACCCAAAAAATATTATGACAAGCTGGACCCACAATATTCTGACCGGTGGGATCCACAAAATTCTGACAAGTGGGACCAGGTTGTTGCCGACATATGGGTCCCAATAATGCTGACTGGTGGGACCCACAAATTCTGACAAGTGGGACCAGAAGTTGGTGCCACGTGGTTTCATTTAATAGTGATGTTGTGACATTTTCCGTCACCTTTTGAATTTGACAAAATTTGAGAGCATTTGAATTATTTGCGAAATTTTGGAAACAAAAAAACTGGCAAAATATAAAAAAATAGACAATAAATATCATACATAAATGGTGGCACAAGAGGTATATATGTCTATCACAGACCAAAAGATTCATAAGAAAAATTACAATTTGGTAAAGAACACAAAGAAATTAAAAGACCTATGATTAAGAATGTTGTAGGATGGCGGTGCAATAGATTAGTTGCCCTGGGATTCTGTCATGGATGGTGGCTGGGATGTCCTCAAGAGCAAATTAAGCACGGCATCCATTTCTCTCTGCCTCTTTTCATAAGCCAGAGTCTTTTCTTCTTGGGCTTTCTTCACAGCTTCAAGTTCTTCCTCCTGCTTCTTCCTGATCTCTTCAAATTTTTGATCTTGTTCTTGCAGTCTTGCCTGCATCTCACTGTGGTACCTTTTAGCTGCCTGTATGGAGTTCTGCTCTTGATCTGCCAGTCTTTGTTGTAGCTCTCGGATGCGTGTAGCTGAAACATAAGACTTCCTGGAGCTTGTTGCGACGCCTAATCTTGGTAGGAATGTGCCGTTGCAGGTGGTGGATGGGCTTTTCTCGCTCAGAACTAGCTGAACAATTTGCAAATCAGTCAATTCAGGTTCATCTTCATTGTGTGGCGCCGCTTTTTTTGCCACCATTTTATCCTGCATAAAGATTACAATCATTGCATGGACAACATACAAAACTGGAATATATAATATTGTGCTAATATGAAAATATTTCTTACATATGCACTTTTTGCTTCAGCACTCATAATGGTATCCTTGTTAGTGTGTGTCATTCTAAAAAATTTAATTGGAGAGGTTTCTTCTTCCTGCTGCTTAGACTTCTGCTTGAAAAAATGTAGAATGCACATTAGCATTATGTACTGTGTATGACAGAAGTATGAACTGTATGGGGAAATTCAGAACACTTACTACATGTTCCCAGTGAGCAACATAGCTTCGAGATCCAGTGGTATGGAACTGTTTCACAACATCTCTGTTCTTTCCATTTTTTACACACACTCCCTATGTTCAGTACATGCATTTTATTTATCCAGATCAGAGAAATGTAAGAATTCAGTAGCTGTTATTGAAAGGAATAAGATTTATGTACCTGGTACTTCTCATCAAACCATCTATTCACCAGTTCTTGCCAGCTTTTCTCTTCTACATGATCTGGCTTCTTCAGATACGCTTGCTCCACTGTGAGATTTTTAATTTTGGGCCAATACTCCTTCTTAAGCCTATATCGGAACTGCCGAATACTAACTATCAGCATATCAGTGCACACATCTTGGGCCACCTCATCATTTCTGTCCATATTAAACTTTCCCTGCAAAATAGTGATGCATTAATCAGTAGATTCTTAGAAAGTTTATCATGTAGCATAATAATTAGGTTAAACAGAGATTGTACTGGACTCACCGCTACTGTATTTATAGCATGAGGAATGACATGTTTGAGAGTGTCATCTTTCTTGTACTGTGACCAGTGTGTTGCAAGCGGCATTTTGGCACGGATGTGAATCCCAACCTCACTGCTCAGCTTTGCTGACTGGATATAATCCTTGGGTCTCCTGACACCGGCAGTGAAGTCAATTTGCATCTTATTGCCACCATTTCTTCTTGTGAACTCATGTAGTCCATGGCCCATAGTAGGTCTGCGTCCACCTCTCTTTCTCTTAGTATGGCCAGATGTTGTCAATGTCTCTGAAATAAGAGAGATGAAATGATTATCTTTTATATGAAAATATGCGGTACAGTGTGTAATTTTTACAAACTTTCATACCTTGCCGTTGAAAGTTTACAATTTGATTGTCCTCAGGAGATGAGTTGCTACCTCCAGATGTCATGATCTAGTTAGGTGAGGGTGCTCCTTCAGTGTTCTGACCAGCAGTGGCCGTGGGCTCATCAGATGACCCAGCTTCATGTTCAGATGTTGCCATTGATCTTGTTGCAATGTTGGATGGTAGAACTTCTGGTCTGGAACGCTTCTTATGTGCAACTGTTGCAGAACCAGCAACTATCTGCAAGCAAAGTAGAGGCTACATTAGTAGGAAACATTTAGCATGTATTTGTTATCAGAGTTCAGAAATAGTTCCACAGACCTGAGATGAAGTTTTGCCGACAGTGCGCTGATCCTCATCTGAATGAAGATCATCCTCAGCAGTAGCTATCTCTTCTGGATTCGATTGGTACGAAGGGTCCTCTTCGACCTCCTTGTCTTGGCAGTCTGTGTCCTTTTGATTGTTACTTGTTCCTAATTGTCGCCCACCATACACTAATGAATGTGCAAACCCAGAGAAATCTTGCTGAATTTTGTGGCCAGGTCCATATCTTTCAGCCAAAACTTTTTCCATGCGTACAATATTTTCTTTCATTTCTCTCTCCTTGTCAAGCTCATATGCCGGCTTGACGGGGTTTCTGTCTCCGCTGAAATAATCGGAAGAGCGGAGGATGAACAAAACATAAGAGGGGGCCAATTCCATAGAAAACAGCAAATAATTATCTATGCAAAAGATTGTACAACAGCAAATGATTGAAAACATAAGAGTCTACGATGCGGGATGGCAAAGATTGTATAGCAGCACGGCATGATTGTCTCTGGAAGAAAATCGATAAACCCTATACGTATGATGTCGGCGATTGGATCGTACAACCTTCGGAACCAATCAATCCAATCATGTGGTGTGTACGAACATGTACAACTCAATGCTATCATGCCCTGATCTATCAAATATGCAAGATCTAGATATAGGTCGAAACGGACTGTTAGACATGTAAAACCGATCTCTCGATCGTAGCATCCGAAAAACACAACAACAACAAGCCGATCACCGACAGATTTACCTTGGGGTTTCTTCGAGCTGGGCGCCTTCTTCGGCATCTGTGCGCGATGTTCCTTCCCCCTGACGCCTCGACGACTGCCGGCCATGGCGACCACCGGGGAGATAGATGCGAGATGGAAGAACGTCCGGCGAAGACACCGGATCTGGGTGAGCACGAGAGGATGAGGTCTGGGGGTGGGGAGTTAAGATGCTCGTAAATCATGGGGAGAGGCACGACGTATATAAGGGAGGGCGAAATATTTGATAGGTGGGGTGCGCGGGAGGAGTGGAGAGAACGAAAAAAATTGGGCGTTTTGGCAGCCGTCGTAGTACAATTTGGAGGGAACAAGATTTTACCGTGAAAGAAAAAAGATTATTCTGAAAATGGAACTGTACATGTTTATTTTAATTAAAAAATATCAGAAAATGAATGAGACACATGAAAAAAATCTAAATTTCCTTTGTAGTCAACAAGAAACTATACTGGGATCACATCACCTATGCTACAACTGATGGGTTTCTCGCGCTTGAGTTATACCGTGTGCTCAAGCCCATGAGGTTTGAACTGGGATCACATCACCTATGCTGCAATCTCAGCACTGATGCCAATTATGGTACGTCAACACTGCTTTGAACTACTATGACATGAGGTTTGAACTACTTTCGTCGAATTTTTGAATGCTACCCACATTTCTTTGATAAAACCACTACTTTTGTACAACTGCCCACATGAGAACCAACAGATACTGACATTCAGATTTTAGTTGATATTGGCATAATCATATGTAGTACGAATTTACCCTGTTACTTGCGTAGTACGCCTTATTTGTAGAATTGACTCAAGGATCAGCATAAGAGAAAATAATTTGGTTGAAAACACAACGGCAACTCTTCATGTGGAAAATTCAAATTTATAAATTTCATGAGGTTTGGTGTAGTTTGATGTGAATTTACACAAGTAAGGACATTTTGGGCATAACGGTCGAATTGTCGAACCCAAAAGTTTGGTGTAGTTTGATGTGAAAACACAACGGCAACTCTTCATGTGGAAAATTCAAATTTATAAATATGCAAGAACCTACATCAGGAGACGAAGATGAAACAAATTAATAAATAGGGAACAATGTCTAGCATATTTAGATCAGGAATCTACGGATTTTGGATCTAGCATAGTACGTATGCAAGAACCTATTACTAACGAGATTCGAAGAGAGACACAACGGCGGCAACAAAAAACCCGAAATCGAAATATTCAAAAAGGGGATTAATCCTTACGCTGCGTAGTGGAACACCAGCACATGTCGACGCATGGAGAGTTGAATCACGACGATCTTCTTCTTGTCCTCGGCGTCATGGTTGGTGTACTCGAAGTCGAGGCCCATGAACTTGTGGTCTTCCTCCTTGAGCCACTCCTGTACATGTCGAGGACGCGGCGCACTTTCCAGGGGTCGTTGGTGTAGACCACCTCGAGGTCCTGGCCGTCGTGGATGCGGACTGGGCGCGTCCTGGAGAAGTAGTGGTACTCCTGCTCATCCATGTCCATGGCGACGCGGCGGGGGAGACGAAGAGAGTGAGGGAGCGGAGACGACGAGAAGTGGGGAAACCAGGGGGCGGTGCGGAATATTGAGACGATAGGGGAGGGGGTGGGGATAAATAATATTCATCCCCATTACTCCGTGTTAACCACTGGGCCGTCGCGGGTCTTGACGTGTGACGTGCAGTCCAACTGACCAGTGGGGCCCGCGTTCATCGTGTTGTCACGTCAAAACCCAGCACCGCCCTCTGCCTCTCCGCTTGACCTACCGCAATTTACTCCACGAAATAACTGGCCATCATAGCACGACCTCCTTTAGCCGCCGCCAGATCTCGCCACGTCTCTCGCCGCCACAGCTCGCCACATCTCTCGCCGCCACATCTCGCCACATCTCTCGCCGCGAAATTTGTAAGACTCTCGCTCCGCGTCGAGACCAAGGATGGCGCCTACCAATGGAGTACGTAAATAACATCTACGTTTCGCGATCGTTGTTTCCGATTTGTAATCTTTCTTCATATTTTTTCAGTGTCCAGTTTGCTTTGACAAGAAGGGGATGTGCGGCGGAGGGGGAATCACGTTAGGTTTTTTCGTGCAAACACTACAAGAGGGTTTTGAGGAGAAGACGGTACATGCAATTATAAGTTTATAATTCATTCAGATGTTTTATTTCACCGCCACATCAAAGTTTAACACGTGATCCTAGTAGTTATTGCTAGTTTAGTACTATTATTCAGATGTGTGTAATAATTGTTGTTCACCATATATATGCTTATTTATGGTTGAGTTTTAGGATAGTTGTAATAATTTTTACGTTCATATGAGTTTTAGTGTAGCTACATGCAATTTGTGATTCTTGAAGGTCCTAATATGATACGATGTGTAACATTCACATGTTTCTAGTGCAGAACAACTAAATCATCTACTATTTGTAGGAAAAAGTACAAACAATTACTGTTATATGATCAATATTTCTGTCTTATTGAATTTTCAGAATAGTTAACTTACTTTTGTATTAACTCTACTGAATTTAGGTCATCCCTTGCTACTTTAGACCGTATTTCCTTCAGAAGTATGGTGTCCAGACCTCCCACAGGACAACTTTTGAAGCTGCACTTAGAACCAAAGATGGCCATGCATTTGTTGTTAATGTTACCAACAGAGCTGGCAGAACCTATATCAACGGAAGATTTTGGAACGAATTTGGTAGAGTGTACAATTTTAAGGTTGGCAAATTAACTCATCTGGTCAGGATACTCTTGTAATAACTGGAACTGAACCACTAATCCATCCAGGTAATTTTCCACCTTTAGACAGAATGATTGATTATTAATTATTCCATCTTATGTCAGTTATTTTAATTATGCAGCTTACTACCAGTTGTCCCGTACGAAGCGTGACATTGTTGACTCACTCAGTGCTACTGATGGAACAATGATAAATTGGAGGATGATGCATACCGTCATTCTTCAGGTGGACAACTTGGACTACCTTGTTGAGTACCACAATGCTGGAGATTATGATCAAGGAGCACTAGTTGTCCCAATGCTGCATACTCTGAATTGGACAAACAGTGAAAATTACAACAAACACGTGGTAAGCAGTAGATCATATCATTTCATTAACTTTGCGAGCTACATTGCGTACATGTGTTAACTAAACTATGTCTCTACTGTTGGAACAGAAAATCCCTAGCCGTTTGGTTCCTAAAGATATGGAACAATATGGTGCAATCAATATTGTGTGCCATCCCAGTACTTTGGTGCGTGCGTCCTACGCAATTTCTTCTGACGATGGTCGTCTCTGCGTCAGTGGCTGGAAGGAGTTCATGGACAAGGAAAAGCACCTTCAGATGGGTGACAAGATGCTGTTCTTGCTTTACCTGGGAAATGCAGGGGTTTACTTGTTTGCTACCCATGTGCCTGAAATTGATCTGGAGTAGCTAGTCAGTGATTCATGGTGCCCGTGTGTCCAACTATGCAGCCCCTTTAGGTTTAAATTCAGTGTTAAGACTCTTTATGCGATTGTCGATTTTGCTTGTGTTAAAACAATATTTAGTCATATCGTGCTGCTGGTTGTAATCCTGTCAAGTGTCGATTAATTAAAACCATTGTCGAAGTTATGTTACCTACATGTTGGCTTTTCTTATATCTGTCCATATTTTAGCTTATATTAATTTGCTCTTAAACCCTTCTGGATAATTCAATGCCAAGTTTGAGATCGTAAACATCTAAATAAGAACATTTCAAATGTTTGGAACAAAACATATAGTTGTATGCATTACACGTTTCTATCAATCTACATCACTATCTATATCTGAAGTTTTTCCCTCGTCATCATTTATGTTCTCTTCCAATATGAAAACTTGTTCATCTTCGCTCATATCCATGTCAACATTGGGACTGTCTTCCTCATTCTCTAGTTCACGAATTGTACGAGCATCATCAATATGTACAACTTCATCAACACGATGATCATCCTCCTCTTCTTCCACCTCTGCTTCCTCGTCTAGGTCCACAACATCATGAAATGTATGGTCCACTGAACCTTCATCCTCCTGGTATGCGTCTTCATTCCGTACAAATGCATCATCGTTAGCAACTTCTAATTCTGGAACATCGTACACGTGTCTATGGCTGAACTTCTGCACCACTTTCCACGGATGACCAAACTTTGTATCCTCCAAATAGAAGCATGTTTCAGCTTGACTGGCCAATATGAATGGTGAATTCTTGAACCATAGGACAGAAGTGTTAACGCTTTTAAAATAACCATCATCTTTTATCTTGGAACCCCTGCCCGCAAGGTCGAACCAGTCGCAACGAAACAAGTACACAGACCTGTCGCCGTGCTTGTTAGTCCCGTACTGCAGTTCAAGAACTTCTTGCAGAACACCATAGAACTCGCTCTCATCTCCATCACCAAAAGATCCCTTAGTCGCTACGCCCGAATTTTGAGTCTTCAGGTCTTTATCCCGAGTAAGCGTGCGAAACCTCGCACCCTTTACGTTGCAACCAGCGTATACTACTACACGCCGGTCTGGCCCAGCAGCCAGAGACTTCAAATCTCTGATGCATTGTCCAACTGTCTCACATGGTTTGCAAACCAACCTGCAAACTCTCTCTGAACCGTCTCCTCGATGTCACGCACACCCCTACCTCTCAATTCTTGTCGGAATTCACTGAAACAAACAAAAAACACATATGAAATACAAGACAATTATGTCTGCAACATTGAGAAGTAGTTAGTAAAGTGAAGCTAACTACTTACTTGATATAACATTGTACATCGTCACAGTTGTTCAGCACATACCAAACCATTTTGTCAAATTCCTTGTCAAAATGTTTCAAAATGGATTTCCCAAGACCTTTAGCTCCAACTGAAAATACTTCCATCTCATCACGATCAGGTTTTCTCCGTATGTCTTGGTTCCTATCATCTTTGTTAAATCTTGTTTCTGTGTCATCCTTGAAAAATCTAGAGCAAAAAATCAAACACTCATCAACAATGTAGCCCTCTGCGATAGAACCTTCGGGCCTTGCTTTGTTACGGACCGTAGACTTTAGATAACCTAATCTTCTCTCAACTGGATACATCCAACCATAATGAACAGGCCCCCTCAAAAGAGCCTCGTCAGGAAGATGAATAGCTAAGTGCACCATTACATCAAAAAAAGCTGGGGGAAGAGCTTCTCAAGTTTGCATAGGATCACAACAATTTCAACCTTCAATCGATTCAGCACATCAACTTTCAGGGTTTTGGCACACAGCTCCCTAAAAAATCTTCCTAGCTCTGCAATAGCCTCATACATTCCTTAGATGCAATTCCCTTGAGCCCAGCCGGCAACACTCGCTGCAGAAGTATGTGGCAATCATGCGTCTTCATACCGGTAACCTTACAACCATCAATATCCACACATCTTCCCCAGTTTGCGCAATAACCATCTGGGAACCTAGTGTTTGCCAAATACCTACACAAATGTCTCTTCTGTTCCTTCGAAAGCGTCCACGGTGCAGGGGGCTTCGCATAAGTTACTGGTGCATCATCACCATCCTTCACAATTTTCTTCAACCAATACTTCTCCCTGATTTTAATTTCTTCAAATCAATTCTAGCACTAACAGTGTCCTTATTCCTGCCCTCAAGTTCAAGTAGTGTACCAACAATATTGTCACATATGTTCTTCTCAATATGCATCACATCTAAGTTGTGAGCTAACTTAAGTTCTGGCCAGTACGGTAGATGATGTAAGCTGACTTTCAGGTGCCATGTTGGTTCACCGGGTACAGTTGCACGCTTCCGCTTTCTACTTATTGGATTTTTCCCATGTTCAAAATCCTTAACCCTTTCTACCTTCTCAGCTACTTCTTTGGGTGTGTACCTCCTTGGTGGATCTCTAATCTCAGTTTTACCATTGAAAAGTCTGCTTCTCCTGTATGGGTGATCTTCATGAAGAAATCGCCGATGCCCAATATATCCAATTTTGTTTTTCAAAGATTCATAGCAAGGATTCTCATCGCAATGCACACACGCATGAAATCCTCTTGTGCTTCGGCCTGACATAGTGGCATATCCAGGATAATCATGAATAGACCAAAGAAACGCAGCATGCAATGTGAAATTATCCTCTGTGCATGCATCAAATGTCTGCACACCACTCCATAGCTCCATCATATCTTTAATCAGTGGCTGCATAAATACATGAAAATCTTTCCCTGGGGAATACTTTCCGGGGATTAGCAATGCCATCATGTAATTGGATTGATCCATGCACATCCATGGTGGGAAGTTGTAAGGAATGACAAAAACAGGCCACATACTGTAAGGATTAGTCATACTTCCAAAGGGACTGAAGCCGTCTGTGGCAAAACCTAGTCTTATGTTACGAGGATCTTTAGCAAACCAATCAAACCTGTCATCAAAGTGCTTCCATGCCTCACCATCAGCAGGGTGCCTCAGTACATTGGCCTCAACAACCCTCTTCTCTTTGTGCCATCTAGTATGTGTCGACATTTCCTTTTTAACAAATAGTCTCTGCAACCTTTTAATTATAGGAAAGTACCTTAACACCTTGTGAGGGATTTTCTTTTTTCCAGTAGGGTCTCTATATCTTGATAATCCACAAACATGGCAGTGCGTATCGTCCTTGTGATCTCCCCAAAATAAAGAACAATCAAACTTGCATACATGAATTGTCTCATAACCAAGCCCAACATCAGAAAGAACACTCTTAGCATCAGCATAGGATTTGG
This sequence comes from Poa pratensis, assembly GCA_947311845.1. NCBI lineage: Eukaryota > Viridiplantae > Streptophyta > Magnoliopsida > Poales > Poaceae > Poa > Poa pratensis. Next base: position 50,970,536 of record CAMZMU010000035.1, read on the forward strand.
GAAAGTCCACATGTGGCAAAGCTGTACGTAAAACCAGAAGTAACAGATCAAATCCTCTGTTTGTTATCCGGCTGTATGATTTGACATGAAGGAGCTTAATAATGAACGACAACCTAGTGAAAGTGGTGCATCCCTCATGAAGTTCTTTTTTGGCTGCCTCAATTAGATTAGCATACAAATTTGGCAGGTTAGGACCTTTATTTCCAGACTTCTGCAGTTCATCGATCATACTAGACGAATCATCAACATAACAATCACATTGTCTTCCTCTTCATCATTGTCACTATCATACGCACCATCATCGTTTCTATCCCGCCCTTCGTCATCACTAAAACCTTCCCCATGTCTAGTCCATCTTGTATACGTCATGGACATACCTGAACAATTGCAGTGATCCTCGACTGTTTTTATATCCTGACGTATCAGATTTAGGCAGTCCCGGCAAGGGCACAAGATTGGTTCATCTGTATTGTCCAAGTGTTCTCGCGCAAACTTGATGAAATCCCTAACACCTGCCATGTACTTTGTTGTCAACTTCTTGGTGCCATCAGTTATCCAACTTCGATCCATTGCCTACAATTCAGTTAAGAACATGCCAACGTTCTTCAGAACAGATCTTGACAACTGATTAAAAAATCTAGACCTAACGAACAATCAGGAGAACTCACCGATGATGCGGCTCGCCGCCCCCACAATGGAGCCTTCACGGATTCTTCTCACCTCGACGAGAACCCTAGTCGATTCGACTGTTAGCAAGATCACCTAGATAGGCCGTGTCTGCTAGCGGCGCGACTTAAACGAGGCACCCGCGGCCGAAATAAATATTAATAAGGAAATTATTATGTCGTAACATCTAGATCACACCATTGAAATAAATATGTTGCCCTAATGTATATATCAAATAGACTAGTTACGGATCCAGATCAAAATTCCATATCTACCTCAGCGGTAACACTCCGCGTCGGTCACGCCAAAGCCCTGGGTTCGATTCTTCCAAACCACAATTTTTTACTTAATTAAATATGTTCCTGACAAGTGGGTCACGCATGATATATAAAACTAATAACATTTAATAAAGTAACTTAGTATTATTTACCTGCTATGTGGGTCCGTTTTATATTCAAATCACGGTTTACATACACCACGATCTTTGATTTCGTCACCTATTAACAGACACGATGGAAGCCCTTCCCGGTTGGGTAATGGGTGACGATTTTTTGTTGACGAAAAATCATACCGTCAAGCATTACAGTAAATGCGTGACGAAAGATGTATTCGTCACCTATAAGGACACATCGATGACGGTATGCATTTTCATCACCAGGGTTTTCGTCAACAAATATCCCATTTCTTGTAGTGTTGGTTTCAATTTTGTTGGCCCAATAGAAACCAGGGTATCAAGGGCCGACCTTACTGGGCCTCATCCCGTAGCACGGGACCAGAGAACGCCAAAGGCCGAGTGGGCCCATCAAGAAAGCCTCGTGAGGCTCTCCGCCTCGCGGGAGTTTTCACTCTGGAGAAACTGACCAAGTCCCCGCGACCAGGGGACCGCCTCGGGAGACTTTCCCCTCTCGGGGTGTCGAAGCACTCGAAGTGCTTGGCGAGGCTCTGCCACCTTGGCTGGACGCACATGGGGCATGCGCTCTGCAGCAGGATGACGCGCATACCTGCGCACGGTGATGGATGGACAACAGTTGCCATTCCCGTGCTTAAAGAAGGCAGGGAAAGCTGCTATGAAGAAGGAGGATTACCAAGCATGCCATTTTGGTGCTAAGGGGACATGCTGCCGCTCCGCTCCAACGGCGTCGTCACCAGTGTGACACCACGGACCTCTGGAGCGCCGGCCACCGCTCTGGACGGACGGTGGCAGGACCTGACGAATACCAGCAAGACCAACGCGGTGGACCTCGTCCACAACCCCTGTACCAAGGGTGCGCCGCCCTCCCGGAGCGGCGCCATGGAGGAACCCTAGCTTCCGCCCCTGCGCATATATAAGGAGGGGGGCACCACTGGAGAAAGGAATCGATCATTCCTTCACCAAAGACTACTAGTCCACTCAGAGAAGAGAGTTCCGGCACTTAGGGAGCTCTGCCATTGTTGTAAGCTTTGCCCTCGGCAAGCACCCCTGTACTGTAACCTCACGAAGTAGTGCAATACTACACGGCAGGAAGTAGGGTCTTTACTCCTCCAGGAGGGCCTGAACCTGGGTACGAGCTCGTGTCCATCTCTGTCGTGATGTGTTCTGTCGAGCTCGCCGTGTTTGGTCGCCGAGGTTGACGAGTGTTTGATAAGTGTCGTGTTCAGCCCCTTCGATTCCTGGTTCACGGGGACTATTCTCCGACAAATTTGTTCCACATTTATGGCTAGTTTAGCACCTTGAAGTCACGAGGTCGTGCAGGTGCTCTCGGAGTGGCTGCTTTTGGTGTCCCTCGATTAATTGGTTGTCGATGAGATTCAAGAATCCTCTCCGTCTTGCATGATGGTCTATAATACCCAGATGGAATGTAGCCGAGATCCTTCTTCACATCAAACTCTATGCGGCCGAAAATCGTCAAGCAGTAACCAGATTGCATTGAACTGCTGGAATGATTCCCATGCAATAGATTGATGGTTCATGTCGGATTCATTTACTATACGTTGTTTATTCTTGGATCATTTCAAGGACCATTCAACAATTAATATACTATAGCTAGCTTAATCAATCTGTGATTTCTAACTAAATTATGATTTATATATATTTCTTTGTTTATTTTGATTCAAATTTCCTTATGATTTGCTTATGATAGTTCGTTGCTTCATAATTCATTTCCGATTCACGTGTGCTTCACTCATATTTATCCAACAACTTATCGGTAGAAAAAAAGCAATAGAGCAACACCTGGAACTATTCTGCAGGCTACATTATTGATCAAGAGGGGCATGAAAACGAGGGGGAAAATATGTATGGAATCATGCAATGTATTTCCGTTCTTCCCAATATGTATCATTGGTGTTAGCCTTTATTGGAGTAAGTTAGGGTTTTCTTCCCTCACATCTAACCCGGTTGGTGGCCCGAGACTACAAAAAGTGTTTGGTAGGTCGAGAGACGCATCGGTGATTCTTCTTGCATGAGGACTCAAGGAGACGAGGGAGAGGGTGCTAATAAGCTATAGATTGTTCAGGGATAGGCGCAAATGTTCCAACCCTCATCAGCTATAGATTGTTCACCTCTCTTGGTTTAGATAAAAAATTATGGGTGCACATGATACATGATCTATTTTACATTTTCTAAAACATTATTTTGTGGCACCCGAAAATGGGGTGCGGACCATAGGTTTGCATTCTTCGTACATCGCCATCGTCGGGCTGCTCGATCACTTCTCGAGCAGCATCACGTTGATGACGTCAGGGACGGAGACAAGGGGGGGGGGGCGAGCAGGGGCTACGCCCCCCCTATGCTCATGATTTTCTTTGTAGTATTAAGCATGATAGCTTTTTTTTTGAAACTCACACACTTTATATTGAAAATCAACCAGGATTACAATCCTATCTGATACATGCATCAAGAAAGGTAGGGGTATAATTTATCCAGAGGCATCTTCTCCTATCCGGACTACATTGCTTAGCACAGAGATGAGCTCGCTGATTAGCCTCCCTCGCAACAAATTTCAAAGAGAAAGATGCAAACAATCCAGTAAGCTCCGAAGTTCCATAAAAATGGTAGCCACTTCCGAGCATTCGAAGGTAGAAGAATCCCAGAGCTTCACAATTTGTTGAGCATCGGTTTCCACTTCTATCTCACGGATTCCCATGGCAAGCGCCATTTGGACTCCATCTCGGACGGCATAGGCCTCCATCACCATCGCACTTGCAGATGCACCATACCAAATTGCATGTGCACGAAGAAGTTTGCCCTCATGATCACGCATGCCAACTCCCGTGCCTCCCTGATGCAGATCGGCCGAGAACGCCGCATCTACATTTAGCTTGAGTCTGTCAGGGAGAGGAAGACACCACTTTGCCCTAGGTTTTGTTGGGTTCTTCACCTTATCCTTCCCCGAAGCAAGTAGATCAAACACAGAGTCACAGGTCCATTTGATCGATTGACTTATAGCTCTAGACGTCTCGCCATGCAGCCGTGCATTCCTTTCCTACCACACCGCCCAAGATCCACATAAAATTATACAACAATCTCGGCTAGAGACCTGTCGATCATCAAGCATATCCATCGCCCATGAGTCCAGGTGAAGAGTTGGTATCTTTGTATCAACAGCCAGCTTAATCTCTGTCCAGAACATTTTTGCCCAGGTGCATTTAAATAGAGCATGGTGAATTGTTTCGACTTCCCCACAAGCCTCACAAAATTTTATCTTCTCAATATGCCGATCACATAAAATACCTTTGGTGGGAATAAATTTGTTAATAACCCTCAACCAGAAATTACGAACCTTTGGAGGAACAACTATCTTCCAAAGTTTCTTCCAGGCTTTTGATTATGTACCCGGAGAGGTACCCACAGTATGAATACGTCCATGCTGGATAAGTGATCTGTATGCAGATCTCACAGAAAAGAAACCAAGTTTCTCAGGTTGCCATGCCCAAGTATCATTCATAACCGTACCAACAGGAATTCGTAGTATTGCCTCAGCATCCGTATGAATAAAGTTATGATGAACCTTTGCAGCATCCCATTCACCCATGTCCAGCTGAATTAGTTCTTCCACCATAGTAATGTTGCTCTGATCCTTCTTGAACAATGGCCTCTTGTTATAATTATCTGGAATCCAAGGATCATCCCAAGCATTGATAGATGCACCGTCTCCTACTCTTTTGATAATGCCCAACTTTAGAGCTTCCCTTCCATGGAGTATTGCTCTCCACGTATGAGATGCACCCCTTTTCCTTGTGGCTGACATAAAGTCACTAGAGTGGTAATATTTCCCTTTCAAAACTCTAGGACACAAAGAATTCGGATTTGTTAGAAGACGCCATGACTGCTTTGCTAGCATTGCTTGGTTAAAATGCTCAAGATCTCTAAAACCCATGCCACCTTCACTTTGCGGGACAGCCATATCACGCCATTTACGCCAATGCATTTTGCTCTTCTTCTCGTCACCACCCCACCAGAAACGCGCAATAATAGCAGTAATCTTTTTGAGCAGTTTCTTTAAGAGTTTGAAACAGCTCATAGAGTACGTGGGAATAGCCTGGCATATAGCCTTAATCAGCACCTCTCTTCCTGCACTGTTTAGATGCTTTGGCACCCACCCATTAACTAATCTCCTGATCTTAGTAAGGATACCTTCGAAATGTTCATCAGTGGACCGTCCCAAGGCTGTAGGGAGGCCCAGATATTTCTCCACTAAGGCCTCATTAGAAATTTCTGCCGCATTATGAACCTCCTGTTTCATCTCCGCCGAGCAATTTGAACTAAAGAATATTGCAGATTTGGATTTATTGACTAGTTGGCCCCAACCTGCATGATATCTCTCAAGAACATCATTTATCCGAAGAGCTCCTTCAGAAGTGGCATGTGTAAAAACAATACAGTCATCTGCAAATAAAAGGTGGAAAATCCAAGGAGCATGGATACCCACTCTCACCCCTCGTGCCAAATGCCCTGTGCCAATACGTTTGAGTACGCAGGTTAGACCCTCTGAACATAGCAGAAATAAGTAAGGACTAATTGGGTCTCCCTGTCGGATGCCCCTAGAGGGCTCAAATTCATCCGAAAAAACGCCATTGACAACTTGTTGTTCATGTTAGTTTAGCTGGTTTAGCCCCCCTCCATAGAGATGACACACACTGATTAGTGCAGCACCGCCCCCTTGTGTTTAATTGCTGGCTCCGTCCCTGGAGAGTGAAATGCATCTACGGTCCCCGAAGTTGTTAGCTGTAGTGACCCAACCACTTAAGTTTGACTAAGCATGCTTAACCATAATTTCTTATGGATCATGCATTCCATAATCATGCATTGCCATAACTGCATTTCCATGAAAATAATTGGGAGTTTAAACCTTGGTCATTACCTTTTTCAACTTCATAAAATGTAGAGATCACCTTTCCATGAGATTTATATTTTACTGATGTGTATCTACTGTTATACTGCAGATATCTTAAAAATAATATTTTATCGTCTCAAAACTCAAATCCAAATGCTATTTATGGTTCAATTTTCATGTTTTAACAAAATTCTGGTTGTACTGTTCACGAATTTTTCAACAATTCAAATCAGCTCCGTTTGAGCTGAAATTTTTACAGTATGTCCACAATAGTTTTATATTACTTGCGTAAAAGTTTCAAAATTTTCTGATCTGGTTTGGTTGGCCGAATAATTGAAAACAGAGAGCAGCTTCAGTTTTAGTTTCAGAAAAAGAAGGCAGAGTAGAGAGTGAGCTGTCAGCGTTCAGCAATCCTCTTCCCCGTGGCAGCCAACAGCCGCAGCGCAGGCGGCGCCGTGCTCGCCGTTCGTCGAGTCCCAGGCCATCCTGGTCGTTCCCTTGCCCTAAAAACCATCCCCGGTGCCCTAGCCTCGATTTGCCCTCTTCGCCCGAGCTCCCTTAAACCCTAGATCGAAGCAGCCATGTCGGCGCCATTGCCGCCGGCGAGCCCTCTGAAGGCAAGCTAAGAGGAATCTGACCGCGTCATATCTTGACCCTTTCCTTGCTTCTTCTCAGAGACCTTATTTCCCCCTCTATCGTGCAGCTACCGAGGAGATCGGATGTCATCTTCTTCAACTTCGGTGAGCACTCCGGTGAGGTTTTCGACCGTTCCGGTGAGCCTCTAGTCAAACCACCTTGTCCTTTATCTTCTCGGTACCGTGGTGCACGTTTTTACGCGCATTGCACTTCGTATGGACGCATGCATCGAGCTGCCTCCATGACCGGTCGTCGCTGCCGTGAAGCTTGACGACGCTGCTGCTGTCTCTGCCCTTCTTGTGCGTTCCGACAGCGTCATCTTCCTTATGGTGAGCTCCTTACCATGTTGGTCTGTTCAATGGTCGATTTCATGCTCTGTAGTGCAAGCTGTTGTGTCTGCTGCTGCCATTCGTGTGGCTTCCGTGCACGCTGCTCTGTCTCCGGCGACTCGCCGCTCTCCTCCGGGAACTCTTGTCAATCTTATGCTTGGTATCGAATCTCCTAATCCCCATCCTTCTAACAAAGCAAACGGCGCTCGATTCTGTTGAGTAAATCGCTCGGAATCATCCAGTTTCTGCACCTCTGCTCGAAGTTCAGAACTTCACTGACGAACACCATCTTCTTCCTCTAGTCACGTATCCAAGTTTTGTTCAGTACTTTGTAAACTTGTAAAATTTGTAGAATATTCATACTAGCTCCGTTTTGGGTGATTCAAAATTCTAAATTCGTAACTTTAAAACATCTGTACTATGGTATGACTCTTGTTGCATGATCATATCTGTAAAAGTCCGAGTGGAATATATACCTTAAATAATGATATTTCTTTTATGCAAACTCGTAAATTAAATATCTTGAGCTAGGTAGCTCCAAAAATTTGGTGAATCAAATTTGTAACTTCATAGTTTAACTTGACTTACATATCTATGTTGTTTTTTTACCACTGTCGAATTTATGTGAACCTGCACATATGTAATGGACCATTTAAATCACTATTCTTGCAACGTTGTTTTGCCTTTCACTTGCTCATGATGCACTCATTGTTTTCTCAATATTACCATATCATGTGCAGCATGAAACCAGCATCATGGCATTTTATTTAGTTATGTAAAGAGAATGCATTGTTGTTGAATGAGTGACTTATTTGCCCTCTATTTGGATCTTTTTGCCTCTTCTTGCCATAGGTGATGAGGAGGGTGTGAATTGTGAGGACGACGAGCCAGCATACCATCAGGGTGACAAAGGCAAGCAGCCCTTAGGGTGTATCGAATTTGTTATTCTGAATATGCCATACTTGTGTGCGATGTGGTGATTGTTTGGAGACACTACCCTTGTGTTTCTAATTGGTTGTTTACTACTGTTAATGTTGGTCATTAGCATGAGTAGGAGTTGATTGTGGTAAACTTGGGATTGGCATGCCATTGGGTTGGATGTGATCCTAAGTGAGTGTTTATATTGTTGGGTTGTAAGTATCGATCTATGCTCATTGGGTCTTGGATGGCTTGGGAACTTTAGCATGGCATCAGACTTAGTTGTTTAGCTTTTTGGTGCTGATTTATGACATGATCAGAGAGCGATGTCTCTGGTCATGATAATTAAAATTGCAACTAAAATGAATCGACTTGAGTGGGTACCCTGGTATTTGGTTCTTTATCCCACTCTTGTCAACCTAAAATAAATTAATCTTGACTAACTAATTCACTGAGTCTTGGCATAGTAGCTGCAGTTTTTAGTTGGTATTTCCTTGGTTGGATTTGGTATTTTGGGCATGGTGTCCCTTTAAAAGGACACGGTGTCTCTTTTGTGCGCCATTTTAGCTATTTGGTGCACACCCCGCAAACGAGGAGCCATAACTCTACTTTGGACTTCGACCGCAACCTATGAACCAGGATAATGCTTTCTAGATGCACCCTGGCGTGAACCTAGGGGCAGCTACTTTGTTAGGGTGACGTGTTGTAAAGGTCTTATAGCGGTTCACCATCTTGCCCACTAAAGGAGAGGGTCGGAACAAATGGTGCATTGCTTCGTGAGGGTAATGTTGTACACCCCCTGCAGGGTTAAATCTATTCGAATAGCCGTGTCCACGGTCATGAACATGCTTGGTTATTTCATACTTGGTATAAAAGTCATTCATGGTCAATTGTTGGTATCGGGCTGCATTTATGAAAATGTTGAGCCCCTCATATGCTTTACTCACACAATTGTTATTTTGGGTACTCTAATCAATTATTAGATGTCATTTATCTTGATGTACTCCTGGTTATAATATGTATTGCTTATGGATGTTTACCATCTCTCTGTATACTGTTGGATGTTTACCATATGTATTGCTTATGGTTATAATATGTATTGCTTATGGGTGGATCCAATGATCCTCCTGTTCAGTGGCGGAGGACGAGAAAAAATTGAGGTCGGGCGAACTCCGAGGAAAAAAAAACAATGCAACAAAACTAAAACAGTAAAAAATTGTACAAAACGTGCAATTTACCACGAATATCTCTAAATCTTTCACTAGCAACTGAAACTTAAAAACATCCAAAAACCTGGAATTGAGCACAAATATCGAGCTGCTGTCACTAGCCACTGACAAAAAATATCTCTTCAAATCTGCAAGTGAAAACAGTAAAAACATGAGTAGTTTGCTCATTCCCTGCGCAGTAGGCCCTCCTCAGGCTCCCCGTGCCAGCCCACTAAGGCCCAGTTAGGAAGATGTACAAAGAACAGGCCCACTTAGACTGTTTTTCCTTTTCTTTGCCAGAACGTGTAAAAAAAATAGAGAAATTTGAATATACAAAAGGAAAATGCTAATATATATGTAGTTTTTTGCAAAACTCAAGGTAGGGCGGCTGCCCTACCTTGCCCTAAGGGGAGCTCCGCCATTGCTCCTGTTCCAGGGTTGTGATGTGATGCGTATGAACCTGGAATGAGTGGTTTTTACCATGTTTTCGGGTGGGTTATTTGATGGTACGAATTCTGGACAGTGGGACAAATTCCTGACTTGGTCTGCTCATATTGATGCCTTTGTCAATTGCTTATGTATTCCGTGTTGCTCAAAAATTCCAGAACTATTGGGATATGGACATAGGTGCTTTTACTTGATTATATGATGTATTTTAGAATGGAAACCATGATGGTTTGGGTGGTGGACAAGTGAGTCCAGATCTGAACATTGTTTGATCTAGGAGACCTCATATGCAATTGTCTACTTTTTCCTAAACTTGATTAATATGCATGATACGGAATTAATCTAAAATGAATGAAAGTAAGTCTTGTTGAGTACCTTAAGTACTCACCCTTGCTGTTGAAATCTTTTTGCAGAGGAGAAAACTTCAGTTGGCAGCGATTTGAATATGACGTCGACGAGTAGTTTGGTTCTACCTACTGCAGCTTAGTCCCTTGGGTTTTGGGCGAACTGCAAGGTTGTTATTTTGCAGCCATCTTATGGTATTGTGGATTTATTCCGCTTTGTTTATGTTGATTTGAATTTCTGGTTTGTATCATATATGTAATGTAAAGTTAAACACTAAAACTTGTTCATCCTTGTATCGTGGTGTGCTTGAGCTGTGGTATCAAATCTAGATATGTATGCATGTTGACTGATCCTTGGGAACATGTTTAGCATATCCCAGCTTTTTGTTATGTCGTTGGAGTATTCTTGTGTTGAGTTAGATTCATGGTTGCACTGAACTTATGCTATGATCGTCGGTTATGCCGGTTGAGAGCAAGTTCGTGTTTTATTTACAGTTATGAGCCTAATTCAACATAGGTTTACGCTAATGCATAACTGGGGCTGTCACATTAGCCATGTCCAAAGTAGTCCTTAAACTTGGGATTTGCCTCGGTACAGTCCTGAAAGTTGCTCCACATGTCCATCTATGGTCCTAAATACGAATGACTACCGTATAACGCTGACGTGGCAATAGTACAGGCTCACAATGGTCCTTGAAGTTGCCGACAATGTCGAAAACAATCCTGAACCTCAGGATTTCCATTTTCTTAAAACAATGCAATTTTTTTACATATAAACTTTGTTTGATCACAAAATATAGGTTTGAATGCAGCACGACACACGGACACCGTATAGGTTTTAGTTGCAACGAAAATGGATATATATCAAACTCGATAAAGTATAGGTTTATGATTACTAAATAATAATTTGTGGATATGGGAAATTAATGTATAAGTTGATGGTGTTTTTTATTACCTGAGTTATTCCGTGACTCCAATGATCATAGTAGGATCTTCATGCGTGTTAGAAATATGTCTTGTGCCTCTCTGACGAGGTGTGGACTCGGCAAATCCCTAGGTTATACACCCCGGGTTGATTGAGGGGGAGAGAGTTGAGCGCTGGTGATCACGACGGCTGACAAGCGAGGCGTTTTACCGAGGTTCAGTCTCCCGGAGGATAATACCCTACTTCCTGCTTGTCTGGTTATTGATGGCGAATTGTGGCTACAATGGTGAGATGGCGATCTCACTAGGGTTTGTGGTGGCGGCTATGAGCGTACCCTAGAACGAGGGACCCTCCTAGCCTTTATATGGTAGGCTAGGTCTCGGGTGAACGGTGCTGATGGCACTTACAAGATAGGTATGAACCTCACGACCTAGTCGACTAACTTGGGCCGTACGTGTCCTTGCTGGGCTTTCCTTGGGCTTTTATAGTCTTGGCGTGACCCAGGTACCTTCACCGTGGGATAGCCGAAGGGTAGCCCCACGACAGGAGCCCCCGAGTGCTTGGTCGAATCGTAGAGTCGGGCAAAGGACTCCTTTCGCCTGGGCACGCCTTCGAGTTCCTGAAAGGGACAAGTAAAATTAGTCGACTCCGGCCGTTCAGGGCTTACGGAGGACTCCTTAGTCGAACTGTCGACTGCAGGGTTAAATACTGTGAGTATGGCCTTAGTCGGTGATTTTTCGACTGCTATTGTTCTGAGTCACTCGGGAGCGCGAACAGCGCTCCCGATGGGAGTAGCCCCCGAGATTAAGCTGAATTGCTTGCAATTGAGGTTAAACTCAATTTTTCTTCAGTCGAAAAGCCTGCTCCCGATGGGAGTAAAGAGGGGACTCGACTTGGAGTCGCGACTGGCTTTGTGTGACTTACTGTGTATTCGGCCGGTTTGGCTTACTGTACGAGTTTGTTCAGCACTTGGAGCTTACTGGATGCTCTTGCACTCGAATGAAATGTTCGAGTTTGTTCAGCTCGTTGGCTTACTGTACGAACTTATTCAGCTCTGAGAGCTTACTGAATCTTCTTGCACTCGAATGAACTGTTCGAGTTCTCCATCAGCCCGTTGGCTTACTTCCTACGCCTTCGTGGTTGACGTCAGTGCTGACGTTTTTGACGCACTCTGTGTCCGATGGGACGTGACAGTGCGGTCCCACTGTCAGTATTGACTGGAGAGCGGTTGCCGCTTTTTTCTGACCGTTGGGCGCGAAAATTTCGCGGTGTGATGATGGCGCCTTAATTCCCGTGCGTAGTGGGCGGCGTGGCCGGCGACGGTTGCCCTCTCCGCGCGACACGTGGACGGTCAGACGCTGTTGCGGAGAGTGGTTGCAGCAGGGACGGCCAGGATTGACTGACCGCGCGGTATATAATTTTCACCGCGGCGGTGAACAGTTCATCCATCCCCATTCTGTCATCGTCTCCACTGCTTCTGTTCCGCCATTGTTGCGCTGCGTGCTCTCTGCTCCTTCTCCCCCTACCATGAGCAAGGTCGCGATGAAGAGGGGGAAGCCTGGTTCTGGCGCCGTCGCCACCGCCGAGGCGAGCGTGATGAAGAAGCCCGACGGCGACTGGGTCAAATCGTCGGTGAAGAAGGCCGACCTCGAGGCCCTCCGCGCGCAGGGGCTGCTGCCGCCGGTAGACCAAGCGACGGTGCGCGCTCCTGGGAAAGAGGTATTCCCCTCCCCTCGCGAGGGGAACGCGTTTGCTTCGTGGATTTCCTTCCGCGGGGTTTCGGGTTCCCCCTCCACGATTTCGTCCGTGGTCTCTTGTATGCTTATGGGATTCAGATCCACGATCTGACTCCCAATAGCGTCTTGAGCATCGCGAGCTATTTCGTGCTCTGCGAGTGTTTCCTGGGAATCGCACCCAACTGGCTGCTGTGGAAGTCGCTATTCCTCGTGAGGAGGAACGTGGGGAAGAGCAAGCAGGTGTACCCAGTCGGCGGCTTCGGCATCCAGGTGCGTGGCGACACCTCCTACTTCCAGATGAAGAAGTCCGACTCCGTCCAGGGCTGGCGGAAGAAGTGGTTCTACATCAGGTGCGACCAAGCAGGGCTTCCTGAATTCGCGGCTGATCGCGAGTTGCGGAAGACAAACGCGTGGGCGCACCCGCTGTCGAAGGAGGACAGGGAGGCGACTCAGCCCTTGCTGACGCTACTTCGTGGCCTTCTGAAGAGTCTCGGGCGCGAGACGGGTGGAATTCACCTCATCGCCACCTTCTTCAGGCTTCGGGTGCAGCCGCTGCGCAGTCGCGTCCACCCGATGTGGGCGCGTGAGGATGCTGGCAATGAGCTTGATGATGACGCAGTCGAGTCGAAGGTGAGGAGCATCACTAGTCTCCGAGCCGCTGACCCGTGCAATGTCAAGTGCCCAGTCGAGCCATATGGGCCTAATAATCCTGTGCCTGAGGTGAGCTTCGTTTGCTTTGTTTGTCTTGCGTCTTTTTCTGTCGAATCTTTTTGCTTGACTCAAATGCTTCATTCGCTGACAGGGTCGTTCGGCTATGTCAGTCTTCCTCCGTTGATGGAGAATGGACCTCATGAAGAGGCCGAGTTCCCTGAAGACGAGGTTGATGACGATGAAGTTCCCTCCGCCACCTCTCCGAGTGAAGAGTTGGAGGAGGATGATGAAGATGAGGAGCCGCTGCGGAAGCGGCAGAGGCGAAAGAGTGGCGACTCTGGTTCTGCCTCGTCGCCTGTGAAGGAGGCGGGTGTGAACGAGGAAGAGACGAGCGAGTCCTCTTCGGGCGCTAGGCATCCGAGTGACCTTGCTGATCCTTTGGTCGTGCCTCCACTCGGCTCTGCACCGCCAACCGAGTTCGCGAGGATGGCCTCCGTCTCCCTGGGAAGTGAAGATGATGTTGATGTCGTCAGGTTAGTCGCATAACCAGTGCTTTGTTGTTGTCGAGTGTGCTTCTTCGCTTGCGGGTCCTTGAATTGAGTTTTCTTGTCACAGCGACCGTACTGGCGCTGTTGTTTCCCCTCGTGAGATGGAGTACACTTCTGCTCCCATGATTGAGCAAACTGCGAAGACGACCGGAGAAGAGGCTCAGGCGGGTGACGCTTTGGCCTTGAGGACTTCGACCTCCTCCATGCCGGAGAAAACCGCTGATGCGACTCCGGCTGACGCTGGGCTGCTTGAGCATGTAAGTGTCCTTTGACTCGTTCTGCAAAATCTGTATCGGGTGCGCAACAGCGCTCCCGATGGGAGTAGCCCCCGAAGATGTGCGTAGAATAGTCGGGCGCAGATTGATGTCTTGTGTTTCCCGCAGCCATTTTATCGCCAGCAGGTGGAGGGAGCCGCAGCCTTCGTTCGCATGGAGCAGGAGAGGGATCACTCCGCGCTGCTCTGGAGCAGCGAATAGTGAGTGTGAACCCTTGTGCTCGAGGGGCGCGTCGACTGCCTTTATTGCTAACTTTGCTCCATTGGTCTGTAGGCGAGAAGAGAGCATGAAGACGCGGGTCGCGGAGCTGGAGAAGTCGCTGGGTGAAGCCCAAGAGCGAACAAGCTCGGGATGATCTGGAGAAGACCCAGGTCGACCGCTTGCTCGCACTCGCAGATGTTGTTGGAAGTAAGTATTTCGGCTCAGTGCCTACTTTGCCTTTTTTCGACTCTGACGTCTTACGGGTGTGGATTTCTTTTGATCAGAGACTTGCGGAGGTGCTCCTCCAGAAGGGACTTCCAGCGAGAGTGTCGGCTTGGCGGAGGCTGTTGGCTTCGTCGACCGCGTCTGCGCGTATGCATCGGCAGCGCTGCAGCAGTCGACGGCGGCACTGCAGAAGTCGACGGAGGCCTTAGCGACTGTGCACCGGAATATCTTCCCCAACAAGCCGCCACCAGCTGCTGTTGACGCACTCGCGGCTCCATTCGAAGGCAATTCGAATGTCCTGGCGGACTTCACGCGCGCGCAGACGGTACGCGGCTCAGAGCTCACTTTCCAGCTGCTTCTTGGTCACCAAGTCGTAGGCGATTTTGAGAAGGTTGTCAGCGACTTCCCTCGAAAGCCTGATGGCAAGACCGCGTCCCTTAGCGGGTGAAAACGCAGGCGAGCCAGTTGGCCGTGAAGCTTGTCTCCACCTTCGAGAAGAGGATTGCTAAGATGCCGAGTTGGCTGCTGCTAGGAAGAGCCGGTCCCAGTCGGAGTCTGTAGTGTAGACTTTTTCCTTTTAGGACTATGCTTCTGCTTTTGGGCTTGAGTCTGTAATGCACTTTATATTGTGCGAGTGAACATGCTGATGATGAAATGTGAATTCGCTCCCTCGGGGGTGCAGTCGCCGAGTCTTTTTTGATATCTGGCTTGGATGAATTATGTTGATTCTTTTCCTGGCTTGACGCTGTCAATTCTTGGCAGTCTGATATGGGCGAAGCTCCTGATGTTGCTGGAACGACTGGCGCGGACGATGAGGAGGACACCACTTCGGCTGCGCCTACTCGTCGCCGCCGTCAAGCTCCTCCAGCTCCTGTGCGAAGCGTAAATGACCAGAGAGTGATCACCTTCATGAGGAACAAGGTGTTGAGCTCGAGTCGAAGCTGAAGAGTGCTGAGTTGGAGCTGGAGCGATTGAGGTCGCGGCCCGTTGCGCCGTTCTCCCAGCGCGAAGAGTTTCTGCTTGGCGAGATGGACTTGATCAGTCGACAGCTGCAAGGTTGGCCTTCTAGCGTTTTTGCTTCGGCTTCTGTGTCTTCCTGCTATGCTTAATGCTTGGCCTTGATGCAGATGTGAACTCTGACTGGAAGGCTGAGCAGCTTCGAGTGGACGAGCGAGTAGAGAAAGAGGCCGCCGGTGACTCACCCGAAGCGCGCCAGTTTTGGTCGAACAAATCCAGAGGTAGTGTACTGGCACGAATGCTGGATCGCACCTGGCGGGCTGCTGTGCTCTTGGAAGGTTGCAGAAAAACCCTCTGGCAGATCAACAAGGTGTACTTTCCTCACAACGAGCAGCCGAATGGACTGACTGCGCTTCTGGAGAGGTTCCGTGAAGGCAGTGCGTTGAAGGAAGTCGTGCACACTCAACTTGTTGCCGGGGCGAACGTGGCGTTGGCATACGTTCGATGCACCGGCCTAATCTTCCATTGCACAAGGTGCTTGACGGCTTGCCTGGAGAGGGTGACTACGCCGATGATCAGCAGGTCCAGAGCTTTAGTGAGCACCTTGTAGGGCCACTTGATGCGCCAAAGGGCGAGCCTGTAGAATAAGAGTAGTATACTGCTGTTTACAAGCGTTAGCTTGTAAAAGCAATTTTTCCAAGTGGAAATATGAGTGTATGTATGCCGAGGTGGGGGTAGCCCCCGAGTGAGTAAATTGTATCTTGTAGACTTCAGTAAACCTGTATGGCGCAGCCCCCGAGCGGATCGAGTGCGGCCTAGGCTTTTGAATTAGACATGTGCGGCGCAGCCCCCGAGTGCTTCGAGTGCGGCCGAGGTGTGTCGAGTCAGACCTGTGTGGCGCAGCCCCCGAGTGCGTCGGGTGCGGCCTAGGATATTGACTTGGATCTGTGCGGCGCAGCCCCCGAGTGCTTCGGGTGACGGCCAAGATTTTGCGAGTGACCGTATGCGCAGCCCCCGAGTGCGTCGGGTGCGGCATAGGTTTGACTTAGACCTGTGTGGCGCAGCCCCCGAGTGCTTCTGGTAGCAGCCAAGGATTTCGAGTTGAACCTGTGCGGCGCAGCCCCCGAGTGCGTCAAGTGGCGGCCTAGGTTTGGACTTGGACCTGTGCGGCGCAGCCCGAGTGCTTTTGGTAGCGGCCAAGGATTTCGAGTTGAACCTGTGCGGCGCAGCCCCCGAGTGCGTCGAGTGGCGGCATAGGTTTGGACTTGGACCTGTGCGGCGCAGCCCCCGAGTGCTTCGGGTGGCGGCCAAGGATTTTGGGTTGAACCTGTGCGGTGCAGCCCCTGAGTGCGTCGAGTGGCGGCCTAGGTTTGGAATTGGACCTGTGTGGCGCAGCCCCCGAGTGCTTCGGGTGGCGGCCAGGGATTTCGAGTTGAACCTGTGCGGCGTAGCCCCCGAGTGCATCGGTGGCGGCCTAGGTTTTGACTTAGACCTGTACGGCAGCCCCCGAGTGCTTCGGGTAGCGGCCAAGGTTTTTGAGTTGAACCTGTGCGGCGCAGCCCCCGAGTGCGTCGAGTGGCGGCCTAGGTTTTGACTTAGACCTGTACGGCGCAGCCCCCGAGTGCTTCGGGTGGCGGCCAAGGATTTTGAGTTGAACTTGTGCGGCGCAGCCCCCGAGTGCGTCGAGTGGCGGCCTAGGTTTATGTTGCTTTTTGACTGAAAAAGTAAAGGGGAGAGCTTGTTCCACAAATCACTTCATTGATTTTTGCGAGCAGGCCGCCTCATTAAAACCCTTCCAGTCCCCTCAGGTACCCTGGTAAGGGAAAGAGTGCGTCTGAAACCTGCCGCCTTGACATGTATGCTTTGTTACAACAGGGGAGTCGACTAGGCGTAGAAGCGTCGCAGCTGTGCAACATTCCATGGGTTGTGGCAGACTGTTCCTGTCTTCGAGTCCTTCAGGCAGTAAGCTCCTCCGCCGATTGCTTCTGTCACAATGTATGGGCCCTCCCATGGGGAGGCGAGCTTGTGCACCTTCTTCTGCTTGAGGCGAAGGACAAGGTCGCCAGGGACGAACGCTCTTGGCCGCAGTCGCCGTCCGTGGTAGTTGCGCAGGTCCTGCTGGTACACGGCTGAGCGGGTGAGGGCGATGTCGCGTGCTTCGTCCAGGGTGTCCATGTCATCCTCGAGTGCTTCTTCTGCGTCAGACTCGTCGTAGGCCACCACTCGAGGTGCGTCGAACTTGATGTCGCAGGGCATGACCGCCTCCGCACCATAAACCATGAAGACTGGCGTGTACTGGGTTGATCTGTTCGGTGTTGTGCGTAGACTCCAAAGCACATATGGCAGCTCTTCGACCCAGGCGCCTGCGGCGCGCCTCAATGGTACTCGTAGGCGCTTCTTGATTCCTTTGCAGACTAGGCCGTTGGCCTTTTCGACTTGCCCAATGGATTGCGGGTGCGAGACAGATGCATAGTTGAGCTTGATGCCTTGCTCGGAGCAAAAGTCCTTGAACTCTTTGGCTGTGAAATTCGTGCCATTGTCGGTGATGATGCTGTTTGGCACCCCGAACCGGAAGATGATGGACCTGATGAAGTTGACTGCTGAGGATGCAGTCGAACTTGTGATGGGCACGGCTTCGATCCATTTGGTGAACTTGTCGACTGCTACCAGGAGGTGAGTGTGCCCCCCTGGTGAGGATTTCTTGAGTGGACCTACCATGTCGAGCCCCCACTGAGCGAAGGGCCAGGCGAGTGGTATGGTCTTTAGTGCCGATGCTGGCGCGTGCGGCTTGTTGGCGAACTCCTGGCAGCCGAGACACTTCTTCACGAGTTCTTCGGCATCTTGCATTGCGGTGGGCCAGTAGAACCCGGCTCGCAGGGCTTTGGCTACCAAGGCACGACTGCTGGCGTGATGCCCGCAGGTGCCTGTGTGAATTTCGAGCAGGATGGCTTGACCGTCGACTGGATCAACGCACCTTTGCAGGACTCCTGAGATGCTTCGCTTGTATAGCTCCCCTTGATGATGGTGAAGCCTTTCGAGCGGCGAATAATGCGCTTGGCTTCGACTGAGTTGACTGGCAGTCTCTGGTGCAGCATGTACGCCAGATATGGGCTCGTCCAGGTGGGCTCGATTAGCAGAACCTCCGTTGGCTCCTTCTCTTTGCCTGGCGGGTCGGCGGTGCTCGTTGATGGTGTGGAGGATCCGGGCGTGGGTCGAAGTTTGACAGACCGCTTCGTGATGCGCTCAAGGAAGACGCCAGGTGGTACCTGCACCTTGTCTGAGCCCAGGTTGGCGAGGGCGTCGGCTTCCTCGTTGCTTTCGCGGCCGATGTACCGTAACTCGCAGCCGTCGAAGGTGCCCTCCAGCTGGTTGTACAGGTCTCTGTAGGCGATCATGTTGTCGGCGATGGCGTCACAGGCCTTCATGGTTTGCTGCACGACGAGGTAGGAGTCACCGTAGATCATGAGGTGAGTGGCGCCGCAGTTCTTGGCCATCCGCATGCCATGGATTAGGGCCTCGTACTCAGCCTCATTGTTGAAGGGTGTTGGGAAGTCCATCTGTAGCACGTACTTCAGCTTGTCGCCTTTGGGGGAAATGAGGATGACTCCTGCCCCGACTGATCTGAACTTTTTGGAGCCGTCGAAGTACATTGTCCATGCGTTGGACAGGTCGGGGACATCTGGCAGCTGGGCCTCTATCCACTCGGTGGTGAATTCTGGGAGCACTTGGGCCTTGATTGACTTCGGGTGAGCGTATTTCAGCCCCCAGGGTCCTAGCTCGACGACCCACTTAGCGACTCGTCCTGTCGCGCATTGGTTGGTCAGGATGTCAGAGAGCCCGGAGGAGCTTACCACCGTGATCGGGTGCTCGGAGAAGTAATGGATTACTTTCCTTGAAGTCATGAAAACTCCGTAGGCCAGCTTCTGGTAGTGCGGGTAGCGCTGCTTGGACAGGGTCAACACCTCGCTGAGGTAGTAGACAGGTCTCTGGACAGAGTGGTTGTGCCCTTCTTCTTCTCGTTCGACTACGAGTACCGTACTGACTACCCTGTTCGTGGCTGACACGTAGAGGTAGAGCGGCTCGTTGTCCAGTGGTGCCACCAGTACTGGGGAAGTCGTCAGGATGAGGATCGACCTAGGCAACCAAGGTTGTTTAGCTACAAGAGAATTTTATGCTTCCATAACAAATATCAGGTGTACCATATTTTAATCCCTTCTACATTTACTATACGAAACAAAGCAGAACTACTACTTTGCTTGAATAATATTTGTAGGCATCACAAGAACAACATGACAAGCGCCCCATTAATGAACAAGGAGCAACTAGTACGCGGGCTAGATAAATTCACTGCCAAGAACAAATATGCATTCTTTGACTGGAAAGAATTATTGAGCCATGTCAATGATCAGGTGAACGCATATACTTTGGTTTCACTATTTTCTATGACAAAAGAGGCAGAGCTACTACTTGAGTTAAATTTATGCAGGCCCCTTGATGATGATCAACGCCAACTAAAAGTCAAGATGAAAAGGAACTCAAGATCCATGTTGCTTGCCATTGATCACAATAAGAAGAACACTTCAAGAATGAAGAAACGAAGATTAGCAAGGTGCCCCAATCAGCAAACGTCACATTAACATCTCCAGATTTCGTCACTTATATTGCTGGACAATGGCACTCCAACATGGACATGTCTAGCATGTTTGGAGGGTCATACTGGACATGAAATCAAGTCTACTTTCCAGCAAAACAAACTGTGCATCATTTGAAGACCCAAGTCAAAAGATATGTGATTTCCAATGCAAAGCTGTCAAGACATTTATTGCTGCGCGAGGCTCCACACTTCTGCTCCCCAACCAACCAAGTAACCACGAAATTGAGCCTCATTTTCATGCTGGTTTCACACCTAAGCTAGGAGGGATGTTCCTAGTATAAGTACCCCTTTCCCCACTTCAACTACAACTCTTTGGCAATTTGTTTTCAGCATAGGTTAGCTAAGTGCAACCAGAATATTGTTTGAGAGTTCACTTCCTCCTTAGCTCTTGTAAACTTGCCTTGTGAGAGGGTAAACTCACTTTGTGATTTACAATAGCAGCCATTGAGGCGGCGACCAGTTCGTGCTTCCAACTTCGTGCGTGGTTGTGTGGATTGTAAACTGAGAGTGTGGTTGGGCGAATACTTGTTGCTGGTTGTTGCATTGCAATAGTTAGCTTCGGTTTTGTCAGGTTGCACTACTTCTCCATTACCCGACAACGTTGTTGGCTGGGATCGAGGGTTTCCTTCGTACCCTTCAGGTGGCGTTGTTTCGTTCTTCAAGCAGATCCTCCGTGAAGATCGGGCACCCCCGCATCATCTTGGTATCAGAGCCTTGATTGACACGGTAGGATCTTGTATCCCTTGTTTAGTTTTAGTTGTTTTCAATCCTACAGTCCAGAAAAAGCCCCACAAAAATATTTCCCTTTACCTAGAGACTTTTGCAGCCTTAGATCTGTTGTTTTGGTGAGTTTTATCAGGTTCTTGTCCATTAGATCTTTTGTTTTAGTTGCTGAGTGTTTCCCCATCCATTCTGTTCTTTTGTGTTCATTTTCGTCCAGAAATTTCAGATCTGTATCCTCTACGAAATCGTGTTTATCTTTCAAATCCGGAGTCCGTTTTAGTGTTCTTGTGCTTTTCGGAAAGATCTCTTCGTGCTCCATCCATCCATCCTCGTTGCATCTGTTATCACTTTGTTTCGATCCACAAAAATTAGATCTGTTCGTGGTTGTTTGCTGCCAAAGTTTCAGCTCCTGTTTTAGTTGTTGAGTTCTTCCATTGCAACAAAAAAAAAATCGTGAAGTTCCACCAAGTTTGTGTGTTCAGATCAAAGTCCCCTGTTGAAAAAGTTTGTCAAAAAAAAAGAGAAAAAAAGGACAGAAAGAAATAAAGAAGAGAAAATCTGGGACTGATCTTCACTTATATCTTGAGAAATCCTTGTTTATGTGGTGTGAGCTGAAACACTAGTCAAGTGTGTATCATCCAAAAATTCTTGCTGCTGCAAATCTTATTCATTGGTGTGTGTTCTTGTTCTACACTTATATCCTATTCAGCAACTAAGGCATTCGAATCTTGTGTGGATGATTACTTGGTTTAACAAGAACTAGACTGCAGATTAGTGTGTTGTTTTCCACATATATACCCTGCCCAAAGCTCCACAAAACGGCCCCTGCATGTGCAACCCTAGACTTGTATTAGCTTAATTATCTCTCTTTGTATAACAACCACCGGCACCACAGTTGAGCACGATTTTGTTCTCACTTGGAAGTTGCAAGAGCTTTGGTTGGTAAGAGAGGGTGAGATTGAGTGTTTCAGATTTTTTTCCCACATATCCAAACACAATGTAGAAATACTTGTTTGTGCAACTAACTATGGCAGGTCACGAGTATGTTGAGCTTACCTTCTATGGAAGTGATGATCCAGAAGAGTACCTTGAATGGGTACAAAACATGGAGTTAGAGTTGAAGAAATTTTCTGAAACCAAACAAGTGCTTCGAGCAACCCTGGAGTTTGATGAGTATGCTAGCAAGTGGTGGAAGTGTCACCACAAAAGGCGTGCTGTCAAAACATGGAACGATCTGAAAGTCATCATGAGGAAAGAGTTTGTACCTCGTTCTTATGAGAATGATCTGCTCGAATACATGAAGAGCATTAGACAAGGTTTCAGATCTGTTAGAGCATATTATGATGAGCTGAAGACTGCAATGCGTCGCGCCAATATTTTGGATGCATCAACAACAAGGGCGTATTTCAAGAGAGGGTTGAATCTTGATGTTGCTGCTACTGTTCGTTTGAAATATGATGGTAGTATGCAAGACCTTGTGACATATGCCATAAAAGAAGAAAAGAGGATTCAGAAACAGCGTGCACCTAAGTTCAGATTGGATATGCAGAACCGGTCAGGAGCACCATGTTTGAAGAAGCTAAGTTGTGAGATGATAGAGCATGACTCAATGGCTGTCGTGGAAGATATTCGAGATGGGAGAAGGTTAGTTGAAGTACAGAAGAGTGGGGTCCATGTTGAAAACACCACTCTTGGACAAACTTCTGTTATGAAGAATGCACATCAAAACCCATGTGAGAATGAGAGCCACATAGCCAAGGTGAATGAGAGTGACATTCTAGAGAGTGAGTTGTGTGATTCCACCAAATGTGAGGCCGAGAGCATAAAAAGTGAGAGCTCAAGAGATACACAAAATAGTTTGAGAGATGATACAAAAGTGAGGACTTTGCTAACACTAACCTAATCATTTCTACTATTGGTGTTATTTCTTGCAATGTACAGGTTGGCTTTGAAGAAAGGGAGATAAGTGCTACTCTTTTAGCACAAACCCCAAAGGAAAAAGATGAGAAGCCGACTTCAGGAGGAGAGAACAAGCAATGCAATAAGATAGTCACAATACAGAAAGATAATAGTTGTGAGTATAACCGCGCTGTTGTTTCCCCTTCTAAAATTTCTCATTCCTCCACGATGCACGACATATCAAATGGCATGATTGCCTCTCATTTTGATAATGTGAAATTATTTACCCATGAGGAAATGCTTGATAGAATAGATCCTGCCCATGTTTTATGTTATGTCATGTTTGCTGAACCTATTCATTTGAAATCTGCTATCAAGAGCATTTGTGAACTCACAAATTTTGACTATCTAATTAAAGGAAACACCTTATGTTATAAATTTCACTTAATTGGAAATTATGATGTGCAAAGAAAATTTATCGTGCACGGCATATGCATTACTTGTGATCAACTTTCTGCCTTAAAAGCTCTTGTCTTGCCCCAATACCATTGTGTGCACAATTCTGCTGCATGTGAAACGAATATGAATGTTGATATTTATGCTAGTTGGCATGATATGAATAATTCTGCTATTACCCTCACTAATATTTTCAACCGTAGTTGCAACTTTTATGATCACAAAACTTCGGACTTGTTGATTTTTCAATGGGGTGGTCCCTTGAATACAACAACTTGCTGCCATGAAAACTATTGTTGTGAAATTTGGGAGGAACAAAAAGAACAGAACAATAAAATGTGTGACATCTACATCTACCATGCATATACCTTGTTTCTTTCCATTAGTGGAGCTACAGGATATCAAAAACCGAGGACGGTTTTTCTTGAAGAAAGGGAGGATGATGAGGATCGACCTAGGCAACCAAGGTTGTTTAGCTACAAGAGAATTTTATGCTTCCATAACAAATATCAGGTGCACCATATTTTAATCCCTTCTACATTTACTATACGAAACAAAGCAGAACTACTACTTTGCTTGAATAATATTTGTAGGCATCACAAGAACAACATGACAAGCGCGCCATTAATGAACAAGGAGCAACTAGTACGTGGGCTAGATAAATTCACTACCAAGAACAAATATGCATTCTTTGACTGGAAAGAATTATTGAGCCTTGTCAATGATCAGGTGAACGCATATACTTTGGTTTCACTATTTTCTATGACAAAAGAGGCAGAGCTACTACTTGAGTTAAATTTATGCAGGCCCCTTGATGATGATCAATGCCAACTAAAAGTCAAGATGAAAAGGAACTCAAGATCCATGTTGCTTGCCATTGATCACAATAAGAAGAACACTTCAAGAATGAAGAAACGAAGATTAGCAAGGTGCCCCAATCAGCAAACGTCACATTAACATCTCCAGATTTCGTCACTTATATTGCTGGACAATGGCACTCCAACATGGACGTGTCTAGCACGGTTGGAGGGTCATACTGGACAGGAAATCAAGTCTACTTTCCAGCAAAACAAACGGTGCATCATTTGAAGACCCAAGTCAAAAGATATGTGATTTCCAATGCAAAGCTGTCAAGACATTTATTGCTGCGCGAGGCTCCACACTTCTGCTCCCCAACCACCCAAGTAACCATGAAATTGAGCCTCATTTTCGTGCTGGTTTCACACCTAAGCTAGGAGGGATGTTCCTAGTATAAGTACCCATTTCCCCACTTCAACTACAACTCTTTGGCAATTTGTTTTCAGCATAGGTTAGCTAAGTGCAACCAGAATATTGTTTGAGAGTTCACTTCCTCCTTAGCTCTTGTAAACTTGCCTTGTGAGAGGGTAAACTCACTTTGTGATTTACAACAGCAGCCGTTGAGGCGGCGACCAGTTCGTGCTTCCAACTTCGTGCGTGGTTGTGTGGATTGGAAACTGAGAGTGTGGTTGGGCGAATACTTGTTGCTGGTTGTTGCATTGCAATAGTTAGCTTCGGTTTTGTCAGGTTGCACTACTTCAAGCAGATCCTCCGTGAAGATCGGGCACCCCCGCATCACGAGGTACCCGAGTAGTTCTCCGGCTGGCACGCCGAAGACGCACTTGTCTGGGTTCAGCTTGATCTGGTACTCGTCGAGGGCAGCGAAGACCTTGCGGAGGTCGGCGATGAGGGTGTCCTCCTTGCGGGTGGTGACGACGATGTCGTCGACGTAGACTTGCACTATCTGTCCGATGAGCCCTTTGAGGCATGCTTGCATTGTGCGCTGGTACGTGGCACCAGCGTTCTTCAACCCGAAGGGCATCATCTGGTAGCAGAAAACGCCGTCGGGTGTGATGAATGCTGTCTTTTCCTCATCGTCGACGTTCAGTCTGATCTGCTGGTAACCTGAGTAGGCGTCCAGGAAGGACAGGCGTTCACAGCCTGCAGTCGAGTCGATGATCTGGTCTATCCGCGGGAGCGGGAAATGGTCCTTGGGGCAGCATTTGTTGATGGCGGTGAAGTCGACGCACATGCGGAGTTTCTTCGTCTTCTTCTTCTCCACTAGGACTGGGTTGGCGACCCAGTCCGAGTCCTTGATCTCTCGGATGAACTTGGCATTTAGCAATCGATCGATTTCTCTGCCGATTTCGTCTCGCTTGGGCCCGGAAAAGCGTCGCATGGCCTGTTTGACGGGTCTGACGTCCTTGTGGACCTTTAAGGAGTGCTCGACGAGGTTCCTGGGTATTCCTGGCATGTCAGAGGGTTGCCATGCGAAGATTCTCCAGTTCTCACGTAGAAACTCGACGAGCGCGCCTTCCTATGCGGGAGTCAGACTCGACGATACTTTGACCGTCTTGCTGGCGTCAGTCGGGTGGACCTGATGGGTCGTTGTGTCGTCAGCCGCATTGAAGGCAGCGTCCTTGGCTGGTTTCTTGCGGGCTGGGAAGATGGTCTTGTCGTTGTCGACTGCCATTGCCTCGAAGTGCTCTTCGACTCCGAAGAATTCGGAGATCTTGCTGAACTCGCGATCGCAGCTGTTGGAGCGGTCGAAGTCGCCAAGCACCGTGATGACGCCCTTGGGTCCAGGCATCTTGAGCATGAGGTAGGCGTAGTGAGGTATCGCCATGAATCTGGCAAAGGTTGGGCGCCCGAGTATCGTGTGGTACTGCGACTTCCAGTCGACTACCTCGAAGTCGATCGACTCCCTCTTGAAGTTTTCGGGTGTGCCGAATATGACGTCGAGTGTGATCGTTCCCATGGGCGTGACTGCTTGCCCTGGTACTATGCCATGGAAGGTGGTCTCTGATGCCGCCAAGTCCGTCGTTGGCCTATTTATCCTTCTGAGGGTGTCGGCAAAGATGATGTTAATGCCACTGCCTCCGTCCATAAACACCTTTTTCAGGGTGTAATCTCCGATCAGAGCTTCGACTACCAGAGTGGCGTGACCGGGTCGTGGTACTGCAGGCGGGTGATCTGCTCTGGAGAAGGTGATTGGTGTTTCTGATCCTCTCAGGTAGTCTGGCACCGCGGGTGGACATGTGATGGCTTGGAAGACTTGGCGGGTGATGAGCTTCTGAGCCTGTTTGAGGGGCGTCCCTTCTGTATCATGTTGAGTTGTCCGCGTGCCGCTGGATATGCGTCATGGACCACTGGTGGGGCTTCATGCTGCGGCTGTTGCTGCTGCTGCAGGAAGGCTCCCGCAGCCTGCGGTGGATTAGCGACTACGGGTGGGGGTGCTGCCTGGATGGCCAGTTGCGCGAGTGGCTGTGCTGCGGGTGCTGGAGTGACTATCTTCTGCATGGCCTCATATATTTTGCGTGCCTTTCGACAGTCCTTCAACAGGTGGTTGGATCCCCACTTGCCCGTTTCCGGGTTCCTGAACATGTGGTGTCTGCAGGGTTGTTCCAGCTCTTCCGCTGGGCTTAGTGTGCGTTTCTGCCACTCACGTTTGTGGCCTCCGTCGTGCGGTAGCTGCTGCCGCCGCTTCGGTTGTATTGACCCTGGCTGTATTGGTGACTCTGGTCACCGCCGCTTCGACTGTACTGTGCATGGCTATACTGGCGACTGCTGTCGCGCGCTTCATCCTCACGGGGGGTTTGGAATCCTGCCGCTACTAGCTCGATTGAGTCGTTGCTGTTGTAACGCGGCTTCTTCTTGTGGCGTCCTTCTCGCCAGTTGCTTGGTCCGGCTTCGTCCTTCGGGGAGTAGTGTGAACTATTGCGGACCGAGTCCTCTCTGTCTGCCCATTGGTTTGCTATCTTCATGACCTCGATCATTTTTCGGCCGGAGCCTACCAAACTCCTCGCGGAGGTCGCGGCGGGAGACGTCGTGCATGAAGGCGTCCATCACTCGGTCCTCCGAGGCGGTCTCCATGGTGTTGCGGAGCAGGTCCAACGCTGGATGTATGACCGGAGCGGCTCGTCTCGTCCTTGCTTGCATGCTTGTAGCTCGACGAACGTCGTCGGTCTCGAGTACGTCCCCAGGAAGGATTTAACGAAGGCCTCCGCAAACTCGTCCCACGTCCTGAAGGCGTTCTTGGGTTGAGTGTTGAGCCACGCGTGCAGAGCCTGTGAGCATCAGCTGGATGTACTGCATGGCCGTAGTCGAAGTGCCGCCCTGGCAGCTGCAGGCTATGAGGTAGTCTTCTAGCCAGAGTCTCGGGTCCTGCTTCCCGTCGTACTTGACTGCTTCTGCCGAGCTTGAAGCCCTTGGGCATTCTTGTGTCGCGTATGTTGAAGCTGAAGCATGCGGCGCCGCACGGCTCGTAGTCGCCGTCGTTGCGGTCGTAGTCGAGGTTGGACGTGCTGACCGGCCGCTGGGTGCGGCTGCGGTCTACCGTCCTTTGTGTGATGACGTTGCGGAGGTCTTCGCCTGGCTGTGGCTGTCGCAGTTGTCTTGCCGCGGGGTGCGAGTGCTGCGGGCTCGCGGTCGCGGCGATCTCGATCTTCTCGCGCTTTTTCCGTTGGCGCCTTGTTTATCAGTGCGTCTTCGAGTGTCTTGATAGACATGATCTGCTGCTTGTGGAGGAGAGCGCGCGAGTCGCCCTCAGGCGGCTGTGTCAGTCGCAGGTATGTTTCGACCGCCATGAGTGCGGCTCCGGGTGTTTTGGGGATGGGTATCCCGTCTGCGTCTTCTATGTATGATGACTCGAGGTTGCGAGTGACTAGCGCGGTCGGCCTCCGTCATCAGAGGCACGCGGGCTCTGTGGCGCCTTGCTCCTTGTGAGACCTCTGTTGAGGCAGTGAACGAGTAAGCGGCCCTCCTGGCGCTCGACGCGTCAGCCTCGTCCTTGCGTCGAAGTAGCTCGGCCTTCTCTGCGCGGAGTCGTTCGCCTTCCTTCCGTAGCAGGTACTGGACCGCCATAAGGTCCCCGGGGTGCGTCCGGTGGGGGTACGTGCCTTCCTCGACGTGCTTCAGGGCTTTGATTGCCATGTCGCGGGTGATGGTGAGTCGCGTCACCTGGTCCGGCATGACCACTCCAGTGGGTATGCGGGTTCGCCGTCGTTGCCCTGCGGCCTCTGGCCGATCATGAAGACTTGCGGGGGTAGATCTGGGCAGCGGGATGGACGCTGCCACTGCTGCTTCCTTCGTCCGAGCCGTGCTCGGAGTCGAAAATGGCCGCAACCGTGGTGGGTACCACAGTCGCTGCCGCGGCTTCTTTCTTGGTTCCGCGATTTTTGCCGCGGACACGAGCGATGTCGTCGTCATTGATGCAAGCGTGGTTGGCTCGGTGAAGACCTTGCGGGTCGTAGAGATGCGAGTGGCACGGACGAGGACGGCGTGACCTTGGTCATCTGCGAAGATGTGGTCGACGCAGTCGAAGCTGATGCAGATCTTGGTCTTGCCAACGACGCGATCGAGGTAGTCGGAGTAGACTCGATCTGCGCGGTGGTCGCCGAAGTGGTCGATGTAGTCGACGCAGATGCGATCTTCTCAGCAGTCGAAGATGCGATCTCCACAGTCGCACGGGCGCGATCTCCGCAGCAGGCGGCGGCACGGATGGCGCAGTCGCGGCAGATGCGGGTGCCACCACCGCGGTGGTGCGATCGCCGTGGATCTGAGTACTCCACAGCTGTCTACGAAGTAGTGCATGGTACCGAAGGTGAGGCACATACCTACATGCAGATCGGCGTACACCGAGTGGTGGGCCGGCGGGTGGAAGGTGTACTCGAAGGAGCCGAAGAGATTGGCTCCTTGATGCAGACGTCGGTCTTCAAAGTCGATGGAGCCGGTGCGACCATGGTTCCAGCTCGTTCTTTCCCATAGACGGCGCCAATTGACGAGGTGTGGACTCGGCAAATCCCTGGGTTATACACCCCGGGTTGATTGAGGGGGAGAGAGTTGAGCGCTGGTGATCACGACGGCTGACAAGCGAGGCGTTTTACCCAGGTTCAGGCTCCCGGAGGATAATACCCTACTTCCTGCTTGTCTGGTTATTGATGGCGAATTGTGGCTACAATGGTGAGATGGCGATCTCGCTAGGGTTTGTGGTGGCGGCTATGAGCGTACCCTAGAACGAGGGACCCTCCTAGCCTTTATATGGTAGGCTAGGTCTCGGGTGAACGGTGCTGATGGCACTTACAAGATAGGTATGAACCTCACGACCTAGTCGACTAACTTGGGCCGTACGTGTCCTTGCTGGGCTTTCCTTGGGCTTTTATAGTCTTGGTGTGACCCAGGTACCTTCACCATGGGATAGCCGAAGGGTAGCCCCACGACACTCTCGATTTTCGCATAATTTTTTAGTCATGCCAGCTCATAGGAAACTATTGTAGGATCTTCATGCGGAGCAACTTTCAGGACCGCAACGAGACAAATTTTGAGTTTATGGACTGTTTAGGACATAGGCAACACAGTAGATGCATTTCACTCGTCCCTGGATGACGTGCAGGTAGTCAGAGTTTTTTTTTTTGCCCTCTGCAGGTAGTCAGAGTTGATGTCGGGGATATAACCCCGGGTACCCCAAAGTTATGTGGTGTTGTGTCGGTAACCGAAGCAAGAAACAATAAATAATCAAATAAGAGATGAAAGAAAAAGCAAAAGAGAGCGTCCTGGGCCGAATTTGACCTGACCGGCATGGTGCACCTGGGCTGAGCTTCGCAAGCGACCCGGATTGGGCCGAGTTAGGTGTAACTCGGTTGGGCCAAGGCTGCTATCTCCGGATCAAGCGGGCCACCAGTTCGGCTGGGCCGAATCCTCCCCAACCGCCTCGCCCCGGAGCCCGTCATCATCGACCTCGCCCTGGCCGGATCCGCGCCGCCCCGGTCAGCTCCATCCTCGCGCTCGCCCCGGAGTACGCCGTCCTCGCCCTGGAGATCGAGCACGCCGTCCTTGCCCTGGAGATCAAGCTCGTCAACCTCGTCCCGGAGATCAACCGCACCTCGACCCGGCCGTGCTCCGCCCGAGATCCGCCCCGGTCACCTCCGACCTTGCTTCCCAGCCGTCCTCAACCCCGGCCTCGACCTCGCCGCATCTCCCCGTCGTCCTCGACCCAGATGGCTGACTCCGGACCCAGCCGACATCAACACCTCGGCTGGCCCTTCAGCACTCCGGATCGAGTTTCCTTCAAGCACCTCGGCTAGGCCAAGATCATCCGAGCCTCGACCGGGGCAAGCCAAGGACCAAGACCCGGGTGGCACACTTCGGCAGCTACCTCTCTAGTCCGATTCTTCGTTACCTCGACTGGACCAGACACTACACCAACCGACGTCTCCACCAACTCTACTTCAACCGAGGCTTTCCGAACCGAGTCATCCCAGGAGCGACCTCGTCCAGTACAAGATGCTCTGTCACCCCCGGAGATACCGGAGACAAGTACTAGGTGACAAAGGTGAAGACACACATGCATGGCTACAGTGGCATGGACGTGACAACAGTACACCTCCATGACGCAGCTACAGTGTTGACAAGACCGCATTGGTCACATCAACTACAGTGTAAAGTGAACAGTGCATATTGTCTCCTTGTCTGCTTGTTGTCCCCTGGGCTTCCCTTTATAAGGAGCACCAGGGGGAGTACTCTGAGGGAGACACGCGGGTACGCGCAGCCAGAGGCTCTTCTCCCTTGCTCCTTCTTCTTTCTAGAGCTCCCCACCTTTGTTGGATCAAACAGCTCGAGGAGCATTTGTAGCCCCCCGTATGCAAAGAGGAGAATACACCAAGTAGGTTAGTGCTGCAGTAGGGGTTTTACCTCCTCACGAGGGCCCTGAAGCAGGGTACATCATGTGTGCTTTGTGTTCTTGGTTCTTCGTTCTTGTTCTTGTAGTGTCCTTCGTGTGTTCTTCGTGTGCGACTCCATCGCGCAATCCCTCCCCGAATCGACAAGCATCCATTCGACCCCATCTGCGTGTTCCCACCACTACAGTTGATCACGACACGGTTGCACCCCATCTGATAACAACTATGCCGTGGAGTCGATGGTTGATGCTTGAGAGTGAAGTGGAAGCTGCTTATTGTCACATAATGTATCTGAGGACTGGATCACGGGTCCCACCCCCGTGACAATCCATGAAATCGTGATCACCCAAACCGCCGTTATCGCATTTCGCCGCCACCGCAGAACCCCGCCGCGCCGTCTCCTCCACACTTCGCCGCCACACCCTCGACCCCGCTCCGGCCACCCATCCATGGAGATCTCGCTGGACGCGCTGCTGGGCGCGCAGCGGGACCTGGCCGACCGCCTCGCGCAGGGCGTCTCGGGCCTCCTCCTCCACGTCCACCCGCTGCCGCACAAGCTCCCCATCCCCTTCGACATCGACCTCCCCTTCGTTGGCGGCGGGGGCGTCGACCTCCCGGCGGCCGCCGTAGCCTCGTTCGTGGAGATCGGGGACCGCCTCGGCCAGGCGGGCTCCGGGCTCGGCGCGTCCGTCGGCGGCGCCGTGCAGCACCTGTCGCGGCAGATTCCCCCTTTACCATTCCGGAGGTGGGACGAGGTTGCGCCGCCACCCGCGGCCTTGGACGGGGCGCTCGCTGCGGAGAGGGCTGCCGGCGGCGGGGTAACTTTGGAGAGGGCCGTCGGAGACAGGGACCCCCTCGAGGTGGCGGCTGCTGCTGCCGCGGCGGCCACTGGGAGTGCCGCTGCAGTTAATGGGAGAGGGGTTGGGGCTGGCGGCGCGGATGAGTCTGATGAAGAGGATGACGAGCTCGGATTTGTGATTGGGACTTTGGGGAGATTTAAGAAGCCTCAGGTACAGATGCTCCATTTGCATCTTAATTGATGGAGTATGTTCTGTCCTATGCGCACACATACTTGTTAGATGCTGCTTGGAAGTTAGATGATGGCACGATAGATATTATAAGAGTAAATATGTTTGAATATAGAGAAATAATTTCTTAGATGCATGACTGATTCAGGTTGGTGATGTAACTGTTTGTGTTTTCACTGTTAAAAATAGTCAAGACCTAGATGTCTCCCGTTAGCAGTTGTGTTGGCCGATTCTGATTGTGCAGTTTTCTGTTGCTGCAGCTGTTTGTGTCCATTGTTGGAAATAATCAAGACTTAGCCATGTCCTGTTAGGTGTCGTCTTGGTTGAATCTGATTGTGCCTTGTCTGAGTCCAACCTAACTATGTATTAATTGCCATGTACGGCCTGGATACGATGAGTCTGTGTACGAGTGTGTGTCGTCTAGCTTGACTTTGTATATATATATACACATGCAGGTTGTAACCTTCCGTAGGATAGAAATAAAGAGAAAACGAGGCGAGTGAGGCGCCTTTGGAAAAATATGCGTATCTTCTGTATCGTGTCTGATAGGAGTTGCCTTTGTTGATTCTGATTGTGCCTTGTCCGTGTCCTACCTAACTACGTCTTAGGTGCCATGTACGGCTTGGACAAGGCGATTCTGGGTATGAATGTGTATTATTTAGCTTGATTCTGTATATAAGCGCATGCAGGTTGTAATCTTGTGTAAGATTTGTGACAAAGAAATAAAGGGAAAAGAGGTCACATGATTCGCGAAATATGCCTAATCATATTTGGGTGAGCAACTGTTGAGCTAAAAGCTAACATTTTTCTTAAATTTAAATTGTTGAGATGAGTTTGCATGTGATTTGATAGATTGTGGCTCTATGCTTGTTAATCAGTTGTACACGCGGTTCAGATATCCTTTCCGCCATACCAAAGGTTGTACCCTGTTTTCTCCAGATGTATGATGGATTCCTCTACAGGTTTGAAGCATCCAATTGTACTGGGTGTACGATTGGTGGAAGTGGAACGGTGAAATGCATTCGATATGCTCAATAACAAATCCTTACCCCTGTAATTGTGATGATGCAGGGGAAGGTAAATGTCTCGGCAACATACAATACGAGGCACCAAACTGTTGATGGTTCAGTAGTTGCTAGTGGAGAAATCTGGAGGTTTGAGTCATCACGAGGTGGTTCAACTTATGGAAATAACAGTGGCCCTCCTTTCCTTATTCAACTGGGCCCGATAATTTTTGTCCAAGACTCTACACTTCTTTTTCCTATTAATCTGTCAAAGCAACACCTTATTTGGTATGGTTATGATCGTAAGGTACTTTTCTTTCTCTCAATATATGTTGCATGTGTTCATTACTTGCTCTTTATCATTGACACAATTGATGAAAACAGTGTATCATTTGCTTTTTTCTTTTCTTCTTATGAACGATTATCTCTCAAGCTGCATATACAGTTTAGGCTAAATGTGAAGTATACCGTAAGAAGGCTAATAGTATGCAGACTATCTACTTCAAACTGAATGCGCTTTTTTACTAGCTGATTGTTCATGCAATCATCACATTATAGAGAACAAGTAGGGAATGCTCATCTTCCTTTATACTAATTCTTTGCGATTTTTGTTCGGTTGGCTAGTCTGATTTTGGACTTCTATGTGGAAGCTTCAATTTGTAATGTCTTACTCCTAGCTTCCTGAAATTCCGTTTTACCATCCTGCTCAATACTAGCTTAAGATGTGAAAATGTTGGTTCTAAAACACATCAACATATTTCTGTATTCAGATCCATAAAAATGGTGTAAATGCTGTATGATTAGGAAAAGAATAGCAATAGCTGAATGATGGTGCGCAATATCGGTTAGCCATAGACCACCGGTTACTGGATCTAGTCAGAATTTCTGCGTATCTGGGCCAATTTAAGGGGAAAAAGGGGGTTGCTCCTTTGGCAGAACTAGGATAAAGTTGAGCCAAAAGGTCCCGATTCAAGATAAATTCATGAGGAAGTGGTATATCTTTTTCCTCAAAAACCGCCGGCGTCAAGAAATTGGTTCATTGGTAAAGATACATGGATATAAGCTTAAAAAAAAAAAGATACATGGATATAGTGTCCCGCCCAATAAAGAGACCCAAGTCCTAATAATCCCGTTGAGTGGTGATTTAACATGGATTCTACATCTTGGAACCAGGCCAATTTGCGAGCGGCTTTGTGATAATGGAACCAACCAGCAAAAGCTAGCGTTAGAGAGGGGATGCAGTAGTGGCTAGATACTTTATGAACCCTTTTTGAATCCCTATAATAATTGTAAATAGCTGCCTACTGGCAATTTTATAAATGAAAAATGGCACAGTAGGGGTCTTCCCTACTGTATGAAAAAATTCTAGCAGAGACAATTTTTAAATTGTTCTTCTTTTGAACTATTCTCCATATTGATTTTACGATGCTGTTTGTGTTAAATTATGTATCAGGGCAAGTACTTGCTATACCTATTCTTATCATCCATCGAGCACTTTTTTTGTATGGATTGGCTTATATCTTACTACTTGCACGTACTAAAACTTATTCATTTATCGTAGAATGGAGTTCATTCCATATGTCCAGCCATCTGGTCAAAACATAAAAAATGGCTGTTCATGTCCATGATGTGCCTCAACCCGGTATCCTGTGTAAGTCGACATGTTTTTTGCCCTTATCTTGCTCCTTTTGTCCTCTTCTTTTGATCCACATTTATGTGTTGTTTCCTATTATTATCTAGTGTCAGCTGTATTGTAATTTCATTGACCAGTGTTTATGGATCACCAGTCTATGTACTAGACAACTGTCAGTTAACTGGATCAGCATGCAAATGCTTATCTTGCTTTCACCTTGTATTTACCATCATGTGATCAAAGAATGCATGTGTCTATGATGGGACTGTTGTTTTTATTTTTGTAATAGGCTTGCAAATATTTTGGGTATAAGTTTTATGAAGAAACCGAAGGCAAGGAAACTTGTCCATTCTTTGTGCACATATAACTTTCTAATTTGTCGAAAACATTTACACCTAACAGGAATGCATTTTTTTTGCAGACCTGTTTGTAGAAGTGCATTAATTGGCAATTGTATAGCCATCAAATTTACTGAACGCCATAATCCTACTGATAATCTATAACACTTGCTACCATCTTATCATCTTCCCATGGTTGTTTTTGTTGTTGCAGTCCTTCATGGATGTGCAGTTTCCAAATGGGCAGTTAACATATGTTGCTAGTGAGGGATAGCAGCAAGTGGTTTTCTCCCATTATTTGGTGGATTGCTTCAAGTCCACGGAAAATGTCCTGGAGAAACGAAATTGAGTTTCTCCTTCAAGGTTGGTTACTCCTAGCTATGTAACTGCATAAATTTTGTTTGTGTTCGTAAATCCTTAAAGAAACAGTTTGAACTTCGCAGAGTCAAAAACTATTCCTTAACATAAAAGGCAGGCAATCTGCCCATTTAATTAAGATAGAAAAAATAAAAAAAATACAGAATTGTCAAGAACTGTTGTATTATGAAACAGTCATAACATATATTACGGATGCTATGTTTATGCTTTATGTCAAGTTTAGCACCGCTCACTCTTCTTGCAGTCTGTTCCTGATTCCTTCACTTGTTATTTATTTGCTATTATTTTTTCATTGAAGAGCACACAAGGCACAAGGTTTACCCCTGCATTTCAATGGCCTGAAAATTCTCTGTCATTTGGAGTTGCCCAAGCCGTAGCATGGAAGAAGTCTGGCCTTATGGTGAAACCAAGCATCCAAGTCAGGTAGAGTATACACACTTGCTCAGAGCCATACCTAGTGTCTCTACTTGGTTAAAGGTGGACTGTTGTTAGTCACCATTCGATACTCAGTGTTTAGTATTTGTTGGGTCTTTGGTCCTACTGCTATGATGTCAATTTGATTGATGTTTGCCCATAGTTAATGTCAAAGTGGCAATTAGTTAATATTAGATGTTACTGAACGAAATAATGTCAAAATATGCCAGTTTGTATCAAGCTCCATCTGGCTCGAAGCATATCACACTTGGATTATTACGTTCATTAGTTAACATATGTCAGTCTGTATTGGCTGAGTCATTTTCTGTTTATGTTGTGAACTTATGGATAATCTCATCCATGTAACCACTTGCACCAGTGTTTGCCCCACTTTCGGTGGAACTGATCCTGGCATACGGGCTGAGGTTGTCCATTCATTGAAGGATGAGCTCAGTGTGATGTGCGGCCTCTCGTGCTCAAGACATCCTTCGGCTTTCACATCTCTTTCTGTAAGCCCTCCAGATCTTGTTATGCAAATGTTTCTTATCAATAATGTTCTACTGCAAAGCAGACTGATGCCCTATGGTGCTATTGTATGGCAGCTTGGGCGATCCAAGATGAATGGTGAAGTTTGCAGTTCTGGTGTAGTAATCACCATGGAAGCACCCCTTGATAACATGGGAAGCCCATCTTTATCTGTTCAACTGAATGGAGGTTTCGAGTTCTGACCTCGCCCGTCCGTTTAAGCTTACTTAGATAGTATACCGTACATATTATAGGATTTCCATAGTTCAGACTCTTTTTATACTGGAGGTAGCTAGTTTGTCAACCTATGAAGCCTATTGCGGTTTATCAAAAAAAAAAAGGCCTATTGTGGATATTAGTATACCAGTTTGTTGCTGAGCCATACTCCACATGCCCTACCATAACTTGCCCATACAAAGGAATGATGGCAACGAAGGCCTTAAGACAACTGTCGCTGATGAATGGTGAATTCTGCAGTCCGGGGGTAGTAATCACTAATCACCATAAAAGGACCCCATGATAACAGGGGAAGGCCATCTTTATCTGTTCAGCTAAATGGAGCTTTCAAGTTCTGACCTCTCGTGTCATCGCGGGCCCCTGTAAGGTGTACAATTGTACATAGATAGTATACTGTACATATTGGCGGATGTCCATAGTCCATATTCGTTTTTTATCCTGCAGGTAGGTAGATTCTCAACCTATGAAGCATTAGTTAGTGGTTTGAACCGGATTCTGCTTTGTAACCAAATATGAAGTAATCTTGGTTTGATTCGATGAATAAAATTGTTGTATCTGATATTTTTGAGCCTCACGCCACAGGACCTGCCATAAGTTGCCCTAACAAAACATGACAGCAACGAAGGTGTGCACAATACAAGCAGATGTTATTCGGGGAATGCATTTTTATAGGAGCCGGTACCTACCGGCACAAGATCCACGTTTGATTCATGCCCTAAGATTCGTGCAGCACACGAAACATTTATGAAACATCTACAATTTTTTGATTCATGAATGTTTTGTCTGCTGCACGGATCTTAAGGCATGAATCAGTGGTGAATATATTGGCACCTGTAAATTTGCCGCGTTGGATATTATTCCCTAAAATATGAGGAGGTGGTTGTTCCGTTGAACTTTGTGAATGCCATTGTGTTTGATCGTTTCCTTTAATTGGTTGATTGATGTTTATTCTTTGGAAAAGAACTTTGTATAATTGTATAGAATTGTTAATTTTGCCTTTTTCTAACGTTTTCATGGGCTACACTATTTTCAGGTCCATGCACTGAAAATCAAATTAGGAATAAGTGGGATACCACTTACACATCCTTACATCAAATAAGCCTTGTCCCAGAACCACCACGTAGGCTCACGCTGGGCATAAAACCCGAACCCTGAACCCGGAAAACCCGGAACCGAACCCGTATAACCCGAACCCGACAAACCCGAGCACTTGCTCGGGTATCACTTCTGAAAACCCGAAATTAGTTCAGGTATCTCGGGTATCACTTGACGGAACCCGAATATCCCGTTTAACCCGAACAAACTATGCAGCCCACGGAGATGCGCTCATGCGCAGCCCACGCGATTCTCTCTCCCGAAACCTTATTCCCCACATCTCCTCCTCGTGCTCCAGGTCCCAGCCCCCCACAGTCCCACTCCCATGTCGTAGGCCATGCGCATTGTAGTAGCCTATGCTTTTCTGACAGTCGATCGGAATGTCTTCCCTAAAGTAACTCAACAATGTCTCAACGGCTACGAGGTAAGTATATGTATTAAACGAAAGAATGAAGTAGATACACACCAAAAGGCACTGGCAACATGTCAATCTACATTCAAAGAAAAGAGTAAAACTAATTAAGCTGCGTCTTGTACTGTCTCCATTCCTCGGTCCGTTTAATTGAAGCTTATGGTGGTAGCATCATCTGCCCTTTCTTTATGATCACGAGATGCAGAGGGCTTTCACGGCAATGGTCGACGCCGAAGAGACGGAGGTAGCTCTCCTTGAATGCCCAGATCTCGACGACGTCGTCCACCTTGAAGTCGCAGCTGTGGATGAAGTCCAGGTAGCCTTCTCCCTTGATGACGGTGCCGCCGCTGCTGTCCCAGCGCGCCAGCTGCAGCTCCCGGACGCCGGCGCGGGGCTCGACCACGAGCACGGGCAGCCCGCCGTGCTTCTTGCCCTTCCTCTTGGTCACCTTCTCCCCCGGTGCCCTGG
This sequence comes from Poa pratensis, assembly GCA_947311845.1. Classification (NCBI taxonomy): domain Eukaryota; kingdom Viridiplantae; phylum Streptophyta; class Magnoliopsida; order Poales; family Poaceae; genus Poa; species Poa pratensis. The sequence goes on from CAMZMU010000035.1 coordinate 51,008,875, forward strand.
GCAGCTTCGGCAGCCGCGGTGGTCTCGGTGCTTCGTCCTCGTGCAGCAGGTTGGCAGCCTTGCGCTCCACGGGCGAGAGCAATGGCCAGAGGTTGCGCATCACGCCCTCGCTCGGGAGTCGGAACCGGTTCTGGTGTGGGACCAGGTCGGTGGCGGTCACGGCCTTCTCGTCGATGAAGCACACCGGCAGGTCGTGGCGGCGGAACTTCAGGTACGGGAGTAGCACCCTGCGTATCCATGGCGGCTCGGCACGGACGCCGTCCCGAGCGAGTTTCTTTGATGGCGCGACGGCGGAGAGCGGGACCGCGTTTATGGGCGCAGAGCGGGATGGCATGAACTGCACCAGAGCGCCGGCGTCGGCACGGACGAGGTCGGGCGTGAGCTTCTTGGGTGGGGCGACGGCGGAGAGAGGGACCGCGTTTATGGGCGAAGACCTTGATGGCACGAACGGCACCAGAGCGCCGGCGTTCTCGGGTTGCTGGTCTGCGGCAGAAGGGTCTTTGTAGAGAGTCAGCGTCGTCGTCGTCATCTCCGCGCGCGGCCGCTTGAAGCCGGCGTGGCGCGGCGCCGTGATTGTGCTAGTGTGGCTGGTTCCGTCGAAGAAGCCCATCTATATTGTCGGCGAATGCGAGTTCGTAATCGACTTGGTTTGCGGCGGCGCAGGTAGGTTGTTCCCGAGCTTTGCGATCGATAGCGCAATGGATGATGGATGCAGAACAGGGGGAGCGCCGGCGTATATATCTGCGGCGGCAGGGCAGCGGGCCGTCGCGCATCTGCAATCGGAGTCCGGCTCCCAGTCGAACTCGAGATGGAAGCCGCGTGAAAAGCCAGCTGAGCTCGAGTCCGCATGCGACTCCCATTCGAATCTCAACGTATGGAAACTGGGCTGTGCCGATCTGATGGTTGGGCGGATGTGCCCGACCCGGTTTCCAGTTTCCTTCCAACGGACAAGACGAAATTAATTGCGGGGGAGATGTACTGGCCACGAGTCCGAGCGGCGTCCTCTTTCCTTCTACTACTATGTCACAAACTCTTTTTTTTACTTGTATTACAAACTCTTCATATGTGTGTTCAATGTCCAAGGGGTCCATTTCAAAAATAAAATGTCCCATGAGAATCGAGAAGAATAAATTTGAAATGCCATAATTAGTTTCCCAAAATAAGAGTGAATTTCAAGTTTTACAGCTTATTTGTGTATTTGTGACATAAATTATCTCATTTAGTAAGAAATTCGACTACATATACCCCATCTATGAAGTTATGAATGTGATTTTACCTCTTTTTTATTTTGGTAAGGATCATTTTCTAAATCACATTACAAGTTTGGTATATTTACTTACAACTAATATACAGTACAAGAAATGTTTCATGTTTTCTGACTCTGGTTCCATTTTGAATTAAAAAATTAATAAAATCCATTTTCGAAGCACTTGGAGTTCAAATTTTGAGTGTATCCGTTAAATGCCTAGAAATGCTCTCAATGGCATAAGAATAGATGGTTTTTGTAATACATCCCTAATGTACCCCTATGAAACATATTATATTGTGTACGTAATTTTTCCTTTTTTGGAGCCATTTGCTAATATCAAGATATTAATCACATATCAAGCTATTTGCCGGATAATATCAAAATTTGAACCACATATATGAAAAATGTACTATAGATTCAAGCAAAAATACATATCGAGGTAGTTACCTATATTTTCAGTTCACTCTAATAACATATTTTGAAAAATAATATATATTCTTCAAACTCCAAACGAACACTTGCATTTTATTACTTGTCGGCTGTCTTAGGAAAAAGCACTCGGAGCAGTATAGGTTATGTCAAGTGTAGCACTCAGCAAAGCTCATTTTTTTCCAGTGTCATTTCTTTTGTCATGTTTTAGATGGAAGGGCTCCACCAGAACCCGGCTTTAAATTAATAAAGCCGGTCGACACTTTTGTGAGTGTTGTTGCGGATAAAGGGCTTATTTGTCAATTGCCCGATGAAATTCAGTTGGTTAACATCATTAGACTTTGGCAAACAATCTTGTAGTGATTATTTTATTTGAAACGAAATCTTGTAGTTCTCATTGTATCTCGAAGGCTTGTATATGTAACTAGCGTAGATGTATAGGGAACTAGAAGAATACATCGTGCGTTACAACGGGAATCTTGACAAAAAAAATATGTAAATGAAATGGGTATAAGACGCACGAAATATTCAATTAGCAAGATGCAATTGATCACAATAGTTGAGACACTAAATTTAATTTTCTTGGTTGTTGAATATTTGAGAACTAAATATTAGTGAGGTAGTCAATTATTTTTGCTGAAAAAGATGACATGGATATGTTTATGTACTATTATCAGTTATTGTTAGTGGATATGACATGGACAATTGATTGGCTAAAATAGTGAATGATGTGGGTAGATTCCTTTTGAGATAGAAAAAAAATTAATACGCTTAGTAGGGTTTTGCATTATAACAGTCCTTAAAACGTGAAACCTCAAAACAGGTTTACGGTTGTCAGGGAACGTGTTTTGAGGACTGAAAACCATCTGGACGCGGGACAGAACAGAGACGCTAAAAGCAAACCGTAAAAAAGAATATTCCTCTCTCTTGTTTTTCTACTTTTTCACCGTCTTCTTCCTCCCGTGGGTGCTTGTTCGTACTAGTACAGACATATGGATAGATCGATCCAAAGAGCGTTGAATATAAATATACAAATTAGCCTCTTTCCAATAAGTTCAGACTTTTGAGATAGTTGATTAGTGCATTGATTTCATATGGTATCAGAGCCAAGAAGTTTCAAGTTTAAGACCCCGCTCAAACAGATTAAAAAACAAAGAAAATGATCCTGCGGCCTCTACCAATGCCACGCTAAGGACTAAAATAGTCCAGATGTAAGTGAGAGTGTTGAATATAAATATACACAGCGTAGCCCATTTCCGTCAGTTCGGACATTTGAGATAGTTGGCTAGTGCATCAAATAGAGAGTAGCTAGCACCTACTAGTACATCCTAAATCGATGGAGCGGCTTGTCACTTGACGCCCACGCCCGCACCGAAGGCCTGCAGGCAGGGAGCTTGGCCGCGCGTGAACTCGTGACCGGAGGCAGCCCAAGCTCCTTGGTCGGACCGACACGGTCCTCTCGGTGCCGTCGCTGCCGACTGTCGCCTCCACTCCTCGCTGAGCTGATGCGGTCCTCGCCGGCGCCACCGCCGCCGGTCCTTGCGTGCTCCTGAGAGCTCCACCACCGGTCGACCACGTCGTCCGGCTGGTCGGCGGCGCAACAATTGCTAGTGTCTTTTTGCACATAATTCCGGTAAGATTTTGGCGATTCCGGTGAAATTCAGGCGAGTTTTACGACGGAAGCTCACCCACGGGTGCTGAATGTTCAGCCCGCCAATGCCTCGCGCGGTTTACAGGTCACTTTCGGTTCAGCGGTGAAAACTACGAATTAACGGTTCCGAGGGCCGGATTCACGCCCCCCCCCCCCCCTCAAAATGGTTTAAGGGTCGACACATTTTTAGGTTTTGAAATCTTATCTGAGTTTATTTTGAGGTTACGCGCGTTTTGAAGGGTCTGCTAGTAGAGATGCTCTAAGAGATATAGATGACTTCATCCGGCGTCACCATGTCTCTGTACTAGCAATGTCACATGAGGAAAACTTTGGAAACCATGTCGAACTCGTCCAACAGTCACATCCGCCCTACATCGGGTTTGTCCCTAGACCAGTTTCCATATTTTGAGATATGAATGGGAATCACACAAGGACTCGATCACGCTCAGCTGGCATCTCGAGTTCCACTTGGACTCCGACTGCAGACGCGCGACGCACGGCACAGCTCCATCCATATATACGCCGGCGCTCCTCCTGATCTGCATCCATCATCCATTGCTCCATCGATCGAACGCCTCGATCGATTACGCCGGGACAACAACCTTCCGCGAAACAAGTCCATCTACGAACACGCATTCGCCGACCATGGGCTTCGTCGACCGAACCAGCCATCTCCAAACTAGCACGATCACGGCGCGGCATGACGCCGGCTTCAAGCGGCCGCGCGCGGAGATGACGACGACGACGCTGATTCTCTACAACCCTTCCGCCGCAGACAAGCAACAACATGCCAATGCGGAGGAGGCCGGCGCTCTGGTGCCGTTCGTGCCATCGCGGGAGCCGATTGACGCCGTCCCGCTCTCCGCCGCCTTCCCCAAGAAGCTCGCACCCGACATCGTCCGTGCCGAGCCACCGTGGTTACGCACGGAGCTGCTCCCGCGCCTGGAGTTCCGTCGCCACGACCTGCCGGTGTGCTTCATCGCCGAGAAGGCCGTGACGGCCACCGACCTGGTCCAGCACCAGAACCGGTTCCGACTGCCGACCGACGGCGTGACGCGCAACCTCTGGCCACTGCTCTCGCCCCAGGAGCGCAATGCCGCGAACATGCTGCACAAGGAGGCCCAGAGACCACAGAGGCTGCCCAAGCTACCCAGGGCACCCGGGGAGAAGGCGACGAAGAGGAAGGGCAAGAAGCACGGCGGGCTTCCGGTGCAAGTGGTCGAGCCCCACGCCGGCCGCCGGAAGCTGCAGCTGGCGCGGTGGGACAGCAGCGGCGGCACCGTCATCAAGGGAGACGGGTACCTGGACTTCATCAACAGGTGCGGCTTCAAGGTGGGCGACGTCGTCGAGATCTGGGCCTTCCAGGAGAAATACCTCCGTCTCTTCGGCGTCGACCATTGCCATGCCAGTTCGCTGCATCTCTTGATCGCCAAGAAAGGAATGGTCTGGACCGGATGAACTCTGTGACTTCATCCAACGGGATTGTAATGCTTCCATCTAAGTATTACAATTCCTTTCCCACCGCAAAAAAAAAGTTTCATACGGCGGAGAGGAAACAGCACAAGACGCAGCTTAATTGGTTTTTTATATTGAATGTAGAAGTGTAGATTGACATCTAGCCGGTGCCTTTTGGTATGTATGTAGTGCATGTTTATAGAGGTAAAAGCTTCTAATCGGTAGTCCGATGCAGTCTGTTTCCTTGGTATTATTCCGGGTTTTCTTAATTTATTCTACACCAATCGACTCAATTTGTCTGCAGCTTAAAACAGAGTAGGTTACAGTAACAGAGTTTGCATATGTTTATTTAGTGAACACAGGCCTTATTTATGTTTAGTACAGTACAATTGTGCCAATATTTCACACATGTGTCTGGCGAAAACAACACGGAGATGACGACAATGTAGTATCCATCAGAATGTCGTAGAACACCTGGCTCATGCGACTGATTTGACAGGAAATTGTTGACGCTGACACTGAAATTCCAAGTACTATGTTCCTCAAAAAAAAATCCAAGTACTATCCATCAATGCCACAAAGACCATAGACGACCTCTATTTCATGGAAGAACTCCTTCTCATATGATGCAGGGCAATAAGACCAACTGCCCGCCCTACCTAGTGAGAAGAAAGCTTATAAATATAAGCATAAACGAATTCCTAGCCGAGCCCTATACTTACCTGCTCGTACGGTCAATGCCCTAGTAGACATCAACTTGTTCATAAACTCCAGCCTTATCTACGCTGCTTTACCCGACCCAGCAGGCTCAAAGTTTAGGTATCCAGCGCCGGTTGTACCAATCGTTGACAATCTGCTTCTTGCTCGGTGACAAGCTCCTCGGGGTCACCCACCTTCCAGTATGAAAAGATAAGGCTGATACTAAGCGCACACAGTGAGCAAGGATGACTGACCAGCTTTAGAGCTTGTAAGTTAACCATGGAATATTAGCAAGGAAATCTTCATTCAAATAACATAGCCTCAAGGCACCCGCAGAGGGCATATCTCCCTTACCTCCACCCTAGGAAAACTTGAAGAAGGGCTTTTTTGGAGCTGAGCCAACAACAACTTTTTAGCAATACCTATGTAGACCGGGGCTATACCTGTTTTGGTTTCACTTCTTTCTCTACTGGGCGGATCCATAAAATCAAGATAGACCAATTAAGTACTAAGTTGAACTGACCCAGCCTAGATGGTGAACCGTCATAACATAATAAGTATCTTTAGCTTTATTTAAAGAAATCGATCGAGTGAACTACGAATCGAAACATAGGTGAGGGTACAATACATGTTCGATTGTGAGATCCAACCAATTATGCTAATTCATTGGTTAATTGAGCGAGCCCTGGCTATACGTCGGTTGTATAATGGCCCTCGTCGATGGACAAAAAGTACCACTTTGTCACTAGGGGAGACGCACAAAGAGGAATAAGCTACTCGGTCTAGGCAGAAGCACTCTGAACTGGGTTAGTCAACCAATGTCGAGACAGTGATAGAACCTGTCCCGATCGAAGGCATTAACACATAATTTGGGTCAAGGCAACGCTTCCATGAGCTCCGATACCGCTTAAGATCAAAACAATTTGCTTCAGGTTTGCTATTCCTCTTTCTACTGACCTCCTTATTCCACGCAGTTAATTAAGGTTGGCAGGTTATGCACCATGTTTAGAAAAACTTAATAATAGTTATGTGGTTGAATCAGGCAGCTCATGCATAAACACACCCGATCCTTCTCCATCCGAAGGACCATCCACAACCTATCTGTAAGCGAAAAATTCAGATCGAGCACCAAAATAATTCACGACGCAGAAATCCCCTCCGAAAATGCAAACTTCTATGGTGGCAACCCGTGCCAAGCTAATGCCCGACGCTGGGGCTCGGCACATTAGCTCGGCACGAACCGCATGGACCGTGCGCCCCTCGAGAGCCTCTTCGGCGTCGCCCCCTTCTTGCCGCCGGTGCTGGGTGACACTGTGAGAACCAACCCAACTTCGAAGTGCATCACCTTGGTGCCCTGCTCATCCGACAACAGCAGCGTCCGCCCTTGGCACGGCAAGCAGCAGAGAAGGATCAGCTGCAACAGCAAGGCGAGAAACACCCACACGCCGACGGCGACGCGCCCGTCTAGCTTGCTGCTGCTCCTAGTGCTGCGACGAGTTCGAGTAGTAGAACTGTAGAACCCATTGCGGAAACTCCGGTACCTGCTCCAACCTCCGAGATGGGCTTAAGTAAGAGATGGAGTTTTTTTTTTGGTTCTTGCAACCAAGCTACCATAGGCCAGAGCCGTTGCGATTTGGCAAATGGAACTTTGTTCTCGAGCTGATGGGGAACAGGGCCGTGCTCTCGCTCTGTATATATATTGCCGGCCCGGCCCGAGATAGTGTATTTTTTTCCTGAGACGGCGTACGACTACTTTTATTCCATGCATTGTCATAACGATGTCAGTGGGTTTACAAATACATAGAAGAAGTAGTTGAATTTAGCTCCATGTCATGCGGAGAAACTGTCTTGCTACAGAATTTAGCGTTTTGTGAGCACTTAAGGTACAAGATTAAACCGTGTTATACGCCGGCGCGGGACCAATGACCATGGATGAGTACTTTAGTTAGTTCTCACCTTATAAATTATGATAAAAAAATAGTCAACCAGCTGATCGATGAATTTTCTGATAAAAAAATGGCATCATTCCATCTGCCGATCTTATTGTGTCCGACTAGAGAACGTCTCCTACGCTCCCACACATGGAGTACAGCTGATCGATGAATTTTCTGATAAAAAAATTGGCATCATTCCATCTGCCGATCTTATTGTGTCCGACTAGAGAACGTCTCCTACGCTCCCACACATGGTGACATGGAGTATTCCTGGTACTCCAAGATGCATACACTAGCAGTTCTCTAAAAATCAAGAAAATTTGGTAACATACATAGACTATATGCATAACCATGTCAACGCACAAACTCAAAAAAAAAAAAAAAACCGAAACTCACATGTAGAAATGAATATGTCAAATCCAGCTATGAATAGTGCCTAAGCCTAATACATGTTGAGAGCTCTGGCTAGCCGCCAACGGCGACATCAAGCAGCAGCGGGGAAGAAGAGGGGCAGTTTCGTACTTGCATGGTGTGATTATATAGAATGGTATAAGGAATAACCGTTTTTTCTCAAACTTCAGAACGAAAAGTTTTGACTTTTGAGGAAGATTCTTACAAATTTAGTAAAGTAACACACATTTTTAAATAATCTGCTAGAAGGAACGGGAAGTATAATAATCTGCTTGTGTTGCTCGATATCTATATTAAGTGACAACAATGTCGTGCGTACTGGAAATGATTTATCTAGACCAATATGAAATCACAAGTTTTGTTTGATTCAGTCAATCCACATCATCCAATTTTTTTTGAAAAAAAGGCGATAATATAATTCTAAAAGTTACACCACACATGATTACTCGTGCACTACATTTTCATCTTAATTGAAATATTACTCAGCTCATTTTTATCAGATCAATTCCCCTGCATCTCCTTGATGTTTCAGTTTCCATGTACGACACGCATTGTTTGCTTGATTTTAGTCCCGCTTTTTTCTAAATTAGCTGGGCATTCTTCTTCTCTTGATAAGTACTGCATCAAACAGATGGTCTTGGTTTCCCTGCAGACTCTAAACTTGTGCGCAATCTCCCGTTGTCCTGATCGAAAACATCATGGAGAAGACGACAACGCTGTATGCAACGGAACACCTGGCTCAAGCAAACTGACATGACAGGGGAATGGCGACGTTGACACTGAAATTTTCGTCCCATTCCACCAACTTAAAATGTAGGCCGCGCTTGGATTACAGATTAGATTTTTCGTGGAGCCGGAAAAATTTTGGGCGCTACGACGGAATTTTAGCGGGGAGTCAGTATGTCGGTGAAATATCATGGAAAAAAATAGCACGCCATTTTCGTATCACGATATATCATATTTGGCGAGGCTACACTATATTTAGTTTAAAGTTACCGCTACGGCGCTATTTGACTTTTATACGCGTCAAACCATACTAAACATGATAATGTTATAGCTATACTAACAAAATACTTAGAAATAACGTTAGGTGATGATGATGGCGGACAATCTGGTGGTTCTTCTAGTTATTCTGAAGACGATGTTAACGATTCTGATTAAAGTTTAAAAATGTTTATCTTTTAGTTTATTACTTTTTCATGGTTTAAGCCTCATATTTGTATTTGTGCTATGGATTTAGCCTTGGCATTTGAATATACTTACCTAGTTATGCATGTATTGTTTTAGGACAAAATTTTATTGTTGAAATCCATAATATTTGTGCTATTTCTTACATTTTTTTCATCACGCTATTTTACATGTAATTTTGCTATATCACGCTATATCTTGTATAGATTTTGTAGGAGGGTCACGCTATTTTTGATGGCACGCTATTTTTTCCTCGTGAAATATACCTCCGCAATCAGCTTATATACTATCTTCCAAGCGGGGCCAGGCTGTCAGGTTGCACCGTGTTTGGGAAAAATATAATACTCCATACTTAGGTTGCACAACGCATCAGCTCGTAGCCGCCTACAATTTTCTCAGCCGGCTCATGCACAAACACACCGGATCCTTCTCCATCCGAAGGGCCGTTCACACAATCACACTCTAAAACTGAAAGCGAAAAATTCAACTCGAACAACAAAGCAAACGTCTCAGAAATCCTCTCTGAAAATGTAATCTCTTCGGATGGCAAACCGGGCCTAGCTAATGCCCGACGCCTGGGCTAGGCACTGACCGCATCGAGCGCGCGGCCCTCGAGAACCCCCTCGGTGCCGATGCCGGCACCTGCTCGCCGCCGGAGCTCGGCGACACTGTGAGCACCAAACCACCTTCGAAGTTCGAAGTGCATCACTCTGCTGCCCGATTCCTCCGACACCAGCAGCTTGCGCCCTTCACATGGCGAGCCGCAGAGCAGGATCATTAGCAGCAGCACGGCGAGAAACACCGACGCCGGCGCGGCCCTCTTACTGCCGTTGCAAGTGCTGCGGGTATGAGAAGCCATGCCAAAACTGTCAGACGGCGCTGTCTCTGCTTCTGCACCTGGCTGGACGTAGTTGGCACTGAGGTCAAGGAAGAAATGGAGTTGTTTCTTGGCCTTCTTGGTACTTGCCTTGGCAATTTGGCAAATGGAACTTCCTCTCGAACTGATGGAAAACAGAGCCGTGCTCTCGCTCTGTATATATAGGAGCGTGGACGACGATTCCTCGTTCCCCGGTGGAGAATTCTTTCGGCCGACTGCCGGCCTCAGAGGGTATCTTATTTTCTGCAACGGCGTACTATGTCTAGTTTTATTCCATGCTTTGTTAAAGCGATGGTCAATGGGTTTACAAATGCAGACTAGAATTTTCCTACGCGTCATGTGGGGAAACTGTCCTTCTTCTGCAGTGCTACCGAAAAATGTCACTTGCAGATTGACATGCAGTCGAATATGTGTTGTGCCGGCGATGATATGGATGGATGAGTTCTTAATTAGTTCTGAGTTCTGACCTTGTGATCAAGAAGTTGTCAACCAGCTGACCCATGTGTTGTTTATGTCGAAGTTAACTGGCCTGTCAAGTTACTAATTGAATGCTAGTATTTTTTTTACAGCGAGCGGTACGCTAGCTCATGAAGAAACTACATTTGGCAGAATTAAAGTACCTTGGCCTGCCGCATAATCAATCATAGCTTGCATGGAACTACACAAATCTCAATTAATTAGTTAATCGTGCGCTAGTAGCTGCAACTTTTGGCTTTCGTACTTCTGAATATATGTACTCGTAGGAACTGTGTTCTTGAATCTTGACCTATGAAAATATAGAAATAACCAAGCTATTTCAGCGATGGAAAGGAATGGTCTGGACCGGATGAACTCTGTGACTTCATCCAACGGGATTGTAATGCTTCCATCTAAGTATTACAATTCCTTTCCCACCGCAAAAAATAAAAAAAGAGTTTCATACGGCGGAGAGGAAACAGCACAAGACGCAGCTTAGTTAGTTTTTTATATTGACTGTAGAAGTGTAGATTGACATCTAGCCGGTGCCTTTTGGTATGTATGTAGTGCATGTTTATAGAGGTAAAAGCTTCTAATCGGTAGTCCGATGCAGTCTGTTTCCTTGGTATTATTCAGGTTTTTCTTAATTTATTCTACACCAATCGACTCAATTCGTCTGCAGCTTAAAACAGAGTAGGTTACAGTAACAGAGTTGGTATATGTTTATTTAGTGAATACAGGCCTTATTTATGTTTAGTACAATTGTGCCAATATTTCACACATGTATCTGGCGAAAACATCACGGAGATGACGACAATGTAGTATCCAACAGAATGTCGTAGAACACATGGCTCATGCGACTGATTTGACAGGAAATTCTTGACGCTGACACTGAAATTCCATAACATTCCACGCAGTTAATTAAGGTTGGCAGGTTTTGCACCATGTTTAGAAAAACTTAATAATAGTTATGTGGTTGAATCAGGCAGCTCATGCATAAACACACCCGATCCTTCTCCATCCGAAGGACCATCCACAACCTATCTGAACGCGAAAAATTCAGATCGAGCACCAAAATAGTTCACGACGCAAAAATCCCCTCCGAAAATGCAAACTTATATTGTGGCAACCTGTGCCAAGCTAATGCCCGACGCTGGGGCTCGGCACATTAGCTCGGCACGGACCACATGGACTGTGCGCCCCTCGAGAGCCCCTTCGGCGTCGCCCCCTTCTTGCCGCCGGTGCTGGGTGACACTGTGAGAACCAACCCAACTTCGAAGTGCATCACCTTGCTGCACCCCTGCTCATCCGACAACAGCAGCGTCCGCCCTTCGCACGGCAAGCAGCAGAGCAGGATCAGCTGCAACAGCAAGGCGAGAAACACCCACGCCGACGGCGACGCGCCCATCTAGCTTTGCTGCTGCTGCTAGTGCTGCGACGAGTACGAGTAGTAGAACTGTAGAACCCATTGCCGAAACTCCGTTACGTGCTCCAACCTCCAACCTCCGAGATGGGCTTAAGTAAGAGATGGAGTATTTTTTTTTTTGGTTCTTGCTACCAAGCTACCAGAGGCCAGAGCCGTTGCGATTTGGCAAATGGAACTTTGTTCTCGAGCTGATGGGGAACAGGGCCGTGCTCTCGCTCTGTATATACAGCGCCGTGTTTGATTCCTTCTTGCCCGGTGGACAGAGAATCATTAGACGCAAACTACCGGCCCGGCCCGAGAGAGTGTATTTTTTTCATGAAACGGCGTACGACTACTTTTATTCCATGCATTGTCATAACGATGTCAGTGGGTTTACAGATACATAGAAGTACTAGTTGAATTTAGCTTCATGTCATGAGGAGAAACTGTCTTGCTACCGAATTTAGTGTTTTGTGAGGACTTCAGGTACAAGATTAAACCGTGTTATACATCGGCACAGGACCAATGACCATGGATGCGTACTTAAATTAGTCATCTTATAATTTATGATCAAGAAATAGTCAACCAGCTGACCGATGAATTGATAGCTAGATCTTAGTGTGTCCGACTAGAGTCACCTACGCTCCCACAAGTGGAGTACTCCTGGTACTCCAAAATGCCTACATTAGCAGTTCTGTAAAAGTCAAGAAAAAATGGTAACATATATAGACTATATACATTAATCATGTCGCACAAACTAAGAGAAAAAATCAAAACACATATGTACAAATGAATATGTCAAATCTAGCTATCAATACTGCATAATACAATTCGGGAGCTCTGGCTAGCGGTGACGTTTAGCCGTTCAGGAGGAGAAGACGGAGCTGCACCAAGCAGCAGTGGCAAGGAAAAGGGGGCAGTTTCGTACTTGCGTGGGATGATAAAATTATAATGATTGGTATAAGGAATACCCCAATTCTCTCAAATGTATACCCGCAAAAATAAAATCTCTCAAATGTAAGAAATTGAAGGAGTAGTTTTGAGATGATCCTTACAAAACTAGTTAAGTAAGATGCGTTGTTGTAACCTCCCCTGGCTGCTGCTCCGTACGGCGGCGTGGGGCCAGCTGGTGTGCTTGAATAAAGGCGGTGGTCCTAGGGTTCCGATTGCCTCAAGAACAAGATCTGCTTGACTCCTGTTCTTTGATCTTGCTGGATTGTCGAGTTCCGGAAGGCTCTGTTGGCGAACTCCATTGGGCAATCGAGCCTAGAGATTGCCGGATCAGGTGGGATTCGGTCGCGCGCAACCATGTTTTTTTCTGACCGTTTGGTTTCAGAGGAAGCGTCGCGAAGCTTTACAGTCTGTTGCCACTGGGGACATGCCTTTCTGTTTCACGGTGAAGTCAGAGTGCGGAGAATGACATGGAGGTCTAGATTTGAAGAGTAGCAATGGCGGTTCGATTCCTGGTGGCAATGAGGAATTGGCTCGGTGATTTGTAACTTGGAGCAGCGGCAACGACAAGTGGGGGCGACAACACAGGAGAAGTTCAGAGTCCAAACTTGCAGGGTGAAAACCCAAGGTCTGGCCTTAATTGGTTGTGCCTGGTAATGACATTGTTGAAGGCATTGCTTTTGCGAGTGTGGATTTTTTTCAGGGTGAAAACCTATGATCTATGATCAGGGGGACAACGCTATAGCACTGTTCCCTCCATGGAGGCATCGCTTTTGAAGAAGCCGTACTTCTGGTGCTGTTTTGATGGTGTTAGGCCTGCTGCTACAACGAATAGATCATTATAGCGGAACTTTTCTTTTTTGTAATTCTTCTTTTTCTAGGTTGTGTGCATCCGTGTTGTTGTTAGGGTATTGCGTTGTTGCAGAGGCTGGATGTAATATACTCTTTATCTAAAAAAAAGTTAAGTGAGATACAGTTTCAAAAATCTGCTAGAGTGTATTTTTGATTTTTGACCCCTCCTGTTCCTTACAGTTAAAGAATGGGAAGTATATAAGATCTACTTGTTTTCCATGTATTCCAATTGTTGGCATGCTTTGTTAATTTGCTTGATTTTAGTCCCGTTTTTCTAAATTAGTTGGACAACTCTTCTTCTCTTGATTACCCCTACACCAAACAGATCGACTCAATTTGCCTGCAGACTCTAAACGTGTGCGCAATCTCACGTTGTCCTGATCAAAAACAACAAACAGAAGACGACGGCGTAGTATGCAACGGAACACCTGGCTCATGCAAACTGACATGACAGGGGAATGGCGACGCTGACACTGAAATTTTCGTCTCATTCCACCAACTTAAAAAGTAAGGCTCTCAGCTCGCAGCCGCCTGATACAATTTTTCAGCTGGCTCATGCACAAGCACACCCGATCCTTCTCCATCCGAAGGACCGTTCACACTCTATATCTGAAAGCAAAAAAATCAACTCGAACAACGAAGCACACGACGCAGAGATCCTCTCTGTCAATGCAAGCTCTTCCGACGGCAAACGGAGCCTAGCTAAGAAGCTAATGCCCGACGCCGGGGCTTGGCTGTCAGGGACCCTTCCTATACGGCACCTTGGGCTGGCACCTGGGCCATCGTTATGGGCTGGGCCTACTACCAAGGGCCAGCAGCCAAGCTACAAATACAGAAGGAGCAGCAACGAGGAAAGCATCCAGACGGATGACGGAAGGAAACGGCTCTGCCTCCCCTGTCCCCTTCTTCTCCGAACCCTCTCTGCTTCTCTGTTCTTCTCAATCCTCTGCTGAAACCCTTGTATCCAGATCGATGTGTTGTTAATCCATTCGAACCCTAGAGCAACCCTTACACCTGGTATCAGAGCCAGCCACCACCCTTTCCCCCCAAAAAAAAATTTCCACGAATTTCCCCAAAAATTTCCACGGATTTTCCCCAACCACCATGGATCCAACCAACGAGGAGATCCTTCACCTGCTGAAGGAGTTGATCGACAGCACCGACCGCAGGCTTGCAGCGAGGTACGACAGGATGATCCAAACCATCGATTCCTGCCTGACCACGGGCGGTACGCCGCCCTCTTCCTCGACTCCCGCCGGGAGTGACGTCTGTGGCGTCGCCGACGTGCCCACGCCAGCGTCCCTCAACCCTATCGCTGAGGTGCCCACGCCAGCGTCCTCCGACTCCGACGCCAAGCTCATCACCATCGACGTTGATGGCCCCGCAGCTCCAACGCGGACCACGCGCTTGACGGGAGACCCAAGCCGCGACTCGGGTTCAGCACCCGCCCCATTGACGGCGCCTACGGTGCAAACGGCCACCGCCGACATCGTCCCCATGCTTGCTGCACCTGCAGCAAGTGACGGAACCATCGACGACGAAGCCATCAGTGGCGGTTCCTCGGCGCCCACCAACCGTTCGACGTTATGCCTGCCTCATCATCCAATGGCCGCCGCTGTACTGGGTGCGTCCTCGCCACCAACTTCGAACGAGTACGTCCTCGACACGAACACTATCCAGGTTGCAACGGTTCCTATGGTCGTGATGGGTGAGATTCCGGCAGTTTTCACTACTATGGATTCCACACCTGTGATTCAGATACAGCAACTCTACAACGACAGTGAGTTCTTCATGCCTACTCCTGGCCAGCTCATTGCAAGTAAGGTCCCTCGTTCCATGCCCTGGCCTTCTTTGACGGGAGTTCATGCTGATGGAGTTGAGTCAAGGCCCTGGCCATGGCCATCGTTTAGGGAGATTAAAGGCTGTCAGTTTCTAAATGATGTCGTCGAGAAGGCGTCTTGTTTGTGCAATTCTGACAGTTCCGGTGCAAAAGTATGTGTTCAACCCAATGGCGGTGACACACGGCCACTGCCATGGCCATCGTTCATGGAGGATTATGACTGCGAGACTCTAAGCAAGGCCATCATGAAGCCATTGCAGTGGTGCAGTACTGACAGTGAAGATTGTGTTGCTGTAGAGATACAAATTTCAAACTTACGTGGCACTATCTCTTGGTTCCATTTGCGAGTCCTGATCAGAAGTCTTAAACTGAAGCATTTGTCAATTGGTCCTACACCTGAAGCTTTTGTCAACTGTGCAATTCACGATGCTTCTTATTGGCCTGGGTATTTTGTCACTGTAGTACAGATGCAAGTACCAGAGCAAGATGTCTATCGGTGCATAGCTCTATCACTAGTTGAAGGATTATTTATCTTGGCTGTTCCAGTCATAAGGGCATGCATCCTTGTTCTTTCCTTGAGTAATATATGCTGGCTGACTGGCATCTTCAGAAACAGAGCATATTGACTCACCTAGCTGCTTCTTATATCACTGAATGGGTACTGACACCATGGGATCCGGGACAGCAAATAGTTCTCTCTGACTTCACCATTACCATAGTTTCATGTTCTCAAGCTGTTCATGATATTTGTCTCAAGAAGCTCGCGTTGCAGAGTATATATTTTTACCATACCTTGTTTACACCTCACAAGCCACGACCATCAGCTCAAGGTATGTGTATGAAGTTGCCAATTTGTGAGTCATCTAAAAGATCTTGTTGCTGTGATATCCACGGCTTAGACTTGCATCAGACTATCATTTTGACTGACAGCGGTAGTCTGTTCAATACTACTGTTGTTCTGCCTATGGGAAAAAACTCTAGGAACTGGCAACTTGCAAATTCTGTAATCAGTCGTGGTGCTCTGCTCCTTATCCGTTCTGCTGCTCTAAAATACATGGATTTCTACTGGCTTACAACTACCATCATGACTGAAGTATCCAGAGCTTGGTTTTCTTTGAAAATTGGTGTTACTCATCTTGCTGTTCATAGTAATTGTCCTGCTGACCATCCGCTTGATCTGGGAACAAATACCACATGGTATTCTTCTTACAAGTACTGTATGATGGTGGTGAATAACAGTTCTTTCATCAACCTGAAAATGTTGCGACAGTCGGATGACATACACCTTCAGCTGTGGCCAATGCACAAATTTCCTTGTGCGGACGAGTTAATTTTCAGGGCTGGCATCTCTGCTCAGGTGATATTGGAGGTTGATTGCCATTGGTGGAACTGCATAAAGGATCAGTGGCTCTATTTTTTGTGGTGTGTTGTACCAGTTGCTGAGTTATCTATCCTGATCATCTGCAATATTGGGTGGCGACCTTGTGCTCTTGCTTGTTTCATCATAACTAAGGGCGACATGCCATGGTTGTTGGTTGAGATGAGGATGCCAATCTCGACCACATACGCTGGGGAATTATCAGGTGAACAATGGGACCGTGTTCTCGGCTGCTTGTTCAAGGCCATTAAGGGATTGTATATCGATCACACTTTCAATCAAGATCAAGTCTGCACTGACCATAACTACCAACCACGACTTCTTTGAAGCCTACTCCAACCACGACTTCTTTGAAGCCTACTCCAACCACGACCCCTACCAAGAATTTCAGCATGACCTCGGCGGCACAAAGAAATGTCCACCGTCATGGGACCCGGGAGGAAGCCATACGACAGGTTTTGGTCGACGCATGATGCTCCGACTACCATGGGACCCTGGCATAGCTGCAGCTTGGGGACAAGCTACATTTCAAGGAGGGAGGGGTGTTAGGGACCCTTCCTATACGGCACCTTGGGCTGGCACCTGGGCCATCGTTATGGGCTGGGCCTACTACCAAGGGCCAGCAGCCAAGCTACAAATACAGAAGGAGCAGCAACGAGGAAAGCATCCAGACGGATCACGGAAGGAAACGGCTCTGCCTCCCCTGTCCCCTTCTTCTCCGAACCCTCTCTGCTTCTCTGTTCTTCTCAATCCTCTGCTGAAACCCTTGTATCCAGATCGATGTGTTGTTAATCCATTCGAACCCTAGAGCAACCCTTACATTGGCACAGACCGCATCGACCGCGTGGCCCTCGAGAACCCCCTCGGCGCCGATGCCGGCACCTGCTCGCCGCCGGAGCTCGGCGACACTGTGAGCACGAGGCCACCTTCGAAGTGCATCACCTCGCTGCCCGGCTCTTTTTCCGCCACCAGCAGCCTCCGGCCTTCGCACGGCGAGCAGCCAAGCATGATCAGCAGCAGAAGCACGGCGAGAAACTCCCACACAGACGGCCGCACTCCCCAATTGCTGCCGTTGCTACGAGTACGGGTAGGAGAGGCCATCGCGAAGCTGCAAGACGATGCTGCTCTGCTTCTGCACGTAGTTGGCGCTTAGCTCAAGGAAGAAATGGAGTTTGTTGTTTCTTGGCTTGGTAGCTAGTACCAGCTGCCTTAGCAATGGCAAATGGGCTGATGGAGAACAGAGCCATGTTCTCGCTCTGTATATATAGTAGTGCCTCGGCGTGCCGGCGTGGACGATATGATTCCTCGTTTCCCGGTGGAGAATTCTTTCGGCCGACTGCCGGCCCGAGAGGGTATCTTTTTTCTGCAACGACGTACTATGTCTAGTTTTATTCCATATTTTGTTAGAGCGATAGTCAATGGGTTTACAAATGTATACTAGAATTTTCCTCCGCGTAAGAGCATCTCCAAGCGGAGCCCCCAAATCCACCCCAAACGTCCGGGCGGACAGCTTGGACGGGGTTTGGCCCAAAAACCGCAACCCAACGACGGCCCCTATAGCGGCCCCAAACGACCGGACGGTCCGGCACACCCCAAACCCAGCACAAAACTGGGGCGGGTTTGGGGGCGCCCGGACGTGTCCGCGCCCTCACTCGCTGACAGTGGGACCCTCCCTTGACCGGCCTACCGGAGCCTATCGGAGGGGAGGATCTAGCCTTTGACCGGCGCCAGCATTCATGGCGGAGCGGCCAGGGGCAGCGGCCAACCCCCAACTACCCGCATTCATGGCGGTCCGGACACCACTATATCTACCGGCGACGCCGGAACCCTAATCCACATCCACATCCGCCGCCGGAACCCTAGTTCATCCACATCCAGCATGCCTCGCCGCCTCCCCACCATCTTCGCCACGATGACGGCGGAAAAGCTGAGGCAGCAGGCCCAAATCCGAGCTCAGGCTGAGGCGGATGCGGCGGCGGAGGCGGATTCGGAGTCGTCGGCCGTCGGATACTTCATGGTCTCCGACGACGCCGAGATCGTCGACATCACCGACTCGGAGTTCATCCAGGCTGAGGATGAGAGGATGCGCGTCCGCGCGGAGGCGGAGCACGAAGCCCGACGCGCGGCGGTGGAGGCGGCGGTCGAACGGCAGGCGGCGGCCTGCGCGGCCGAAGCGCTTCACAGCCGGGCGGAGGCGGCGGCCGAAGCGCATCGCGCCCGGGGACGCGCTGCGACGGAGCGGTGGAGAGCTCAGGCGGAGGCGGAAGAGGGCCGGATCCGCGAGGAGGCGTTGCGCAACGACGATGCGGCGGAGCACCGTGCGGCGGAGGCGCAGCTGAAGGCGGAGGCGGCGGACCGCCTCTTCATGAGGCAGATGAGGAACCGCTCCGGGTTCCTCGACAAGCAGTTCGAGGCGGAGGCGGCGATTCGTGAAGGCCGCCCTTACGCCGGGGCCTCCTCCTCCTCTTCGTTCGGGTTCTTCTCCGACTCCGACCAGGGTTCTTGCCCGGCTCCGGCCGGCAGTGCGGGACGGGGCGGCTCCGCCGGCGCAGCGGCAACGGTCATCGTCCTCTCCGATGACGAGTAGGGAGATTCTAGCGTAGCAAGGCGGATGCAATGCAAGTTTCCATTCTAGTGTAGCAAATGCGGACGTGTTGCATGCCTTTGTAGTAATATGTCAACTAGAAAAGAGGAGTGTGATTGTAGGAGCATGTTTTTAGGGGTTGTCCGGTTACCCTACGCGGACGCGTCCGGACGCAGTATGTGGTCCGATTTTGGGGATGCGGTTGGAGATGCTCTAATGTGGGGAAACTGTCCTGCCGCGGTGCCGACGAAAAATAGCATTTTGTTGGTGCTTCACGCACGCAGTAACGACAGCCGGATGTGTGTTTGTGCCGGCGATGACACGCATGGCTCAGTACTTAATTAGTTCTGACCTTGTGATCAAGAACTTGTCAACCAGCTGACCGATGTGTTGTTTATGCCAAGATTAACCTATCAAGTTACTAACTGAATACAAGTGGTTTTTAACAGCGAGCGGTACGCTAGCTCATGAAGAAACTACATTTGGCAGAATAAAGTACCTTGGCCTGCCGCTCAAATCAATAATATCTTGCATGGAACTGCACAAATCCTCAATTAATTAGTTAATCATGGGCTACTAGCTTCAGCTTTTTTCCCCGAGATAATGGCTTTCGTACTATACTGAATATACTAGGGGAATGAGCGCGGCAATGCCGCGCGTGTGAAATTGAATTTGTTATGTAATTAGGGGTGATTAAAGTTGTATTTTGTAAGAATGTTCGTGGCTTTCGAATATGGAAATAAGCATTATTGAAATGGAATTTTAGGTTTTTAATATTGTGTAAGAATGTTTGTGGTTTTGGAATATGGAAATAAGCATTATTTGAATCAACAAATTGAGGATTTGATTTTGTTTTTGTTGGTAAGTATAGTTTTATTTTGGCTATAATTTTCTTATTTCCTAGTATAATCAAAAGAAAATTTACTGTCGTTAGTGCTAAATTATTTTTTGAAAAAAATAGTCGAATTATTTATCGTATATATATACAGTACAATTGTTTTGCAAGTTTTTTTTTTGAATTGTAGGATGTTTTTTGTGTGGAAAGCTTGGTAGTTTGCAAATTTTGGAAAATTTTGACATATTGTTTGTATATTTTTTTGAATTGTAGTATTGTAGATTTCATTTTTTAATTGTTATTTACAATTGTTATTTTGAATAGTAGTTTTCAATATGTAGTTTTAAACTTTTTTTTTGTAGTTGTTCATATATTGTTTGTATTATTTCGGAGTGTAGTTTGGAAGATTTTTTTTTGAATTTGAACACTTTGATTTTTTTTGAGCTGTAGTATTTATTTATAATTGTTATTTTGAATTGTAGTTTTCAATATATAGCTTGAAACACCTTTTTTAGTTGTTTTTGTATTGTTTGCATTATTTCGAAGTGTAGTTTGAAAGATATGTGGATAGTAGGATAGTAAGATAGGATTGTTGAATTATGTTTGCAAACTTACAAAAAAACTATTTTTTTGTGTGTATTTTGTATGTATGTTCCTGCATTAATTAATATTTGAAAGTTTTTTATTAAGGTGATTTTTTTAATGTACTAATGAGGCCTTATGTAATATTTGCAATTTTTAATATTTTTTTAATGTACTAAAAATTTACTGTTGTTAGTGCTAAATTATTTTTTGAAAAAAATAGTCGAATTATTTATCGTATATATATACAGTACAATTGTTTTGCAAGTTTTTTTTTGAATTGTAGAATGTTTTTTGTGTGGAAAGCTTGGTAGTTTGCAAATTTTGGAAAATTTTGACATATTGTTTGTATATTTTTTTGAATTGTAGTATTGTAGATTTGATTTTTAATTGTTATTTACTATTGTTATTTTGAATAGTAGTTTTCAATATGTAGTTTTAAACTTTTTTTTGTAGTTGTTCATATATTGTTTGTATTATTTCGGAGTGTAGTTTGGAAGATTTTTTTTTTGAATTTGAACACTTTGATTTTTTTTTGAGCTGTAGTATTTATTTATAATTGTTATTTTGAATTGTAGTTTTCAATATATAGCTTGAAACACCTTTTTTTTAGTTGTTTTTGTATTGTTTGCATTATTTCGAAGTGTAGTTTGAAAGATATGTGGATAGTAGGATAGTAAGATAGGATTGTTGAATTATGTTTGCAAACTTACAAAAAAACTATTTTTTTGTGTGTATTTTGTATGTATGTTCCTGCATTAATTAATATTTTGAAAGTTTTTTATTAAGGTGATTTTTTTTAATGTACTAATGAGGCCTTATGTAATATTTGCAATTTTTAATATTTTTTTGGAAGGGTCTCAAAGTTTCTGCAATGCTGATTTTGATTTGCTAAAATTTTGTAAAAATTGTTTTGAACTGATTCAACAAATTTGAGTTTTCGAATATGCTTGTAATGTGGCATTTTTTTTGTGATCATTTTGGTAGTTTGGAGAATTTCGTTTCAGTTGTTTTGAAAAGATTTGGAAGTTTTGAATAATAGGGAAAATGGTAAAAAAAAAAGCTGATGTACTAATGAGGCCTTATGTAATATTTGCAATTTTCAATATTTTTTTGGAAGGGTCTCAAAGTTTCTGCAATGCTGATTTTGGTTTTGGTAGTTTGGAGAATTTTGTTTCAGTTGTTTTCAAGTTGTATTTGAAAAGATTTGGAAGTTTTGAATAATAGGGAAAATGGTTTTAAAAAAAAAAGCTGAGGGGCCCGCTGGGCCGAGCCAGCCGCAGAGAAAGCAGCCCAGCCCAGCTAGGAGCCCAGCTCTCCGCAGCGTTTTTTTTTTTCCGTCGGACAGCTGACAGGTGGGGCCGCGCTGACGGTGGGGTGTGACGTCAGCGGGCGGCGGGGGCGCAGCGGACAGCGGCGCTGTGGACGTCGCGCTCGCGCACAGCGCACGCGCGCGAGGCCGTGACCGCGTGGATCTGCTGCGGCGCGTCGGGGCGAGGCGAACGGGCGGCGTGGGCGACCATTTGGTCGCCGGAGTGGCCGCCGGCGAGCGCGGAAACGGCGGCGGGAACCGCAGCACGGCCGTGGCGATTCCGGCCCGCATCGGACGTCCCGGGACGCGTATTTTGGCGAGGAGGAGGAGAAAGCGACGGCGGAGGTCGCCATGGCCTTCGATTCGTCCAGGGAGGCAAGGTGCGCCGCGGCGGGACGTCGGCGGCGACGGCGACCTCGGCGCCGTTCGCGGGAGAGAAGATGAGGGGAATTTCTGCGGGCAGGTTTACGTAAAAGTTCGCGTCTTTTGTTACAATTACAAACAGGTCCCTCGATGTGTAATAATTTGGATCGCGTGTTGCTATGCGGAAGTCTCGGGTTCTTTTTTGTAAGTTTCTCTGCGCCAAAAACCGTGCGGCGCGACGTGTCGTTGTATGATTGGAAGAAATCCAACTGCTACAGTAGTACTGTAGCAGCGCGAATTTTAAAGCGCATCCAGACCGTTCGCGAGCTCGATCGGACGGTTGCTGTAATTGGGGCGACGTGGAAGCCGGTTTGGAGGCTGAATCCAACGAACTTTTATATACTAGGGAATGTGCTCGTAGGATGGTGTTTTTCACCTATGAAAATATAGATATAATCAAGCTATTTCAGCATTGGAATCTGAGTCGGAAAATGGCCGGAAGGTATCGACGGAGGCGAAAACGATCGGTCGTCAGCCCGAGCTAGACGGCTAGCCGTGGCCTTTTTGGACGAACGGTGAAGAGCGAAAGCTGACTGGAGAACGCATTGCATTGCAGGACTCATCGATCTGTGCCTCTATTGTTCCCATGTGCTCGTGTGTCTCTCACGCAGCCGAGCGATTGATCGAACGAGGTTGGCTCTAGCAAGGTAGAGCTCGTTTCCTGCTGCAAAAGGGATGGCATATTCGTTGCTTCCGAATAATGTCTTTTAGTGGGGACAAATGTTCTGTAAACCTGAAGACTAGCTGGATAGATTTCTAGGTTATCATATCACGGCCGGCCATGTTAGATTTGCAAAAGGGACGGAACTATTAAAGACAAAGCGTGCAGGAATATGAATTTTAATTTGTTGATTGGGTCTATAAGAGCATCTCCACCGGCGCGCCCAAAAGAGCCTGTCCGGTAAGAGCGTTCGGCAAAGTTGCCGGACAGGCTCTTTTGGGCGCGCCGGCAGCAGTTGCCGTCTATTGGGAGCGGCGCGCCCCACCGGTCGCTCCCAATAGACGCTCCCAGTTGACAAATTCAAAACGCGGAAAATAAAATAAGTTGAATGTCTGAATTCAAATGTCCGAAACCATAATAAACTTGTAGCGCATACAATTATTCAAATTACAATAAAGTGGGCACTCAATCAATTTGAGTGTCTGCTTGGCCTCTGATTGCCCACAGATGCTCAACTATATCATTTTGAAATTGCTCGTGTTCTCCTACATTCTTAATTTGAGCGTTCATTGTGAGGTAAATGACAAAGTCGGCAGCCAAATCCGCATACTCATAATCAATCTCGGCAAGAGGACCCACATGATAGTATGGATGATCATCATGTTGCGGAGGATCAGCACGTTCACTCTCGATGATCATGTTGTGCAAAATCACACAAGACATCATCACCTCCCACATCTGATCTTTCGACCAAGTTAGAGCAGGATACCTGACAATACCAAACCGAGATTGAAGCACCCCAAATGCCCGCTCAACCACCCTCCTGTTCAGCTGCAAAATGAGACTGACTTTGACCTTGAGGTTGGGAGATGGTCTTTACAAATGTAGACCATTTCGGCTAGATTCCATCCGTAGGCGATCCTTGTTCATCCTTTTACCCGGCACCGAGCCACCAATCCGAGGCGCCGCATTCATCTGTCGAAGCAAACCAACTAGGCAAGTGATGATCGCCAAGTGTTCGTCGACCATCGTGTTCGAGACGGCTGATACGTCTCCAACGTATCTATAATTTCTGATGTTCCATGCTTATATTATGCCAATTGCTACATGTTTTATATACACTTTATATTATTTTTATGCATTTTCTGGGACTAACCTATTAACAAGATGCCACAGTGCCAGTTCCTGTTTTCTGCTGTTTTTGGTTTCAGAAAAGTTGTTCTGGAAATATTCTCGGAATTGGACGAAACAAAAGCCAAAGTCCCTATTTTTCTGTCACGTACACGAAGTTCGAAGGAGAGACGAAGGGGGGCTGTGGGCCGCCCTCACCACGTGGCGGCGCGACCCCACCTTCTGCCGCGCCGTGACGTGGTGAGGGGCCCACGGGCCTCCACCGATGCCGCCCCTTCGCCTATATATTCATCTATTCGGGAAAACCCTAAATACCCGAGTCATATTCCACGAAAAGTTTCAGATCCGCCGCCGCCGTCAACCCTAACTCGGGAGGGTTCTGAATCTCTTCCCGGCAGCCTGCCGGAGAGGGGAATCATCACCGGAGGGCTCTACATCGCCATGCCTGCCTCCGGAGTGATGTGTGAGTAGTTCATCTTTGGACTATGAGTCCATAGCAGTAGCTAGATGGTTGTCTTCTCCTCTTGTGCCATCATGTTTAGATCTTGTGAGCTGTTTATCATGATCAAGATCATCTTATTGTAATGCTACATGTTGTGTTTGCTTGGATCCGATGAATATTGATACTATGTCAAGTTGAATACTGAATATTATGTCTATGTCTTTTATGATCTTGCATGCTCTCCGTTACTTGTTGAAACTCTGGCCAAGTGAATGCTTGTGACTCTGTTGCTATTAGGGGTAACCTAATGATGCTTTGTCTAAAGATGAATGTGTTGTTTACATTATACACTTTACTTAATGCAATTGTCTGTTGCTTGCAACTTAACACCGGAAGGGGTACGGATGTTAACCTGAAGGTGGACTTTTTAGGCACAGATGCATGCTGAATAGCGGTCTGTGTACTTTGTCGTAATGCCCAAATGAATCTCATAGTAGACACAACAACTTGCACATGCATGTTATGCACTTATCAATATTTTCAATTGCCCAACTGTAATTTGTTTACCCAGCATGTTCGTTACTTATTATGGAGAGACACCACTAGTGAACTGTGGACCCCGGTCCATTCTTTTACATCTGAAATACAACCTACTGCAATCATTGTTCTCTTTCATTCTCTGCAATTAAACATCATTTTCCACACTATACGTATAATCTTTTGTTTTCAGCAAGCCGGTGAGATTGACAACCTCACTGTTAAGTTGGGACAAAATATTTTGGTTGTGTTGTGTGCAGGTTCCAAGTCAACCGCCAGGACCTCCCCTACGACACCACACTTTTTCTGGCGCCGTTGACACCTTCAGAAGTGTCTTCATCTCCTACTGGTTCGATAACCTCGGTTTCATACTGAGGGAAAACTTGCTGCTGCACTCATCATACCTTCCTCTTGGGTTCCCAACGAACGTGTGTCTTTCACGTCATCAAGCACTTTTTCTGGCGCCGTTGCCGAAGAGATCAAGCCTTCTGTTAGGGGAGTCTCTCACTTCCAATCTCTTTACTTTGTTATTGTCTTGCTTAGTTTATTCTTATTTTATCTTGTTTGCTCTCTTTATCAAAAAAAAAAAAGTTACTTGCATCTAGTTTATTTTCGGTTTATTATTATGTCTAGTTATTTATTTGCTATCAATGTCTTCTCTCTTTGAAACAAAATCTTATTGGCTAAGTGGGTTCACGGAGGAACAACAAAATTATTATAGAGAATACCGCCTATCTCAAAAAGGGGAACACTTATGGGTACAAATATATAAATTGAATTGTTTTGCTAGAAACTTGTGCTGTACTTATGATGAATCCTACTGCATTAATGAATCTTCTTGTTGTAGAAGGCATAAACACCTCCCTTTCCAATGTGATTATAATGATAATGAAACCTTGGCTGCTTATGCTAAAGGAAAATATGACTTTGGTAATCTTGAACAAATTGTAGAATTTGTTGTTTTTAAGGGTGCATATGAAATTGCTGGTTATATTCAAAATGATGATGCTCCTTGTAGAACTGAGAATTACGCTATATTTGGTTATTGCCTTGAATATTACAATGACAATCCTTATATTACTGAATATCTCTAGAAAACTTATTCTCAAGAACAACTTGCTTCCTTTCAGGAACGTATGGAAGAAGAAATTGTTGAAACTGTGATCTCATTGGATGAAAAAGAGGAGGAGAGTGAAGAACAAAAGGAGGATCTACCTTCTAATGATAGTAACTCTTCAACTCTTACATTATTTGATTACCCTCCATGCCTGCCTAAGGAGGAAGAGTGCTATATTGTTGAATGTCATGATTCTATTGAAATACCTACTTTTGATAAATTTGAAATAGCAAGCTCCTTGACTCAAATAGAAAACAAATTACAGAAATAAAACAATGGCTCCCTAATGTTATATATGATAATTCTCTTGATGATGGTCCTATATTGCCTGATAATATTAATTTTACTACTATTGTCAAAAGTGGGTTTAATAACCTCACTGTTTTTTAGCTTAAGAAAAATTATGTGTTTGTTGATCATGAAAAGCATACTTTATGTGATAGTTATATTGTTGAGTTTGTTCATGATGCTACTGAAAGTTATTATGAGATGGGAAAATATGGTTGTAAAAAATTTCAAGTCACAAAAATACCTCTCTTTATGTTGAAAGTTTTGAAGTTGCATTTTTTCATTTTCCTATACTAGTAGCTTCATGCTTCAATGATTTGTTTTCTTACAAGATTCCTTTCATAGGAAGTGGGTTAGACTTAAATGTGTTTGATATTTGCCTCTTGATGCTCTCTTTAGTTTTCAACTCTTATTTTTATGAGAGCATCATTAAAATCTTCTAGCCTAGCTAAAAGGCATTAAAGAAAGCGCTTTTGGGAGGCAACCCATTATCTTTTTTTTCAGTTTTCAGTCAAGGAGCTTGCTTACTTCTGTAACAACTCCTTTGTATCTTTATTTTATTGCATTGTTGTGCCAAGTAAAGCCTTAATAGAAAGTTGATGCTAGATTTGGATTTCTGCGCAGAGACAGATTTTTGCTGTCCACCGTTTTGAGCTGTACGCACTCCAGAAAAATCCAAAAATTCTGAAAAAATTCAGGCGTGATCCTCATATATGTACGCAACTTTCATTAATTTGACTTTTCGCATCTGAGCAACTTAAGTGCCTCGAAAAAATTCGTCTTTCCAGACTGTTCTGTTTTTGACAGATTCTGCCTTTTGATTTGCATTCTCTCTTTTACTGTGTTTGAGTGGATTTCTTTGCTCCACAAAATATCAGTGGCTGTAGCTAATGTCCAGAAGTGTTGGAGATGATTGTGTCATCACAGAACATGTGAATTTTTGATTATGCACTAACCCTCTAATGAGAATTATTCTAAGTTTGGTGTGAAGGAAGTTTTCAAGGATCAAGAGAGAAGGATGATATGATATGATCAAGAAGAGTGAAAAGCCTAAGCTTGGGGATGCCCCCGTGGTGCATCCAAGCATATTTCAAGAAGACTCAAGCGTCTAAGCTTGGGGATGCCCAAGGCATCCCCTTCTTCATCAACAACTTATCAGGTCATCTCTAGTGAAACTATATTTTAATTCTTTCACATCTTATGTGCTTTACTTGGAGCGTCTGTGTGCTTTTATTTTTGCTTTGTTTTCTGAATAATTTGGATCCTAGCATTCTTGTGTGGAGAGAGACACGCTCCGCTTTTTCATGTGAATACTCATATTCTTCACTTATATTTGTTGAGTATTCTTAACTAGCTACTGCAATGCTTTTAGCTCCTGTTTTTCATGCATCTCTTGTTCAGAGCTGTTAGTTCTTGTAGAGAAGTACTCATTGCTGTAGTATTTGGAGAGTTTGTGTTGAAATAAGTTGATTGGTGTTTGGTTGGAAACAGAAAATGCTACATGTGGTAGATGGTATATTGAAAAGACATACTCATTCTTGTAGATCATTGTCTTGGATAATTTGATGCTTTGCAATTGTTTTGAGCTCTCAAGTAGATCATGTTTAAGCTCTTGCATCATGTAGTTAAAGCCTATTAGTGGAGAACTACCGTAGAGCTTGTTGAGACTTGGTTTGCATGTTTGATATCTCTAAGGTCTAGATATTTTCTGGTAAAGTGTTTGAACAAAAGGAGACAGTGTAGAGTCTTATAATGCTTGCAATATGTTTTTATGTAAGTCTTGCTGTACCCGTTGATATCCTGTGTTTGCTTCAAACAACCTTGCTAGCCTAAACTCTGTACTGAGAGGGAATGCTTCTCGTGCATCCAAACCTTGAGCCAAAACCCATGCCATTTGTGTCCACCATAACTACCTATTATGTGGTATTTCCTGCCATTCCAAGTAAATACTTCATGTGCTACCTTTAAACTATTCAAAACTTTATTACTCCTTATTTGTGTCAATGTTTTATAGCTCATGAGGAAGTATGTGGCGTTTACTCTATCACCTTGTCATTTACTCATGACAGACTTTCACCAATGGACTAGTGGCATATACATCCGCTTATCCAATAACTTTGCAAAAAGAGCTGGCAAATGGGGTGCCCAGTCCCAATTAATTATAACTTAACCATTTGATTCTCTTCACATGTTTGCCAATGATTTATCAAAAGCAAATTCCAAAATGTTAAACTTTATCAAATAGGCACTCCTCCATGGTATGTGATTGTTGGAA
This sequence comes from Poa pratensis, assembly GCA_947311845.1. Lineage (NCBI taxonomy): Eukaryota > Viridiplantae > Streptophyta > Magnoliopsida > Poales > Poaceae > Poa > Poa pratensis. The sequence goes on from CAMZMU010000035.1 coordinate 51,037,837, forward strand.
GGCACCCGAGGATTCGGTTAGCCATGGCTTGTGTAAGCAAAGGTTGGGAGGAGTGTCATACCAATTTATAAATATGCATGTGTAAACAAAAGAGAAGAGGGATGATCTACCCTTGGGTAGAAATAACGTCCTTCATGGGAGCCGCTCTTGAAAGTCTGGTGATAAGGGGATAGAGTGCCCACTGCCATTCGTTGACAACAACAAACACCTCTCAAAAACTTACTTTATGCTCTCTATATGATTTCAAAAACCTAAAAAGCTCTAGCACATGATTTAATCCCTGCTTCCCTCTGCGAAGGGCCTTTCTTTTACTTTATGTTGAGTCAGTTTACCTACTCCTTTCTATCTCAGAAGCAAACACTTGTGTCAACTTTGTGTGCATCAATTCTTATATGCTTACTTATTGCACTTGTTATATTACTTTGTGTTGACAATATCCATGAGATATACATGTTGAAAGTTGAAAGCAATTGCTGAAACTTAAATCTTCCTATGTGTTGCTTCAATGCCTTTATTTAGAATCTATTGCTTTATGAGTTAACTCTTATGCAAAGCTTTTTGATGCTTGTCTTGAAAGTACTATTCATGAAAAGTTTTTGCTTATATGATTCAGTTGTTTACTCTTTATCTATTTGTTAGCAAACTATAGACCATTGCTTTGAGTCACTTCATTCATGACATGAGCCTTGCAATATTATTTGATCAAGATTGTGTGAAGCATGTCTCCTCAGAAATTATTTTGTTGTTATCGTTTTACCTACTCAGAGAACTAAGCTTGGGGATGCTTGATACGTCTCCAACGTATCTATAATTTCTGATGTTCCATGCTTATATTATGCCAATTGCTACATGTTTTATATACACTTTATATCATTTTTATGCATTTTCTGGGACTAACCTATTAACAAGATGCCACAGTGCCAGTTCCTGTTTTCTGCTGTTTTTGGTTTCAGAAAAGTTGTTCTGGAAATATTCTCGGAATTGGACGAAACAAAAGCCAAAGTCCCTATTTTTCTGTCACGTACACGAAGTCCGAAGGAGAGACGAAGGGGGCGTGGGCCGCCCTCACCACGTGGGCGCGGCCCACCTCTGCCGCGCCGTGACGTGGTGAGGGGCCCACAGGCCTCCACCGACGCCGCCCCTTCGCCTATATTAATCTATTCGGGAAAACCCTAAATACCCGAGTCATATTCCACGAAAAGTTCCAGAGCCGCCGCCGCCGTCAACCCTAACTCGGGAGGGTTCTGAAGCTCTTCCCGGCACCCTGCCGGAGAGGGGAATCATCACCGGAGGGCTCTACATCGCCATGCCTGCCTCCGGAGTGATGTGTGAGTAGTTCATCTTTGGACTATGGGTCCATAGCAGTAGCTAGATGGTTGTCTTCTCCTCTTGTGCCATCATGTTTAGATCTTGTGAGCTGCCTATCATGATCAAGATCATCTTATTGTAATGCTACATGTTGTGTTTGCTGGGATCCGATGAATATTGATACTATGTCAAGTTGAATACTGAATATTATGTCTATGTCTTTTATGATCTTGCATGCTCTCCGTTACTTGTTGAACTCTGGCCAAGTGAATGCTTGTGACTCCAAGAGGGAGTATTTATGCTAGATAGTGGGTTCAGTCTCCATTTAATCTGGGGGAGTGACAGCAACCCCTAAGGTTGTGGATGTGCTGTTGCTACTAGGGGTAACCTAATGATGCTTTGTCTAAGGATGAATGTGTTGTTTACATTATGCACTTTACTTAATGCAATTGTCTGTTGCTTGCAACTTAATACCGGAAGGGGTACGATGTTAACCTGAAGGTGGACTATTTAGGCACAGATGCATGCTGGATAGCGGTCTGTGTACTTTGTCGTAATGCCCAAATGAATCTCATAGTAGACACCACAACTTGCACATGCATGTTATGCACTTATCAATATTGTCAATTGCCCAGCTGTAATTTGTTTACCCAGCATGTTAGTTATTTATTATGGAGAGACACCACTAGTGAACTGTGGACCCCGGTCCATTCTTTTACATCTGAAATACAACCTACTGCAATCATTGTTCTCTTTCATTCTCTGCAATTAAACATCATTTTCCACACTATACGTCTAATCCTTGTTTTTAGCAAGCCGGTGAGATTGACAACCTCACTGTTAAGTTGGGGTAAAGTATTTTGGTTGTGATGTGTGTAGGTTCCAAGTCAACCGCCAGGACCTCCCCTACAACACCGCACTTTTTCTGGCGCCGTTGACACCTTTAGAAGTGTCTTCATCTCCTACTGGTTCGATAACCTCGGTTTCATACTGAGGGAAAACTTGCTGCTGCACTCATCATACCTTCCTCTTGGGGTTCCCAACGAACGTGTGTCTTTCACGTCATCAACGGCATGCGCGGTGAGCAATGCGCCCGCCAACTCGAGTTCGTCGTCGCTATCCATCTAGATCAATGCAAAGGATTAGGAAAAAACCAAAGTCTAGGAGACAAATTGAGTTGAGCAATGCGACGAACACCTTGCTTGCGGGGAAGTGTCGGAGGCGGCGACGGTGTAGCGGCTCGACGGAGAAGAGTCTGCAGACAGGCGTGGAGTCGTGGTGGGGAAGACAGGCGTGGGGAGGGGGAGGGGGAAAGGGGTGACCGGAGTCCGGCCGGCGGAGGCTGGGAATCAGCAGGGATGGCGCATCAGCAGGGACGGGGCTGAAATAACAAGCCCTACAGATGCGTCTGGGAAAATAAAACGTCAGTGTCGCTGACGCGTTGGGCCCGTCCGTCAGGTTTGGACGAGGCGCGCGTTGCCGCGGTTGCCGGCGCGCCCGGTTGCGTTCCTAGAACCTGGGCGCGAAGCAGGGTTGCCGGACGTTCTATTGGGACGTGCCGGCAACTTTTTTCGTATTGGGCGCGTCGGTGGGGTGGTTTTTCGTGCCGGCGCGCCCAAAACGTCTATTGGGAGCGGAGTTGGGCGAGCCGGTGGAGATGCTCTAATATTGGAAGGATGACCCAATCAGCGTTGTGCATAATAAACCGAATGGTAGCCCTATGGACAACCTACTACCCAAAATGTAGGTCATTTAAACAAATTATTAGTATTACGTATTTGTGGCGATAGATGTTGCAAGAATTGTCATTTCGTATTGTAGTTCTCACATACAAAGGCATTGTTAAAGTGTCACTGATAGATGGATCCAAAGAGATAGAAAGTCAAACGAAAATTACCACACAATGTTCTAATTCAAACTGTTGGTGCCAGCATATGACTAATTTATCACGGGTAGTATATGAATGAGCTGATTACTACTCGAGTTATGCTTGCCTCAAACTGATCTCAGTATTTGCCATTTCATCATGTCAAGCTAGTGTGATATATTTGTCTCTTTGGAGCAATCTATTTTATTCTAGAGTCTCTTCCGAGCAATCTATTTAAACATGGTAGCGTTCAATAACAATTTCTGTAGTGAGCCCTCATGGAGTATAGGCCATTGCCTATCGTTGGATAAGATTGTGCTCATCAGTAACAACTTCAGAATATGGTTTGTTCTGCTTCTTAATTAAAAGTGTGATGATCAACAAGAACAAGTTCACCGGTGCTCTACCATGAGCGATACCTTTGCACATCACTCAGATTGGGATAAGGGGATATAATTTCTCGACTCCTTTCCGACATTAGGAGATGGGATATCTTCCAACATAAGTAGTGTTCATGACAGGGAGAAACAGGCTGATTGGTAAGCTACCTTCCAACATGAGCAGACTTTGCAACTAAACTGATGTATTAATGTTGGGCAATAATATCAATGGCTCCATACCCACTTCTATTGCATCACGCTAAAAGAGTTGAACTTACTCAATGTGAGTGACACCAGGATCACGGGTGTAATACCGCTGTTGAGCAATGGATTCCTTCCAATTCTATCACGTCTGCATCTGTCCGCTAATGAGCTTAGCGGCGGGATTCCGTTGAACTTCAACAACTTAAACTTTGGCACGCTCAACTTGTCATGCAGCTATCTCAGCGAGGTTCCAACTGCAAATTTAAGTGTATAAGCGCAGCTTCCTTGGGACCACTAGCGTTTGTGCCAAGCACGGCATGAAGGTAAAACTTAATTTATAATTATTAAAGAGTTAAATTTTTAATCATGAGGTATATATATTAACATGAGTTTATGGTCTAAATCTCCATGGGCTGGGGGAGGGGGGCCAGTGCCCCCTCCCGGCCTACACAAAGCTCCGCCATGGCAACCTTTTTAAAGGTCGATCTGTTTCAAACAAGTACGTGGTCAATTTTGTTCAACAAACATGGTCGCTCTGGCCCCTTCAACCTACTAAGTAATAATGGATGACTCGATGGGAAATTGTACAACATAATTGTTTCATAAGAAATTACCTATCATTAGATAACATTATGCTCATCAAGAACAACTTCTCCGGCCCCTTTCCCGCATCGGCGGATGGTTAGTTGTGTTCATGTCGGAGAGCAACCACCTGACTGGTGAGCTACCTTTAAACATGATCAGGTTTGTAAACTTGACCGATGTTCAATATCAGGCCACAATATAATTGACGTCATACCTACTTGTATTGCATCGCTGCAAAAGCTCGCGTATACAGTTGTCGATCGTCGGATTGATTCCAATTCTATCGTGTCAGGATCTGCCCGGTAATGAGCTGAGCGGTGGGAATCCTTTAGACTTCAGCAATTTAAACTTCGGCACGCTTAATCTGTCTTGCGATAATCTCATGGGCGAATTGCCATTGTCACTGCAACTTGAAGTCTATGAGCGCAGTTTCCTTGGAGCAGTGGCATTTGTGCCAAGCAAGGCATGAAGGTATATTTGGCAAATAGATCACATAACAAAGGTTTATGGGCTACATCTCCATGGACTAGGGGGGGGGGGGGGGGGGGGGCAGTGGCCCCCTCCCCTCGACAACCTATTTATTTAACCAAGACACACAATGAAACTGATCGCGTAAACGTGCAAGGGCATCCTTCTCCATGCAGAAAAAGATTTAGCAGAGGAAATAAGCACAATAGATTAATAATGAGTTGTTGATGCATATTGTGGCTTTTACAACTGGTTTCTACAGATGGCACGTATAAAATTCGACACAAGTCGACGGCAATTGATAAGATTTATCTACAATTTTTCGAGCTAACCCTGGACTGATCCATATTTTGAGGTGGCAACAATGAAGAGTTCCCGCACATGGTTAGAAATCGATTTAGAGCCTGTGTAAATTACATGCGTAGATGTTTTTTTTGACAATTTCGAAACTTTCTATTTTTTTTTTGGAAAAAACAAGTAGATGTATATAGTTAATGATGTATTTGACCGCGCGAAATCTCAGTGTGAAATATCTTGAATTTTGTGCCATACACAAGAATGATACAATCAGACAAAATTTGGGTGTTTGAAGATTAATTTGCACTGTTCACTGTTTTTAAACTTTTGTCATATTCGCGCAGCCTAAAATACCGAGTAGTTTGCATATATTTTTTTACACGCTGATAGAAAATACAACAGTCACTACCTCTATGATATTTTTCAGAATAATGTGTGAAGTTCGTTGCATCTGGAAACAAGAGTACTAACAGTAACATTTCACCTCTTATTTTTATTTTTTGAGAACAGTGCACCTCTTAATTAATTAGGCAACTTTTGCGGCGAACGGCTCTCCCGAGCCGCCGGAGTTGAACGGATCGGACAAACGCGGCCATCCCCGTCCCGTCCGATCTGTCGCCGTCATGCCTGCTCGCAGCGCGCGGTGGGTCGTGCACGTGTTGGACGATGCAGACCAAGGGTCAGCGTCGTTCCGCTGTATTCGTATGTTGCTGTCGTAGTCGATCGTACAGAAAGCACCACCGGAGTTCGTCCCGTCCCGCTGCTACCCGATTCGTTCTATAAGAAAAAGTACTACCCGATTTGCGGTTCACGCGTATGGCAGTACAGCTCTCGGTTAGTAATTTTGTACCTAGACGGCGGCGCGACGTCGCAGATGGCGTTTCGCCGTTCCAGCCCACGCGAGAGTGACGGGTGTACCGTGTACGAGGTAACGATCGATCCCGCCTCCTCTCAACCAACCAAATTAACACGACGAAGAAGACGACGAACTCTCCCTCCTCCTCCGGGCCCCGGATCACGACCGATCTTCCGTGCGCGGGCTTCACTCTGCCGGCGATCCGGTAATGGTTTTCATCTCTCGTTCTACCTTGTTCTTCTCCGGAGGCTGGTAAAGAAAGTGTACTATCAAGCCGCTGATCGGTGTTCTTGGGGCAAAATGTTCGAAGAATCCCTCCTTTCTTGCCGAGGCTAGTAATTGTAAATGCGTGTGCTAGCTGGTTGATTACATGAGATTTTGGGCGGCAATTTGTCAGCCCACGAATTCCTTCATATTCTGATCGCCACCGATTGATCTGGTTTGGTTTGGTTTGGTTTGGTTTGGTTTGGTTTGTGTGTAGATTTTTTTTGTTTTGAGAAACTAGTTTGTGTGTAGATGAGTGTGTCGGGATCGGAGAGCGAGGCCTCGCGGCGGTCCTCCAAGAAGCCCAAATGTACATCCCGCATTTTTTCCCACCCCCTTTTCGTATTTTGTGGTGTACATTTTTCTTCCAGTTTGTCGAGAAATTCTAGCAGTGCAATAATCCTGCGATTCAATAAACGTATTTGCTTCCTGGGCAGATTCCAAATTCACACAGCAGGACCTTCCAGCCTGCAAGCCCCTGTTAACTCCCGGAATTGTACGGTTTACTCCATTTTCTGCTAGCTCTTGATTCCAAATCATGCAACATAAAGGGCTACATATATCTTCTTCACCTGAATGTAACAAGAAACCATCGTTTAACTATAGGTCATTGGCGCCTTCTCGCTCATCGGCATCATCTTCGTCCCGATAGGGCTCGCCTCACTGTCAGCGTCCCAGGAGGTACCTTAACGACATATGCAGACAATGTATCAGATTCCTGAACTACAGTGCTATATGAATTGTGTTTTCAGTTTTTCTAATATGTCATTTTCAACATTATATCAGATTGTTGAATTGGTGGATAGATACGATGAGCAGTGCGTTCCCGCCAGTGACAAGATAGGCTTCATTCAGGACTCCAAGGCCGACAAGGCGTGCACCAGAAAGATCACAGTGAGTTTTTAAAACGTCCACTTTGTATTTAGTGGATTACACAGGATAGACTGAATCTGCCAATGGAAGACGTTCACTTAAATCTCAGACAGTAAGTTACCAAAGCAATAATTTTCAGAGTAGTATGCTACCACATACATTTACAGAGGTACCAATTTGCATAATTTTCAGAGTGAAAAAATGTGTTTACGCACATATTGCTGATCATTTAGCTGTACTCATACATCTTGAAAGAGAGATACGTAGTGCTGAGGACAACATTTGCTTCTTTCAGGTGCCGAAGCCTATGAAAGGCCCTATACATATCTACTACCAGCTTGAGAACTTCTATCAGAACCATCGACGGTACACTTCTATCTACCATTCAACATACCAACTACTGCTTTAGTATTTTCCATCTCAGGTAGACTATGTATCATCCAATGGTAACATGTAATGACCGATATGCTCGCAGGTATGTCAAGAGTCGAAGCGACCAACAGCTGCGTTCCAAGGACTACAAGGACACTAAGGCCATGATCAAGAGCTGCGAACCTGAAGCCACCACCGGCGACGGTGCCCTCATCGTGCCGTGCGGCCTCATCGCTTGGAGCCTGTTCAACGACACCTACGCCTTCTCGGTGAACAAGAAGGCGGTCGTGGTGAACAAGAAGAACATCGCCTGGACTAGCGACAAGAACAGCAAGTTCGGGAGTGATGTTTTCCCCAGCAATTTCCAGAAAGGGGGCTCATCGGCGGGGGTAGCCTCAATGACAAATTGCCTGTACGGTGCAGAAAAAACTCTATATATCTCTCATGCAGCATTTATTTCTCAACTTTTATTTTCACGAATGTGAAGTTGTTCTGAACATTTTCTTGTGAACATCTGGTGCTGCAAAAATAAAAATTCAGTTGAGTGAGCAAGAGGACCTGATCGTTTGGATGCGTACGGCGGCGCTCCCGACGTTCAGGAAGCTCTACGGCAGGATCGAGTCCGACATCATGGCCAGCGACGAGATCACGGTGGTGATACAGAACAACTACAACACGTACAGCTTCGGGGGCAGCAAGGCGCTGGTCCTCTCCACCGCGTCGTGGATCGGCGGCAAGAATAACTTCATTGGCATCGCGTACGTCGCCGTCGGTGGCATCTTTCTCTTCCTAGCCATGGGGTTCGTGGTCCTCTACGTCATCAAGCCAAGGTAAACACCTCATATGTGGATATGTGATATCTTGCTTCGAACATATATAACAAGTGTTTACATATGTCAAGATCATTTTAAATGTTGAAGCAAGTTATGTGTTTTGGTGTTGATCGATTTCAGGAGCCTTGGAGACCCCTCGTACCTGTCGTGGAACAAGGAGGACGCTGGTTACTCACACTGAATGACTGGAATTTGTGTCCATTTTGTAGAGGCAGGGAAGGCCTGCATTTCTGCGTTTTTCTTGTTTTGTTTTCAGACATGTGTTTGCCTTTGTCCCCCTTATTCACCTTTCTTGAGCTAGCTAGGAAATCATGGTGATGTTTTCTAATCAAGAAAAGCATGCTGGTATGTCGGAGAGCATATATAATGCATCGTATATTTTGTATGCCTTCCAGCACTCTGAGATTGGATTTGATCGCAGCTAGCAACAGCAATTTGAACTGATATGTTTTTTTTAAGAATACACCTAGCAGGTGCATTATATTTCATAGAAGAAGCAACGCCAAGATGGCGATACAAACACACGCCAAACGGCTTACAACGCAACCCACAACCAAACAACAAGAGCTCTCCTTGCGTATTTTTTGCCAAATCTGGCCGTTATTCTGAACTAACAACGGATCTGACCCCTTCTCAGAACTAATTGCAAATCTGGCCCCTCGGGTTGGCGCCAACGCAGACGGCGCCGACATCGTGCAGGTCGGCGCCAGAGCCGGCTCTCGCCGAAGTTTGCTGCTGGTCCCGGAAAAAATCCTACGTGGCATACGTCGGCGCCAACTGAAATGGCGCCGAACCTGTGTGCGTTAACTGAATTTGATCGACTTATTCGGCGCCATCTTCGATGGCGCCGACCTTGCAGTTATAACCCTAGTCCCTTCTCTTTCCCATTCCATAAGCATTTGTGGTTGAATCTGCGAGGTTGCCTTCTAATCATGTTGTGGTTTTTGTTTGACACGATGAACTTTATGTTGAACCAAGATGTTATATTTTAGAAATCGTCGGAATATTTTATAATTATTGTAATGTTGAGTACTCTGTTGGATGTTTTATGTAGTTCGTGTGGACCTTAATGTCAAATTATATGTTGGATATTTGTTTGGCATTGCATAAATAGGACAACCTCGTGGATAAATGACAGACAATTACACTTATTTGTTACAAAAGCAAACATTACAATGATGGTGCTCGGGCAATGTTTACCATCGACCCTCTTCAAATATACGATACAAGAGCTCCTTTTGGAATGAAATACAGATTATAAGGAATTAAAATTGTTTCCCATATACGAAACAAGAGTTCTAACGGTTTCTTCGGTTGGCCATCTTTTGAGCAGCCCATGCTTCAAATTGTTTTTGGTAACACTCTCTGTGTTCTTTTTTCCTCTTCTCCTCTAGTTTTTTGGCCTCCTGGTTCTCTACATATGTTTCTCCATACCAATACACTTCATACTGCCTGTCGGATTCAAAAAAGTATTTCTTCCTACAACGAGCTCCTTCCTGTTCGAGAGTACAAAACTTAGTACCCACATGTTTTTATTTAGTAAATATGTAAATCGAATGAACTCTTACAAAATATGGTGCGGGTCCCGTCGTGTAGCCGCAGACAAATCCCCAGCTTCCACCATATCCACCACTGCTGATCTTCTCAGCATCTGCCGTGTAGCAGCACTCCACACCGCAACCGCACTGGATGATCCACGGCACATGACCATGTAGCTCTTCTCTTGGTGGCATGTCCGGTGGCACGAATGAGCCACTACGAGGACCTACAAGTTCCATGCCCGGCTCTTTCCCTTTCCCTGAAGAGGTTCCGGCACCGGCCATTGTGTTTCTGTCTATCTGAATGGATGAGTGTGGTTGATTCGAATGAAATACACAGAGCCATGGACTGCTATTTATTGACAAAGCCGGACGCAGCGGACGGAACTGAAGTAAAATTAATATGGGTTTACTGTTTGCGAGTGGGTGTACTGTTTGCGAGTGGGTGTACTATGTTCAAGAATCTAATGGCCATCTTGCGAGACGTAGTTGTCTGCTACGACGGAACTGTGAGAAACATCTGCAGTAATTCAATCATTCAACATAAGTACAATTTGCCCTAAGGACCCAAACAATTTGCGTACTGGACTGTCTGGTTTGGGATAATCGGAGCTCAAGATGTCGGCGCCATTTGCCTTGAAGCCGAACTTCATAAGTTCGGAGAATATTTGGTTTGGCGACATGTAGACGGTCGGCGCCATCCCGAATGGCGCCGAACTCCTCGCCTAAATTTTGCTCTCTGGAAGTTCTCTGGAAGTACCCAGTTCCAGGAAAATTTGTTCTCAGCGCATGGTCGGCGCCATTTGCCTTGGAGCCGAACTTATGAAGTCCGGCGAATATTTGGTTTGGCGACATGTAGACGGTCGGCGCCATCCCGAATGGCGCCGAACTCCTCGCCTAAATTTTGCTCTCTGGAAGTACCCAGTTCTAGGAAAATTTGTTCTCAGCGCATGGTCGGCGCCATTTGCCTTGGAGCCGAACTTATGAAGTTCGGCGAATATTTGGTTTGGCGACATGTAGAAAGTCGGCGCCATCCCGAATGGCGCCGAACTCCTCGCCTAAATTTTGCTCTCTGGAAGTTCTCTGGAAGTACCCAGTTCCAGGAAAATTTGTTCTCAGCGCATGGTCGGCGCCATTTGCCTTGGAGCCGAACTTATGAAGTCCGGCGAATATTTGGTTTGGCGACATGTAGACGGTCGGCGCCATCCCGAATGGCGCCGAACTCCTCGCCTAAATTTTGCTCTCTGGAAGTACCCAGTTCCAGGAAAATTTGTTCTCAGCGCATGGTCGGCGCCATTTGCCTTGGAGCCAAACTTATGAAGTTCGGCGAATATTTGGTTTGGCGACATGTAGAAAGTCGGCGCCATCCCGAATGGCGCCGAACTCCTCGCCTAAATTTTGCTCTCTGGAAGTTCTCTGGAAGTACCCAGTTCCAGGAAAATTTGTTCTCAGCGCATGGTCGGCGCCATTTGCCTTGGAGCCGAATGTATGAAGTTCGGCGAATATTTGGTTTGGCGACATGTATATGGTCGGTGCCATCCCAAATGGCGCCGAACTCCTCGCCTAAATTTTGCTCTCTGGAAGTTCTCTGGAAGTACCCAGTTCCAGGAAAACAAGATCGGCGCCAACGGGATGGCGCCGACATACTTCAGATCGGCTCCATTTCAGATGGCGCCGACCTGCTATCCTGGGGCATTTAACACAAGATTTGGACAGAGCCTCCCCTCTTTTTTTAGCCAAAACCTGTAACAGCAAAATTGACAACAAAATTGACAACAACAGAATTGACAACAACATAATTGACACAACAGAATAGACAACAAAATGGTCACTTAGATCTCACAATCCATACCAAATTGGTTCACAAAAGCATCACACACAATTCATACATGTTTTTAGTTATTACAAACCATAGTTCTCAAACATGGAAGGTCTGAAACATAATGAAGCACTTCCAAACACAGATGGCGACATTACTTGCGTGCCTTTCTTTTTCCTAGCGCTTCGGTACCAGGGGAGAGGAGGTCGACTGGCTTGCGGTTACGAGATCCCCTACGGAGGTTTTCTTGACTGATCTGGAGAGGCTGCTGGCGCTTCTGCTTCTTTTTGCGCTTCTGCTGGCTGGGACCCGGGCTCATCTGACTAGGTGCTGGTGCACCCCTCACCTGCGACAATACGTCCATGCATAATAATTAATCATGGACAATAACTATAAAATTTGTTTGAGTTTGATATTACACAGGTCTGTGTACTAGAACCGCTGAATGCCTTAATGCCCAGCAACAAAGCCATGGACATAAGAGGTGTGGGAAATACTTTCTGTTGAGATCACTGCCTTAATGCCTAGCAACAAAGCCATGCCCAGCAACAATGCCTTAATGCCCAGCAACAAATTTTCTATTGAACTACTTGACATACAGACTATAATAGTTCTCTATTCAGATCACAAGTGGTAACATTTTATTCACGGAATCTGTAATTAATCAGAAAATGGATGGAACAATACGTAGCTATACCTCCTTTTGAGATAAACATATATCACATACTGAAACCAACTTAACTAGCAATAAAGAGAAATACTGTAACAAAGTGGAACACTAGATGAACTTGTGTCGTGGTGGACAGAAGGCAGTATTAAACATAACCTGTGACTAGGTGTTGTGACTTAAAACCTAAACATGAGAGCAAGAATATTACCTGCGACAACACCGTCTGGTCATCATATAAGTCCTCCACATCTAGGTCCCATTCAGATGATGCAGAATTTTCACGGCTACTAGGTTGCACCTTATCCAAGTCTTCGGTAGGATCCCGGCATGCAAGCCTACTGACCAACTTACGTGAACGGTTCACCATTTTCTGCAAGAACGAAGAGTAAACTTTGAGCACAGCAGCCACCACAACCAGATCAGAACTTACACAAGCAAGAAGTTAAGCAAGAAGTTAACCTGTAGACAAGCACGCAGTGTGGACACTTCACCTTCGCTGCCCGTGTAACGGTGAGAGCTATTTCAGCATCGGTAATACCTCTTTTAATCTCATTGGCCTGCACAACACAACCAAAAATCAGTGTAGGAGAGAGCAAGTAGTTCATGTTGGAAACGTGTGGAAGTAGATTCTTACCACACGGTCTCGCACAGGGCCCAGGTCCACGCGCTTTCCTTTCCGCTGGGTATAATCATACTGGACGGTATCATCGGCCGAGTCTGATGTTGAGTCCAATATATCTCGCTCGTCCAAGCCTTCCGTAGATGAAGCCGGGTTGCACCATTCAGCCAAGCAAGATACCTGTCAAACGCGAGTGCATTGTGCGGCGTGGGATCGATGTGAGGACCCTTGCGTTCATGCCATTCAGAAATGTACTCGCGATGCTGATGTTCCCAGTCAGTAATCTTCTTGTTCTTGCTCCTGTCAAGCCTAACAAAGAACGTAGAGAAAAGGGTCATCAATCATGTATGAAAAGACATAGACAACAATATGGTGCTTCGAGATCTTACTCGTGAAGCTCTCTGGACGTGGAGAAGGACTCTGGGGGGCAGTGCTGAAGCTTCCCAAACTGCTTGGCTACTCTGTGTGGAAGATGGTACTCAACGGCATAGAAACAAATCAGTGGGCACCTCAAAGTCCACATCTCCTTGTCACGAGTGCACATCTCGTTTAAGTTGAACGAGGGATCATCAACGACCTCGGCGTAGGGCCTCCACGTAACCTGTGATGCAAGTGATGCAAGTGAGAACATGAGTGAAGCAAAATGAAATGATTAATGTACGAATGTATTGTGCAGCACTCACGTGGCTAGGAAGCAAAGAGTCAATCTCATCGGTGTATTGCAATACAGATTCTCGGAGGGGCCCCAATTGGTCGCAGAATCCTCATACTTGTGCGCGACGGTGGGAGCCATGCCGGGATGAGCATGTGGCCAAGCACGAAGTGCCCTCGTAGGGGGGCGCCCTACAGGAAGCCTCTCCCACATCCATACCTGTAACCCAAGCACGCAACCACCCATGTTTGATGTTCCCTTGCTCCTTCTGCATGCCTCATCCAGCTGCCGGTACAAGTAAGCCAGTGAGGCCGAGCCCCAGCTGTACCTCCCAGCCTCGTCCCACTCACGGAGTAGAGGCAAATACATCCAAGACACGTCGCTGCCCCCAGAGTCTGGAAATAGCACTTTTCCAAAGATCCACATGATGTATGCCCGAGCATACCTATAAAAAACAAGACTCGAATCAGACGGCGAAATGGAAATAAAAGCACATAACAAAAAGGTGGGCAACGGAAAATTAGTATAGAGATACAACCTTTGTACGGTGACGTCGTCAGCACCCTCCGGAAGCTCACGGAAATGGGTTTGCAACCAAGTGGTCTTCAACCCTCCAGTCTTGCTACCCTTTTGCCCTTCAACTTTGTCAGGTGGTCTTACTCCAAGAAGCTGCTCAACCATGTCCCTGAATTTATGTGCCTCTATCTTTCCAGTGACGGGGTTCCCATCGAGAGGCAAACCGGTGATCATGGCCCAGTCCTCTAGAGTGACAGTCATCTCTCCACACGGAAGGTGGAAAGTGTGAGTCTCCACGTGCCACCTGTCAACTAGTGCCGTGAGGGCGCAGCTATTGTAGATTGGAAGCCCACGCCTCGCCATGGTCACAAAGGGAAGCAACTTTGCCCTCTCAATGTACTCCGTGTACCTATCATCATACTTCATTGCATCATGCTGCAACTTATGGCCACGTATGCGAAGATGCTTCATTTCCTGCAAAACATTTTATATAGCACACAAGTTAGTAATCATTTGGCAACAAAACAAATTGACTTCATCATTATGTACATACCTCCACGCCTATGGAAATCTTCCAACCTCGGTGATCCTTATCGTACCCAACATCAAGAAGATGGTGCCGACCCTCCATTCTGCAATGTAAAGACAAGCCAAAGTGAGTAATATTGCAATGAAAAGTATCAACACAATAAATGCAAAAAATATGCTAACATAAATTATATGTGTAACATATAGTAAAGAAAATATAACCTTGCTACTACGTTTTATTGCTTCAGCTAACTTCCCAATTGCATCGGGATGGCGTCTAGCACCTCTGTAATGTCTAGTTCCTCGTGGACGCTTATTTCCACGTACACTTGACGAAGGGTTACTAGCGGCTGCCGCGCTGCAGCTTCAGCCGCTGCTTCCTCGGCAGCTATTTTCTTTTTTCGGTCCTCGCAGCTCAACCTTTTCGTGTTCTTGTGACCTTCCTCGCCGCATACGGAGCAACGGTTCTTGACGGTGTCCTCCACGAAATAATCATTTGCACGCGGTCTCTTGGAGTGTGTGCTCCCCTGTGCGCGGTCCATGTCCATCTTGAACCTCTTGGTCTGCCGTCGCCCTTTCGTCTTGACCATGAGTTTTAAATCCGGTAAATACACCGGGCCGGTGTATTCAGGCCATTGTGCCATGTCTAGATAAGGCTCGAATCTACCAGCCCATGTGCCTCGAACCGCCTCCAGTTTGTAGAACCGGGACAAACACGACAAGCTAGTTGGGTCTAGTGCCCTAGCACGTGACGCTGTTATTATATGTGAGCACAGTAGATGGATCTGTAACGGCATCTGGCAAGTGCAAGACGCAGAGGCTAGGACAACAACATATTTGCGGCCACCGAATTGCTCACCGCCAACGTTGGTACCTCCTTGTTCACAAACCTCGTACTTCCACACCTCCTTGTCGAAACATGTCCACGTTTGGGTCTCTGACTTCTTTTCCTGATAATCAAGTTCTTCTTCCACGGTCTTTGGCCACTTCTTACCGTCATTCACAAGGACTTCTATCTCGTCCCTCCTCGTAACCCAGTACTCGTTGCACTTGTCAAAGGTAAACGCTGCTATGGCGCTAACCGGTAACGCACGGATACCCTTTAAAACTTTATTGAATACCTCGGCCATGTTACTTGTCATGTGACCGTGCCGAACCCCATCCTCATCGAATGCTTGGGACCACAACATTTTTTGTGGCAAATGCTCCGTAAGGAAAGCCTTACCCTTCGCATTCGTCAAGCCATACAACTCTGCGTACATCCGGTCAAACACATCCTCCTCAAACACCATGGAAAGCCTACGAAGATACTCAGCCATTTCCCGGTTACGGCAAGCACGGTAGAAATTAGCCGCGAAATGCCTCATGCACCACCGGTGCTTCACAAGGGGATGCCCAGGTATTTCATCCTTCACGGCATTCAGTATGCCCTGATGGCGATCAGATATCAAACAAACAACCCTATCCCTGCCAACTACCTTAGTCCTCAACAAGTGCATGAACCAACTCCAGTTGTTCGTGTCCTCCCCCGTGACCAGAGCAAAGGCAAGGGGGACCAAACGGTTGTCCGCGTCGCAAGAGATAGCAACAAGAAGGGAGCCCTTAAACTTCCCTGTCAAAAAGGTGCCGTCCACGGAAAGAAATGGACGACAATGCTTGAATGCTTCGACACAAGGGCGGAAGCACCAAAACGCTCGTCCAAACACTGGGTATTTGACGTCTTCAACCGTGCGAGTATAAGTTGGATGCGGTTGCACACAAATTGTCATTCCAGGGTTGCGATGGCCCATAGCCGCCAACATCTTTGGTAGCCTTCCATAGGCTTCCTCCCAATCCCCGTAGGCCATTTTCATAGCCATCTGCTTAGCTCTCCACGCCTTGCCATACGTGACACGATAATCAAAGATGAGATGTATAAACTTCATCAAAGAGGCCGCTGAGAGGGTAGGCGTAGCTTTGATGGCTTCGGCGCACCGGTGAGCAATAAAAGTAGATGTCAGTTGCCGGTGTGTGCGCCGGACAACCTTCTCGCCAGGGGCCTTGTTGGCAAGGACCTTGTCGCCGCATGTGTGTGGGCCATCGTAGCTACTTATCTTCCACCGACCTTGAGGAGTCTTCCTTGCTCTCACCTTCCACCCACACTTTTTGTCATCGCACATCACAACATATCGCTCTTTCTGGTTAGACTTGAACACAATGTACTGCCGATGATGCCTAACGGCGTACTCCTGCAGCCAGATCTGCATCTCCAATAGACCCTTGAATTTTAGACCCGCATATATCAAAGGCCTTGCCCTAGGCCGTTGGATTTCTCCATCCCCATCCTGGATGATGGGTTTAGGAGGCTCTGGGCCATATTCCCGCAGGTTCGAGTCGGAAACGGCTAGGTGAGCCTCCCTAACATCCTTGAACTCATGAAT
This sequence comes from Poa pratensis, assembly GCA_947311845.1. Lineage (NCBI taxonomy): Eukaryota > Viridiplantae > Streptophyta > Magnoliopsida > Poales > Poaceae > Poa > Poa pratensis. Next base: position 51,054,906 of record CAMZMU010000035.1, read on the forward strand.
ACTAGGATGCCTGCCCCATACCTTGACGAACGCATCTGTCTCGTCCACGGACCACTGGGGCTCCTCACGATCCTCATCAGAGTCAGCCGCATAAGCCTGATCATAACCCTCGTCTTCGGGATTGTGATCTTCGAAAGTATACGGGTCTCCATCAAGTTCAGAGGATGCCACCTGAGGTACAAACGGTGGTGCTGGAATGTCCAATGGAGAGACACCAACAAACTCGTCATTCACCGCCTCCAAGTGTGCAACATTGGGTTTCTCCTCAATGATCTCTTCTCTACTAGGCATACTAGAGGACACAACACGAGTTGCAGGTCATGCTGCACCCTTTAGTTTCTGCTCCCTAAGCAACTCCACTTTAACTCGATGGTCAACACTCTCCTTCTCCCTCAAGGGAGGCTGGCTTGGACCCGAATCATGCTCACTACGGTCATCATTGTTTTCTTTAACAACCGTTGGATGCTTGTTCAAATCAGGGAGAACTACGGTACGACTGTTGATGTCAACCTTCACGGCAACAACAACAATTGACTTGATTTGAGAGTTCTCAACAAGCTCTTTGTACAACTCCCACCCTTCGTTGTCTCGGATGGGTATCATCTGAGTATAAGACCTACAGCCACCGGCATCGTATCTTCCTTCCAAACCAACAGCAGTGCCTAACCAACCCAACGCCGTTTCGATCTTCACAACAAGCTCACGCAAAGTTGGACTATGCGGGAAGAACAATACTTTACTCGTCATCTCCTCAAACTCAACACCGCAACTAGAGGACACAACACGGCCTCCGTGATGAACATGAAGAATCTTTGTGTACGCCATCTATAATAGGAACCAAGATACAACTCTACCATTAGATACCAACAAATAAAGAGCTACTATGAACAAATAAAGAGCTCTCAATAACAAATTATTTCCATACCAACAAATAAAGCTACTATGAACAAATCGACACCATTAATTAACAAATCTATTCTACATTCCATTGACACTTAATTAACACATCTATTCTCCAAACTAATACATCTATTCTACACACAATTGTCACCATTAACAACCGGAAACACAAATCTAATTTTGGGAACCCAACTTTCTAGGACGGTCATCCATTTTATCTCGAATCTAGACCATATTGGCCCCGAAATAATTCACAAACACTAGCTTATGGATTGCAATACACACTAATTTCAAATTCGGTCAAAATTGAGTGTTGTAGGAGAGAGGGGGCGGTTGGGGATGCATTATACCTTCACGGAGGAGGCGAGGCCGTCGACGGCCTCTTGGCCAGTGCCGGCGACGGAGAAGGAGGCGGGGCCACGGTGGGCCGGTGCGGCAGGCGGAGGTGAGGCAGGGGGCGCGGGCGACGGAGAAGGAGGCGAGGTGGTGGGGCGCGGCGACCGGAGGTGAGGCAGGGGGGCGCGGCGGCGGAGACAGCGGTGGCCGGCGGCGGGGAGAGCAGCGGCCGGCGGCGTCGGGGCTGGGACGGGTGGGGGCGTCGCCGCGGTGAGTGCGTGCGACGGTTGCGTGAGTGTGTGTGTGTGTGCCAAGGGAGGTCCAGATCCGGTCGGGTTATGACCTAAAGGGTCGGCGCCATCCACGACGGCGCCGAACACTTCGATCAAATTCAGTTAACGCTCCCATGTTCGGCGCCATTTCCTCTGGCGCCGACATGCCACGTCGGATTTCATCCGGGCCCAGCGGCGAACTTCGGCGAGCCGCTCCACTGGCGCCTACATGCACTATGTCGGCGCCATCTGCGTTGGCGCCGACCCGAGGGGCCAGATTTGCAATTAGTTCTGAGAAGGGGCCAGATCCGTTGTTAGTTCTGGATAACGACCAGATTTGGCAAAAATACTCTCCTTGCAGCGTCTCCCACCGTGAAGGTGGAGAGGCGATACACCGAATTCTCGGACCGCGTCACGCTCGAAGGAGGACTCCTCAGACCACCTCTACCTCTAGAAGGCATAACCAACGCACCACCCACCCTTAAGCGCCTAAGAGTTGGCGAGTGAGCGGCGGGACCGGACCATCTTGGAGGAGATGTCGATAGAGAAGCGCCACCGACGATGTACATTGTGCCAGAGAGCCCATGCTCACAGGGCCACCAACCTGAACTCCACATTGCCACTCCGGGAATACTTGAGCAACCTAGACAACGCCTCCAAGGAGGGCACGACACTGTGGTGCCGTCGATGTCCGATCCGGCAAGCCAAATCTGGGGTTTCCCCTGGCGCTCAAGGTGGGACAGCATGGGCAGTGCCATGACGACGCCCCCAAGGAGGAGACGGCGCCCATAGGCGTCGCCGTCATCAGCTTCAAGCAGCAGCTTCAAGCAGGGCTTTCGCCCCGGCACATCCATCAGCCCCAAATCCGCCGGAAAGCGGCAGAATTCGAGCCCAGACCAACGCCACGCCCCCTGCAGCCATGGCCCAGCCCCGCGGCCCATTCGAGCCCGGACCTGCCACCTGCCGCAGCTGGGGCATCACCACCGAGTAGAGGCTTCAGCCCCCACCGTCGTCGCCGTCGACCCGCCTACTGCCGGGATCCCGCAGCCCCACGCCGCCAGAGCCAGCCGGGGCCGCGCGCCGCCGCCGCCTGCAAGGGAGCCGCCGCCCGGTGAGAGGGACCCCGCCGCCAGCCGGAACCATTTTCAAAAATAGAACCATTTTCAAAAACTAACGATTTCAAACTTGGAACCATTTTTTATTTGGAACTTTTTAAATTCGGAACCATTTTCAAAATGAAACCATTTTAAATTTGGAAGTTTTCAAAATAGAACCATTTTTATTTGGAACCATTTTTTAAATGGCACCATTTCAAAAAATGAACAAATTTCAGAACTATATTTAAATTTGGAACCATTTTAAGTTCAGAAACATTTTAAAAATTGAAACCATTTTCAAAATGGAACCATTATAAATTTAGAACCATTTTTAAATTTGGAACCATTTTAAATTCACAACATTTTTTAATTTGGAACCATTTTAAGGTCAGAACCATTTTCAAATTGTAACATTTTTAAATATGAAACCATTTTTAAATTTGGAACCATTTTTGAATTGTAACTATTTTAATTTCGGAACCATTTTAAAATTTGGAAGCATTTTATATTCGGGACCATTTTCAGAAATGGAACCATTTTAAATTTAGAACTATTGTAAAAAAAATGGAACCACTTTAAAATTTGGAACCATTTATAAAAATGAACAATGTGGAACCATTTTTTATTTGGAACCATTTTTTAATTTGGAACCATTTTCATAAAGGAACAATTTTTAAAAATCGAAATTATTTTCGGTTCGGGACCATTTTCCAGAAGAAATCATTTTTGGTTCAGAACCATTTTAGAAAAGGAACCATTTTTTAAAAATCGGAACCATTTTGTCAGGTTTGAAATCATTTTCAAAAAATTGGAACCATATTTTTTTGGTTCGGAACCATTTTCAAAAAGGAACCATTTTTTTTGGTTCCGAACCATTTTCAAAAAGAATCATTTTCAAAAATCTGGAACCATTTTTTGGTTAAGAACCATTTTAAAAAGGAAACATTTTTGAAAAATCGGAACCATTTATTCGGTTTGGAACCATATTCTAAAAAAGGAACCATTGTTTTGGTTCAAAACCATTTTTGAAAGGGAAACAATTTTGAAAAATCTACACCATTTTTTAAAAGAATCATTTTCCAGAAATGAAATTTTTCAAAATAAGCGAAAATTAAAATTTAAAAAGAAAAAAGTGAAACTAAAAAACTGAAAAAAATAATAATAATAAAACAAAACAGGAAAAGAAACAGAAAAAGAAAACAAAAAGCGGAAAGTAAAAAGGAAACAGAAAAAGAAAACATAGAAAAGAAGGAATAAAACAAAAAAACAAAAAATAAGTAGAAAAAGATATCCGAAAAACCAGAGCTGGAAACAATAAAAAAAGAATAATGGTGAATGAACGTTAACTTGTGCGAACCGCACTGTTTAGGCTCATGCGCTCGCACGCGAATGTGCTGAGTTCGAATCTCGCCAGAGCTGTATTATCCTTTCATTTTAGCGCTGGTGAAGCGATAATGGGCCGGCCCAGTAACGCGTCGCCGGCGAAATCCTGTGGCGCCCCGGAATTCCGCGGCGCCTACGGGCGGCATATAGGTTCCACCGTTCAGCCGGATCCAACATTTTTCTACATATATCGGCTATTCACGATGGGCCGAAGTAGTGTGGGTTGGGCCAGCCGTGTTGGCCTGGAGGCCTTCTCCTTCTCTTTTGAATCTTTCCGGTCTATCACTACCGCGCCTTGATCAGCTTCTTCCTCTACACTAGTTGGTGACTTGTAGAGAGCATTTAAGTCGTAGCGGTGGTGCTCGTGACATCCCTCGATCCCTCCATGGAAACCAGCATACCCTCAAGTTGGACGACAGGACATGGATGTCGGGATGTGAAGTTCCTCAACATCTTCCCAAGTTGTGGACACAACATCTCCAGTAAACAAATGAATCAGCGCTTGCTTAACCGTCTTTATATAGTTTTTTTAGACTTACCACCTATATATAATTCTTGCGCCAGTTTTTGCACTATCCTTGAACAATTCACATAGAAAATGGCTTGTTAATACCATATCCAATCAAATTTGAGGGGAATCGGCAAATAATCATTTAAATGGATAAAATTAGAAAAAAACTAAGAAATTGAATATTTGAGAAATATCTTTGATAATCTACTTCGTGTGAAAATTGAAGTGGTGCCATTTCATACCATTTGTATATACTTGCTTCACAAGAAAAAAAAATTGGGCACTTAGAAAAATGGAAAAAATACTTTTTTACGAACAAATTTGAAAAATCTTTGGCTATGTTCTTTAGGGTAAAGCAGTTTTTTTTGGCAAAAAATGGAGCCATAATGATGATTTGTTTTTGTACGGTGCATCACACTCAAATTTCAAATCAAAATTCGTTATACTTTGGGCTACATAAAAAAATCAAGCAAATTTAAATTTTATCAATATGTGTACTGTTCCACCCAGATCGACCAATCTGTTATTTTTTTGGAGCCCACAACGCAGTGAATTTCGAGTTACAAGTTTGCACACTTGAAGATCTTGTCATTATCTACCTGAGATGTTATTCCTAGCTTTGGAAACTTAAAATGAAAAAGATAATTTTCAGAAAACGAGCTACATTGAGCTCGATCTCCGAAACGGCATCTTTTTAGTCGTGTGCTATTGTCAAACAGCACAAATATTTTCCAAGGATATAAGATAAGTAATTTGTTACGCTTTTGTCAAAATGGTACGCTATTGGTAATATTCCCTTCTGTTATTCATCTTTTCCTGTCTGTTATTGACGGCCCACAGGGTAAGTTGATTTTCTGGCAGTGACATGCCGAAATTAGGAACAGTAGCATTTAACTATAAATAAACAGTGTAGCTCTGCCTCTGCATTATAGAAGGGGTAGAACAAACCCAAAAAATTACACCGCCTCAACAGGACAACACACTCACACCAGGGGGACCAAGCCACACCCCAAACAACAGGGAACACAAGTACCCTACTCGGTGAGCTAACATGAAAGTGCACACTTCATTTTTCGCCAGATCAGTGACCGCTGGTGGCTTCATCTTCATTCCTTGGAAGATTCTTCGGTTGCGTTCGTTTCAGATGTTTCAAACAGTGTACGAAGCCGTTGTGATCTGCTGGTTGGAACCCTTACTCATCTCTGTCGAATACTCCCGGATGTCGGACACGGTATCGGCGGCATCTGTTGTAAAACCTGGTCACAGAGGCAGCACCTATCGTCGTGCGTCCAGCCTCTTCTTTGCAATCTATCAGCAGTCCACAACCGATTCTGAATCAGCAGCCACAGGAAGAACCGAACCTTTTCTTCTGCCTTCACTGTCCACACACGTTCCAGGTCAGGCGGCTTTATTCTGCCAAAGAACTGTGCGTCGTACGCCGATCTTGCAGAGTAAACGTTGTTGGCAGACATGTTCCAAATGATTGTGTCCGCCTCGTCAGTCTGTTGCACCTCCTGGATTCTTCCCCATAAGAGCACAAACAACTCGAGATCCTGGCGACTGACCACCCTTCATAGCCCTCTCATCCAGCGACCATTTTGCAGGGCTTCTTTTACCGACAGATTTCTTCTAACGGCGAGCTTAAAGAGAGCAGGCGCCAACAGAGCCGGGGCCTCCCCATCAAGCCAACAATCTGTCCAGAATTTTGCCAGCTCCCCATTGCCAACATTTTATAAAACATTAATTTACAGATACATCGATAGTGGTATTCTGTTGGTGTTTCTGAAACTTTTGTAGGAGGTGTTCTGTGTATGGAACCTTGCAGCTCGTGGCTGGTGAAACTGCACGTCGGTCTACAGGCAACTAGTACTATGAAGCTAAAAAACGACGGCGTCGCCATCTGGCCGGCCAGAAGTATCTCACGCCGCTGTCATCCTCGAGTGACGCCTTGGCTCGCTCGATCCAGTGGCCCCGCCACTGAAGTTAACTTCTTACGTTGTACCAGCACTTTGATGCAAACTCCACAATGGTGGTTGGACAGCACAGCCTCGAACGCGACTCCGTCTCCACCTCTCCCTCGTTGTGAGTACTTCAAGCACACATAGTCCAGATCAGGAAGAAAGAGCTTCAAAGTAGCATTAGTCGGCGACGATTTGAGAGTTGAGACGGCCCTGTTGCTGGAAAAGACGGCCGAGGCAGGCATGGAGATGACTCCTCTCCTGACGTCCTACAAGATGGGCGAATTCAACCTGGCGCACAGGTGAACAAACTACTATACACTAGGATCACTAGTCTTCAGACCATGATTGTTGATGATGTTAGCACAATTTGTTGTGGTCGGGTACTGCGCAGGGTTGTTCTGGCGCCGCTCAGCCGGTGCCGGTCGTACGGGAACTTTGCTCAGCCGCACAACGCCCTGTGGTACGCGCAGAGGGCGGCGCCGGGCGTGCTCCTCATCGCGGAGGCCAACGCCGTGTCCGAGACCGCGCGGGGATACCACAACGTGCCCGGGCTGTGGAGCGAGGAGCAGGTCGAGGCCTGGAAGCCCGTGGTCGACGCCGTGCACGCCAAGGGCGCCGTCTTCTTCTGCCAGATATGGCACACCGGCCGCGCCTCGGCTGGGACGGGGCTTGCCTGTCGCCTGGGCATGCGACCATCCGTGCGACCGCGCGGATGGACGGCATCCAGGGACGCGGCTCTGTGCCCGCACCCCAGCCCGATTTTCCTAAAATCAAAACCGCTGAAATACAGATCGTGTACCACTTCCGTTCCGTAATACAAGGAAATCATTAAAACTAAACACAAAATAGGGGGTAATAATCTGCGTCCAATAATCTGGCGGGAACACACCCACGAAATACACCTGCGCGCCAAAATAACTTCCTGCTAATAACTTTGCCGCTGAGTTGCCGCTGATGCTCAGCATCGAACACAGACGTCCATCCTCCAATTAAACACACAAGATCCAATCGTCCATTGCAGAAATCAGCACAGGTCGCCGATGGCTTCAAGTAATCAGGGTCCGACTGATGGCGATGAATCTCACACACAGACAGTAAGAAATCTAGCCCTATTTTTCACGATGAATCATACTTGAGAGTAGTGATTTCTTTCTTTGAACCGATTGTGGTAATGCTGCCATCCGCTTCCTTTGCAATTCTGTACAAAACATAACATATCAATTGTTATATCAGCATATACACAAACCTGTCCATTGCAAAAAAAGGTTTGATCTAATGCCCAGCCAAGGTTCCACCTAGCACCGGCCGCTGGATCAGATCAGAACCAACTATAAAATAAATATTTCATCTAACTAACTGGAAGGTGAATCAGATCAGAAGCTTTTATCTGTAGCACAACATGGCGACTCAGATGGAATATTTATCTGATACAGGATTTTCAAGAAACTGCAGCTGATCCCACTGATGGCAGGGTACCAAAACTTGGGATGCAATTTTTATCGGAAGAGGAAGCTTATTCCTTTTATAACAAGTATGCTGAAACCATCGGCTTCAGCATTAGAAGAAGTAGTGGCCATAAAGTGAAGAACTCTTCAACAATGCAACAACGGACATTTACATGCTCTCGTCAAGGTATGGACATAAGTATTTTGTTATGATTGTAAACCATTTTTCATGTACTAAGAAAATTACTTCAACTTATAGGCTATCGTGGGGATGATAAAAGAGGGGACAAATTCAGCTACAGCAGGCCTGAAACAAGATGTGGGTGTACCGCCCGTATGAAGATAAGCCTCAGAAACACAATTTATGATGTGTACGAATTTGAGTCGTCACATAACCATGCTCTTGCTCCTGGAACCATGGCACACTTTTTGAGATCCCAAAGAAAAGTAACAGAAGTGCACATAGCTGATGCAGAGGTTGCAAAATCTGTAGGTATTTCAAATAAAGCAACAATCGATATGATGGCCAAACAAGCAGGTGGAATTGAAAGCCTTGGTTGTACACGTGAAGATATGAATAATCGACTGTACTCAAAGAGAACAATAAAAGCAAAGGAAGGTGACACCGGGGGGGTGTTAGAATACATGGAGAAGAAGGTATCAGAAGATGTCAATTTCTTCTATTCAATTCAAGTAGATGAGGATGATTTGATAACAAATATTTTTTGGGCTGACTCAAAAATGGTTGCGGACTATGCGATGTTTGGCGATGTTATATGCTTTGACACCACATACAGGAAATTAGATGATGGGCGTCCATTTGGTTTGATTGTTGGGGTCAATAATCATAAGAAAACTGTTGTCTTCGGTGCTGCACTTCTCTATGATGAAACCGCAGAAAGTTTTGGTTGGCTCTTTAGAACTTTTTTAAAAGTTATGTCGGAAAAGCATCCACAGACAATTCTGACCGATGAAGATGCAGCAATGGCGAAGGCAATCCGTATAGTCCTACCTTATTCTATTCATAGACTTTGTGTGTGGCATATGAATCAAAATGCTTGCAAGCACCTTGCTGGAGTTGTTCCAGAATACAAGAAGTTCAATACTGATTTTCAACATTGTATATATGACATAGAGGAAGAAGATGAGTTTATAAGTGCATGGAATGAAATGCTTGATAAGCATGGACTACATGAGAATGAGTGGCTACAAAGGTGGTTTGAGAAAAGGGAGCATTGGGCACTAGTGTATGGGAAAAATACTTTCTCTGCCCAAATGAGCACTACCCAAAGAAGTGAAAGCATTAACAATGAGCTGAAGAGATACATCAGTGTTAAATATGACATGCTTACTTTTTTCCATCATTTTGAGCGGCTAGTTGCAGATAAAAGATATGAAGAGCTGAGATGTGACTTCAAAGCAACACAGAGTAGTCCCAAGCTAGCGGCAGAAGCTAGCTGTATGTTAAGACAAGCTGTAACCACATATACTCCAGCAATATTCAAGATGATTCAGGAGCAAGTGCTTCGGACCCTGAGCTATGATACATTCCTATGTGATGAAAGTGAGGCAGAGAAGGCTTACATAGTAAAATTTCATGGCACACAACGTGACCATGTCGTTAGATTGATTCCAAAAGAAGAAAAGGTCAGTTGCAGTTGCAAGAAGTTCGAATTTGCTGGAATACTTTGCTCTCACTGCTTAAAGGTACTTGATATCAATAATATCAAGCATATCCCTGATGAATATATCTTGAAAAGGTGGACAATTGATGCAAAAGCTTTGGATATAAGTAGCAAACGCAACCAGCATGTGGACATAAAAGCAAGAATGTCGAATCGCTACAGGGATTTATGCAGAATGTTTATGAAAATAGCTTCTCGTGCCGCTGAATCTGATGAATCATATGATCTGGCTGTTAACTGCGCAGAGCAATTAGCACAAGATGTGGAGAAAAGCTTGAAAATTAGATCTGATCCAGAATTGGGTAACTCATGTACTACCTTGAAAAATATAGCTGATCCAGAAGTGGGTGACCCAGGTACTACAGAAGGTATGTCTTGTACTTATAACTAACTATAATACTTCTAAACCAAGACTTAAATTTAGCATTATTGTGCCAGGACTGAACATCGACTCTAGTAGAATTTCGAAACATAATCAGGGGCTTGCCAAACCAAAAGGTATCAAGTTTAAGGAGAAGACTACCAAGGGATCAATAAGACCAGTCAGTGGCTTTGAGAAAGCAACTTCAAAGAAGAAAAAGAACAAGGGAAATACTTCACAAGTACAGTCCCGAGGCACGGGCGATACTACAGAAGTACAACCCCATGGCACTTCAACGGTATAAGCATTTGTAGTTTGTTTTCTATAAAAACCTTTAATTGTATTAACATTTCGATATCATTTTTCACAGGATCATTTGGAGCTTTTCACAAATCAAATGGCTGCATATCAGTTACACTACAACACTATGCTAAATGTTGCAATGCCACCATCAATTGGTAATACGAACCCAATGTCACTACATCCCCAAGAACCACTAGCAGGATTCCAACCATACAACACACCAATGGTATAAGCACTCCATGCTTCCAAGTTTTCCATTTTTAAAAGTTTCGATGAAATTAAACTCTACTTTTGTGGGCAGGGCCATCCGACAAATCACACATATACCTATTTACCGCAACAAAATCATGTTCTGAATCCCTCACTGCAAGGGAACATTGGAATTGGGACCTTAAGCGATGTGCCGGGAAATAACTATGCTCTAAATCCCTCACTGCAAGGGACCTCTAGCGCTGCGACACGGCAAAACTATTCTCTGAATCCCTCACTGCAAGGTACCATTGGCATTGGGACCTATGGCGCTGTGACAGGACAAAATCAAGCCTTTCTTTATCAACAGAAGCCAACATAATAGATTTGCTATGTAGAGTTTAGCCTTCTAAGTTGCCTGGCTACATATTTTTGTCATGAGATTCTTTTGCATCACTTTTATTTTGAAATTTTGTAATATGAGAATCACGGGTTTGCAAGTTCTAACTTGGCAAAAAAGATGAAGTGTTCACAGAAAGTAGCTCAAGAATTCCTTAGAACAATCACACAGAATGCAAAATGTGTTTACCTCCAGTTCTCCGCTTGAACCCGGCGACGAGCACACATCCCAGCGCCTCCTTCGTCTGTGCTATCCCCTCAGTCACTGGAGAGACCCAACCGGCCGCCACGGCCCCGGCGGTGCCTCGCCTTCTCCTCGCCGCTGAGAGGGACCAGACCACCGCTAATGCCGATCGACCCCTTTCCCAGCTGCCCTCTCCGCTGCATGGTCCGACCAGCAGGTCCCGGTCGACCCCTTGTCGGGCATCCCGCGCCGCCGCCTTGAGACCACCAGGTCCACCGCGAGCCGTGACGCGCGTGGGGACGCAGTTGCCGGGAACGGCCAGCGCCGAGGTAGCAGAGTCGCGGCCGCCGCCAGCCGTGATGCGTGTGTGGACGCGGTTGGCGGAAACGGACCGGCGCCGGAGGCGCGGTCGCGCTGGTCCAGCTCGACGCCCCACAGCTCTCACCTCGAATTGGACGGCGGAGGCGGCGAGCCGTCGCGGGAGAGAGCTAACCGAGTTGAGAGTTCAGACAGGGGAAAGCGAACCAGGGAAGGAGAAGCAGTATACTCGACGGGAGAGGATAACATGTACGTATTTCTTTTTCTTTATTTCTGGAAGGAAAAGCAGCGAAGGGGTGCGGCAAACGCAACCACTCGATGGATTCCACGCGTCCCGTCGCACGGATGGTCGCATGGGCAGGCCGCAGGCAAGCCCCGTCCACAGGTGCGTGCTTGCTTTCTCGTAAATCGGTGAAACAGTTAGGTCCTAGTTTAATCGATCTGTTCGCAATAATGCTACAGAGTTCCAGCCTGATGGGCAAGCCGCGGTCTCGAGCACGGATAAGCAGGTCCCGCCTCAAGTCAGGCATGCCGGCACTGTCCTGGAGTTCGCGGCGCCTCGGAGGCTGGAGACAGAGGAGATACCCCACATCGTCAACGACTTCCGGATCGCCGCCAGAAACGCCATCAGAGCCGGTAACGATTAGCAAAGTCTTCTATATGTACCGTCATCTCACACACCGCAATATCTCTATCTTTTTTTTTTGAGGACAAAGTGGTCGTACCACTGCTTGAATAGATAGAAAGAGGTGACCCAGTTTATAAGGAAAACCGGGTCCAAAAACCATACAAATATCCTGTTTATGAGGAAACAGAGCCAAAAAACCGCACAAGCGAGGGGACCGTCGTCCACACGCTGCAAGCCCACCGAACGCCACAAAACACACCACCGATCCCGGGGCCGCCGCCCCGGCGTTCACCACTCGGCACCACAATATCTCTATCTTTCAAACATGTACTAAGTTGCTATTAGGAATTAATCTCTTGTCATGAAAGGATTCGATGGAGTGGAGATCCACGCGGCCAACGGGTACCTGATAGACCAGTTCATGAAGGACGGTGTGAACGACCGCGCCGACGCCTACGGCGGCAGCCTGGAGAACCGCTGCCGCTTCGCCGCCGAGGTCATCGCGGCGGTGGTCGCCGAAGTCAGCGCGGACCGCCTCGGCGTGCGGCTCTCCCCGTTCGCCGACTACGTGGACTGCGTCGACTCCGACCCGGAGGCGCTCGCGCTACACGTCATACGGAACATCATGAACGGGCTCGGCGTCCTCTACTGCCACGCGATCGAGCCGCGGATGTGCGTCAACGAGAACGACGACGGCAGGCTGATGATCCCGCACCGCCTGCGGCCGCTCAGGGAGGCGTTCATGGGAACTTTCATGGTGAACGGAGGGTACGATAGGGAAGAAGGGGACACGGCCGTCGCCGACGGGTACGCCGACCTGGTCGCGTACGGGCGGCTCTTCCTGGCCAACCCCAACCTGCCGGAGAGGTTCAGGAAGAAGGCGGCCCTGAATGAGTATGACAGGAGCACCTTTTACACCTTTGATCCTGTTGTTGGCTACACGGATTACCCTTTTCTTGATCAAGCGTAGCGAAGCTGGTTCGTTGATATGCTCGGCACTTGGAACATTCTGCCAATATCGTCTTCTTTTGGCGGGTAATTCTGCCAATATATATCGTCTGTTTAATTAAGATGCAACTGATTGAGAGCTCATGCATGCTCAGCGCCTCAGCGTCAGTAACGTGGGAACCTGGGCGATCCGCAGCTAAGAAAATAAAAGATAAATCCGCAATATAAGCACCAAAATTGAGAAAGACGAATCCATTATTGTGGAATGAGCAGCTATCATCATAGGGGCATGCGTACAATAAGGAAACCCCTTATACAATGGGATATACAGTAAACTAGATTATACATGCCTAATATCCCTTAAACTCATGGTGGATCAACAACACTGAGTTTGGATAGAAAGAACTCATGTTGCGCTCTAGTCTGTGTCTCGATTAAGAAATCCGCCAACTGTATCTCAGAGGGCACATACTGAAGAGCGAGAATCTGATCCTGCACAGCAGCACGCACAAAAGAGGCATCCACACCAATATGCTTGGTGAGCTCATGCTTCACCGGGTCACGGCAATACTGATACCACCGGTACTGTCTGACAATAAGTGCGTCGGTGAAGAAGCAGAGACACCAAAATCCTCTAGTAAACCATCGTAACCAGGTCACCTCAGCCGTCAACATAGCCATCGCTCGCAACTCAGCCTCAGCACTCGAGCGGGAAACTGCAGTCTGTTTCTTCGTTTTCCAGGCAATGAAAGAATCACCAAGAAAAACACAATACGCAGACAACGAATGGCGATCAGAAGGATCACTAGCCCACATAGCATCAGATTAGGCCTGAAGCTGGAGAGAGCTGGAGCGAGGAAAGAAAAGGCAGCGAGAGATCGTGCCACGAAGATATCGAAGAACACGGAGTAGGTGACTATAGTGGACAGAGGTGGGAGCTGAAACGAACTGACTCAGAATGTGGACCGGATGATATATATCTGGACGAGTGACAGCTAGATAGACAAGACTCCCAACGAGATGGCGATAGCGTGTGGGATCTGTGAGGGGATCACCATCAGTAGCACGAAGCTGAACATTGAGCTCCATAGGAGTCTCAGCAGTGCGATCATCACCAAGAGCGGCACGTGCAAGAAGATCCTGAATGTATTTTTCTTGGGAGATGAAGAAGCCATCAGAGGTCGAAGAAACCTCAATCCCGAGAAAATAGCGTAATGGACCAAGATCAGACATTAGGAACTACTCACGGAGACGGTCCTTAACAAAGGCAATGTACTCAGAGTCGTCGCCAGTAATGATCATGTCATCGACATATAAGAGGAGAAACGTCCAACCACGAGGTGAAGTGTGGACAAAGAACGCTGGGTCATGGTCGCTAGGCACGAAACCGGCAGCAGTCACCACAGAAGCGAAGCGCTCAAACTAGGCGCGAGGGGCTTGTTTAAGGCTATAAAGGGAGCGCCGAAGGCGGCAAACCATACTATCAGGAACAGAGTAGCCCGGCGGTGGCTGCATGTAAACCTCCTCACGTAACTCTCCATTGAGAAAAGCGTTCTGAACATCAAGCTGAGACACAGACCAATGACGAACAGAAACCACAACGAGAAGGGTGCGGACAGTGGTCATGTGGGCTACAAGAGCGAATGTCTCATCATAATTGTGTCCCTGCTCCTGCTGAAAACCACGAGACACAAGACGAGCTTTGTAACACTCGAGAGAACCATCAGATCGAGTCTTAACCTTGTAGACCCACTTGCACGTGATGGGACGAACTTTGGGAGGAGGGAAAACCAGATCCCACGTACCGGTGCGCTCAAGCGCAGCAATCTCCTCAGCAATCGCAAGCTGCCATTCAGGCCGAGCAATGGCATCCCGATAGGAAGTGGGCTCAGCGACAGCAGAAAGACCGTACTGGGAAGGAGAGTAGCGATGAGGAGGCCGTAACGAAGGCCGAGCACGAAGGTTATGAACCAGCGTAGACGGGAAGGAGGCGCGTCGAAAGCGGAAGGCTCGTCAGAATGATCATCGACGACATGAGAGCGACGAGTACAGTGGAGAGGGAAGGGAGAAAGAGGAGGACGCACCGGAGCGGTAGTGGATGAAGGAGGAGGGGAGGAGGGTGGCGTCGGTGGTGTATCTGGAACAGGAGGACTCACGGTGGGTGGGGGTGGAAGAGGAGGAACATGTGGCACAGAAGGAGATGCGTTAGGAAGGATGAGGAAGGAGATATCCTCAGCTGAAAAGGAGAAGCTAGGACGCGGGTAGTATGAACGAGACTCATCAAAAGTCACATCGCGCGAAATACGCAGCCGGCGACCAACAGGATCCCAACACCGGTAACCCTTGTGCTCATCGTTGTATCCAAGAAAAACACACTCGACCGACTGAGCAGTCAGTTTGGTGCGTTCTCGTGGATCAAGAAGGACATAGCACACACACCCAAACATACGAAGAGCAGAGTAGTCAGGAGAACGACCAGAGAGACGCTTTATAGGGCTACCACCCTGCAAGGCCGCGGAAGGCTGGATGTTGATGAGATAGCTACATGCAGAAACAGCCTCAGCCCAAAAGTAGGGAGGAAGAGAGGCAGCAATCATCATCGCACGAGCCGTCTCAAGAAGGTGGCGATTGATGACATGAAAGTCACACGTTCGTTGGGAACCCCAAGAGGAAGGTATGATGAGTTCAGCAGCAAGTTTTCCCTCAGTATGAAACCAAGGTTATCGAACCAGTAGGAGATGAAAACACTTCTGAAGGTGTCAACGGCGCCAGAAAAAGTGCGGTGTCGTAGGGGAGATCCTGGCGGTTGACTTGGAACCTGCACACAACACAACCAAAATACTTTGCCCCAACTTAACAGTGAGATTGTCAATCTCACCGGCTTGCTGGAAACAAAGTATTAGACGTATAGTGTGGAAAATGATATTTGTTTGCAGAGAATGAAAAAGAACAATGATTGCAGTAGGTTGTATTTCAGATGTAAAAGAATGGACCGGGGTCCACAGTTCACTAGTGGTGTCTCTCCATAATAAATAACTAACATGCTGGGTAAACAAATTACAGCTGGTAATTGACAATATTGAAAAGTGCATAACATGCATGTGCAAGTTGTAGTGTCTACTATGTGATTCATTTGGGCATTACGACAAAGTACACAGACCGCTATCCAGCATGCATCTGTGCCTAAATAGTCCACCTTCAGGTTAGCGTCCGCACCCCTTCCAGTATTAAGTTGCAAGCAACAGACAATTGCATTAAGTAAAGTGCATAATGTAAACAACATATTCATCCTTAGACAAAGCATATTAGGTTTCCCTAGTGGCAACAGCACATCCACAACCTTAGGGGTTGCTGTCACTCCCCCAGATTCAATGGAGACTGAACCCACTATCTAGCATAAATACTCCCTCTTGGAGTCACAAGCATTCACTTGGCCAAAGCTTCAACAAGTAACGGAGAGCATGCAAGATCATAAAAGACATAGACATGATATTTCAGTATTCAACTTGACATAGTATCAATATTCATCGGATCCCAGCAAACACAACATGTAGCATTACAATAAGATGATCTTGATCATGATAGGCAGCTCACAAGATCTAAACATGATGGCACAAGAGGAGAAGACAACCATCTAGCTACTGCTATGGACCCATAGTCCAAAGATGAACTACTCACACATCACTCCGGAGGCAGGCATGGCGATGTAGAGCCCTCCGGTGATGATTCCCCTCTCCGGCAGGGTGCCGGGGAGAGCTTCAGAACCCTCCCGAGTTAGGGTTGACGACGGCGGCGGCGGCGGATGTTTTCTGGAATATTGGCTCGGGTGTATAGGGTTTTCCCGAAAAGATGAATATAGGCGAAGGGGCGGCGTCGGTGGAGGCCCGTGGCGTCCTCACCACATGGCGGCGCGGCAGGAGGTGGGGCCGCGCCACCACATGGTGAGGGCGGCCCCCCTTCGTCTCTCCTTCGGACTCCGTGTACGTGCAGAAAAATAGGGACTTTGGCTTGTTTCGTGAATTCCGAGAATATTTCCAGAACAACTTTTCTGAAACCAAAAACAGCAGAAAACAGGAACTGGCACTGTGGCATCTTGTTAATAGGTTAGTCCCAGAAAATGCATAAAAATGATATAAAGTGTATAAAAACATGTAGCAATTGGTATAATATAAGCATGGAACATCAGAAATTATAGATACGTTGGAGACGTATCAAGCATCCCCAAGCTTAGTTCTACTCGTCCTCGAGTAGGTAAAACGATAACAACAAATAATTTCTGAGGAGACATGCTTTCACACAATCTTGATCAAATAATATTGCAAGGCTCATGTCATGAATGAAGTGACTCAAAGCAATGGTCTATAGTTTGCTAACAATAGATAAAGAGTAAACAACTGAATCATATAAGCAAAAACTTTTCATGAATAGTACTTTCAAGACAAGCATCAAAAAGCTTTGCATAAGAGTTAACTCATAAAGCAATAGATTCTAAGTAAAAGGCATTGAAGCAACACAAAGGAGATTTAAGTTTCAGCAATTGCTTTCAACTTTCAACATGTATATCTCATGGATATTGTCAACACAAAGTAATATAACAAGTGCAATAAGTAAGCATATAAGAATTGATGCACACAAAGTTGACACAAGTGTTTGCTTCTGAGATAGAAAGGAGTAGGTAAACTGACTCAACATAAAGTAAAAGAAAGGCCCTTCGCAGAGGGAAGCAGGGATTAAATCATGTGCTAGAGCTTTTTAAGTTTTTGAAATCATATAGAGAGCATAAAGTAAGTTTTTGAGAGGTGTTTGTTGTTGTCAACGAATGGCAGTGGGCACTCTATCCCCCTTATCACCCAGACTTTCAAGAGCGGCTCCCATGAAGGACGTTATTTCTACCCAAGGTAGATCATCCCTCTTCTCTTTTGTTTACACATGCATATTTATAAATTGGTATGACACTCCTCCCAACCTTTGCTTACACAAGCCATGGCTAACCGAATCCTCGGGTGCCTTCCAACAATCACATACCATGGAGGAGTGCCTATTTGATAAAGTTTAACATTTTGAATTTGCTTCTGATAAATCATTGGCAAACATGTGAAGAGAATCAAATGGTTAAAGTTATAATTAATTGGGACTGGGCACCCCATTTGCCAGCTCTTTTTGCAAATTATTGGATAAGCGGATGTATATGCCACTAGTCCATTGGTGAAAGTCTGTCATGAGTAAATGACAAGGTGATAGAGAAAACGCCACATAACTTCCTCATGAGCTATAAAACATTGACACAAATAAGGAGTAATAAAGTTTTGAATAGTTTAAAGGTAGCACATGAAGTATTTACTTGGAATGGCAGGAAATACCACATAATAGGTAGTTATGGTGGACACAAATGGCATGGGTTTTGGCTCAAGGTTTGGATGCACGAGAAGCATTCCCTCTCAGTACAGAGTTTAGGCTAGCAAGGTTGTTTGAAGCAAACACAAGTATAAACCGGTACAGCAAGACTTACATAAAAACATATTGCAAGCATTATAAGACTCTACACTGTCTTCCTTGTTGCTCAAACATTTTACCAGAAAATATCTAGACCTTAGAGATACAAACATGCAAACCAATTTCAACAAGCTCTACGGTAGTTCTCCACTAATAGGCTTTAACTACATGATGCAAGAGCTTAAACATGATCTACTTGAGAGCTCAAAACAATTGCAAAGCATCAAATTATCCAAGACAATGATCTACAAGAATGATGTCTTTTCAATACCAACTACCACATGTAGCATTTTCTGTTTCCAACCAAACACCAATCAATTATTTCAACAAAAACTCTCCAAATACTACACAATGAAACAAGAGAGTACTTCTCTACAAGAACTAACAGCTCTGAACAAGAGATGCATGAAAAACAGGAGCTAAAAGCATTGCAGTAGCTAGTTAAGAATACTCAACAAATATAAGTGAAGAATATGAGTATTCACATGAAAAAGCGGAGCGTGTCTCTCTCCCACACAAGAATGCTAGGATCCAATTTATTCAGAAAATAAACAAACAAAGCAAAAATAAAAGCACACAGACGCTCCAAGTAAAGCACATAAGATGTGAAAGAATTAAAATATAGTTTCACTAGAGATGACCTGATAAGTTGTTGATGAAGAAGGGGATGCCTTGGGCATCCCCAAGCTTAGACGCTTGAGTCTTCTTGAAATATGCTTGGATGCACCACGGGGGCATCCCCAAGCTTAGGCTTTTCACTCTTCTTGATCATATCATATCATCCTTCTCTCTTGATCCTTGAAAACTTCCTTCACACCAAACTCAAGTAATTCTCATTAGAGGGTTAGTGCATAATCAAAAATTCACATGTTCTGTAATGACACAATCATCTCCAACACTTCTGGACATTAGCTACAGCCACTGTATTTTGTGGAGCAAAGAAATCCACTCAAACACAGTAAAAGAGAGAATGCAAATAAAAGGCAGAATCTGTCAAAAACAGAACAGTCTGTAAAGACGAATTTTTTCGAGGCACTTAAGTTGCTCAGATGCGAAAAGTCCAAACTAATGAAAGTTGCGTACATATATGAGGATGCGTGATTTTTTCAGAATTTTTCAATTTTTCTGGAGTGAATAAGCTCAAAACGTGGACAGCAAAAATCTGTCTCTGCGCAGAAATCCAAATCTAGCATCAACTTTCTATAAGGCTTTACTTGGCACAACAATGCAATAAAATAAAGATACAAAGGAGTTGTTACAGAAGTAAGCAACCCTTGACTCAAAGAAAAAAAAAAGCAAAATAACAGAAATAAAAACATGGGTTGTCTCCCATAAGCGCTTTTCTTTAACGCCTTTCAGCTAGGCGCAGAAAGTGAAAATCAAGTGTTTCCAAGAGAAGAAGCATCAACATCATAACTTGCTCTAACAATAGAATCAAAAGGCAACTTCATTCTCTTTCTAGGGAAGTGTTCCATACCTTTCTTGAGTGGGAATTGGTACCTAATTTCCTTCTTTCATATCAATGATGGCACCAACAGTTCTAAGAAAAGGTCTTCCCAAAACAATAGGACAAGATGCATTGCATTCGATGTCCATAACAAAAAATCAACGGGGACAAGGTTATTGTTAACCATAATAAGAACATCATCAATTCTCCCCAAAGGTTTCTTCATAGCATTATCAGCAAGAAAACATCCAAATAACAATGTTCCAAAGGTGGCAAATCAAGCATATCATAGAGTTTCTTAGGCATAACAGAAATGCTAGCACCAAGATCACATAAAGCATTACAATCAAAATCATTCACCTTCATCTTAATGATGGGCTCCCAACCATCTTCTAACTTCCTAGGGATAGAAGCTTCATGTTTTAATTTTCTTCCCTAGCTTGTATGAGAGCATTTGTAATATGTTTTGTAAAAGCCATATTAATAGCACTAGCATTAGGACTTCTAGCTAGCTTTTGCAAGAACATAATTACTTCAGAAATATTACAATCATCAAAATCAAAATCATTATGGTCAATGGTAAAGGAACCATTGTCTCCCATATTTGAAAAATTTCAGCACTCTTATCAGAAACAGTTTCAGTTTTAGGCAATTTTAAACGCTTTGCAGAGGTAGTGAAACATTGCCAACACCAATATTACCATTGATAGTAGGAGGCTTACTAGCATGTGAAACATTAGCATTACTAGTGGTGGTAATAGTACAAACTCTAGCTATACTATTCTCTTTTTCAATTTTATCCTCTCTTTCCCACCTAGCATGCAATTCAGCCAACATCCTAATATTATCAATTTTAACTTGGATAGCATTGCTGTAGCAAAAGTCTTGTTCTCTTTAACATCATTAGGCATAACTTTTATTTTCAAAAGATCAACATCAAGAGAAAGACTATCAACCTTAGAAGCAAGAACATCAATTTTACCAAGCTTTTCCTCAACAGATTTATTAAAAGCAGTTTGTGTACTAATAAATCTTAAGCATAGCTTCAAGATCAGAGGGTACACTTCTATTGTTGCTGTAGGAATTACCATAAGAATTGCCATAACCATTAAAGGATAAGGCTTATAATTATTGCTACCAAAATTATTCCTATAAGCATTGTTGTTGAAGTTGTTGTTTTTAATGAAGTTCACATCAACATGCTCTTCTTGAGCAACCAATGAAGCTAAAGGAACATTATTTGGATCAACATGAGATTTACCATTCACAAGCATAGACATAATAACATCAATCTTTCACTCAAAGAAGAGGTTTCTTCAACAAATTTACCTTCTTACCTTGAGGAGCCTTTCGGTATGCCATTCGAATAGTTAATCATCATATCATCAAGAAGCTTTGTTGCAGCACCCAAAGTGATGGACATGAAGGTCCTCCAGAGGCCGAATCCAACAAGTTCCTTGAAGAAAAATTTAGTCCTGCATAAAAGGTTTGGATGATCATCCAAGCAGTCAGTCCATGGGTGGGCAATTCTTTACCAAAGATTTCATCCTTTCCCATGCTTGGGCAACATGTTCATTATCAAATTGCTTGAAATTCATAATGCTACTTCTCAAGGATATAATCTTAGCAGGAGGATAATATTTTCCAATGAAAGCATCTTTGCATTTTGTCCATGAATCAATACTATTTCTAGGCAAAGATAGCAACCATTCTTTAGCTCTTCCTCTCAAAGAGAAAGGAAATAATTTCAGTTTTATAATATCCCCATCTATATCCTTATACTTTTGCATCTCACAAAGTTCAACAAAATTATTAAGATGGGCAGCAGCATCATCAGTACTAACACCAGAAAATTGCTCTTTCATAACAAGATTTAATAGAGCAGGTTTAATTTCATAAAAGTCTGCTTTAGAAGCAGGTGGAGCAATAGGAGTGCATATGAAATCATTATTATTTGTGCTAGTGAAGTCACACAACTTGGTGTTCTCAGGAGTACTCATTTTAGCAAAAAAACTAGGCCGAAATAACAAAATAAAAACAAGTAACTAATTTTTTTGTGTTTTTGATAAAGAGAGCAAACAAGACAAAATAAAAATAAACTAAGCAAGACAAATAACAAAGTAAAGAGATTGGAAGTGAGAGACTCCCCTAACAGAAGGCTTGATCTCCCCGGCAACGGCGCCAGAAAAAGTGCTTGATGACGTGAAAGTCACACGTTCGTTGGGAACCCCAAGAGGAAGGTATGATGAGTTCAGCAGCAAGTTTTCCCTCAGTATGAAACCAAGGTTATCGAACCAGTAGGAGATGAAACACTTCTGAAGGTGTCAACGGCGCCAGAAAAAGTGCGGTGTCGTAGGGAGATCCTGGCGGTTGACTTGGAACCTGCACACAACACAACAAAATACTTTGCCCCAACTTAACAGTGAGGTTGTCAATCTCACCGGCTTGCTGAAAACAAAGGATTAGACGTATAGTGTGGAAAATGATGTTTGTTTGCAGAGAATGAAAAAGAACAATGATTGCAGTAGGTTGTATTTCAGATGTAAAAGAATGGACCGGGTCCACAGTTCACTAGTGGTGTCTCTCCATAATAAATAACTAACATGCTGGGTAAACAAATTACAGCTGGGCAATTGACAATATTGAAAAGTGCATAACATGATGTGCAAGTTGTAGTGTCTACTATGTGATTCATTTGGGCATTACGACAAAGTACACAGACCGCTATCCAGCATGCATCTGTGCCTAAATAGTCCACCTTCAGGTTAGCGTCCGCACCCCTTCCAGTATTAAGTTGCAAGCAACAGACAATTGCATTAAGTAAAGTGCATAATATAAACAACACATTCATCCTTAGACAAAGTATCATTAGGTTATCCCTAGTGGCAATAGCACATCCACAACCTTAGGGGTTGCTATCACTCCCCCAGATTCAATGGAAACTGAACCCACTATCTAGCATAAATACTCCCTCTTGGAGTCACAAGCATTCACTTGGCCAAAGTTTCAACAAGTAACGGAGAGCATGTAAGATCATAAAAGACATAGACATGATATTTCAGTATTCAACTTGACATAGTATCGATATTCATCGGATTCCAGCAAACACAACTTGTAGCATTACAATAAGATGATCTTAATCATGATAGGCAGCGCACAAGAACTAAACATGATGGCACAAGAGGAGAAGACAACCATCTAGCTACTGCTATGGACCCATAGTCCAAAGATGAACTACTCACACATCACTCCGGAGGCAGGCATGGCGATGTAGAGCCTTCCGGTGATGATTCCCCTCTCCGGCAGCGTGCCGGGGAGAGCTTCAGAACCCTTCCGAGTTTGGGTTGACGACGGCGGCGGCGACGGATGTTTTCTGGAATATTGGCTCGGGTGTCTAGGGTTTTCCCGAAAAGATGAATATATAGGCGAAGGTGCGGCGTCGGTGGAGGCCCGTGGCGTCCTCACCACGTGGCGGCGCGGCAGGAGGTGGGGCCGCGCCACCACATGGTGAGGGCGGCCCACGGCCCCCCTTCGTCTGTCCTTCGGACTCCGTGTACGTGCTGGAAAAATATGGACTTTGACTCCTGTTTCATGAAATTCCGAGAATATTTCCAGAACAACTTTTCTGAAACCAAAAACAGCAGAAAACATGAACTGGCACTGTAGCATCTTGTTAATAGGTTAGTCCCAGAAAATGCATAAAAATGATATAAAGTGTATACAAAACATGTAGCAATTGGTATAATATAAGCATGAAACATCAGAAATTATAGATACGTTGGATACGGATCAGCGATGCTTGCGCTCAGCAACACCATTCTGAGCGTGGGCACCAGGACAAGAGAACTGGGCAAGGGTACCCTGCTCGGCAAGAAAACCACGCAACATCTGGGAGATGTACTCACCAGCCGAGTCCGCACGAAAAACACGAATGGGTGTGGAAAACTGGGTGTGAACTATGGCAGCAAATCGCTTGTATATAGGGAGACCCTTGCTGCGAGATTTCATAAAATAGAGCCAAGTGTAGCGAGAGAAATCATCAATGAATAGAACATAGTAGCGATGACCCCCTTTCGAATCGAAGGGAGCAGGACCCCATACATCAGAATGAACTAAGTCAAAGGGGCGCTGGGATACCGACTCACTAGAAGGATAAGGTAACTGAGTCTGTTTGCCAAGTCTACAACCATTACAATGTAAAGAAACATCGCCAGAGACAAACCCTAAAACAGCTTGATGCACTAATGAAGACAAGCGAGAGCCACATATATGATCAAGTCGATGATGCCACTGTTGGAAGGACGCATAAGAGGAGGCGGCAAGAGCATGTGAACTGGTGGGTGTGGTGGCAGCGGAAGGAACACGAAGCCAGTCAACCTCCCAAAGGCCCTGAGCATCACGGCGCCGAGTGCCAGCTCCAACTAGAGCCTGGATGCGACGGTCCTGAACAGAGCAAGAGTCGGTATCAAGAATGACACGACAACCAGAATCAGTAAGTTGAGCAGCGGAGAAAAGATTCATAGTAAGACGGGGAACATGGGAAACACTAGGAACAGAGAAAGACGGGGTAGAAAGAGTGCCACGACTAGCAACATGAAGAAGTGTGTTATCGGAGAACATTGACATGATAATCAAGAGGTCGAATAGAAGACAGAGCAGAAGAATCAGAAGACATGTGAAAGGAAGCTCCAGAATCCAAATCCCGCGGAGATGTACCTGACTGTGTAGGCGACGGTGACGGAGCAGCAGTAGTGGAAGCAGTCAGCGAGGCAACGGTGCCTATCGAGTAAGAGCCTGAGGAAGAACCCGAGGAAGCCAGCAGACACTTGAGCCGCACAATATCCAGATCAGTGAGTGACGAGCTCGGTGAAGGCGCACGACCCACTTTAGAGGAGCGACCCAAGTCATGCTCCTTCTTGAAACAGGTGGACTCGAGGTGACCTGGCTTCTTGCAGTAGTCACAGAACATGCGAGGCCGACCCGCTCCTGCAGGGCGCCCACCCATCCCCCGTGAAGGAGTGGGAAGGAGCGGAGGAGCAGACGACACAGGAGCTCGGGCAATAAGCATAGTGGGAGTCACAAGAAAACCAGCAGAATGGAGGCGTGTCTCCTCAGCTCGAACCTCTGCTAGCACCTCTGAGATAGGAACACGCCCACGAGCAAGTACGTGAGCACGTTGAGGCTCAAACTCGGCACGGAGGCGAGATAGGAGCTCATGAACACGCTGAAACTCCAAGTCCGACCTCACTGTTTGACAACATCGACAAGCACCACAAACAACTGTCCTCAGAGAGTCAAGCTGACGCAAGATGGCAAAGCACTGTGTGTAAAACGCATCAACAGTAGAGTCACCCTGCTAAAGCTCATGCTCCTGACGCACCACAGATAGGTAGAGAGCATCACCAGAGGGCTGATAGCGCTGACAAAGATAAGTCCACATAGAAGTAGCAGTGCCTAACCCCGTAAACTCAGAAGCAAACTGAGGCAAGACACTAGCAGTGAGAACATCAGCAGCACGAGCATCATCATTGCACCACTGAGTGTAAGCAGTCAACTCATCCCGATAGATGGAAAGAGCATCAGAATAAACTGATACCTGCAGATCGTAGACTTCAACTGCACGATCATCTGCATCCTTGGCTGCATCCTTATCTGCCTGAGAAGCATCTGCGGGAAGAACAGGTGGCACCGGAGGAGTAGGCACCACAGGAGCAACGGGGCATGGCGGACACGAGACCTCGCCAGAGAGAACGCCCCACAGAAAGAGGCCGCGCATGTGGATGCGCATAAAGCCCACAAAATCGCATAGTTGGTGCCATCAAAGATCACGGAGCACCGAGGGACAGCAGCATAGCCCGAAGAAGACATCGCGGGCTCTCTGTTTTTTTAAGTCAATGAAGAGAGAGAAAGTAGATCTCATAGCCCGTGCTCACTGGATGCGAGCGACGGAGACAAGCAAGGAGTAGGAGCCCACCACGGGAGGGGCAGGGGCGGTGGCGGCCATCCACGCGAGGGCCGAGGCGGCGGCGGCCGGTCAGGCAGGGTGGCGCGGCAGGCCCCCAGCGGCGGCGGATGATGCCCGGTGCACGCAGGCTGGAGGTTTGCGGCGGCGTGGGGGAGGCAGACCACGGACGGCGGCGGCGCAGGCAGGCCCGAGGGCGGCGGCGCGGCAGGCACGGACAAGGTCGATTTCGACCTCGAAAAAGCTCGATTTGGGCTTAAATTGGCAAGGAAAAAGAAGAGGTTAGGGAGCAGCAGCCGGCAAGCTCGATTTCGAGCAAGAAGGAAGAGAAATCCGGTCGGATTAACAACGGTGGTGGTGGAGAAAGCACGGAGTTGCGGTGTGCGAGAGAGACCCTAATCTGGGCTCTGATATCATGTTGTGGAATGAGCAACTATCATTCACAGGGGGCCAAAGACCATTACAAATACATGTGTACAATATGCAGGAAACCCCTTATACAATGGGGATAGACAGTAAACTAGACTATACATGTCTAACATCCACAATGGCTTCAAAGTCAATCAACCCATACACATCAAGTATGGGCGGACTAGTTTGACAGTTTGAATAGGCCAAACTCCGCATCAAAGACGTTAAAACAAAACCTGCACCAAACATTGAAACAAAAAATTGTCGTGCATCGACTTAGCACCTTCTAGGTATAGTGTCCGACAACGAAATGAATTTGGAAAATCCTAAAAACAATATTAGGCATTGTAACAACAGAAAATAGTTTTAAGTAGTTATTTATGGGAACAACCGATATCAAAAGGGACAAGTTGAGAGCGTGGCGATATGGAGGCAGAGCTACATGTATCTCCTTATTTTGAAAAGTTCGAAAATCATATTTTAGAGTTTAAGAAAATCTGAAAAAAAAATCCTGGAGATAGTGTCTCTACCGTAGAGTCATTCTGCGAAATGTTTATATATGACATAAGGTCACTTTGTAAAGACACAATGTTGTGTATCTACACATAGAGACACTTCAAAGATACATTTGAAATGTGTTTGTATAGGTATTGAGGCTCTTTCCCGCGACGTTTTGACTTGTCTCGAACATTAATAGAAACATTTTGGTGTGACAATATAACTATCTATAGAAACTAGGAAGGTGTGACAATATCGATGCTTGCAATTTATATGTGTAAGTATCGAAAAGTGGTAACGTTGGACGAGCGATATCATTCATGAAACATGCATGGATTAACTAGTAGTACTGATACATGCTCCTAATCGACTGTATAGTTCACAGGAATGCGTTACATAAGTCATAGATTAGCCAGTGGCATGGTCTTGGCCAGTGGTACTAATATATCGCTAGTCAGTTACGTGGTCGAACTACTCAGTTACATGGTTGATAGTATGCTAAGACGGGTGGTGTCGGCGTTCTCCCCATTCTTCAAGCTATGGCTGGCTTTGCCTTGCTTCTCCTTGCTCTAAGTTTGGATTATAGCACCCTGGTGGGGTCGTTGTCATCACTTTGAGGTCTAAATGAACTGGAATGACGATCTCTTCCTCGCCTGGTTGCTTGCCCTGCCACCGTGCCGCATGATCCACTAGCAGAAGTCACTGCATGGACACATCCCGGTGAGGACACCAATGCTGGCAACCCGGTGTCGAGGGGGCCGGTAGACTATGTTGGAGATGCCAGCAATGGGGGCGTCTTTTGTCGGAGCAGGAGCGCCAGTTTATTGTAGTTCTAGATCACCATTTCCATGAGACGCGTACACAACAATTCAAGCTAGATAACGCCATCCCTACCTTGAGTCAGAAAACACAAATGTCAGATATGAGATAACAGAAGTCCAGTTAGCAAAAATATGGTATGTCACTCAAAGGGTTGGTTGACAGAAGTTCAATCAGAAAAAGTAGATCTATGTGTATACAAAGCTAGATTGTCAAGTAGCTGAATCTAAAATGCACATATAACTAATAGGCAGAACACATTCCCTGTTAGATTGAGAGCAGATACTAAAAAAGAAATAGGTAAGCGTTGCAAAGCTATTTTCTGAAGGCAATTACATGTGAGTCCTGGTCTCCTGGGGTGTATGTCGGAATGCACCACTGGTACAGAATGAACACACATTACTGGACTATCTGTAGGTACTTCAGATAGGCTGAATGCATGGTGGCAAAGAGTTTGAATCTGAAAAACTCTGCTAGCCTTCGAGCATATGTTTCTTTGTTGTTTGCAACTTAGAATTTAATATAAATGCATCTAAATTTAGGATATGACCAAATTCTGGATGGCGAAGTGCATTAACAGTTAAGAAATTCAAGTAGTAGAGATGAGAAGTATGCCCACTCTCAGAATGGATTTTGTCTTAGTGGGTGTACCCCTGATCCTCATGAACAGTTGATGGATGAGATAACTAATGAACCATGAAGTTAACCATGGATGGAAACTACAATTCAATGTCAAGAAATAGATCACAACTGAAGTTTAGTTACATTTGTCTAACTAACACCAACATGGCAGTTAACCAAGCAAACAATGAAAAAACACACCGAACATAGGTAGGTATGCACAAAACTGATCAACAAGTCCACTTTGTAATAACCTTTTGCAAAAGAATACATGTGATTTTTTTCATGCTAGAGTTCACACGATTAGATGTTTCAGTATTTGGTTGCATACTGCAACTCTTGCCATCTAGATGCTGAATGCTAATCAGGTTCTTGCCTCCTACCCACGATGCACTACAGCTTATAGCTAAAATTTGGTGAAGTAAACTGACACTGTTGCATTGATTCCCAGGTATGTCGTCAAGCATCCACGTACAGCTAAAAATTTCTTGAAAAATCATAAGTTTGTGTTTAATCCATTTTTCAAGATATCTTCCAATATGCCGATTAATCGGCTGATTTATCTCTTATCGATGTCTGACCGATAAGATAAATTGGCCGATAAGTCAGCCGATATGCCGATAAACCGTCCGATATGCCGATAAATCGGCCGATTTACCCCTTATTTTGAGTCGACCGATAAGTTACTGATAAGCGATATCCCCAACATTGGTTTAATCTGATAGTTCAGCAAACTCGATATTTCCCGCGTTATCTGTCAACAACAATGCAAACCAATTAAAGCATGTAGGTGTACAAGTCTACAGTACTGATCAAATAAAAATGAACTGCGAACGTACCACCGACTCGTTGTGGCTCTGGTTTCCCTCGAAGTCGACTAGCTTTGATGGCGACGAGCTGGGCACTGAGGGCGGGCTTCACATTCTCATTGACATAGCCCTTGTAGATGGAAAAGTACCTTGTTACGAGCACAGCTCGACGATGGTGAAGACGTGCAGGTTGGAGCCGAGCAGTGACAGCGACAGATCCTCTTGTAACACCATCCCGCCTTTCAAGCTCAGGTCCGAAAACGACATCTGGCCGTGCAGCGACCAGCTCGGCTTCCAGGGCTTGCCGCCGCTTCAGTACAGGCTGGAATTTAATGATAGCCCGTTTATACAAATGAATCCAAATTTTCTCACAGTACACAACGACAAATATACTGCTTGCTAATTTTTTTTCGATTTTTTATAAAACATTTGAATTTTGAGCTCAAATTTTGGCCCGTTGGATTGAACTCGGATGGAAATGAAGAGGGTAAAGTCGCAGCGTGACTTCAACTGAAGTCAATGCATCTCAGTCCACATATGATAGGTAGTACCGTAAGGGAGACATTTAATAGGATAAGGTCATATAAGGTTAGAATAATTTCGTGGCAAAACATCCATCCGCGCCCGCATACATCTCCCGCCGTTGAGATTAGAAATTTTCGGTCTAGCCAAATATGAATTTGCCGGGTGTAACACAACAATACTCGGCAAACACATATTTTTTGCCAATCTCACATTAAAAAATCATTCACCATATTTTTGTTTTCTTTTATTTTATTAACCACCTTCATACATGGTAACGGAATTGTTTCCTACAAATATGTCAAACCCATCTTAATTGTATTTTTTCTAGACAAGTAGTTAATTTAAAAGGAATACATACCTAATGATAGTATTTTTAAACATTTTTTAATCAAGGTACAATAGTTGACGGTACTAATTCGTAGCATGAATCTAATAACTTTACTTGTGCCTAGTGCATAGAATACTACTTAGATATGTTACAATGAGTTTTGCCAATTTGTAGGGCCAAATTAGTGCACATTTATAGTTTCAATTTGAATTAATTTTAAAAATTATCGAAACCGCTTAGATTGGTGAAAGTACTATAAATCGAGGAAATTCTAAGTAACTAGGGATTGGCCATCCAACATGGTCAATTTAGTGTCAAAATTGTAGAGCTGCTATTTTGCACCATATTCTTATAATTTCAAAAGTTCAATCTTCAAATTTAAAGTCATTATTTTTGGCACTCAGAAAATCTGACCCAAATGTCTATCTGCCATCAACTGTAACCCGATACAATTTAGTATGCAGGTAGCTCTTTGATGCCACCTGTATGTGGAAATTCATCGGACAAACGGAGATAAAAGAACATAAAGTGAGAGAAATTTCATGCCGAGTAACACTTGCGACTTTTCCTATCGTCTTATTCATCCTATAAAGAAGATTACAGCATAACAACTTGAGACAATATCCTCATGTGCCATCCCACGGCCACTTCCTGTAGCTCGCCACTAGCTGGACCAACTGAAAATTGAGCTGAAAACTAGCTAACTTGCTGAAGAACTAGTCTAACTAAACTAGTCATTTCTTGCCCAGAGAGGAAGTAAAAGCTTGCGAGTCTACACTCACATCTCACTCCCTCTTCGTTAAAAGAAGATCAGGGTTTGTGAAACATCTAAAAGAGAGCAAAATGCTGAGTATATGTTCCTCCTCCATATCCCTCCTTCTCCTCATCAGTGATTAAAGCTCCCCAAACACCGACCACAAGACATACCTAACTATCAAGACGGAGTGTGGCAACTCCCCGCAGCTTGCATCCTAAAACTCCACCAACTATTGCAGATGGACATGCGTCAGTTCCGTGGAGGGCGGAGTGTTATCGGGCTCTCTTTCAACAATATGAACGTCACCAGCATCGTACTTGCATCTCGGTGTGGCTTAAGGGGGTTGCTGCGCCTCGAGCTCACTTTGAACAAACTCAGCAGCTCCTTCCCTCGAGCTACACTCTACCCCTGCACAAAATTTTAATTCGTGGACCTCTCAAACAATGGTTTTGCAAGAGTTCTTCCGGTCCACACTAGCCGACTGTCGTCATTGCTGATAGATTTCAATATGATAAGCAACAACTTCAATAATGGTCTTTTGCCAACCACACTAGGGGAGCTTTGGGCGCTAAATACCCTCCATGTTGATGCAAGCAAGTTAACCGTACAAATTACATAGTCCTTCTCGAGCCTAAAAGATCTAACAGTATTAGGCATATCAGCAAATGATCGAGCTCAGTGGCGCAATCCATATATGGATCTGGCAGCACCCAAAGTTCCAGATAATGTACTTGTTTCAGAGTGAACTCTCCGGGGAGCTGCCTTCCAAAATCACCACAAAGATCAATGGCACACCACTAGAAGGTTTCGAGACGCTCAAGAAATTGATAAAGCTTCTGCTATACTCCAACCATTTTGGTGGGACCATCCCTACAAGCATCAACTGTTGCCGAACCTCCAATACATCCAGCGTTTCAACAACATGCTCTCCGGCATGGTGCCGCCAGAACTTGGCAAGCACTCACTGCTGGCTAATCTTGAGGTGCCCAACAACTATCTGACTCACACTCACTCCTGGATCAGCTATGTGCCATGGGAAATTGTTCAGCATAGTAGTGTTCAATAACAGCTTCTTGATGAGCTTCCGGTGAGTATAGGCAATTGCCTATCATTGGATAACATTATGCTCAGCAATAAAACATTTTCCGATGAGTTTCCGCCTAGAATATGGTCTCTTCCGATTCTTAGAATAGTGACGATCAACAAGAACAAATTTACTGGTGCTCTACCATCTAAGATACCTTTGAACATCACTCGGATTGAGATGGGGACAATAATTTCTCAGGCTCCTTTCTGACATCGGCGGATGAGTTAATCGTGTTCATGGAAGAGAGGAACCAGCTGACTGGTGAGCTACCTTCCGACATGAGCAGGCTTGACAATTGAACCGATGTATCAATATCGGGCAACAATATTAGTGGTTCCATACCCACTGCTAATGCATCACTTCAAAAGCTGAATTCACTCAATCTGAGCGACAACTGGATAACAGGCGTGATACCGCCGTTAAGCATCAGATTGTTTCCAAGTCCATCGCGTCAGGAGCTATCACGTCGGATAGATCAGGCTTGATAGACTTGGCAGCAACCCGATGCTTACCGACGGTATCATGCATGTTATCCAGTTCTCACTTAGATCGAGTGAATTCAGATTTTGGAGTGATGCAATATCAGTGCATATGAAACCACTGATATTGTTGCCCGATATAGGTACATCGGTTAAATTGCCAAGCCTGCTCAAGTTGGAAGGTATCTCACTAGTGAGCTCATTGCTCTCTTGCATGAACACAACTAACCCATCTGTTGATGTTGGAAAGAAGCCAGAGAAATTATTTTCCCCCATCTTAATCTGAATGATGTTCAAAGGTATCTCAGAATATAGAGCACCAGTAAACTTGTTTTTGTTGATCATCATTATTCTAAGTAGCGGAAGGGACCATATTCTAGGTGGAAACTCCCCGGAGAAGGTTTTATTGCTGAGCATAATGTTATCTAATGATAGGCAATTACCTATACTCTCTGGGAGCTTACCAGGAAGTTGTTATTGAACACTAATATGACAAACAATTTACCATTTGCACATAGCTGATCTGGGAGTGGTCCAGACAGATAGTTGTTGGGAACCATAAAATTAACCACCGTCGAGTGCTTGCCGAGTTGCGGTGGCAGCTCACCGGAGAGCATGTTTTCAATACCTTGGTGAATTGGAGGTTTGGGAAAAGTCCAATGCTTGTAGTGACAGGCCCATGAAACTGGCTGGAGTATAGCAAAAGCTTGATCAATTTTTTGAGGGCACCGAAACCTCTTTTATTGTTCCATCGAGCTTGTTGGATGATAGATCGATCTCCACTAGATTCACCGCCGTGATGTTGGAAGGAAACTCACCCCGTGAGTTCATTGTGCAAGCAACATGTGGAGATTTGGGTGCTGCCATGTCCATATGGATTGCACCGCCGAGCTCATTTGCTGATATGGCTGGCTTGTCAAGGATTCTAAAACTTGGCCGGTCAAGGAGGGACTTGATTGAATCCTCGCCGGGCTGGTTCTACTAGAGCGGCTCGTGGCCTTGCCAATGAAAGCGGCGTATCTGGTGGAGAGAGTGGGGAGGAGAGGAGTGTGCGCGGTGAAAATTGATGGGGAAACTGAGAAAGGAGAGGGTTTCTAACGCCAGCGGGCCGGCCGTTGGGTGCGTGCATTTACGCCGGGGAGCGATGGCGGTGTGTTTCCAGAAGCTTGACACGGCGCAGCTTGGATTGCAGTGATGATTGGATAATGATGACACACCATGGCGTGTAAGCTGGATTTGCCACCGATGCGAATATTTTAGTAGCGAGTCACGGAATTTTTTGTCCGCGTGGTCCACTGTACCATTGGTGTCGCGTACTTATCTGCGCTCCACTGATACAAGAACAACAGTAGTGCCCAAATTCGACACACCACTAAAAATAGCAGTGTCGCACGAAAAAAAAGAGTACTATGACTACAGTACTATGGGTTTTCCTACTACAGGTGGCTTTGTTTGTTACATTGTAATCTCCTTTATATGCTGAATAAGAGGATCAGAAAAGTCGCAAGTTTTAGGCGGCATCAAATCTGTCTCGCTCTCTGTTTTCATCTCCGTTTTTGTGGTGCAATTCTTCACAAAAGTACATAATTTGGCAACGACACAGAGTATCATAAAGATAAAAAATACACTTGGTGCAGCTTAGGGTGAAACAAACCAGTGGGGAATCAAGCAGTTGCAAAATTAATAACTTGCATATACCATACTTACAGATAAGAATGCATTTTCTTAACACAAACAGGATATAGACATGCATTTTATGGGTAGTAAAAAACCATCTGCGAGTAAAACGAAAGGAAGTGAACTTATCTGTGACAACAGAAATAGTCACACGTTAACTTTACGACTTCGCATTGAACCTTGCCAGTTTCAAAACTATCATTCAGATTGTGGCCTTGTTAGGATCTATACAGGTGCGATCTGTGTTTAAGAAGAGAACTCCCTAAATGGGATGTCAAGTGATTAATTAGATCCCTAACTTAATTTTGCAATGATCAACAAACCTTCGGTCAAAACAAATATGGAAAATACCTCTGTTTTAAGGAGCTTGCCACAACAGATAGTGTGTGCAGCTTTGAATCATTGTTGTTGACAAGTT
Organism: Poa pratensis; assembly: GCA_947311845.1. NCBI lineage: Eukaryota > Viridiplantae > Streptophyta > Magnoliopsida > Poales > Poaceae > Poa > Poa pratensis. Next base: position 51,089,157 of record CAMZMU010000035.1, read on the forward strand.
TAAACAGGGCTTCATTTCTAAGCTGAACTGCTCTCCTTACACCTAATCTTAGTTCACCGTCATCGCCTCTGTAAAAAAGAATATGTTTTTGTCGGAAAAGACTATATAAAAGAATATATGATGACTATGCCACTGAAAATATGGGAAGAAATTCGCAGAATGCATTAATTCATTTAATTGTCAGATGCTTTCCGAAGAAATAAGACTGCATCCCCTGAGACTAGTTTCTTCTTATTGACAAACGAACTCCATCCTGTTGTTAGAAGATGCCTACGAGGTTGACCTGGATTTCAAGAAAGTATTTACCACACATAAGAATTGCACATCCATGTCGAGATTTTTTTTTTACTGAAGATGACGTTGAATACCCAAATCTCACACACTGATTCTCACCGATATCTAAGTATTATGGACAGGTAAACAAAAATCCTAAACCTGACAGCAGACCCGATCACACAAAAAATGTCATATACAGCAAAACCAAAGCCAGGTTCACAGAATTGAACTCATCTCATATATTACCCGCTTTAACATGTGTAACGAGAGCAATGACAAGAAAGAGTGTAAGTTAGCAAGCGAAAAAGGAGAGACATATTCACATTTTCATAGTACCAGGTACTAACAGAAACTTCTTGATACCTAATTTACAAAATTTTATTTCCCACCTTACTCATCTAATGACTTGATTTCCAATACAAACATAAAAAATCAAACTAACATTTTTTTAAACCAGATTTGATGATCTTAAGTTCCACTTTATCAAGCACATGCAGCAAGCATATGAGTTACTTATTTTTATTTCCACTGGAAGCATGAAGGTATATGAATATTTCAGCGGCTACAAAAAAATCTACAAGTAAACATGACGTGTTTCACACCTCTATAGATATGGCAGAAGCTCCAACGAGTGCCAGCATGCAAGTGCTTGGCAACGAGCTCTTGAGAAGGCCTAACTTGCTTGTAGTCCTGCGAAGATTTGAAGATCCGGAAGTGGTATGATCAGTAGTACAAGTGGCTACACGATTTTGCAGGGTATACTGAAATTTTTACCAAGTGCATTACCAAAGGCGGAAACAGGACTCAGCAGCCGGGCGAGGAACAGCGAAACCTCCATGTGTGCTTGTATCAGAGGCAGTACCGTCTTGTGGAACATACGGGGCATTCGGGGCTTCTTTTCTGTGTCGCCACCCTTCTTCTCGCCTTCTCCCTCCTCTGTTCCACCCTCGCGGGGGTTTCGCCTGAACATCTGAGCACAAAAGAGCGACAGTTTTACATACCAGTGAATGCAACAGGAAGCAAAAATCACGGCAGTGCCGTGACCTGGGCAAGAAAAGAAAAGAAAACGAGAATTCCACATGCCACATCAGAGTGAAGGTGAATAAAAAATATCACTACAAGGCGAAGCAATTTCTCACTCAACTATGCCATTAGAGGTTGCAGCGAGCTCTCATTTGAGGTTGCACCCTCTCAGCCGATAGCTTGCCTCCCAGCTAGCTCACCTTAAGAATGAGCTAAGATACGATGCAAGCCTGACACAGACCTCCTGCAGGTCTCCAAAAGCTCACCTTGATGGCTTAAGAAAAGGAAGAGCAGGGAAGCGAGAATTTTTGTAGTGGAAGAGGAGAAAGAGAAAGAAGTGGGCAGGGAATGTGGTTCGTTCGGCTCAGAGAAGAACAAGGGGGGGAAGTGGTTCGTGAGGGAAGATGAAGAAGAATCATCACCAGTGCTCCCTCTTTTCAAAGGTAAAGGGGCCCGTCCCCGATGGCCGGTTCCATTGAATCAATCAACGAAGAAATTATACAGGAGTGGGGTGTTTCTTCAATCAAAGTCTACGCTACAGGAGTTTGAGTTTAGCGTTTTTATCATCAACAGTGCTCCCTGGTACATCACGTGCTCTAGCTCAACCACCGTCCTTACTACTACACGGTAGAGCAGAACAGATGACTATACAGGAGTTCAGCAGTGCTCCCTCTTTTCAGAGGTAAAGGGAACCCGTCCCCGAATTTATTGAATCAACAAAGAAACTATACAGGAGTTCAGTAACTGAAAACCAAAGCGAAAAGGCAAAGCAGTCTCAGTTTCTTTGATCAAAATTTCTTTTTTCCGAGAGCTGATCAAAGTTTCTCCGATTAAAGCAAAGCGAAAGGGAAGCAGGGTCTAGTGGCGAGTTTCTTCAATCAAAGTCTACGCTACAGAAGTTTGAGTTTAGGCTTTTTATCATCAACAGTGCTCCCTTGGTCCATCACGAATGCTCTAGCTCAACCACTGTCCTTCCTCTACATCACGGTGATGGTGGCTGCTGCACCCCCACGTCGGTCTACATGCAACTAGTACTACGAAGCTAAACACCTCACCATCCGGCCTATCTCACGCAGCTGTCATCCTCGACCGAGTGAGCCCTGCCACTCAGACGGTCACTTCTGCACAGTACTCCACGAATGGTGGTTCGACAACACGGCTCGCGGCTCCGTCTCCAGTTATTGTCCCTCGATCGTCGTCCGACTTGAAGCGGAGGAAAGAACCAGCCAATCATCCTCCGCCACTAAGATCGACGACTCACTTTAGCAAACTGCCATGTCCAATCAGTCAATCACGATCGCAAACAATCACGAAAATACAACAACCTGTCGTCGTGTGTCTACATACAGTAGTATTCCTACTATATATAAAAGTACGCACGATTCGCTTCATCTCACGCTGTCCACATCGCCTGCTAATCGTGGTCAAACATCAGCCGTCCGATCACGGCGATCAACGGCCCAAATCGCGTGCTGCTACAGTACTGTAGCAGACAAATATCTACCAACCACACGCTACCACGTCGCGCTCCGACGACACTTTTGCAAAAACCCGCCCGCAAAAGGACTAACACGCAAATTTTGACAAACTCAGGGATCTCCGTGTAAAATGACCAGCGCAGCACGTTCCCCTCTTCCTCTCTCGCGACGCGGCAGAAAGCCGCCGCCGCCGCCGCCGCCGACCCCTCTCCCCGCCGCTCCGCCGCACCGTATTCAGATCGAAGCATACAGAGAGCTGCGCCGTCACGCCCTCTCCCTCCTCGCGGACAGTCGCTTGCCGGAACGCTGCAGATTCGCCGGAATAAGCGCGGCCGTGCTCGGACGCCGCCGCCGCGTTCGCAGGCCGTCGGCGACGCTCCGACGACCAATAAGAGGCGGCACCGCTACTCCTGGGTAGCCCGCGGTAGCCCGCGTCGAGGCGAAGCGAATGCGCACACTCGCACGTCCTGGATCACCGTCAATCGCCGCCGGCGTTGTCTTCGCCGCCGCCGGAGCTCCGCCCACTGGCGACGTCACCGTCGCGTCACAGTGGGCGTGGGCTTGCTGGGCTGGGCTGGCTGGGCTTGCTGGGCTGGGCTCCACAGCTGGCTCGGCCCGTTTGTTTTCCCCCCCTTCTCTTCCTTTTTTTTTTGAATTTTCTAAAACTTTTGAAACTTTTAAAATACAACTCCATATCAATTCATCCAAATTTCAAAAAAAAGTAAATATGAAAAAACAAAATAACCAATTTACATACTAAGAGACCTTTCTAAAATTATTTCATATCTCAATAATTTTTCAAAAAATACATACATAACCATTTGATAAAACATCGATTCCATAATTTTCTTTTGAATCCAAATAAAATCCAAAAATAATAATTAATATGACAAACCCAACAAAATAATTTTATACAAACCATTTAGTTAAATGAAGTTCAACAAACCAATTTGTAAAAAAACATTGGAATTTCTATTCAACCATTAAAATGATTGGGCTTTTTTTTTCCCCCCCCTTTTTAGCAAAATTTCCATACAACATTTAAAAAAACCGAAAAAAATATGGATGCCTCAAAACCAAAAAATAATAATATAAGCCCACACAAATAATTCGACTTCCTAAATATTTTTTTTGCATCTTTTTAGCAATATTTACAGAAATTTTCCACCTTTCTTAATAATATTTTCATAAAACCATTAACACATTCCAAAAAACAAATAGTGGATGCCTCACAAACCGAATTTTTTTAAATATAATTCCATACAAATAATTTAATTTCCTAAATATTTTAAAACATGCACAAATACACATGATCCTACAGGGTGATTTCATAACAGTAATTGTTCAGGAATAATTATTCTGCTAATCTTTAAGTTATATTTCTCATTAACAGTTTCTAACTGTATCTTACGCAAACTTTATCCACTACCTATTCATACATTTTGCAAAGAACAGAGCAACATAACTTTATCGGTATAAAATCCATGCAATAATGCAGTTAAAACTACATAGGTGCGACGCTTAACTGCGCCAAATTCATTTCCTCCAAATACAGATTGATTTTAAATTGAAATACATAAATAGTCATAAAATTTATTCCCTCCGATTATACATTTAAATTAAGTATTCAAACCACAATACAAATGTATTGTATGAATCCAAATAAGTTACCATTTATATATAATATTATCTTCAAAATTCCCACAAAATAATTACTGCTGTCAAATCAACAACTTTAAATCTACCCATTAGAAAAATATGAAACAAATATCAATATGACCACAAAAAATAAATACTACCTATTTGCACCATAATACGAACGTATTTTTATATTTCAATTCTGCCAATATTTGTAAGAAACACAAATTCAATTTCCCCCAATTTCCTACGATTATAAAGTTAAATTAATTCCAAAGGAATACAGTAAATTCCAACGAAATTCATCACTACACAAACTTCTTTGAATTTCATTACTTTTCAACCCTACGCAATTTTAAAATGTGCATCTTACCAAATTTAGATTTCATTTACTCCACCAAAATCCAACCATTTTTAAAACAATTTTTTTTTCAGTTCCAATGATTTCTAAACTTAGACAACTTTACAACGTCAACATTTTCAAATTCAAATTCAAAAAACACGCACGCGGCATGTGCCGCGTTCAGATACCTAGTAGAGGTTTATGGGTCGCCGCGTCCTTGACCGCGTTACCAGGCCTGCACATTATTGAGGTGTATCGGGACGGTCTAGAATAATATAGTACGATTGGTTAACTTTTGGTTCTCGTTGGGACAATGCCGGACTCTTAGGGCGCGTTTGGTAGGCTGCATCGTTTTTGGCTAGGTCGCATGGGCACTGAAAACAAGAGCATCTTTCACCTTTTTGCAGTTAGCACGTTGTTTGGTTACATACGTGAGTCCGTGTTGTGGCTAGCACGGTTCGTAAAGCACCGCAGAGCCAGGCCGCGGGAGAACGCTCAAATCGACCGTAGTTGTTGGGGCAGGCCAGCACGGTTCTTAAAGCCTCCTAGTTTTCAGTGCCCCCTGCATGGTCCTCTCACGCTGCATGCAGCACGCAGCCAAACCAAACACCAAACCATGCATGCTACCCACCCCACGTACCACCATGCTACCTACCAAAAGATTGACTGCATGCGTACGTTGCATCATCTCTCAAAAACCAGGCTCTCTAGGGCCTGTCCCGTTCTCCTCCTTGGGCCAGGCTGTGGGGCTGCAGCCTACCAAACACGCCCTTAGCACACAAGAGGGATTGCCTACTCCGCTCGTGAGGATGTGTTGTTGTGCCATGCTTAGTTGGCCGTTAGCAATTCCGGTTTAGAGGTGTGCCCCAGTGAATTTTGGGGGAGGCTACATGAAATGTTTAGTGACAACCCGGGAGTCAGGCAAACGGTCATTTCTCTCCATCATCTATGGTCATGCATCCAAGCTTATATTAATAAGTTTGCCGGATGTTATGTCGAAGTGGGCAATGTAAGTCTCGTGTGATTCTTTTTGTTGCTCCACTTCACTATTCCATATTTTGAGTGGATGTTTTGTTTGGTAGATGGAAGATGACATCCAAATGTACAATCATCTTACCGAAAGGATGTTTGGCGGCACGGCCTTTATTGAGACAATTTGAAGGGTGTTTCGATAATCGACTACACATCAAATTCCGAAAAGACGGCAGACATGCAGAGGGTGCGCCAAGCAGAGAGCTAAAGCCGGATGGCCCGACACGCTAGGTAGGGGCAACGCAAAGCGGTGTCCGCCAAATTTGTTGAGAAGGAGGACAGCCTGATCCCCCAGCGACGGACGGTGCCACACGATAGGCATAAACAACTCGAGTGGCGCAATTCATGAGTAGGAGGACGGCTCGATCCCCTGCATTTAGCTTCGGTCTGGTCGCCATCCGCTAGTTTCTATGTTTGTGCGAATAGATGTATGTCCGAACTAAACTTTGTATCCACTGAACTATGTTTCTATCCGCGAACAATTTGAGGGCTGAATTTGCGCACGTCGGTTGGAGATGCTGCGATGGGCGAATTGAACACGTAGGTAGCGCACAGGCACAGGTTAGTGAACTATACGTTGGGGTCGGTTTGTATATTTCTCGATGACATGCCTATGTTTGTTTAGAATTATAGTCTTCGGACAATGATATTTCAAGATCAAAAGCTTTCGAAAGCTCGCTCCCTTGCCCCGCTCACCCGCTCCTTCCCGCCGTAGTCGCCATGGATCCGCGTGGCGTCACCGGCCAAGGCCAAAAGCGCCGGCATGACGGCACTGCCGTGGCGGCGCGCAAGCAAGAGGGCGCCCTCCGCGCCGAAGCCCTGGCGGCGCAAGGCAAGCATCGCCCCGCGGGGAACCACGCCGGAGCTGGCCCCAGCCAGAACCGCAACGTCGGCGCCAAGCCAAGGGACTAGTGGCTGGCACGGGAGAGGAAGCGCGAGGCGGCTGTGGCAGCAAAGCTTGCGGAGCAAGTCGCGCCGGCTGGGCAGTCCGGCGGCCGCCGCTGCGCCCAAAGGCCGCGCCGTGGACAAGAACCAGGGAAAGAAACCCATGGGGCAGTCGCAGAGCAGTGCGTCTGCTCCTCCGGCTGGGGTGGCTCCGTCGGCCCTCGACGCCGAGGCCTCACCTCCGAAGGTCGAGTGCTTCAAGTGCGGCCGTCTTGGTCACTTCCAAAACCACTGCACTTACCCACCAGTCTGCGTGTTGTGCGGGGTGGAAGGACATCAGTCCTATGACTACGTTTCGAAGGGGCGCAGACCCACCCTTCGTACCCTCGGCAACACCATTGCTGGGGAGGGGTTCTTTGACCTCGACTTCGATGACGATGAAGTCGATGAGGTCGAGGACTCGCATGGGGCTATCATTTCCTTCAAGGAAAAGCCTCTGTCGCGCGTGACCTTGACCAGGAGCTCCACCACCTGGTGGAGGCTGAGTGGGACTGGCAGGTCACGGCTCTCTCTGCCAGAGAGTTTGAGGTGGTCTTCCCCTCACGCAACATCCTCCGTATGAGCACACGGAGTGGGCGACTCTACCTTCCCTTGAGTGGTTCTGAGGCTGGCATCAGGCTTGCCGACGCTGACCCGGAGCCGGCAGCGATCCTCAAGGAGGTGTGGATCCGTCTCTCGGGACTTCCCAGGAGGTTCAGACGGTCGGACATACTGATGGCCGGGCTTGGCATGCTCAGCAGGACCCTGGAGGTGGATGAGAGATCCATTCGGAGCAAGCAGGTCCGTGTGAAGGTTGCGTGTCGCAACCCTGCCAAGCTCAAGGGTTCGATTCAGATCTTCCACAACTGCAAGGGCTCTATGATGGGGGTGCAGGTGGAGAACCTGCCGCGCCCCCCTTCACCTCCACCACCCCCAGCCCCTCGTCCTGACGGAGACGACGACGACGATGAGATGGATGATCTCAACCCCACCAGGGAAGAGTGGGAGGCGGCGGGGCAGAAGAGGGCGGCGCTCCCCTCTGCCAAGTCTGCTCCTTCCTCCGTTACGGCAGTGGGGAGTGTGGCCGGGGGGTCAGGGGCGACTAAACCCCCACGGTCATTTACTGGGGTGGGATCGACGGTGGTTGGGTCCGGGTCGATGTCCCCCACTCTAGCGGTGACTCCTGTCACCATCAACGAGTACGGCAGCAACCTTGACCTGGACAAGGCAGGGACGTGGCCGCTTCCGCTGGTGGCACTGGAGCGCCTGCGCCAGCTCGAGCGAGGGCTTGAGGCCTTCTCGTCTCGCTTTCCCACGGCGGTGGACGCTCCGCCGTCCCCGAAGTTGGACTCGTCCACCCTGCTCTCGGCAGACGCGGCGGAGGAAGGTGGTTCCCAGTCCAAGAACACCGTGGCGGCGTCCCCGAGTGACCTGGACTCTGATGGTCACGAATCGGAGGGGGAGCAGGAGGAGGGTGAGATTGAGGAGGAGTCTGACGGTGACGGGGAGATCCTGGAGCCGATGACGGTGGTGGCGCGCCGCCCCGCACCAAGACTGTGGCCTCCGGTCCCCCGCGCAAGAGCGCGCGCCTCATGGGGTCGGCTTCGTCGGTCCCGGTGACGGAGCGTGCCCTCCTTCGCGCAGCGGCCAAGGACCTTGTGCCCCAAGGTACGTCCAAGTCCAATTCCTTCTCCGTTCTGCCAGACTTACCTGATTCTCATCTTGTTTCGGTTATACACGACAATGGTCTTGCGTTTTCGATTGAGTCAGGGTCTGTGAGTGAGACCCTCTCCCTGATCCGGGCCAAGGAGGAGGCACATGCGATGCTTGCTGAAGCAGCCTTCCGCAAGGAATTGGTTGTCGCGTCAGCAACATCTGACCCTTCCCAGGTAGAGGCGGTTGGGGCCACCGAGACACTGGGGAAGGAGTGGGCAATGACAACGCCCTCAGTGGATACTAGGAACACCCGAGGCCACAGCAAGAAGGTTGTGCGTGCTAAGGGGGTGGCTTCCCGTCGTGGACGGAGCAAGGTCGCGGCCGCATAAATGCGGGCCGGATTCTATAACATCCCGGGGTTCGGTCGGCCGGGACGACGGACCCAAATCCGAGAGCTTATTTCCCGAGAGCATTTGGACTTTGTTGGTCTTGAGGAGACCATCAAATCGTCCTTCACCACAGCCGAACTCCTCAGCATCGATCCTCGCGGTCAGTTTTCTTGGCACACCACCCCGGCTCTCGGGCATTCCGGGGGGATGCTTTTGGGAGTCAACGAGGACACCTTTGAGGTTAGAGATTGGAGTAGGGGCTCCTTCTTTATTCAAGCGGATGTTTTCCAGCTAGATACCTCTCAGTGTTGGTCTATTTTTGTGGTTTACGGGCCTGCCGACCATCGTCGCTCGGAGGAGTTCCTACGTGAGTTATCGGCGGCGGTTCAGGGTTGCCCGATTGGTGGAGATTTTAACCTGATTAGGGGATCAGATGATAAGAATAATAGTAACATCAACTGGCCGAGGGTCCACAGGTTCAATGATTGCATTGCTAACCTTGCCCTCAGTGAAATCCGTAGGGGCGGAGCTAGATACACGTGGACCAATCGACAGCTTAACCCTGTGCGGTGTGTTCTCGATCGTGTTCAGATGTCTGCTAACTGGGAGGTACTCTTCCCCCCCGTGCTCCTTAGTGGCTGAACCGATTATTGGGTCCGACCACTCTGCACTTATCCTGAGTTCTGGGGAGGAATTCAGGAAGAGGAGTAATCGCTTCTTCTTTGAGAAAGGTGGCTGGAACAACCAGAGTTTGGGGACCTGGTGATCCAGAAATGGAGAGAAGCTGGGGCACTGGGGGTGTTCAGCTGGACTCCATTACTGCGTGGCAGCTTGTGTCTGGTAGGCTGAGGCAATTCCTGAAAGGCTGGGGGGCCAACTTAGGGAGGGCTGAGAAGGACTTCAAGAAGGATCTGCTTGCACAGATCAAGAGTCTTGATTCCCAGGCAGACACAGCTGGCCTAGATGATGATGGTTGGGCCTTGCGATACCACCTGGAGGACCAACTGACCCATCTCTCGAAGGTAGAGGAGGAGTATTGGTGGCAGCTGAGCCGCCTCAATTGGATCCTAAAAGGGGACGCTAACACCGCATTTTTCCATGCAGTGGCCAATGGTCGCACGAGGAAATGTACGATTATGAGGCCTTCGTCTGATCAGGGGGTGATTTCGGATCCCAGAGCCCTGCAGGCACACGTCTACGACTTCTATCCCTCTGGGGTGGAAGACCTCGTATCTCAAGGGGACCAACCACTGTTCTCCCTTTCTCCATCCCTCTGGGGTGGAAGACCTCGTATCTCGAGAGAGGAGAATGATGGTCTCATGCTCTCATTCACTGAGAAGGAGATGGACGCGGTCCTATCTAGCATGAAGGTTGATACCGCGCCCGGTCCGGATGGATTCCTAGTATGCTTCTTTAAAAGGTTCTGGCACGTTGTTAGACCGTACATCCTAGCCATTGCCAACGACTTCGCCCTTGGGAGGGTGGAGATCGCTCGGCTTAACTTGGGGGTCCTTACGCTCATCCCAAAGATCCCCGGGGCCGACAACATTAGACAGTTTAGGCCCATTGCACTGATTAATGTTATCTTCAAATTCGTAGCTAAGGACTATGCTCTACGTCTTGCCCCCATTGCCCACCGGACGATTAGTCCTACTCAGTCGGCCTTTATCAAAGGTCGACACATTCACGAGGGCATTGTGTCTCTCAAGGAGATTGTCCATGAGACAAAATCAAGGAAACTTCGGGGAGTTTTCCTTAAATTGAACTTTGAGAAAGCCTACGACCGGGGGAATTGGGGTTTCTTGAGACAAGTTCTTCTCAGAGCCGGTTTCGACCCAAGTTGGGTCCACACGGCGATCAGTTTGGTCTCGGGGGGCCAGATTGCAATTAACCGTAATGGCAGAGGAGTTCGCCAGGGTGACCCACTCTCTCCCCTGCTCTTCGACTATGTCGTAGAAGCGCTAGCGGCCATCTTGGATGAAGCCAGGGGGAAAGGACAACTTCAAGGGCTTATTCCCCATTTAATCCCAGGGGATTTCCCACCTTCATTATGCGGATGACACGATCATCATGCTCCAACCAGAGGACTTAACTATTGCTAATCTCAAGTTCATCTTGATGTGCTTTGAGAGTATGTCGGGGTTGAGAATCAACTTCCACAAGAGTGAGGTCCTTGCTATTGGACTAGATGAAGTGGAACATCAAAGGATCGCCAACATGCTCAACTGTAGACGTGGGTCCTTTCCATTCACTTACTTGGGGTTGCCTATTAGCGACCGTGCTCTCTGCGCAGGGATTGGGGTCCCCTGACAAAGAAGGTCCTCAAGCGTGCTGATCCCTGGTTTGGCAAGCTGATGTCCTCAGCGGCCAGACTCACGCTGACGGACACGTGTCTCTCTAACCTCCCTCCCCATGCGATGGGTGTGTGCCTCCTTGGGGACGGAGTTCATGGCACAATGGATGGACACCGATCACGTTTATTTTGGGAAAGTAACGGGACTAGACGCAAGTATCATTGGGTCTGATGGGCAGCTGTGTGCCAACCGAAAGCCTTGGGGGGCCTAGGTATTATGGACACTAAGATCATGAACATTTGCCTGATGGTTAAATAGGTCTGGAAACTGATGACAGGACAGAAAGGGTTGTGGGCAGATATTATTAGGAGCAAGTACCTGCAACACAAGGACCTGCTGGTTGACTCACATGCGACTGGCTCACAATTCTGGAATGCCCTTCAGAAAGTGAAAGACCTTATTCGCCTGGGGGCGACACATCACATCAGGGACGGGCGGTCCACTCATTTCAGGGAGGACTGGTGGCAAGGGTCGGGGCCCTTGAACACCCGATTTCCGAGCCTATTTGCCATCTCCCTCGAGCCGTCTGCTCCGGTTGCCCAGATGATTCGCGATGGGGAATCGCACGAACCTTTCGGGCGTCAGTTGGGGCTCGCTGAAAGGAAAGAGTGGGTTGACTTACTCCGGCAGATCATGGACTCCCTTCCTTCTGAGGGGGTGGACTCTCTCTCTTGGGTGCTGGAGCCATCGAGGAAGTTCTCTGTTCGATCCCTCTACCTCAGACTCTGCCAAGGTCTGCCGCAGAAGCAGTACTGCAAGATATGGGGGATTGCGACTCCCCTTAAGATCAGGATTTTCCTTTGGCAGTTGGTCAGGAAACATCTCCCATCCAACGATAACATTGCTCGGAGGCAGGGCCCCTCTAATGGGCAATGTGCGTTATGTAGAGAGGCCGAAGATACCAACCATATCTTCTTTGGCTGCTCTTTAGACAATTTCTTGTGGAGCGTAGTTAGGGAACTGTTGCACTGCACTTGGAACCCTCGTGTTTTGCGGAGTTGCATAGGCTCTTGCAGAGTCATACAGGACAATCACGTAGGGTGATTTGGATCTATCGTGCTGCCCTATGTTGGACCCTTTGGAACATGCAGAACAAGATTACCATTGAGGGGATTCTGCCCACTCAACCGGCTGATACCCTATTCAAAATGTCTATGTATATACAGGTGTGGAATCCAGTGGCTAGACAACAGGACAGAGGCGCGGTGGAGTTGGCGATACGCGAGATTCGCCGGCTCTATGACACTGTGAGGGATCGACCTTCTTGACCCCATCCAGCTTCTCTTGTCTAGTCTTCAGTGTGCCTTTGGGCGTTGTGTTCCCTCTCCATGGGAGGGGTGTATGATGTAACCTGCGTGCTATCTCGACCTATATGTGTGCCCTTCGTGGCAGTTGTATTTGGATTTGTGATTCTGTGGACCTAGCCAGATGACTTTATTAATTTAAGGCTGGGCTCTGCTCGAGCCTTCCGTCTATATAAAAATATTTCAAGATCTTAAGTAAAAATTTGGTGCGGTCGTGTACTGTAGGATTGTTCAGGCGCCGCAGACCCGGTGCCTATCGTACAGAATCTTGCACAGCCCCACAAGGCCACAAGGCCATGTGGTACGCGCAGAGGGCAGCGCCACGCGTGCTCCTCATCACGCTGTCGAAGGCCGCGCGGGGCAACCCGGACGTGCCTGGCTATGGAGTAGCAGCACGTTGAAGCCTGGAAGCCAAGCTGGTGGTCGACGCCGTCCACTCCAAGGACACCGCCATCTTCTTCTGCCAGATATGGCACACCGGCCGCGTCTCGCCCATAGGTGCATGCTCACGTCTCGTGATTTTGTTGATGTTTTATTTCACAAATTGGTGAAAGGTTGAAAGCTTTTTATTTAAGGAAAAGTATAGTAATCACCCGGGGGATCTCACCTTCCCGTCCTCCCCATCGCGAGCCGTCCGATCGCGAGGCAGCGAGCGGCTCTCGTCCGTCCACGTCGCCAGTCTGGTGTTGTCCACTTTTGGACACATTAATTGCGGCGTCCACCATTCCGCTGTCCCCGCAACCGCCCTCGCTCTCGCTCTCGCTCGATGCCGCGCTTATCGCGGACGGAGGCGCCGCCGCTACGACGGCAACCCACGCGTCGCCGTCGTCCGGCTGCAGCGGCGCTGCCTGTGAGCCCTCCTCCGCGTCCGCACCTTCGTCCTCCCCGCGCTCCGCCGTACGTTCGAGCCTCCGCCTCGGCCGAACCGCCGCTCAACGTCACTGGGGTCGAGCCGCGAGCCGCCGTGATCTGCGATAGCCCTCTTCGTGAGTTCGTTTTCCTCCCCCTCCACCCCTGCTTCGCGAATCATCCGCGGATTTTGTCCATTTTCGTGTCTGAATCTAGGCCGCAAGTTTTCTAGGGTTTTCGAGGTCTGAATCTAGGCCGGGGTCGAGCTATCTCCGACGAGCATGAGCGATTCGACGTTGTGTGTTTTCCTCCGGTGTCCAATGAAGGTGTGTGCTCTCCTCAAACTCATCCTACAAAATCAGTTTATGTACATGTTGTCCATGCTGCATTAGATGTGCAATGTTGAGATCAAATCCATGTGTATGTTTGTTTGTGTAATATTGATCAATAATTGTTGTTTATGTATTATTGTTTTGCTATTTTTCATGAGTATTTTTGCTGTAATTGGTTGCTATATGTTTTTTGCTACCTCCACTATATGTATTTGTGCTGTATGTTGCAAAAGTTTGCTACGCCCCATGAGTATTTTTTGTATGTAATTTGGTTGATGCATGCTGCTATAGATGCTGCTTCATTAGTTGTGCAATGTTTGAGAACAAATCCATGTAATGTTTTTGTTTGTGCAATACTGATCAATAGTTGCTGTTTTATGTATTATTGTTTTGCTATTTTTCATTAGTATTTTTGCTTCAATTGGTTTGCTATATGTTTTTTGCTACCCCCATGAGTAATTGTTGATGTAATTGGTTGATATATCTTTGCTGCATTTTCAGAAGAAGAAGACTACGGTTGCTGATGAGGAAATTATGTGGGTTTCAAAGGATCGTTTTGCTGCGAAGCATTTGCACAACCATTCAAAAGCTCTTACAGATGACAAGAAGAACATAATCAGGAATAACAGTGCATTTGCATCGCTGCTTGACGTTTCTCCTTTCAATGTGCCGAATGAGATTATTGACTTCATAGCTGTCAATACAAGCGCCAAGCTTCGTGAGTTCAACTATGGTGGCAAGCGGACACTGTTCACAAAAGACATGGTGAGCAAAGTGTTCAACCTGCGATCCGGGGACAAGCCTGTTGAGCTTCTAACGAAGAGTTGCAGCTCTGAATTGAAAGACTACTACAAAGGCAACCTCGAACGCCTCCCCATAAAAAATGTAGCAGCATTGCTGAAGGCGCAGGACCCCAGTGATGAAGATGCAGTTATAAGACACTGGGATCTTATTTGCTGCAACACTGTTTTGAATCCTGGCTCTTGCAACATGATGTGCTTGGACTACTTGGCTAGCATGAATGATCCAAGGAAGGTGCATGAGTTCGACTGGGATGAGCACATTTTGGAGATGGCAATGAAGAATGTTGAAAGAATCCAAGCTATGAAGGCAAGGCCTATGGTTCCTGAGAAGGGCTCAGTCAATTTTGATTTCTGGATTTGTAGACCTTTGCCAGTTCTTGCTGTAAGTCGTTGAATCTCTTATTTTTTTTATTTTTTCTTCTGGGTAGCAAACCTTTACTTTTGTTTTGTAGCATACCTTCAGCTATATTCCAGCATACCTATACCTATAGTGTAGCATATCTTGTTCTGGTTTTTGTAGCTTGACTTATATTCTTATTTGTAGCATAGCTTAAGTGTTTTTGTAGCATAGCTTAAATTTTAAACACCTGTGTGTATGTAGTATCACCTGTGTGTTCTCCCTGCTGATTACAGTGTTGCATATCTTTTTGTTCTGGATTTTGTAGCAAATTTTGACCTATTTTTCTTTTTTGATTAGATTATCTATATGGCCATCTTGATATTCCAACGAACACGCACCGCATTAACTACTCTGTCCCTAGAGCGTGTTATGTGACTAGTGCTGACTTCACTTTCATATCTGAAATCGACCTTGACATCTCGAACCCGAAAAACAAGTATATCTTTGGGAGGCGTCCGGTAAGGCTTTTCCTATCTTCTGCTTTTTGTGCAATTTTTTTGTTTGGTGCGATGATTCTCATGTAACAATGTATATCACCATGCAGTTTCTGGATTTATCCAAAACAATTTATGGATCAGTAGCAGAACCCAGCAATGTTCATGTAGAAGAAATTGAAGTCAACCCGTCTGCTTCGTTGAATGACTGGCTTCTGTTCCCAAGCATGGAAGATTTAGAGGTATGTTTTTTTGCTACATTTTTTTTGGTGACATAGTTATATTGAGTTGCTATCTAAGCTGCATTTTTAAAACTGATAGGTTCCACGGAGGTTCAAGCATCTGTATGAGAAGCATGGTGTCCTATTTGCTTCTGAGGTTGATCATACACTAAAGAAACTCAGTCAAGGTTTGAAAAATATGCATTCAAGACGCATGGCTTCCTTGCTGGTTGATGTATATGCTGCTATGAGAGAAGGTGACGGTCCAAGTGTTGTGTTTTCAACTGAAGCTGCACCGGAAGACCAGGTGAATGTGCCAAATGATGGGTCGTCTCAGGTAGATGATGTGCCAAAAGATGCTGCTGAGGCTTCAATGAACATTGATGCAACCAAAGATACTGCTGCGCAAGGTCTTGCAGGGAAACAGGTTGTTTATTAGGCAAAGAAAAAGCAGAAGGCCATTGCTGGAAGGAAGCCCAAGATGACTGTTAAAGGAAAAGAGATATTAGGCAAAGAGATCCCAGCAAAAGCGGCTCCTGCTGCAGATTCTGAACCTCCCGAGCCCGCAGCAAAAGCGGCCCCAGCTGCAGATGCTAAACTTCCCGAGCCCGCAGCAAAAGAGGTTGCTGATGCAGACTCTGAACTTCCCGAGCCCGCAGCAATAGATGTTGATGCTGCAGACTCAGAACTACCCGAGCCTGCAGAAAAAGAGGCTCCTGTTGTACAGTCGAAACTTCCCGAGCCCGCAGCAAAGGTCGTTGACCATGGCCAGAAGAGGGCAAGGGATACGGCGTTGAATCCAAAATGGGGTGAGCAGAGGAAGAAGCTTAGGCTTCCAGAGGTGAACACAGAAGAAGTAGTGGTTCCGCAACAAGTCAGTGATATTATGCAAGAAACCATTCCACAATCTGCTTGCATCATAGATTCATCTGTCACAGAAGCTGCAGCTGGTGAACGTCAAGAAATCAATAGCCCGGCCAGAGCTCCGTTCGTTGATCCAATTCCAGTTCAGCAATCACCACAGAGGATTAGAGCAGCAGAGCTTGCCTGCGATGCCCCAACATTTGAGCTTTGGAGCCAGAGCCAAGATTCGTGTGACAAGGGTGATGCTACTCCGCCAGTCGGTGCTGATACATCATGTGCAGAGAACCATGCCAATGGACCAGAGGAAGCCGTAGCAATGCAACAGCCTAGTGATGTGGCTGATGATAAAAACTGTGTCGTGGCAACTGTTTTGGATGGTGCTCCAGAGTCCATTCCACTGGCAACTGTTTTGGATGATGCTGCAGAGTCCATTCCAGATGCTCCAGACTGCATTCATACTGCTCCAGACCCCGGAGCTGCAAAGAAAAATGATGATGCACCAGTTGAGATATCCGAGCCTGAACTGACGCCAATGCAGCAAAACACCAAAGGTGCATTTTTACTGGCATCCTTTTCTGATTTTTCTTGTACTCACTGGCCTACCTTTTTGTTGTTCACTACATTTTTAGCGGCAACTTCCCTTCTCCCTTTTTTTGGGTTTTTTAGATGCTGATGATGCTACAGAGAAAGACGCCAGCGTTGGTGTTGCAACACGTGAGAAGAAGACAAGATTCAAGAGGGCTATGAAGGAGGACGAGTCTCCTACCAAAAAGAAGAAGAGCAAAAAGGTCCCCGTTGATGTGACCAAAGTTTATGATCAGTTTCTTAGGCATACTCGGGATTTAAAGCCTGTCGACAAAGACAAAAAGAAGGGCGATGCAACCACGTGAGTTTCTTTAATATGCTGCCTTACTGCTTGTGCTGTTCTAGCATATCTTGTTTGCTACAATTGTCCATGTTTTTTGCTACCTGTTAATGTGCTCTCTTTCTCACCACGATTTATTGTTTATTTGCAGGGACAGCAACCCATTCATTATTATTGGGCATACTCACTGTACCAACAGGAGCTTCTTCTCTCTTCGACCTCGCCAATACCTTGACTCTCAGGTCATGGGGGTGTGGACCGAGAATGAAAACAAGGTAGCAAAGGAATTGTGGAAGAAAAGCGCAAAGCACTTGAAGAAGTATGCTTTTTTCTTGCTACTTGACGGTGAGTTTTGCAGCATCTTTTCCTTTTTGAAACTACCTCCTAAGTTTTTGCTGCATGATCCATAAACTGAATCTGATCCTTTTATGCTACATAACCTTTTTTTGAATCACAGATGAAGTTAATTGTGGATCCCAAAGAGTTTGAACTAGAAAGCTGCATGAGGGAGTTCAACACACAAAATGAGGAGTTCAAGATTATGAAGTGTGACCTTGTGAGTTATTTATTTTGCCCAGAACAACCTCCACATTTTTTATATAGATGTTTTGCTGAGTCTTTTTCTTTGCTTCAATGCTGCAAGCTCCACTTCCATGTTGTGAACAGCCACCACTGGATTCTTTGCTCAGTAAACTTGCTTCACAAGCAGTTTCACACTTTCGATCCATTGGCTGGCGGAAAATCAAAGAACAAGAAACCTCAGACCATATTGGAGCAAGCAGCAAATAACCTGGTTAGTTGCTACATAATACCTTTTTCTATCTTTCATCCATTTCAATAGTTTTTCTTTTTGTACCTAACATGTCACATCTATTTTTTGCTTCCTTAGTTTTCTAACTTCGTGACGCTAGCAACTGCTTCAAAATGCACCAGCATAGACTGGTCATGCTTCACACACAACACCCCTCCCCACCCAAAGCAAAGAACGATGTAAGCTATCTTGAATCTTGCTGCACAACATTTTTTGTTTTTATTTTTTTGTATTTTTTGTTTACTGTTTTTTACATTCATCTCTCCTTGCTGCAGCTATGACTGCGGGTACTTCACAATGCTGTACATGGAAAACTTCAACACGAAGGTGATGCTGGATTTCGACCTTGATGCAATACTGGTCTTCCGCATGACTGCTTCAAAAGAGCTCATCGACAGCAGGGAGAACAAGGAGGATGATCTTGTGAAGATAATGGAGGACGAGTTGGTTGCGGTTGCTGAATAGGGGACTTGATTTTTTATCTAGTTTTTCTAGGTGAACTGTAGCATTATCTGTGCAAAATTGTGGAAGTTTGCTTCATCATGTAACCTGGGGTGATCTTGCAATGAACTTTTTTGTTAGTTCCCTATCTAGATAGATGAACTTCTGTATTGCCTCCTGGAGAGAACAAGTATGCAAATGGTGTATGTGGGATCTTTGTTTAAATCTGGTAACAGTTTCTGTTTGTTTTTTGTTTGCTTCATATGTATGTTTTAAAATTGAATCACTATACCCACCAGCAACAGAGAATGTGTTGCTACATCAAACAGCAAAATCATGGGTTGCTGCACAACATAATTCATGATTTTTATGCTTTTGCTTAATTAGTTTAATACTTCTGCTGATTTTGGCAAATAATTGTGCTACAACAACTATATGGGCTTGCTACATGACTTTCGCAGACATCATTTTATTAGATGCTACATGCAAAAACAAACAATTTGATACTCATAATTCACAGACAGCAAAAAGTAGACTTTTTTGTGATGTATTCCTTAGTCTCAAAAGCTACAGCCAGAACAATGTACAAGTAGTATATGTAGCAAATTGAACTAAACGAGTGCATTTTTTCTCTTAGTTACATAAGAATGTATGTAGCAATTATATATAGCATCTACAGCCTCAACTCAGCTCCTGCAGCCAACTCAGCATCCCTCTCCACTTTTGCTTTGTAGTACTTGCAATCTTGCACACATGCCCCTCCTCGGAGCAAAACGGACATTTCTTCGTCCTTTTCTGTCTAGGTTGCCTGGGCACCTTCTGCTTCTTTGGTTCAGTAGCTTCTTCCTTCTCTTTGCAGCAGCCTCCTCGCGCAGCTCGATCAGCGGCTTCCGCCTTTGCTCCTTCAACTTCGGACGGCCAGCAGGCTTTACCCTTGCAGGGTTTTTCAGAATAGCAGGCCCATCATCTTTGTTTTCCACACCTTGGCCAACTTGAGCCTGATTCGCCTGTGTCCTCTGCTCTTCAGCTTCATTCATGTGAGCAGTGTTTGCTCCTGTATCCTGCTGCGGTTGTTTAGCCGCTTCAACCAACTCTCTTGTCAACGCAGCAACCCTCTTATTTGTGTCAGCAATCACTTCAGACACCAGTGTGTATGTAGCATCACCGAAGCATGCAGCGGATGCTAGATCATTCATTTTCCTGCACAATGCGGTGTACCTGAGTGTGTTAGTTGGAGGGACACTGAACCTGATGCCATCTGTACCAGGGTCGGGGAGGGTGTTGTTGCTGCAGCGGACCATCGACGCAGCAGGTATCTATCCGGTATCACCTGCACATTCAGGTGCACCATGACCCGGATGCAGATCAGACCACACATTTCGAATGTGTTGCAACCACATGAATACAGCCCATCCTCGACCACCACCCGAACCCGATACGTTTTCATTTCAATTCCGGGGTTGGGAACAAGGTCGTAGCAAAGGGCATCTTCCTCTCCTCGCAGCGGAAAAACTTAGTTGACGCAGCGACCATTTTCCGGAACCTCTCGAACACCTCCCTGGTGTAGAATAGAAGTGCTTGTTTCTCAATTGGGTAGCTGCATATAGAAATGCAACACAGAAGTTAGCAGGTGCTACATAGTAATGAATGGGTTGCTACAAGGACAGGTCTTAACATTTTTTTACCCATTTAGTGTTTTTGCTACCATACATCAACACATTTGCATCATTACAGTTTACAATATGCTACATCAAGTAAAATCAGTTGCATCATAAGTAACCAGGTGCTGCATGAGTTCATGTCTCACCTCCCCACAGTGCTGCGGTTGTAGCTTCCATCACAAACCCTGAGTTGTCCTCGCGGTCAAGCATCAAGTTCTGGCATAACTCATATTGCTGCACAAAGGTCCAAACCGAGTCACTAGGCGTGATCAACGACTTGAAGTAAGAATTCAGACCCTCCGATCTACCGGTTGTGCTAGTAAATGGGAAGAAGCACTTCCTGAAATACACCGGAGCCCAAGCAGCCCTTGCATTCCACATATTTTGCAGATGTTTGTTCTCCATAAGAGCAAAGTTTTGAATCATTTGCTGCCAACAAATCTCAAATTCCTCAACTGTGTCCGTGCCATATATGGTTGCGTAGAAAGCTTCGGCAAACGGGTGACCTTCTTTCATCTTCGGCCCAAGCTTGGTTTTCGCTAGGCGAAAAACGTGGAAGACGCATGCCCGGTGTATTGAATCTTTGAAAACCTCTTTTATTGCTGCGCAATCTTGCTGCACTGGTCGGTCATTATATGCTGTGGGTGCTCCCCACCCATAGCTTCCATCCATTTCTCGAATACCCATTTAAATGTCTCAACCTTCTCATCCGGCAGCAAAGCGCACCCCAGGACAATAGTGTGTGTGGTTGTTTATGCCAACTATCGGAGCAAAAGGCATATTATAGCGGTTTGTACAGAACGTTGTGTCGAAGAACACACAGTCCTTGTATTTGCTGTACAATGACCGAGTCCTCCCATCCACCCAGAACAGAGCTCTCACAGCGTTGTTCGAGTCTACCTGCGAAGCATAATAGAAGCTGGGGCACAAAGCCTGCCGCTGCTTGAAATACTCCATTGTCATGCTCATATCTCGCAGTGTCATCTCTTCTCGCAGCATGCCCCTGATGTTCGCAACATCCTTCTTGACATAACCTAGACATCTGGGATCACCGCCATGTACACTTCCGAGGCAACCCATGATTTTTGCTGTTGTTATGTTCTGCTCGTGTAACGTCTGCATAAACTGGAAATCCTCTTCTGGCACCTTTCTATGAGATCTGTAGTACGACGACGTCCAATTTGCTGCACAAATGGATGTGTATGCTCCTCGATGAAAACAGTAACAGCCCAACCACCTTGACTCCTCCCTACCAGCATCTTTGCTTTGCAATCATGGCGCAGCAACTTGCTGCGCTGTCTCATGTCAGGAGCATCCTTGTGTGCACCAGCTTGCTTGCTCTTCGATTTCTGCCCAGCATAGGCGCTCATGTCAACTTCTACATCCTCATCCATCGCAGCAGCAGAAGTTTTGCTTCCAGCAACAGGTTTTTCAGCAGCAGGTTTCCCTTTATGCACACACTCAAACACCCTGCTCAGGATTGTGTCTTTTGGTGCATTTTTTGCCTGGCTGTACTTTGTGTTTCCAATATGTGTACCAAATCCCATCTTCCAGGCATAATCATTGTAACTATCTGTGCTTGCTCTATGGACTCGAACGTCATGCCAACATATGGAACAACTGGCTGGGAGCAAACCTCCTCACCTGCTTCTTCAGCAGCAAATGCATCAGTAGCACTTGTTGCGCTTTGTGGTCCATCAGCAAAATTATTTGGACCATTGTCAGGCTGCACGTAATGATCAAAGCTTCTGCGTCAACTGGCCGGTTCAGGTCAAAACCTCCTGCGATGCTGTCCGCAACAAACTCCTGCAAATCAAAGACAGTTGCCACTTTGTTCAATACCCATGCTACTGATTTTTTTTTGAACTGTATTGAAACCCTTCCTTCATAATAAGTTTACTACAATCCTCATGCTTGTGCTTCAATAAAGTGTACAGCATGCTACATTAATGAAAATATGTTTTGCTACAAGCATTACTGAAATTTTCTGCTACTGATTTTTTCTGCTCTACTGGAGTTTCATGCTACCTTCCCAGGCTTTTGCTACACACAAGGAAATATGCACCAACAATTTCAATCACTCAAGCACAAGAGTTTCCAGCGAGATCTAAAGTACTCAGTAGCAAAAATTCAAAACTCACCGAAGCTGCGGGCTGCTCTGTCTCTGGATCCTCGGCGAATACTGTCGAAGGATTCATTAGATCATCTAGAAACCCCTGCATAAACGATGGATTCGCAGCTCCAGGCCTCGCAGATCTGTAGTGGGGCGACGCCGCTGCCGTGGGGAGGATCCGAGCTTGAAGCAACAATGGAGGGCGCCGGGAAGTGGTGAGGATGGCCCGGTGGAGGATAGAGGATGGGGCGGCGTAGGTGGTCCATCTCGCAGCAACGGCGGAGCTGCACGGCGTGCCGCCTCGCCGTCGCCGTCCGCCTCGCCCGTCGCCTCCGCTAGTCACGGGATTATGTCCTTTTTCTGTTATGACGTTTTTTGCTACGCGCGGGAGACGGTTTGCTTCATCGCAGCAGATGCGGGGGTTGGTGGGCTGGCGCGCGATCGGACGGCTCTAAGCGGTTGCATCGGACGGCTGGCGACCCGGGGGATCGGACGGAAAGATCCCCGGGGGACGCCTAGTCCTGTCCTTTAAGGAATCACTCATTCACAATCATGCTACAGAAGTACAGAGTTCCAGCCTGATGGGCAAGCTCTGGTATCGAGCACCAACAAGCAAGTCACGCCTCAAGCCTGCCCCGACGGCAGTGTCCTCGCGTTCATGGTGCCGAGGTGATCGAGGCCGTGGCCGCCGAGGTTGGTGCGGGTCGCCTTGGCGTGCGGGCTCTCCCCGTTGGGGACTACGTGGACTGCGTCGACTACGAACCGGAGAGCTCATGCTGCACGGCCATGAACGGGCTCAGCGTCACCGCCTGCTGCCATTCACGAAAGTGTTCAGGGGAACATTCATGGCCGGAAGTCAGCCTCCGAACTCCGATGGAACATGCCAGCAATCCGTCATTTTCTCCCACAACTGATGTGCATGAGGGCAGCGAACAAGCGCATGTGCTGAATCGTCCTTTTCCATGTTGCAGAGGGTACGACGGGGAGGAAGGGGACAAGGCCGTCGCCGACGAGTACGGCGGCTCTTCCTAGCGAACACCGACCTGCCACATAGGTTTAGAAATGAAGCGGCTCTGAATAAGTATGACCGATGTTATCTTTGCACATCCATTTCATGTGAAAACTACTTGATCATTGAGTCATTCTCTAAGTTACAAACGAAAACAGAACCATTGTTTTCGTGATCATGTAGGTGTGGATGCAAGCAACACTAAAGTTTTAATGGAACTGCACAAATTCACATAGGCACCATAGTCTACAAAAAACATCAATGTGAGAATCTCAAGGCATGGTGCGACAAAGGTAACACCATTTGGGATGGTGTATGGACATCAGGCTGATTACCCATTGAAGTAAATCTAGATGCATTGTGAATTGCAAAGAGGAAATTGTTTATCGACATGGGACTACAATAGTCTTATGATGGGAAACATTGATGAAATTATTTGAGCTACAACGATGTAGTGGTAGCTGCCAAGAAAGACTTGTTCGAGGTTGAAAAAGTACATCAAGGGTGATTCAGTCCGGTGGTAAGGATTTCTCTAATGTCGGCGGCATGCAAGAGGGTAAGGAATTGGGAGGCAACGATATCTAGGCCAATGTGTCCGCATGAGGATTGGTGTGGCATGTCCCCGCAATGGAGGCGGTGTCGGGGAGAGAAAACTGTGGTGTCTGACCTGCTTCGTGAGTAGAAGAAGGAGGAGGGTCCAAGACTGCATCGGAGGTGTGGAAAGGGCGCCCATGCGGTTAATTTGTAATAGCACGTTATACCATATCGGAGAGCCCACGTTATATTTTACAACTTTTGATCGCTATGGTGCCATTTGTGAAATAGCACACTATATCATGCTCATAACGTTATAGCATGCTATTGTTTTCTAGCATATCGGCATACAGGACAATTGGTAGTCTTTTAGATTCTAAATAAATAGTTTTAATTATGTTGTTATGGGGGATGTTTGATGTTAGTCTTTTAGAAAATTGGTGCACAATTTATATATGTGGTTATGCATATATTATTCTGCCATTTTTGTACTATATTCTTTATTCTTGTTAAATCCCTTTATTTCTGAGCCATATATATTATTCTTTCATACCGTTATTTCAAACATAGCACTCTATAGCGCACATAGCATGTGGAGGAGGTTGCCACTATTTTTTTTACCTTCGTCTAAATACAGGGGGTCGTTTGTTGTGTGTGTGTGTGTGGGGGGGGTGGAAATTGGCATGTCATCAGGATAATCTCGATAGTTAGACTAAACAGATTTAAGGATTATGATTACCGTGTACGAATTAATTTCATATTCTACATCATCAGGCAAATCTTGGGTCGGTGTTATTTAGATCATCCCGATATGATCTTTGTATATTAGTGCTGATGGTGATGGCGATACAATAACTCGATTTTCCTAGCCGGTAGTTAGCGTTGTAGCGCTTTTATTTTGTACTTCTCAATCATTCGCGTTTATCATAGAGTGCCAAAAGATATTGTACAACTGGTAAACTATAGAGCTGGTAAAGTATAGAGGAAAGGAGGAATTAGCTCATCCAAAACGTGAAACGTCCACCACTTCGCACTCATCTGGCGACACGGGGGAACCACCACTTCAACCTCCTCCTCATTCTCCTTAGCGCTGCCAGACTGTGCTCTCCCCGAGGATGGTGGTGACGGCGCGTGTCTTCCCATTCTAGCGCTCTTAACGCCCCCCCCCCCCCCCCCCCCCCCCCCCCCCCCGCGATGGCAAGTTTTGTAATGGGTACCCCGTGGCACTAGTGGGAAAACCCTTATAGGTAGGTTGCATTCTGTGGCGCACCCTTAATTGGTGCGCCACAGAAATATATTTCTGTGGCGCAAAGTCATATTTCTGTGGCGCACCTAGCCATGTGCGCCACAGAAATGTGACTTTCTGTGGCGCATTTCTGTGGCGCACCAGGCTTGGTCAGGTGCGCCACAGAAAGTTATCCGGGGGGCGGGTTAAAATTTGAAAAAAATAATTCTGTGGCGCACCTAAAACCCTTTTACATGTAGTTAGGTATGAGTGTCTAGTAGGTATAGAAATTTTGAAATATGAATTTTGACCTTTTCTGCAACAAATGAAAAAAAATCTTGTAACGGCCATAACTTTTGCATACGACGTCGAAATAACGCGTTTTATATGCCAAACAAAATTAGAGAAAAATCCGAGTTCAAATCCACCTGGGTTTACCCGGTCAGCAATTCACAGATTCCTCAAATTCCAAAAGAAAAAAAGTTATTTCACACAGCCGATTTTTCGCAGCAAAATAAAAAAATAAAAAATTCAAAAAATTCAAAAAGTCCAAAAAAGACACAGAAATGTATAACAAAGAATATTGTTGACTTTTCTTGACTTTTTTGATTTTTTTGGATTTTTTTGATTTTTTGGATTTTTTTGGATTTTTGAAATTTTTTAAGTTTTTTGAATTTTGTTGGATCTTTTAAATCTTTTGAATCTCCTTTTGAAAGTTTAGAAGTTTTTGAAAAATCTGAAATTTAAAAACACACATTTATAACATATACACATAAAAGACTTAAGATGATTCATATGATATAGATATCAATAAGAACTTGAGTAGCACAAGGGTAGTTGAAGTGGGTGCAACTTAGAAGTTAAGCGTGCTAGGGTTGGAGCAATTTGAGGATGGGTGACCTAGCGGGAAGGTATCAGTTCAAAAAATTCAAAAAATCTAAAAATAATTTCAATAATTAGGAATTTTCATATTATTTCATATTTTGATTTTTTTTGAAACTTTTTTTTGCAGTATTTGAATTTTTTGAAGTTTTTCAGAATTCTGTGGCGCACCAGCCAGGTGCACCACAGAAATGTGGATTTCTGTGGCGCACCAGGCCAGGTGCGCCACAGAAATCCACATTAAGTGGCGACGATTCTGTGGCGCACCCCCAGAATGGCGCACCCAGCAATTCTGGGGGTGCGCCACAGAATCCTAATTTGGTGTGCCACTGATAGGGTATTTCCACTAGTGTGGCTTCACGTCGAGTACACCCTCGCAACGACTCGGTCGTGGTAATGGTATGGACGCCTAAGGTTTTGGCCCAGATGTTTCGTGATTGGGTGGGGTTACGAAATCCCTTCCTGCTTGTGGAGTTCTAACGGCTGGAGTTTAGAGTCGTCACCCGGTTCGCTGGTCCGCCGGCTCCGGTCGGTGGTGAGGACGGGGAGATGTGACTACCGGTGAAAACCAGGCCATCCTTGACGGCGGATGATGGCGTCTTGGGGCGTTCCTACCTTGATGAAGGCATCGTCGATGCATCTAATGTCTCCTCAGTACTGGCTAGAGGGGGAAAAAGGAGGAACGGTGTTGTATCTACAACATCAAAGACGACGAGTATCGACGGCGTGGCGTGACGGGGTCTCGGTCACAAACGCGTGATGATGAGCGAGCGCATGGCGGTGTCCGGCATCGTGGCGATATTGATGACAGGCTTGTCAAGATCAATGAGTTAGTCCCGCCTGAAGATGGGTTTGTGAAAGACAGTGGCAGCGGCTTCTAAAGCGTGTGCATACGACTTGCGTTGAGGGTCTACTAGACCGGTTTGAGATCCTAGTGCATCGTCAGACGAATGGGTCAGGCCTCCAGTTCTAGAT
This sequence comes from Poa pratensis, assembly GCA_947311845.1. Taxonomy (NCBI): domain Eukaryota; kingdom Viridiplantae; phylum Streptophyta; class Magnoliopsida; order Poales; family Poaceae; genus Poa; species Poa pratensis. The sequence continues at coordinate 51,115,993 of CAMZMU010000035.1, forward strand.
GATTGCGTAGGTGTGAGGTCTGACACGCCCGCGATCATAACCACCCCATTCATCTAGCTTGAAGGTGTTGCGGCAGTTGTCGCCTCGAAGGTGGCTTCTGGTGGATCGATGTATTTCTTTGTAATGGAATTGTTGAATTATTATTAAAAAATGTGTGTGCATCGTTTTGATGCAGAGGATGGGTACCAACCTCCATTTTGGTAAGATGTAGATCGAGAAACCCCGCTAGAGAAAAATAATAGTCTATCTAAATTTTTTTCTGAGACTTCATAGAAAATACTAGATAGACATTGTCTTATTCAGCACATACTAGCATCGGACACTATAGTCGTCAAGTCATAACAGGAGGAGGAGGACAATGTGAAATTTGACAAAACTGACCGCCTGGATAAACTTTAGCAAAAAATGAACCTTTTTTCAAACAAATTTTGATTCTAACCCTTTTTGGTAGTGCCCACGCGAGAGGAGCTACCCATAACACGGTAACTCCAGGTCGAGTGGAGCTACCCTCTTGCCAACGTGGATCCAGCGTGTCACGATGGGGCCCAGGTCCGGTTAGGTAGCGCCAGATCGGCTGGCGCTACAGTTCCGAGTGCAGCTCCAGTCATTGGAGTTACCGTATGTGCGCAGTTTTACTATCTGAAGCCGCGGGTGAGAGGCCACCCGACGACCCCAACCAGTTATTCTGTTCCTACCAGCCCGAGCCCGACCCCTCTCTCTTTCCCTTACTTCCCAAGGAAAAGAGGGTAGCTCCTTGCTTGCTAGCGCAACCCATCAGGCAACTCAAAAGTGAATGGCGCTGTACTGCATAGTGTAGCGCCAGATTTGCTGGAGCTACCCTCAAAATCTTGTGCAAGCTCGATTTGTCTCTATGTACAACCGAAGCATGTCGAACACAATAATATTCCCAGATATATTCAAAACAGATCCATAATACTAAAAACGAAAGTCCACATCCATACACTTACTAAACAACAAGTTCACAATTTAACAAGTTCATAACGAGATGCAAACAGAGAAACAAGTTAACAACCCTAGTTTACGAACGCGTGCCATGTAATGAACTGCGAGGTTCATCTACTTCTTTCCCTTTGCAATTCTCTTCTTCATCAAAGGTACATCCTCATTGTGGCTCCTCAACCTCCTCAAAGCAGAATTTGGCACCGTCACCTTCTTCTTGCTCACACCCTTCCTCAGTGCCTTCTTTGGCGGCGCCGGCTCCTCCTTTTCCTCTTCTTCCTCGCCATCATCATCCTCTTCTTCCTCGCCATCATCATCCTCTTCCTCATCTTCCTCTTCTTCCTCGTCTCAAGACCCCAGAATTGCTTTCCCCTTGTTTTTCTTCATCCACTCATCCGGTGTATAATGACGAGTCGACTCTTTATTGGACCTAAAGCCAAAGTCACGCGTGAGACTTTTTTGATACTCCTCCAAGGTCATATCGTCGTTCACATCATCATCAACCTGGTCCTCACAAAATTAATATTCAATGTTCAATATAACATATATGTGCAATGTAATACGGAATTGAAGGGTACAAACATGAACATAATAAATATTCCATGTTCAATATAACATATATAACACATAGCAATTCCACATCCCACCGAAACGACACACATGCAGCAAACATACTTCATATCCATCAATTTCAAATTAATATGACTCATAGAGATTCAAGCATGAACTAGGGTTCGGATTCAAGCATCTAAGGTTTTCCCCGTGTTCCCCCCAATGAGTACAACTACTATACAAAAGTAAAGTACCCTAAATATCTAAGATTTTCCGGCCTAATTTCGGATTAAACCATTGACGAGGTGGTACCTGGTGCACGTGATGACTAAGGCCCAATTGATAGAAGCATATCGAAGCCCATAAAGGAAGGCCCAAGAAGATGGAGTGCTTCACAAGTTAGGTGAAACCATAGTCGGTGTGTACTTACCGTATCTGTAATCCTAGTCGGCTACGATTTCCCGAGACCTAGCCTCCTATATAAAAGCTGGGAGGGCGACTGATCAAGGACACGCAACACCATAGCCTCCAGAACCATAGCAAGATCGACATCTCGCCGGGACTCTTGTAACACCATTGTTCACATCATCAATACAGACGAGCAGGACGTAGGGGTTTTACCTCACTCGAGGGCCCTGAACCTGGGTAAATCCCGCTTGTCAGCCGTCGTTACTACCAACCCTACATGTTCTCTACCCCATAATCTCAACCATAGGTTCTTAACCATGGGTATTGCCGAGGACACCCTCGTCAACCATGAACTAGGGTTTCACCAAAACGGAGCAAAATAGGTCCAATGCGAAAATTTCTATGGATGAAATTGGGGGATTCTGAGGAGAATATGTGTGGGAATGGATTGGGAACGAAATCCACCGAGTATGTCTTCAGATCTAGCGATTTTTGTGGGAGATTTGAGAGGGGAGAGAGGGGCGTCGCCGCCAGGTTTGTTTTTGGTCGGGCAAAACAGAGGAGTAGAGAGGCGTTCGGGCTCGACCTGAACGGGTAAGTTACAGGCGGAAGGGTAGCTCCACCCGACCCGACGCTGCACTGGCCATGGTAGCGCCACCCGACCCGGCGCTACCCTACCGAATCGCGCCATGTTGGCGCCACGCTGGCAGGAGGGTAGCTCCACTCAACCTGGAGTTACCACGTTATGGGTAGCTCCTCTCGCGTGGGCGCTACCAAAAAGGGTTAGAATCGAAATTTGTTTGAAAATAAGTTCATTTTTGGCTGAAGTTTGCCCATGTGGTCAGTTTTGTCAAATTTCACGAGGACAATGGCCTGGGTCGTACCCGTAACACGGGCGATGGCCATCGTGACCTGTCGTATCAGAAGCCTCTGGGACAACCAAGGAGCGCACCAATGACTCATTAGTTTCATCCAAATTTTTTTTAGAAATGGAGGCATCGCCCCATCCTCTGCATCAAAATGATGCATACGGCTTATTTTCATTAATAAATCCTGGAATCCAGGTCCAATCGTATGAGAATACCGAATTATTACAAATCACTGATCGCAAAGTGTTGAAATGAAAATGAGCCAGAAGAATAAATTAAGCCTAGCCATCTATTCTTCAAGAATGATGCCACCCATTGTGGGAGAAGATAGCCCGAACGACCGCCATCATTCGAGTACATCCGGAATCTATATGATCCCTCTGGGCTTCCGGTAGTAGGAGAGACCACTGCTAAATCCAGTGGGTAGCCCTGAGCACAACCTGCAAAAAAATGATGAGTTTGTATCTTATTAAAGACGATGTCATTCCTGCAATTCCAGATTGCCCATAAGAAGGATGAAACACTGATGCGAATTCTAGCCTTAATTTCCTTGTCAACACCATTTAACCATGTTCCAATCAGATTAGACACACTGGTTGGAGGTGTAATGTTAAAAGTAAAATGGATTAGTCTACAAATATTTTTAACAAAATTACAAGATATAAATAAATGTTCTACAGACTCATCTGTATCGAAAAACACACATTTTTTACAACCTGTCCATCGCGCACTAAGGTGTGATCAGTCGTCCTCTCACCGAGATGCTCAAAAAGGGGGTTCAATTTCAGTTTCATCCAATAAACGAGCCTTTGGCGCTCCATCCTGGTGCAACGCTGACAATATCATCAAGTTAAAAACGATCATGATGAACAAGTGTTCCATATCAGTAACGAAATAGTGATTTGACTATTTAGCTTGAGGAGGTGACAATGCGTTTTCTTTCTGGTTTATATAGTCTTCAACGTTGCCCATTGATGAAAAATATCAACTTGTGAATATAAGGAAACTAATTAATAGGATAACAGTCTAGCTCTCGTCCCCCCCCCCCCTGCTACAGTAGATCGAGGAGGAGAAAAGGCGACCCGAGCCCTCGCCGGCGAATCCGCCGCTTCCCTCCGTCTCTGGCGCCGATCTGGCGTCGCGAGGTGGGGGGAAGCTCCGGATCTCGTCCGTGCGTGTGTATAGAGGTAGGTCTTTAGGTAGTAGGGTCCCTGCTGGCGCCGCCGTGAGGGGTGAGGCGGCGCGGCTGTGGGGTTTTGTTGCCCGAGCTCGGTCCCCTTCCCGGCGTTGCCTTGGGCGGCGTTGGCGGGCTGCGGCTGCTAGGTGCCCTCGGATCCCTCGATCCGGTGGGAGATGCTGCTCAGGCATTGGTCGTCGACGTGAAGACGGTAGCCGGCGGGTGGAGCTTTTGTCCCCTGCTCTTTTCTTCACCGCAGCAGGGTGGGCTCTGGCCCTGCTGTGTAGGACCTGGGGGTGGTGCGGCCTTCCTGGCCACGTGTACAGGAGCCTCAAATCGTGGATCGTGGAGGTGCTCGCCGGCTTTTTGAGCACTGTTCAGCCTTCTCCGGCCGGCCAAGGTGGCGAGGGGAGGAGTGGTTGGTGCAGTTTGCTCTGCTTCAGTTGGCTTTGCTTCGTTGTGCACTGCCCTGCCGTGGTGGTCTAGGAGGTTGCTCTTGGCGTGCTTGGCTTCCCAGCGTCGGCTCCGACAGTGAGGACTTCGTGCTCAGGACAGGGTTGCTGGAAGATGGGTGGTTGCAGGGAGGAAGCGCCATGGCCGTGCGTGTTCATCGTGCTCGGTTTCGTCGCCTGCGGCGGACGGCTCATGCGGCTTCTACAAGAGTGGGGTGCTCTCTCTCCGGGGTGTGGCGGCGGCCTGGTTGCTTCTTCTCCGGCGACGAAGAGGATGCTCTCAGGTGTTGCGGCGGTGCAGCTTTCAGGTTCCCAGGTTCTTTGTGTTCTTGGCCTTGTTGCTGTTGTTCTGAGTGTGTCCTCTCTGTTCTTCAGCGTGCGTGTTGTTCTTCTTCTTGTAATTCTCTGATGTATGCTTGCTGAGGATGATCCAATTCAAAAAAAAAGGAAACTAATTAATAGAAATTTTATGCAACACAGCCATCAGTCATAAACGGTCCATGTCAATTCAGTTTATGTCAACGGAATTGACATGGACCGTTTAGACCTACGGAAAATCTTTTACGGGCAAAAGGCTAAGGGCTGACGTGGAAGCCTGTAGTCACGATACTAGTCTCCTCTCTCCTCGCTCCCGAGAAACAAACCGTCGCCCTCCCCAAGCAAAAGTCATGTCCAATCTAGGAACTTCCCGTCCCTTCTCTCTCGGCTACGTCCGACAAGTCGCACTCGCACTCGTACACCTGCAGGAGCGCGAGCGGAGAACACCGGCGGGTCGCCGGCGGCGGACAGCTTGGTCCTCGGGCCCATCCGTCGGGCGTTCTGCTCGCCTCACCGGTGGTGTCGCCGCGGGCGTCATGCTTTCCCGCACTGCAGTGTGCAGCTGCTAGTGCGTCGTCGCCGTCGTGAACAACGTTGAGCCCATGCACCACTCCAGCACTTTGTTAGTGTCCGGGGAGACATACGGCCGTCGAGCAACCACGCGATGTCCGCGCTCTCGACGCATCCCGTCGAGGTCAGAGAAGGCTCGAGCAAGAGCGCGTCACCCCAGTGCTCCCAGTTCCCCTTGGGGACGGCCGGCATGGCGACATTGGCGCCGCCCTTCCAAAATTGCGTTAGTAGTTTCCTTAACAATTTCTCAACGGAGAGGGAGGGAGATCAATGAGGTGGCTTCCACGTGCGACTTCCATGTCTGTGCGTAAGCCTTTTTCCGTAGGATTTCTCCGTATGTGTAGCATTACTCTTTTGGGCATACTAGTAGCCGTGCACGTGCAACGCACACATCCAAAATATAATCGTCATTTCTAGTTTAGTGATTTTTTTTGTTGCCATACAAAAAATAATTTCGAACCTGTAACGATGCGCGAACAACATAGAGCACGTCTGCATTATTTAAAATCCACAAAACACAAAATAACATTGCCCCATTTGGAGATGTCGATGAGACGGTCCATGGTGCCCCTCCTCCGGTCATCGCATCCATGTCGGCACTCCTCCCGCCGTAATAGTTTTAGATAAAGCAATTGCCTATTTTTACAAATAATTTTATAAAAACATTCAAAATCATCGAGCGATCATAACTATGGTAAAAATAGATTGCACCAAGCTACCCACGCACCTGAATCGGACACGCTTGATAAAATAAATGAATCGGAAAACGACGCACACCCATTCTCTCCGCCTCTCTGGTCACTGTTCACTACCGCCCCACCGCCCCCTCGCAAGTCTTCAGGCCAGCTCCCTCTTTCCACTGCTGCCAGGCAGCCCCTCCAGTTCATCCCGACCGCCGGCGCGAGGTTCGGACGCCCCTTCTCTTCCCCGACCCTTCTCGTCAAATCGGAAAGTGGTTCGAAGAGGCCGCTCGAGCTCGGAATGCTCGCGGTCGACCCAGCGCAAGGCGCCGTCTGAGGCGGACGCAGAGGCGCAGGTCTCATCTCCACCGGATCGGCGGCCGCGGCCACCGCTCGTCGGAGGGCTCCACAGCGCGGGCACAAAAAAATAAAAGGTAAATCCCTTTCTCATTTGGCAGGAACAAAGCGATTTCCATTTCTCTTTTCGAGCTGCCATTCCGTCTGGACCAGAGTAATCTTCCCTAGCTAGATATGACGATTGACTTTGTTGGTTATAGTGATTTGGTTCTTCTACTACAAAATGTCAAAATTTCCCTTGAGTTACCATCTGGGAGGAATAGTTGGAGCAGGATAAATAAGGTTCATGCATTGCAATCAAAACTGCAGAATATCTCTTGCTATGAGCTGCAGAAATGGTATCTTTTGTACAAGCAATAAGGTTGAAATCAGATTAGTAATGAATTTTCCTGGCGAAGAAGCATGCTGCTGACATTGGACTATTATCTTGCAGGAGCACTTGATATACATCATGGTAAGGATGCACAGTAGCTTACAGCTACAATAAAATCCAGAGGGACTTAGATGAAACAAAAATTATCATAGTAAGTGTTTCTGGAGGGTTTTTTTCTAGACGTTTCTACAAATCTACTTACTACTTGCACCATAAACAATGGTGGAAGAACAAACTTTTCTTGTATAGATAAAGATGATCTTCAGCGCCACATCTTGTACTGGAGACGTTACACTGCATATTTTCAGTATGGAGCAACTATTTGGCAGTGCGGCATTTTTTATGTCTGGATAATTTAACATTTTAAAACTATAGTGAATGTCCTTTCGAAAAGTTAAGACATGAGTGTTGCTTCACTGGTAACAATATATATAGCTACTTGCTATTTCAAACATGGTGAACAATTGTTAGTTTACTGATAGTTATTATCTCCAGGCTGCACTGATCATTTTTACATCTTTCGGCCTATGTTTTGACTACATGCATACTGGCCGTACTGGCCATAGTTACTCTATTGCCGCACTGGCAACATCTGCCTTGTAATATTGTATAACTTCCTAAACACCATCGAGTTTCTATAAAGCACATTTTTTGATGCATTGGACAATGTGACCGGTGCAACATATGCCCGAAAGGGCTCTTAAGGCCCTTTTTATCTACTTACATAACAGAGGTCCCGGTCTTCTAGGATTTACCCTTGTTTCAGTCATAAACCTGCTGTTGGCTTTTTAACATACTGATGAAAATCATGACTTTATTGTCCAGATCATTTCAAAGCTCTGTATTGTTTCAGTTACCACCATATTTATCTGAGAGACGTATTCTATCATTTTTAGCTGTTCTACAAGCAGCATTGCCTGTGAAGAAATGTACATCATGACCAGGTTGAGAGTGGAGAAGAGAAGCCCAGTCCATGTATTTCGTTTCCTTGATCAAAACCGTCCCAAAACTATCAAAAATAGAATGACTATGTCCTGAATAGATTAATTGACTATGTCCTGAAATAATTGTGTAGATGCCTTTGCAACATGAGGTATATTATATCGATCAAGTTGTCGCACAAGAAATAATTGTGATCTATTCTCAACTGTGCATTAAGTTCTTGCAGTAAATATATTTTATCGATCAAGTTCACTGTTCGTAGATATCATATATTATATCGATAAAGTTCTTGCAATAAATGTGTATATGCATTATGCACTGTTGGCAATTTTGATTCTTATTTTTCTTCGGTAATCTACACGCATATGATGCAATTTTTGTGAATAGCATAGTGCAATTGAGCAAGTAACTGGTCACCGTTTTTACAGGAGCTGTCGCCTGCCCACTTGACTGCGAGGTGCAGGGCGGCGAGGCTGCTGTCGCGCAAGAGGACTGTGCTGCCGGACTGCGTGGTCTCCGTCCAGGACACCTCCTGCTGGCTGGTGTGAATTGGCTGGAGGGGTGTAAGGGCGCCGTGAAGAAAGGTGTTGATGGTTTGGGCGTCGTCAAGACCTTCTTGGTGCCCGCCTGCCTCAGCGCCCTCCAGGATGGAGACCTCTGACGCTGGTGGGTGGCGAGCCTGCCGTCGAAGCCTGTGGCGGTGCCGGGCTGCGTAAGCACGATGGAGGCCAAGTGCTCACAAGCGGCGAGTGCTTCGACGTCGCGACACAGACTAGGCGCTCCTGGGCGGCGAGCTCGCGGTCGGAGTGGCGACGTTTGACAGGGAGTCGCCGTTCGCCCAAGGAGCCTAGTGGCGAGTGGCGACGGAGTCAGGTTTGAACGATCGATCTACCCGCAAAAAAAAAAAAAGGTTTGAACGATCGATCAGTTTCCTTTTTTGCGCCGTGAGGGAAGGTGCGCGATTGTAGGGATTCGTGGGCGTTCAAATTTTCCGCTCGGGGGTGAAGTATTGTCCGTCATTGTAAATTGGTAAGTGCACACCGGAGACCTGTTATGTGGGGCTAGTCAACCACTGGATAAGTTGTTTCGTGGGGGGTGAGGGAGGCTCGGTATCGTTCGGTGTTGGATTGTTCGGGTGACTTTAGCGGAACTCCAGTTCTCTCGTTTAATAGTAGTGTAGATACAATTGTGGAGAAGTTACACCTTATTTTAGCCATCCACATAATTTAGAGATGACAAAATATATAAGTTGTACAATGCATTAGGGCATGTATAATGGTAGAAAATGCACGTCTTTTCTTAGCCGCACACATCATTTAGAGGAGGCAAAATTATAAGTTGTACAACGCGTTATCTCTTATTATCAGCCCTAATAATTAATGAGAATTAATTATATTTTAGTAACAAATCCAAGTTCTAAGTAAAGACAAATGGTACAATTGTGAGATTAGTCTTCTCTTTTTTCTTAAGAGATCATCTCTTAGCTAAGGAAGACAACCTCCTTTTTCTTCATTCTCTCTCCGCCAACTTGATAATTATTCTACGTGTCAACGCTAAGAGAAGGCTGACGTCACCCCATTGTACATGCCTTTATCTTTTACTACTATTTATAACAGCTAATGATAATTAATTATATTACTAGCAAATTGTGTATATAAAGGAATACATATGGTACAATGGAGAAAATTGCACTTTCTAATTTTTTTTAAGAGATCAGCTCTCGTCTAGAAAATAGAAGGACCCGTAAGCCATAGATCATATGTCTCCTTACTAGCACAAATGCCCGTGCGTTGCAACGGGAGAGAAAAGAGACACTAAGATGTTGTCATGTTGTGTCGCCTTTGCTCAGCAGCTAGCAAGACACCAACACCCACCCCATTCCTCGCAACACCGGAGCCACTGCTTGCTCACGAACTCGTGGTGTTCCTCTCATGCGGGCCTCGCTCTCGTAGTCGTATGACACACAACTTTGCCAATATCCTGAATTAAACCAAACATAATATACATGCATAACTGTACTTGATAAACCAAAGAAAAATCCACACACAATGTTACACCTCTGGATAATGAATCAAGAAAAGTTTTCTTTGTCAGATCAAACAAGCAGAGTATAAGTAACTGCCACTTCTCTTATCACTTAGTATATTAGGATGTGTGAGTAAATATAAGCTTGGAACACCAACACCAAGCTAGGCCAGATGACCTCAGTACCATCTAGTGCTCAGTTCAGTACCAAACGATTAGCTATTTCGTACAACTCAATTCTGATTTCCACTATTCCAGAATCGAGAAGCAGATGAATACCTGGATCTTTTGTTCATACAATTAAATTTCTTGCTTTACTTCAAATAAAAAAACGAAAATAAACCGGTCTACAGTTGTTGGATCCTGTAAAGGAAAATCTATCTTTGCTGCTCTGAACCAGATATTCTCACGAGTCTGCAGTTCCAGCCTAACCGCAATTTATCGATCAACACCATGATCAGATTAGCGCAACCTACCAATGAGAAGCCAACAGAGTTCGAGGTTCAACTACGGCAGATACCGGTGGACGAGATTGTCACGTTGGATGGCCCGCTCTCGTCGACATGAGGCTGACACGGCGCGCAGACACCACCGATAATCCATGTACAGGTTCAAAGCCGCGGCGCGCCGCATAAGGAGCGACCAAACAGAGCTCATGCATGATGCAAAAGACAACAGTGGAATATTCATAGATTATCCCAAAACTCCACTGAATCATGCAAGATCACCAACAATTCATACCAGAACCATCAGGGAATTACAAAAATTTCATACACAAATCAATCGCGCCGAAAAAATCGATCTTCCCAAACCCAAATCGAGACAGAGAAAAGAACAACAATTTAAAAGAGCTCAGATTCAGGCCGAGAATGAACACATCCAGGCTCTAACCACCGCGCCAATCCGTGTCCAATGGAACTTTGAGGAATCAAAAAGGTAGAAAAAAGAAGAACAGGGAGAGGGTTCAGATCCATGGCCTCCCAAGTGTATATCCGGGCCCTCTCTGGCAAGAGCCAGCAGTTGAGCACCGGGTCCATACCTCCATGCTCGCCGGAGGGCCTCCTGGAGCGTGGTAGGAAGTGCAACACCGCCGTGGTGGGAGGGTGAGGTTTTTTACAAATATGGCCCTCTGCCCAATCATTTTGTCAAAAATAGCCCCCTCCCAAATTCATTGTCAAAAGTGGCCTGGCGGGATGCTACAAAAACGACACGTGTTACCTTACGCCGTACCAGCTGGCGGAATGTACATCCCGCCGTAGGGACAGGCGGAAGGCCCTTGCCGCCCTACTCTCAGGCGGGAGGTGGCAGGGCCCAGCTCTGTCAGACGGCAGTCTCGCGTGAGAGCATCGAAACATGAAAAGGACAAAGTTCAGCCTGCATGCATGCACAGCTTTGCTGCCTGTTTTCCTCTTACGCACGCGCTCTCTCTCTCGAAGCATGCAAAGGAACAAGCACGTATTTTAGTAGCAAAAAATCCGGTAACTAGGGACCCACCACCTCCCGCCACAGCAAAGGACGGAATGAACTTGCCGCCAGTCCGCATGGCGGGATGTTCTTCCCGCCACCCCACATGGCTGGATGTGCCACGTGTCGCCTTTGTAGCATCCCGCCAGACTTTTTTTAGCAATGAGATTGAGAGGGGGCTATTTTTGACAAAACGATTGGGCAGAGGGTCATATTTGTAAAAAAAATCGGAGGGTGAGCGCCGGCCACGGGAGGATGAATCGTTGGGAACAGAACAAACAGCTAGCTAGGGGAGTCCGGGTGGGGAATTTCTTGATGGTTTGACTTAGCGGTGGCAGCTCCGTAAATAGGTGAAATGAAACGGTATGATATGATGGCATAGGTGCGTAATATGTGATTTGGTGGGAGGGTAAAATCGGAAAGAAAAATAACGTACCACAAGAAACTTTAATGCTTTTATTATTAGGTAGTATAGATACCCAGGATGTGTATATGTTACATTGAAATGGGATTCTTTAAATTTGGCTATGGCATTCAGATATTGTGGAACATAATGTACCATATAAAGAAACAAGAACACGATAATATTATTCTGATTCCCTTATGCAAATTTTATTAAGACTGACTTCATAATACATCTTGTCTAATTCAATTATTAGCTATACAGTAGTGTCTGCCAAGGCAAGGCAATGTAGTTTCCCGTTAACATACAATACTAAAATATTAATTGTACTTTAGAAAATTAGCACTGCCAAGGCATTGCTCAAATTGTTGTTCATTTGAGTTAGATGATGATGTCAACACCTCAAGCCGGCGTGAGGAGACCAACTTTTGCTGACATTTTGTCTTTGTGCAGATAGATTTATTTTTGTAGTGAAATTTCTGGAAGTGATTGAAGGTTCTTTACAAATGTCAGGAGGCCTGACCACAAACCAACTATCACACTGGCTAAAAGGATTTCTCCCCACCGTTTGGGATCTGACCTTTATCTGCAATTGAGATCTATAACTTCTTCCACGTCCTTGCTTGGCAAACAATCCAATTATTTCATCCAGATAAGAGCATCTTTAGCGGAGCCCTTAAAAACGTGAAACCACGTTTAAAACGCGCGAAACCTCAAACGTGGTTTACGGTTAGCGTTTTGTGCATTTCTGCTCACAAGTATGTGCGGCACATAGCGGAAACTTTAAACCGAACTGTAAAATGTAGCAATTTTAGCGGGAACAAACGAGTCCATCATCGATTCATCGCATACAGATTAATTCGTCAGGATTTTACATACAAAATACACTACAACAAAATCTAAACTAGTATAATGGTCGCCGCCCTAGCCCTAACCCAAAATTAGGCTCATCAGAGCCTCGGGCGCAGCGGCAACGCAGCTCCTTGTTGGAAACGAGGTCGATGAACTGATACGTCTCCAACGTATCTATAATTTCTGATGTTCCATGCTTATATTATGCCAATTGCTACATGTTTTATTTACAGTTTATATCATTTTTATGCATTTTTTAGTACTAACCAATTAACAAGATGCCACAGTGCCAGTTCTTATTTTCTGCTGTTTTTGTGTTTCAGTAAAGTTGTTCTGGAAATATTCTCGGAATTGGACGAAACAAAAAGCCCAGGTCCCTATTTTTCTGTCACGTACACGAAGCCCGAAGGAGAGACGAAGTAGGGCACCGAGGCGCCCACACCATACGGCGGCGCGCCCCCTTCTGCCACGCCGCCACGTGGTGTGGGGCCCACGGGTACCCACCGACGCCGCCCCTTCTCCTATAAATTCATCTATTCGGGAAAATCCTAAATATCTGAGTCATAGTCCACGAAAAGTTCCAGAGCGGCCGCCGCCGTCAACCCTAACTCGGGAGGGTTCTGAAGCTCTTCCCAGCACCCTGCCGGAGAGGGGAATCATCACCGGAGGGCTCTACATCGCCATGCCTGTCTCCGGAGTGATGTGTGAGTAGTTCATCCTTTGACTATGGGTCCATAGCAGTAGCTAGATGGTTGTCTTATCCTCTTGTGCCATTATGTTTAGATCTTGTGAGCTGCCTATCATGATCAAGATCATCTTATTGTAATGCTGCATCTTGTGTTTGCTGGGATCCGATGAATATTGATACTATGTCAAGTTAAATATTGAATTATGATGTCTATGTTATTTATGATCTTACATGCTCTCCGTTGCTTGTTGATACTCTTGCCAGGTTGATGCTTGTGACTGCAAGGGGGAGTATTTATACTAGATAGTGGGTTCATGCCTCCATTTAATCTGGGACAGTGGCAGAAAGTTCTAATATTGTGGATGTGCTGTTGGCGTAAAACAACGATGCTTTGTCTAAGTATAATTGTGTTGCTTACATTATGCACTTTACTTAATGCAATAGTCTGTTGCTTGCAACTTAATACTGAAAGGGGTACGGATGTTAACCTGAAGGTGGACTATTTAGGCACAGATGCATGCTAGATAGCGGTCTGTGTACCATGTTGTAATGCTCAATTAAATCTCATAGTAGACACTACTTGTACATGCTTTATTATGCACTTTCAATATTGTCAATTGCCCAGCTGTAATTTGTTTACCCAGCATGTTAGTTATCTTTATGGAGAGACACCACTAGTGAACTGTGGACCCTGGTCCATTCTTTTACATATGACAATACAACCTACTGCAATCATTGTTCTCTTTCATTCTCTGCAAACAAACATCATTTTCCACACTATACGTTTAATCCTTTGTTTTTAGCAAGCCGGTGAGATTGACAACCTCACTGTTAAGTTGGGCAAAGTAGTTTGATTGTATTGTGCAGGTTCCACGTTGGCACCGGAATCCCTGGTGTTGCGCCACACTACACCAACAACCTTCAGAAGTGACTTTTATCTCCTACTGGTCCGATTAAACCTTGGTTTCGTACTGAGTGAAAACTTGCTGCTACACTCATCATACCTTCCTCTTGGGGTCTCCCAACGAACGTGTGCCTTGCACGTATCAAGCATATTTTCTGGCGCCGTTGCCGGGGAGACAAGGCACTTCGGATTTAGCAGAATCTTGATCACCCCATCAACATGATCATCGCTGCCTCCTTCTCCAACTCCGCCTTCTTCTGCGCGGCAGCGCAGTCCTGCTCGAATCCATGGTGCAGGAAGATCCCGTCGATCTCTTGGTCGCGTTGGAACTGTGCGGCGCGCTCTGCCGCCTCCCGCTGGCAACGCAGGATCACCACAGCCTTGGCGTGCTTGAGCTCGTCGTCACGGACGAAATCCTCCGCCCTGAGGGAGGAGCTGAAAGCTGCTGGCGTCATAGCCCTCCGGCGAAGGAAATGCTTGCGGTGCGGATAAGCTGCTTGCGCCGGCAGTGGAGCTGCCCTCGCCACCGTTTTGAAGACGAGCTCGGCGGACGAGCTAGCACTCCCATCAGAGCCGGTTATACTCCTTGACCTCACGGACGAGGAGCGACAGCGGCACCGTCATGTGGTCATTGGTCCATTTGCGTGCGCAGCACTTTCGCGCGCCGTCGCTCCGGACCCGCAGCTTGCCGCACGCCGGAGTAGCCCCCGCTGAAGCGGTCGGCGCCCGGCAGCGGCAAGCGCTCCCTCTTCAGCGCCATCCGAGCTCGGCGGCACTGGTTCTGAACCTACAGCTGGTGAATCGCTTGTTGAAGTAGGCAGAGCGGTGGGCGGGTTGCTCGACAACGGCCGTGGAAAAACCAGTGTTTGGAACTGGGAAATGGCCTCCCACCGTCATTTATAAAGGCTAACGGCTCATATTCACTGGTCCCCCTTATCGGTTTACGGGCCGAGCCGTTTGTGCAGGCTCTGCTCTAGCCAAAAAAAGCCCCCGGCCCGTTAACTCGTCGGAATTTTAAGGATTCTCGACGTTTTAAGGTCTCTGCTAGATATGCTCTAATGATTTATTCTAAGTTTAGTCTGAATATGACAATCCACTAAGAAGGCAATGTTTAGCATTATGCATATACACGCTTGAAAATCTACAAGGAAGTCACTTCGTTTGCTAATATTCTTCTTCCCTAGAGTTTGATGGGATTTCAAAGTGTGTTAGTGCACACACCTGAGAATTTTAATAAAGGTTCATTATCATTTGTTCTTTATGTGCTACATCTTGGAATACTGGATAGTTGTATATGTAAAAAAGTTAGTAATATGCATTAGGGTCGACAAGCTAGTTTGCGTTAAACTGAAATATTTATTTATGACTTGAGATGGTGCACCCTTTCTAGGCTAAGGGAAAGTAAGCAAGGATAAAAATGCATCATGATCAGGCCCACGGTTGCAGATGCTACTTTAGCACATGATAAGAGCATCTCTAGTCAGGGCGCCCAAATGGCCGCCCAATTGATTTTGGGGCGTGCCGGACAGGTTTTCGCTCCCACTCGCGCCGCCCAAATCTGTTTTCGATCCGGCGCGGCCCAGTTTTCTGTCCAGCCCGCCCAACCCACGCCCTCAACTTGGTGAGGCTTGGGGCGGCCCCGGACAGAACGAAACGGCCGCCTCCGATGCGCGGGCCACGCCTGGCAGTGAGACACGGGGCGCCAGTCGTCGTTAAAGGCGTGTGACGCGTGGTGACGCCTCGGTTTCACTGCCCGGCGCAGACGCCAGTGAGCCGTCGCGTCGCGTCCCGCCGGCGTGAATGCGGCGCGCCTTTTCGAGGTAGGCGGCGTTAATGCTAGCGCCCTCCGACGGCAACAAAAAGGGCACCACCCCCGCGCTCAGTCGCAACAATCGCCGCCACCGCTCTCTTCTCTCTCTCCGCCTTCTCCTCTACCCACCGCAAACACCGCCGCCGCGCAAAGAGAGAGAGATGACCAGGAACTGGCGACACACGGGGGCCGTGGCGGCGAACGGCTTCGCACCGCGTACCCTTCTCCGTGAGCAGTCGGAGGCGCTCACGGAGAATGGGTACCCCGTGCCGCCCGACATGCGCGTCGGCTCGCGGTTCGGCATTAGCGTCCGCGGCATCCCGGTGGCAAAGCCGTTGACGCGCGCCAACCGGGACATCCCCGCCGCGCAGGTCACCTACTACTAGCGCGAGCTGACGCCGGAGCAGCGCGATGACCCGTGCTGGAACCCGGAGGACCCGGGCAGCGCCCCCCGCTACGAGGAGGTGTTCCGACGCCTCTACGACGAGGAGATGAACCGCTGGGAGGGTCCGGCCGGCGCCCCGCGACAAGAACGCCGCCGGGCACGAGGCGTTCTGGAGCGTGCCTCACCGCACACTTCAGAACGTCATGGACCACATCGCCTCCGGCGGCTCCCTGCTGGAGTGGCCGGAGGCGCTGTTTGCTCCGCCGTTCTACGCTCCTCCTCCTCCGGCGCCGCCAGCAGCAAACGTGTGGGCGCCGCGGTGTGCGTCGCCCTCCTCCTCACGCTCCACGGCGTCATCGTCGTGGGCGTCCTCGTCGCGCTCCTCCTCCTCCTTCCCCCGACTGCTCACGGCGCAGCCGGAGCCCATGAAGGTGGAGGCGGAGCCGGGGACGTCCCAGGCGGCGCACACGCTCTACGCCGAGCTCCTGGCGGCGTAGGCGGCCGAGGACGACGACACGCTCCCGCGGGCAGCGCAGGCGGCGTACATGAATGATGTGGCGCCCATGGAGATGGAGGACGCGGCTGCCTGCGCCTGGTCAGCGGAGCAGCACGCCATTGAAAATGGCGTGCCGTTCGTCGACCTCACCCGCGACGCCCCTGGCCCTAACCGCGTCAAGAAGGAGGCCGACGGCGGCGCAGGAACCAGCGGCGTGAAGAAGGAGATGGAGGACGAGGACCCCTACTGGGCCTTCAACCGCCGCCGCCAGTAGATTTAGGTTTAGTTTTTTCGTTCAAATTTGTAAAATTTCCTAAAATTTGAATGAAATTTGTCGTACTATGAATTTAAATTATTTAGTTTGGGCGGCGTCAGTGGGGATCCATGGCGCCCAAATGCGCCAGTCCTTCCGGACAACGACCAAATGACATGTCCGGAAGGCGTTTGGGCGCCCATTTGGGCGCCACGAGTTGAGATGCTCTAAGAAAGCATCATGATCAGGCACAGTAGGACTACAAGCAAAAATTCGCTGATGATTCCTCTTCCTCTGGCCGCACGAACCACATTCCTCTTTTCGTCCTCCGAGGCGAAGGAACCTCCCTGGCCATTTATTTCTCTTTCACCTCAAATGATTTTCCTCAGATGATTTTCCTTTCTTATACATTGGCCGTACCTTGGAGCTGCGATTAAGCCATCAAAGGCTGCGTCATGCTTGCATCGTATCTTAGCTCATTCTTAAGGTGGGAGGCAAGCATGAGGTAGGCTATCAGCTGCGGGGGTGCAAAGGCTGTGTTTGATGGCCGGGGTGTTTGTTACTGGCTGCGTGGGACGTGATGAAGCACGGTTTGCAGGGCAAGGCGCATCTCGCCCTGGTCGCGGCAGACATGTCTCTAGCTCGTTGGCTAGCCTTAAAGATGGGGATGAGAGCTCGCTGCAAGCTCTAATGGCATAGGTGAGTGAGAAAATGCTTCATCTTGTAGTATTTTTTATGCACCTTCACTCTGATTTGGCATGCGTAATTCTGTTTTTTTTAGATAAACCGTAATTCTGTTTTTCCCAGGTGGAGTTCTCTTCTTTACCACGGATCACACCTGTATAGATCATCTGAATGATAGTTCTGAAGCTGGGAAGGCCCAATGGGAAGTGAAAGTTAACGTGTGACTATTTCTGCCGTCACAGGTAATTTCACTTCCTTTCGTTTTACTTGGTTTTTTACTACCCAGAAAATGCATGTCTACATCTTGCTTATATTAATCAAATGTATGCTTATTTGTAAGAACGGTATATGCAAGCTGTTAATCTTGCAATTTCTTGATTCCTCACTGGTTTGTTGCACCCTAAGCTGCGATTTATATTTTTTAATGTTGATGATACTATGTTGTTGCAAAACTCTGAAACTCTGAACTTGTCTGAAGAATGAAAATAGAGAGTGAGAGAGATTTGATGCCGTGTAAAACTTGCAATCTTCTTATTCAGCTTATAAAGAAGATTACAACGTTATAAAATTGAGCCACGGTCCACACTTGCGTAAAAAACTTTTTTTTGACGAAGGAGGAGCCTTGTGCCTTAACTGAGAAAACAAAATTAAGGTGTAGACAGATTACTAGATATCCTATAATCAAATGTTCTACCAGGCAAACAAGTGGTAGGTTAGATGTTCTGCTCTACAGTGCTGTAGAGTATGGACACATATGATTGAACCTCTGATTGACACAACCTAGGCTGGCAAGGATAAGAAGGCATCATGATCAGGTCCACGGTTGTAGATGCTACTCCATCTAGGATTTTAGGGGAACATGTGGCATACTTTGGCACCATAGGACTAAAAGCAAGTATTTGTGAATGAACGGCTCGCAAGGTAGCACACACCACATTCCCCTTGTCCTCCGAGGCGAACGAACCTCATTGCCCTGCCCACTTCTTTCTCTTTCTCCTCTTCCACCCATGTAGCTATCAGAATAGATTTCAGGTACCAGAACATATGCTATCATGCTTTCGTCCATTATAAATATGAAAGCCCCCTCTCAGTCACATTTCTCAACCAAAGAGAAAATCCTAAGCTTGCCATTCTACCCTCACAGCTCCCTCCCTCTTTGTAGAAAAAAAGCTCCGATTCTCCTTTCGGCTCACAGCCGGGAAACATCTGAGAAAGAAAGAAAAAATGTCGCCCAACACACTTCTCTTCCTCCTCCTCACCCTCCTCCTCACTAGTGGATCAAGCTCCCAAACCACCGACCACAAAGACACTCCTAACTATCAAGAGGGAGTGGGGCAACCCCCCCGCAACTTGCATCATGGAGCTCCACAAACTTCTGCAGCTGGACAGGGGTCAGCTGCGTGTCCGGCGGAGGCGTTACCGACCTGTCGTTAAAGAATATGAACCTCACCGGCAGCGTGCCTGCATCGGTGTGCAGCCTAAGGGGGTTGATGCGCCTCGAGCTCACTTTGAACAAGCTCACCGGCGCCTTTCCTGGCGCTGCGCTCTACCCTTGTCGGCCATAGCAATGGTCAGCCTTGTCGACCAGTGCAACGGCTCACCCTCCCGCTCGCCGTGGTGCAGCAAACTCTGGAGGCTGCCCTTCTCGAAGCACTCGTACATGAGAAGCTTGCCGTCGTGCCTGGAGATGTAGCCGAGCAGCTTGATGATGTTTCTGTGCCGTATGTTGCCCAACACCTTGACCTCCGCCTGGAACTCCTTGTCGAGCTTCTCGGCCAACTTATGTTCGTTCCCTATCTTCATGACAGCCACAGTTGTTTCTTGGTCACTGCCAGGAGACGGAAGGAGCATGCGGTACATTGTCCCGAACCCACCGGTGCCGATGATGTTATTATCCTGTATATTCTTCACAACTAGCGGGGTGGCCCGCGCATTTGCGCGGCTAGACTATTTATTGATGTTGTATTTGCTGTCATATTTTTGAAATTAAGCTAATATTATCTATCATCTCTATATAACTTAATATTTTAGTTACCTTGAATTTTCTAGCTATTAGATATTTTAGTACAATTTTTTTGTTCCTCTAAATTCGTTTGTTTGTTTCCATGTTCCTCTAGCTTTCTAGCATTTAGCTTTTAAAAAAGCTTTCTAGCATTAGGTCGGAATGTGTCGGGATATTCTATTAGAAACTCTCCTCTTCTTGACTCGTAAGTTTTTATCTAAAGATGTGTACCGTATTTTCTGTTTGATAATAAGTTACAGTGATCCGAAGTTTAGAGTAGATTTTCTCTTGTATATCACATATTCAGGTAGTTCTTTTTATGTATTAGGCATATTCGCTCACTACCTCCCTCACTGAGTCTCGTAAACCTATCTAGGTTTTTCTTACTTCACAATGGGAGAATATGCTGGTGAATAGCCGTCGCAGCTCTGTTCTAGAAGTATAAAAAATCACGTAATTTTGCACTCGCATATTCTTGCTACGATTGGTCAAAATAGAATACTTTAATTTTGAAATGACAAAGTACACTTCGTGAAATATTGGTCCCATAACACTTTGACACGCCACATGTTGTTAAGATATAAGAATTATGGAATGCTAAGTTATGTCAAATAATGAGCTTCTCCTGGTTATTCTATTGAGAAATGTCTCACCATTTTCCCACCGTACGCTGATACTTTCTGGTGTTTGCATGACAGATCAGTACCAATAAACATTTAACCGAACAACTGAAATACTATTTTTGAGAAATAAAAAAACTGCTATAAGAGCTACCTGAAATTCTCCCGAAAGAGTATACTAAAATCCTATCTTATTATCATGCATTTCACAAACAATTATCCAAAAGGGCATGAACCTGCAAAAAAAGAAGAATAGATAAAATATCTAAAAGAAAGGCTGCAATGTCGTACATGAACCTAGGCTCTAAGCTTTAGTAGATGGTAAGGAGAAACAACGGAAACTTTGTAAGCTCTCTCATAGAAAGGATCAGTTGTAGTTTCCATATGGAAATTTAGGGCCTTTTTATCGGCCTATGCTGATGTGCTTATTGTAGCATATACCAAGAAAACATATGATCATTAGGAAATTTAGTGACATCAGCAGCAGGTGATTTGAAATAACATCGATTCAATTTATACTCACCTAATTTGCGGGAACATTCACACCAATTTTATTGCCCGGAACAAAACAATGGAGAAATCTGGAGAACCAAATAGAGTTCTTCTTCACCCCTGCAACAAAAGAAAGAAACAAATCATTGCAAATCTTCTCACGAATCGGGGCACCATATATCGTCGGATTGAAATTAGTAAAGCTTATTACCTCAGAATCAGTCCTTTCATCATGCATGCAACAACGCGACAACTAATTCTGAGCTCGTGCAATTACAAAAATGGGCTGATGGTTAACAATGATGCCTCCGAACTCTTGGTTTTTAGGGCTCAAAGTTTTAGTCCAATCTGGCTGGTCGATTCGACTGACGTATGTGTGTGTTGTAGCCACGCCGATCTTAATTTCCACCATGATCGTCGTTGGCTTTGACATAGACCGAGGGGTTTGATGTTTTTGCCACATTGTCTGCGTGATATCGTCACAGGCCTTGTCATCGCCGAGTAGAATTTACCAGAGATTGTATGGATAACCGCATCATCGGCCTTTGAGTGTCGTCGATTATCTGATATAAGGCATTATGTCCCTGAAACATAATATAAACATGGATAATACAATTGATTGACCTATAAAATCAAAATATATAGTATTTTTCAATTTTGTTGTATATAGTATTTTTAAAATAAACAAATATATCGTAAAAGGTTCATCCATTTATGGATTATCTCACTATATAAAGGTAAATCTGAAAATAACTTTAGAATACAAACCTGACTGTCTAGTTAATAGTTTGAACTATTGCATGGTAAAACATCACTGCTCTAGATACATTAACAATGGGTTATCATCAAGTAAATTCATCTCAAATATCTGAACTTGCTTCGTTGTTGTTCCAAGCATGGCCCTTCCTTTTCACGGCGATGGACTAATCATAGTGATCACATACCTGAAACAAATAGCACATATGTGTATTAGCTTACTAATAAATATATGGGTGCTTCTGTTGCTAGAAAACTTGCAAGTGTCCAGCTGAAAACTGACGATCGAGATGCCCAGGCAGGCAAAAACCCAAAGTGTGTGCATCCAGCATGGCCCTTTTCATACGATGCATCCAGGCTAATCCTTAATCATGTGTGCAGAACGTGCTCATCAAGCACTCAAGGCAATACCTGTATCCATCAGCCATCGCACCATACTCCGCATGTGTGTGACTCCTGGCCGCCGGCGGACTTCTTAGTCCTGGCCAGGATGCGTCTAGCTTGCATGGATCATGCGTCAGTTCTCACACCATCAATCTGCAAGTTTGCAACTTCCGGCCGCCGGCGGAGGCCGTTGGACTTCTTTGCCGTCAGCTCTCGCACGATCCATCTACATGTGCTTGACTCCCGATTGCTTTTTTTCGTCTTAAAAACTCCCGGCTGCACTTCTATCTATGCTCTCGCACAATAATGCGCATCCGATGCATTCGATGGAATCGTGGTACTTCTGCTGCCTGGAGTCGCCATCGACCCTAAATGCTACTTGGCCTGTCAATGCCGTCGTTTATCGCCAGATCGATATCGCCATGGCCGACCCACTATGGCAAGATTGATATCGCCATGGCCGGCTTGCATAGACTTTGTCGTAAATTCAGAGAAGCTGATATCGTCCTCTCGCCAAAGTCTGAAAGATGAACAGAAGAGCAATGGAGGAGACTGATTTTGCTTGAACACGTGCATCCATTCAATTCAAAATCTACCTTGCATATGCTTATGTTCCAGGCTCAACGGCTTGTCGGCAAGATCGGAAGGCACACTGACCGGCCGCAAAACTTGTTCTACCAAACCCCTCTCCGTGCTCATGCATATGATCATAATCTGTGTGCGACGGAGCTACTTCTTTGCTTGTGATGGCTGCCGGCGTCAAAGGATCAACACTGCTTCATGGGATACACGTACGACGATCTCTCTCTATCGAAAACCTGGTCAAGACCTGTATGTACGCGAATCATCAACGTAACTCTCCTGCCTGAACTCCGCCCTCTTAAAGGATCAATCAGCCTCCCTGTGCGTGAGGGACGCCTTCTGTGAGCACGGTCGCACGTCTAGAACCCTGACGCTATAGTCATCATGACCGGCAAGGCGGCAACATCGATCGATCTGATCGTCATCATGTCCAGCAGCAGATGCCGCAAGTTGGAATCCACGAACCCACTCGAATTTGGCATGACGGCGGGTTCGACCTGGATGCTGTGCATAGCCAGCGAACACATGTGCCGCACCGCCGGGCGCCGGTGAGAATCGCCGTGTTTCCGTGGTCTTCTAATCTCTTCGATGATTGCTTAACATTCTTTCCCTGTCGTAGTTCTAATCGATTTCGGCTGGCTCTTTCTCTTTCTAAATATGGACTATGCAATCTCGTACGTTTCGTATGAGAAAAGAATTTCCATATGTGTGCGTTGCTAATCTCCTGGCGCTGTACGGTTGCATAACCTTTCTCATAAAATCTGAACCATTGCTTGTGAGTGCTAAATCTAGACCGTTGGTTATCCTGTGTTTTAATTATATAATAGATGTCAGATTCACTGAAATTCAAACTGGTGAACCACAGTATCCGTGGATAACCGGACAATCATGTCGTGGATAACCGGACAATCATGCCATGGATAATCGTCGACAAGCATATCCCTGACCTGGATAACAACTTGCAAGCTATCATATCTGTGTTGAGGCTTGGCTTGTCCTGCGTCCAGGAAGACTATAAGGCCAGGCCTACTATGAAGGAGGTCCTGCACCAACTCGAACGTGATAGCGGTATGGTAGGCCAACCTACGAGTTCCACCAAACAATTTCGATATCACTATGATTGGTCGTGAAACAACTACAAGTTTTTAGTGATCATGTATTCATGTCCAGTTGTAATACTATTATTTCGATATCACTATGTTTACTGGTGCAAAGAGTAGAAGTATTTAGTGATCCTGTATTCGTGTCCAGATGTCATACTATTATTTCCACTTGACAGCTGGATTGCACTTACATGCTTGGTATAACCTGGTACAAACTGCAAGGATTCACCTGAGAAATGAAATAACTGAAATTCAGGCTACCTTAGAACAGTAATAGTTATTCCTGTTATTTCCTGTTCTTGGTGGAGTAGTTAGTGATTTCTGAATGTTTTTTTTTTCCTGCACCAACTCGAACGTGATAGCGGTATGGTAGGCCAACCTACGAGTTCCACCAAACAATTTCGATATCACTATGATTGGTCGTGAAACAACTACAAGTTTTTAGTGATCATGTATTCATGTCCAGTTGTAATACTATTATTTCGATATCACTATGTTTACTGGTGCAAAGAGTAAAAGTGATTTCTGAATGTGAGGATATGATCCTGGAAAAAAGTATACAACTAACTTTTGAATGACAGTGGTTCATAAAGATGGAGTGACCAATGCCAGACATATAGTAGCTGTCCATCCATATCCATTGTACAATAAAAAAGCAACAATCAAGTTCAATCAAGTTCAGGTAATATCCATGTCAACTCTTTTTTGCGTACTTTATAGGAGCAATATTATTAGTTTGCAGATTGAACACACAAGGTTATATGTATAATTCTTCTGCAAAGTTGTTTATTTCTAAGTAGATCTTTACTAGTATGTTACCTGTGCAGACTGAAGCTAGGGCTCCGGCCGCCCACTCCGCTCCCACACCGGCCGCCCATTCCCTCCCTTGGCGACACTGGACAGGACCCGAAGCCGTACCCAGCCCGCCTCTGCCCTGTTGCCGTCAAGCTCGCCGTCCAGCTCTCCATCAAGGTCGCCGTCTGGTGACGAGGTAGACGCCCGACGCCGCTCCAGCTCTGCTCTTTTCTCCACGGCAGGGGCGGTTTACCAGGTGGGCTTCATATGACTCAAGCCTATCCTCCAGTTTTGCAAAACGAATGTCAGTTATACATGTGAGACCTGAAACTCAATGTATCGGAACTTTTCCTGTTTGTAGGTTCAGAGGGATGAAAGAAACCAAGTGAAGGAACTATCTTGATGCGAACCTGGGCGTACTAGTACAGCATATGTGTCCCAATAGGGGCCGACGACAGTTATGGTAGAGCTACAACACCAGGGTGAGTCAACACAAAGCAAATTGATCCCTAAAACAATTCCCCTAAATGTGAGCACAATCCAACCGAGTGAACCCAATGTTGATTATCATCTTCAGGCTTCAGCTTGTTAATATCCACTGAGTTTACTAATTTTTTGCATGCAGCTATTTGATATTGTTGCATATCTTGTATATCTGAGGTTAATTGAGCTTCACGCCAGCAACTTAGAAATGTACCTCATTATTATTCGATTTTTGGATGTTGTTTCTATGCTGTTATGCTTGCATGTATATGAAACATTATTTACTTGTCGACGTCAGCTTAGTTTAGTTATTTGTTCCCTGTCAAAAATGTGATTTGCTATTTTGAGCCTGCCCTCCATTTTCGATGTAGAATCGCCACATTTATCTTTAGTGCTTGATTCGGAAATTATCGTGTAAATTTTCTGTTCAAGCGGTATTGTAATGCGAAATAAGCTATGTGTACATTTTATTTTCCAACTTTGTTGTAGGCTAATGGTATGTTAGTTGATTGTTCGAACTGACGGTGGGATTCTTCATGAAGTGGGAGTAGCGGTGAGTCCATGCTGTTGATGGGCTCAATCAAGTGGTAGGGGTCTCCATTGAGTATCCAAACCTAGCGACCTCCATGATGAGCTGATCAAGTCTAGGAAATGCTCTCGCAGATTTGCTCTTCAAGGTATGTACCTTGGCATTGACAAGCAACCTGTAAACTCTTTAGCCTCCATTGGTGTGTTTGACAGACAGAGTAACACAAAAACAGGCGTGCCAGGAGCTGATTGAGAACACCAAGCCATATCTGTGATAGATCCCTTTGCTCCCTTTTCCTTGCTCCTGTGATCTTGGTTTATAGTTTTCTTGCCACTACCAGAACTTCGTTCCCCTGTTGGGTTGAGTTGTAATAAGCTGAACTGCTGTAAGATGCTGTGGTTGCATGTTGAATGGAACCAGGGGCGAGGCTCTTTATTTCTATAAAAAAATTAACACAAAAACAGTTGTTCTTTTACAAAGCATATTGTAGTCTCACTTTCTTTTGTTTTGTGTTTGTGCTTGACAACCTCGGCTCCATCCATGGT
Organism: Poa pratensis; assembly: GCA_947311845.1. Lineage (NCBI taxonomy): Eukaryota > Viridiplantae > Streptophyta > Magnoliopsida > Poales > Poaceae > Poa > Poa pratensis. The sequence goes on from CAMZMU010000035.1 coordinate 51,141,906, forward strand.
GGGTTACCGGTGGCACAACAAGCTCCCAGGTATGCCTTGTGTTGGTCCTTCTGTTCACTCTTTTGGTCCGTGGATTTTTTACTGAATATCTTTTTGCCTATTCCTTGCAGTAAATTTGATTTAGTTCATTGGACTAACACCTGCATTGTTAGTCTAAAAATATATTGAACATGATTCTACCTATCAACAGATCTCTGAATTTATTTTGGCATATGGTATTTTTTGAATAATTGCTCGTAAGAGTGATAAATGAGAGAGGACAGGGATTGTTGACTTTAAGAGCGGAGGTACATCAAATCCTAAGTATTTCTTCTCTTGTAGCTTATTTTTCATCTTTGGTTCATGGCTCCATGCAACTGTATATATGTACACCAAGCATGTCGAACTGTGTTAAGTGGTAGCCAGCGAGACTTATAAGCTGAAGCTTCCAATTTGTTTTATATTAGTTGCAAGTTTTAAGCCCTTATGTGACGCTGGGCAGATTCTAGGCCAACTATGTATCTTATTCAGTACCTCTTTAACATAGTACTACTTAAGTTGTTTCAAACTTCATACTGTAAATATGTCAACTGTTATACTTGGAAGTTACAAGCAACGGAATACTGTTTTTCAACAAGGTGTAGAATATAGTTTGCGAACTCGCTTGCCAATCGTACCTCAAAAATAATTATTGGTACTTATTTTGTTGACATTTGGATGACACATTAATATAATTCGAAAACAGTCTAAAAGTTATTTGCATTAGTAAAAACGTGCGTGCATATGCAACATTACTAGTTAAGAAAACTATTCTATAGTTATTTTCTGTTTTTCTTCTTAAAAGTACTTGCATAAATTAATCATGCACTTTCATGGAAGATAATTACTGGAATGATAAAATTTTAGCCAACTTGAAAGTGAAATCTCAAGATGGACGAGCAGTACTTACAAGGAGATAGATGTGTTACTGCACAGAGTTGTGCCATTTATACGGCGCCAGAAAATAGTCTTGATGACCCACAAGTATAGGGGTGTATCGTAATACTTTCGATAAATAAGAGTGTCGAACCCAACGAGGAGCACAAGGTGTTGACAAGCAGTTTTGATATGGAATTCACTGTAAATACTAGCAGACAAGTTTTTAGTGGTTTTTGATATAGCAGATAAATAAAGTACAAGTAATAAAATGCAGTAATAATAATTGCAGCGAGTGGCCCAATCTTTCTACAGCAAAGGACAAGCCGGTAGGTTTACTTATGATGACCAAACGTTCTTGAGGACACACGGGAATTACGTCAAGTGCTTTCGCTTCATATAGTTGATTAATCTTCATTGTTTTGATAAGTGTTGTGTGGGTGAACCTATGCTAATGCACCGCCCTTCCTAGGACTAATACATACTTGTGATTAAACCCCTTGCAAGCATCCGCAAATACAAGAAAGTAATTAAGATAAATCTAACCACAGCCTTAAACTCTGAGATCCTGCTATCCCTCATGCATCGATATACCAACGGGGGTTTAGGTTTCTGTCACTCCGGCAACCCCACAATTGGCAACCGAATACACAATGCATTCCCCTAGGCCCATAAAGGTGAAGTGTCATGTAGTCGACGTTCACATGACACCACTAGAAGAATAACACCACAACTTAAATATCAAACCATTAAATATTACTCAACATAATTCACTACTAACATCAAGACTTCTCCCATGTCCTCAAGAACTAAACGAACTACTCACAAGACATCATATGGAACATGATCAGAGGTGATATAATGATGAATAACAATCTGGACATAAACCTTAATTCAACGGTTTCACTCAATAGCATCAACCACAAAGTAATTAACACCGGAAAGCTTCCCCTATGAACTAGACAAGATTCAACCCTAGATGTTACAGCGGAACGGAGTGGAGCGGCGGAGGTGATGGTGCTGGTGGTGGAGATGATGATGATGATCCCAATGAAGTCCAGCTCGATGGCGACGATTTCCCCCCTCCGGGAAGGAATTTCCCCGGCAGATTTCTCCCTGCCGGAGAGCTTTTCTCTCTCTGGTGTTTTCCGCCTCGTGGAGGCGGCGGAATATTTCCTCGACGTCCCCCTAGGCTTAGGGTTTCTGGGAGATGATGTACGCGAAAGGGGGCTGGCTGAGGTGGGCCAGGGCTCCTCACCACGTGGCGGCGCGGGGCAAGGTGGGCCGCGCCACCACATGGTGAGGGCCCATGGTGGCCCACCTTGGCCTCCCCTTTTGGCTGCCTCCGGCATCTGAAAATAGGACTTCTGGATTTTCCTCGAATTATTGATCTTCAGAAATATGTATCTTGACGGTCCTTTTTCCAGCAGAAATCTGACTCCGGTGTTTAATTCTCCAATAATCCAAACATGCAAAATAGGTGAAATAACATAAGTATCATCTCTAAATATGAAATATATCAATGAATAACAGTAAATTATGATATAAAATAGTGATGCAAAATGGACGTATCAACTCCCCCCAAGCTTAGACCTCGCTTGTCCCCAAGCGAAAGCTGAGCTCGGTAAACAAGACCACAGGTTTATGGAGCGAAGTGTCGATAAACAAAATACGGACAAGAAGCATCACATATTAATACACAAGTCATTCTAGACAGCAACTTCCCTTCATATAACATAACTTGAAACAAGTAAAGGGAGTCACAATAAGGTGCATAGAGAAAATCATAATTGGTGATGGCAAACTTTGTTCTTGGTCAGAGAACAATTAACAGATTGTACTTATCTTTCGAGCAGAGTCTTTATACTAGAGCTTATATTGCAGAACTTACATGCTCAATCATAACAATCTCCTTTACAGTCATTGATAACTTTCAAAGTTATATTCATTCAGATAAAAGCTTTGTGCTACACAAGGAAACATAAAAGACATGATTGAAAATATCAACATATAGATGGTTGAATCACAACAACTCAAATGCTTGCTTGAGATAGAAGGGAATAGGTTTACTGACTCAACATGAAAGTAAAAGATAGGCCCTTCGCAGAGGGCAGGGATGAAATCATGTGCTAGAGCTTTTAAGTTTTGAAATCATATAGAGAGTATAAAATAAGTTTTAAGCTATGTATGTCGTTGTCAACGAATGGCAGTAGGTACTCTATCCCCCTTGTCAACCAGACTTTCAAGAGCGGCTCCCATGAAGGACGTTATTTCTACCCAAGGGTAGATCATCCCTCTTCTCTTTTGTTTACACATGCATATTTATAAATTGGTATGACACTCCTCCCAACCTTTGCTTACACAAGCCATGGCTAACCGAATCCTCGGGTGCCTTCCAACAATCACATACCATGGAGGAGTGCCTATTTGATAAGTTTAACATTTGAAATTTGCTTTTGATAAATCATTGGCAAAACATGTGAAGAGAATTAGCAGTTATAGTTGTAATTAATTGGGACTGGGCACCCCATTTGCCAGCTCTTTTTGCAAATTATTGGATAAGCGGATGTATATGCCACTAGTCCATTGGTGAAAGTCTGTCTGACAAGTTAAATAGAGAACAACCCACATACTTCCTCATGAGCTAATAAACAGTGACACAAATGAGAGATAATAGTTTTTGAATAATTAAAGGTAGCACATGAAGTATTTACTTGGAGTGGCAGGAAATACCACATGATAGGTAGTTATGGTGGACACAAATGGCAATGGTTTGGCTCAAGGTTTGGATGTATGAGAAGCATTCCCTCTCAATACAGGTTTTTGGCTAGCAAGGTTATGTAGCAAGCATAAGAGTTGAGGGATACAAACAAATATACATGTAGTAAGAACAATCATGCAATCTTCCTTGGAAGCACAAATAATTTTAACTTGAGAATACTAAGCTTATGAGCCAACAAGAAAGAAAGATCATGGAATAATTTATCTACATGCACTTCCCTCTCTCTACTTAAGCCTCAAAGTATTGTAACTACTGACCAATGCTAAGTTTGCCAAAACCAAAAAGATTTACTTGATGCTCCCAAAGTGGTACCAATACTAATGACAAGATTATCAACATGAAAGAAATTGCAAACTAAAATAAAGTATGCAGAAAGTAAATGATGAAACTTCTCATTAATATTCCATAACGGCAACTCACACCAAGGGATACATAGATAACCAACTAAAAGAGAGATACTTCCACACTGCAAACCATCCTATAAGATAACTTCCCTACTCACGATATGACTATTGAAAGGTAAAAGGTAAAGATAATGGTGTGATACCGGCACTCCCCCAAGCTTGGAACAAGCCAAGGGGATGCCAATACCAATGATGAATTACTCCTTCGGCGGTGGTGGTGAATCCTTAATAAGCTTATCAACCAGCTCCTTCAGTTCATCAATCTTGTGGGTGAGGATACGGATCAGCTCCGTGTTGTGCTCGATACGGTTCATGAATTTATCGGACTGTGAATCCCAGCTCTTGGAGTTGCCTCCCCACTTCTCATCGGACTTAGAACTCTTTTTCCTGCACTGTTAGAACGATCTATATTCCAGCTATTGGGCAATTCTGCCTCAGGGATCCTCTCAATTTGATGCTTATGGAAGGGGTTATTGATGCCTGGAGAAGATGTCCTTGGAGCCAAGAAGCGACGTGGAACCTTCCCTCCGGTGCTCATCCGCGCGCCTCTCTTGAGGTTGAAAGGGTTTGCCACCACTCCAATGCTTGCAATGGTGGCGCGAGGGTATTGACGCGGATCTTCCTCCACTTCTCCTTCATCTTCGCTCTCGATCTCCTCCTTCAGCATAGGGTCTTGGGGATCATCTTCCAAAGGCTCCTTGCCCTTGTTGTTGTTGTTGGAGACCATGGTGCTTCTAAAACTTGAAGGTGGAATCTGGCAGAAACAGCTCGAAACAAAAACACGACGAAAAGGCGATATACGGACCTCGGGGGTTCCGGGGGATTATATAGCAAAAAGTTTCGCAACAAAAGGAAGGTACAGGAGAAACCTGGTCGGAGGGGCTCCGAGGCGCCCTCACCAGTGGTGGCGCGGCCAGGGGTGGGCCCGCGCCACGGCATGGTGAGGTGCCCTCGGGCACCTTCTCCTACCCGGTTTGGTCTCTTATTTTCCATATTTAAAATAAACGACAAAAATATCTATTGGAAGGTTAAACGCGAACTTTTTCTTACCAAAACTGTTACCTATTCGAAAACAGACTCTGCAGTCCCCTGAATTTGCTTTTCAATGAAAACTTCCGGAGTCACCACTTGAATAGTATCAACATCTTCATCATAAGGATCTCCAGAAATATAATGTTTGAGTCTTTGTCCATTCACCACTTGTGTAGAGTTGTCTTTAAGTGAAGCAATCTTTATTGCACCTGAACGATATACCTCCACAATAACAAAAGGTCCTTCCCATTTTGAGAGTAATTTTCCTGCAAAAAATCTGAGACGAGACCTATACAATAGAACTTTCTCACCAACATTAAACTCTCTTAATAATTCTCCTATCATGCCATTTCTTAACTTTCTCTTTAAAAAGTCTAGCATTTTCATAAGCTTCACTTCTCCATTCATCTAAAGAACTCAAATGAAGCAACCTCTTTTCACCAGCTAGCTTAAAGTCTCTATTAAGTTCCCTCACTGCCCAATAAGCTTTGTGTTCTAATTCTAAGGCAAGTGACAAGCTTTACCATAAACCATTTTATAAGGAGACATACCCATAGGGTTTTTATAAGCAGTTCTATAAGCCCATAAAGCATCGTTCAACTTACTAGCCCAATTCTTTCTAGATTTATTAACAGTCTTTTGCAAGATAGATTTAATCTCTCTATTTGATAATTCTACTTGCCCACTAGTTTGGGGATGATAAGCTGAAGCAATTCTATGATTAACACCATATTTAGCAAGGGTCTTTCTAAAACCACCATGAATAAAATGAGAACCTCCATCAGTCATAAGATATCTAGGCACACCAAACCTAGGAAAAATAACATCTTGAAGCATTTTTAAAGAGGTCTCACCATCAGCACTTTTTGTAGGTATAGCTTCTACCCACTTAGTAACATAATCAACAAACAAGTATATGAGTATTACCTTCTGAAGGAGGAAAAGGACCCATAAAGTCGAATCCCCAACAGTCAAATGGTTCAATAACAAGAGAATAACTCATAGGCATTTCATTACGTCTAGAGATATTACCAACTCTTTGACATTCATCACAAGATAAAATAAACTTTCTTGCATCTTTAAAGAGGGTAGGCCAAAAACCTGATTCTAGAACCTTTTGTGCAGCTCTATCTCCAGCATGATGTCCTCCATAAGCACTACCATGGCACTTTCTCAATATTTCTCGTTGTTCATGTTCTGGAATACATCTTCGCATAATGCCATCTAATCCTTCTTTATATAAATGTGGGTCATCCCAAAAATAATGCCTTAAGTCATAAAAGAATTTCCTTCTTTGCTGAGCTAAAAAGGTTGGAGGCAAGTATTTGGAAACAATAAAGTTAGCATAATCAGCATACCAAGGACTATCTCGCGAACTTACCATTATTGCAGCCAACTGTTCATTTGGAAAACTATCATTAACAGGAATAGGATCATAAGCAATATTTCCAATCTAGACAAATTATCAGTAACAGGATTTTGAGCACCTTTCCTATCTACAATATGTAAATCAAACTCTTGCAAAAGAAGCACCCATCTAATAAGCCTAGTCTTAGCATCTTTCTTTTCCATAAGGTACCTAATAGCAGCATGATCAGTATGAATAATGACTTTTGAATCAACAATATAAGGTCTAAATTTGTCACAAGTAAATATTGCAGATAGGAACTCTTTTTCAGTAGTTGCATAATTCTTTTGAGCAGAATCAAGAGTCTTACTAGCATAATGAATAACATTCAACTTCTTATCTATCCGCTGTCCGAGAACAGCACCAACAGCAAAATCACTAGCATCACACATACACTAGTAGAGAACCCACTTCTAGTACCGGTTGTAGATGGCCTTTAGTACCGGTTGCACAACCGGTACTAAAGGGTCGGCACTAAAGGGGTAACCCTTTAGTACCGGTACCAAAATAAAACCGGTACTAAAGGGTCTCCACGTGGGCGCACAGGCGAGCGCAAACCTGAGGACCTTCAGTCCCGGTTTGTAATACAAACCGGGACAAAAGGTTCACGCTTTTATTGCTTATATTTTCAGGGGGGTTTTGGTTTTTTTTTTCTTTTCGATTATTTTTCGGGGTTTAGGGTTTCTGTTTTTGTCCTTTTCGCTTATTTTTCAGGGTTTCGGAGGAGATCGCGTATAAAGTCCTGGCTCGCGAACCAGGACAGTACAAGCGAGACTAAAGGGCAAACCGGGACATTCGTGCATATATATAAGATAACTTGTCTTACGATCGAGCATATACAAATATATACAATTTTGATAGTTACATGGAGATCACAATTACCGGGACTAGAGCCCGTCTAATCGATTACACGACCGGGGATCATCAGTAGGGCCTATTCACACTAAATTCTCCGTTGTTGTCTATCATCTCTGTCATCAAAAATCCCGCCAGTTCCTCTGCAATTCCTATTACGCGTTGCTCTGGTAGGTGTTCTTCCCGCGTTCTGTCGAACTATATAAGAAAAGAATATCAATATGAACATCAATCATGATAACAAAAAGTGACGGTACTAAAATAATGTTGTGAATGTATTGCTTACGTCGTTGTGCTCAGTGGTAAACGTGCGAATGAACTCGCAAACGTAGTATCCACATAGATTCGTCCCCGGTGGCTGCCTCGCGCACTTTACGAGAATAGAATTCAATCAAAATAATAATCTAGCATCATAATTGTATTGAAACTATAATTAAAGAAATGCACGGACATATCTCGTACTACTTACCTTGACCGTAGTAAACTTCAGCTTCTCAGTAAAGGAACCCTGCACCACACGCCTGAACTCTTTCCAAACCCTGCCCGGCAAAGAAAATTAATTAATGAATGAGTTATTCATTACCTGATATCTCATGAAATCAACGAAAGAGACCGATATAGCCCGAAAATTACCTCTGGAGCAAGACCTGCATGTTGCTAATCCCTGTCAGGTCTCTGTTTAATGGGTCCATGACTTCAACTAATCCCTTATCAATTTGAATGTCTAGCAGAACATAGTGGAACCTGCACACGTTTATATACGTCAGTAACTCATCAATTACACTTAACATCGAGTAAGCAAAATGTGTAGAACAGAGTAAGACCCTCACGAGAAGTTGTAAGGAAACAGTATGTGGTCACAGAAATGTTGCTCCGTTAGGAATCTTAGAAGGTTATGCGCCGTGTCCTTGGGTTTGTTCGTTAGCGAATGTATATGTACTTTATCTGGGTCAATGAACCCAACATTATAGATGTTTTTTCTTTTACATTCCTGCATCCTCATTCTGCATAATAGAGTACAGAAGGATATAATGAGGATAATTACATGCAATGAACTGAACTACTGAAAAACTGAACAACTTATATGTAGACAATGAATTCAACAACTTACAGACAATAGCAACTGATGAGAGATTTGTCGAGGGCGTCGAAATTGTATAACTGCCAGAGTTCTGGAAACTCAACATGGACCTCTTCGGGTCGGAAGAAGTACTCAGGTGGGACTTTCGCCACGATCATTATTCTGCCCGAGTCTGCCGCTCGCAAGTACCAGTCATGCAAATTCCGCATATGTGTTGGCAGTTGTGTGAACTTCTCTTCGCTGACAAAAGGCTTCCCTAGGACATATTTAGTGACAACATCAGCCTTGGGTAAATTGTCGTCCTGGGAACCTATCAATTCAGCAACAGTCACACCCATAGAGGCCGCCAACTTCGCAGCTTCTTCCATATCCTGCTGCAGCACCAGCTGGGGAACGTTTTCGGATAACACCATGAGGGATGGGATCGATTGTTTGGCCTGTTCCCCGAGCTGGGGAACGTCCCTTCTGTTCCCGCTTGCACTAACACCTGATGTGCTCCCGCTTGCTCTGTTACTAGATTTTCTCTTCAGCACTCTTGGGAGGGGCGACATTTGTCGTTTTGGGCTGCTGCGTCGGTTAGTACTCATCGACGTAGCACGCTTCCGCTTATTGTCCTTAGCGGGCAAAGGCGGCGGCGAAGACGGTCGACCCAAGTCCTGGGAACCTAGCAATTCAGCAACAGTCACACCCATAGAGGCCGCCAACTTCGCAGCTTCTTCCATATCCTGCTGCAGCACCAGCTGGGGAACGTTTTCGGATAACACCATGAGGGATGGGATCGATTGTTTGGCCTGTTCCCCGAGCTGGGGAACGTCCCTTCTGTTCTCGCTTGCACTAACACCTGATGTGCTCCCGCTTGCTCTTTTACCCAAGTCCAGCGGCGGCGAAGACGGTCGGCCACCCAAGTCCGGCGGCGGCGAAGTTGGTCGACCACCCAAGTCCGGCGGCGGTGAAGACGGTCGACCACCCAAGTCCGGCGGCGGCGAAGACGGTCGACCACCCAAGTCCGGCGGCGGAGATCGAGATGGACTCGCGCTGTGGTCTTTGGCAAACCCAAGCCACCATGGGACGGAAGGGCCAAAGCCTCGTGTTCATCCTCCTTTTTCTTGATTCTCGAGGACCAGTGACAGCAAGTCTCTCTCTCTATCGGGAGTGAACTTTAACTTCCCCTCTTTAATTTCTTTCAGCGTTTTAACCCAATTTTCCCTGGGTACCCTAATCCCGTCACTGGGAATAAGGTCCCCTGTTGTTTTGTCGTATGAACCCCCATGCGCAAGGAACCAATTTCTTGCCCTCAATTCCCATTCGTCGCGCATCCATTCTGGTTGGATCCCTTTAGCAAGAAGCTCTTGCTCTTTTTTATCCCACTTTGGCATGGCAGTCTCGTAGCCCCCTGGCCCCAATTTATGGTGATATTTTTTCTTGTCAGCATTTTTCTTGTTCCTTGCTGAGATCGCAGTGGCATCTTGTGACTCCTTGTACTTCTTAAATGCGTTCCAGTGATCCGCCTGCTTCGCTAGATAGCCTTCAAATACTGGAGCAGTCTTACTCTCTTGATATTCTTGCCATAATCTTTTCTTCCACACCCGAAATAGTTCGGCCATCTTCTTAAGAGTCCACTTCATGACTGTCTTCCTCAATTCTGCAGTGTCGGCAGGATCCTCAAATTCTGGCAGGGTGAAATGTGCCATGAGGTCATTCCAAAGACCCTTTTTGTACCTTTCGGCGACATACTCACTATCGTTCGCCCCTTTGCGCTTATTCCAGTCTCGAACGATGATCGGGACGTGCTCCCTAACCAGCACTCCGCATTGTTTTCTAAATACAGCGGCAGCCTTCTTGGGTTCCTTCGGTTCGCCCGTAACGGATATGACCTCTAATGTATAATGCGTAGTTGGGGCCAACTTTTTGGTCGGGCCTCGTTTGGACTTTTTGCTCGATGTGGAGGCCTAAGAGAAGAAACATTCGTCAATTTATATATATACAACTCAAGTAATGCATCTACTGATCGCCGAAGAACTTCCTATCTACCTCGCCGGACTTCGTTAAGGGTTCACCGGCTTCTCCATCATCGGAGCTATCGCCTTCTCCATCATCGGAGCCGTCGACTTCATCCTCACTTTGGTCGACCTCCATTCCATCCCCGGAGGGGTTCAGATACGACGACGGAGATCCTGGATCAGCAGCTGGGGCGTCGTTGATTATATTCTCGAGAATTTCTTCCTGTATTAGGTCTCTGCGGGTGCGGGTTGGACTAGGTGGATCCATAGTTTCTGCAAAATGCACACAATATTATTTCAAAATGCATCAAATAAAATGAGTATCAATTGTTATAAATTATTACTACAAATCAATTACTAAAAATTACTTAGTCCTAGAATTTAAATGAATTATTTAAATGAATTATCATACCTTACAACATAAAATGGTTTTCATTACACAAATGGTTTTATTTAAATAATTACTAACAGTACTAACATATTAAGAACAACATTATGTAGTGATCTACAGTAGCTAACCATTTCACAAACAAGAATAGCAACAATTTCATAAAGGACCAAATATTTATTTTATCACTTTTAATAGGCAAAAAACACCATTTTTAGAGTTTATTAAGTCCAGGGTGTTCTGTTCATCAACAAGGTATGCAAAGATAGGTTTATGTTCTATGTAAATATTTTAAACTAATGCAATTGGATTTAGTCCAAAATCTTATTCACAGAAAATTAATTAAATGCCAGAAAACCCCACTGGTCTAAACTACCAACACATGCCATTTCAAAACTATGTATCACAAACATATGAGGCTAATTTCTACAGAAAGCTATACTCACAGGCATTCCAGAACAATTGGATTTACAAATTTTGGATACATATTTCTCAAGTTAAAAAATAGTTCTTGATTTATACCAGTGGCAGTACAGTAATTATCAAGCACACACAAATTAATATTTTTAAGATTTGCAAATTGGAAGTGGTTCTAAACTCATTCATTTATCACTGTGATTTTTGGTTTGCACAAACATGCAGTTTAACTATTTTATTTTGAATTAAAGTTACAGCACAGAAACAGAATTATAAAGCCCTATTTTCAAATTTCGGGTTAATCAAAGATTGCTCGAATCCGCGCGTTTTGGATGATTCGAACGCGCTGCGACGTATAGGAGGTTGCAGGGAACCATTTGGTAGCGGCGCCGCCCAATTTGGGTCGCCGGAGCAAGCCGGCGACGATGTTTGGCGGCGGCCGACGACGGGCAACGCGGCGGCGGAGCTACGGGGCGCAATAAGTGGAATTGAAGGCACTGGAGGATGCAAAATCTCACCCTGAGCACGATGGAGTCGACGACGAGGTCGGGGGAGGTCTTCCGGCGACGGAATCGTGCACGCACGCGGTGGCCGGAGTTGGGGGAGGGGCCGCGATTCGCCGGATTCCGGCCTTCCTACCACGACCGACTCGGTGGAGAAGGAGAGGAGGCGCCGGCGACGGGCAGCGGCCGTGTCGAAGACGGCAGCGGCGTCGGGGACGGCCGCGCTGGCGACGGAAAATTTTGGCAGCGTTTCCTCTGCTCTGCTCTGGTCTGCCCTTCTTCTTCGATGAAAATGGCCAAGTCCCAGATTGGGAACTGCTTAAGTACTGGAGGGACCTTTAGTCCCGGCCCGTGGCTCAAGCCGCGACTAAAGGGCGGTCTTTAGTCGCGGTTTGAGGCACGGGCCGGGACTAAAGTGTTTGGGAGGACCTTTCGCGTTCCCGCGCGCAGCACGGGCTTTAGTACCGGTTGGTATGCAAAACCGGTACTAAAGGCCCAAAAATTGCGCGGGTTTTTACTTTTTTTTTAGATCTAGCACAATTTCAAATATTTGAACATTTGAATGAAACAGTTTTTGCATACTTATGAATTTGAGAAAACTTTTTACATGAAAAGTGCTTGAATTTGAATAAGTATTCCAAATACATTTTCTGCTTTATAAAATAATTATTCTAACTCTACAAACTATTAACCATTTTGCCATTTTGAATTAAAAAATGCATTATCTTTTATCTTTTGCATATTTTTGAATCTCACTAAATTTTGAACATGAAAAATGTTTGAATTTAAATAATTAATTCAAAACCATTTTTTGTTTTATAAAATAATGCCGTGGGTAATTTAACAAAGCAACAGTACTGCTACTACATTGCAGAGAGGAAACCACAACTCCAGATAACTCAGCTAGCCAGCGCATTCTATTGCTAACACAAAGTTCAGACTGAACTCTGAAGTACCTACCCAGTACTAAGACGCATACAAATGACAAGGAGATCACTACTACTAAGCCAGCTTCTAGTGAGTCCTATCTCCCGTTCTATCCATCCATACCTACCTAGCGCTCGGACGAACTTGTCCAGGTGTGGCCGTGGAGGAACTTCTGCCGTTTTCTTTTTTTTCTATTTGTTTTTTTCTTTTAATTGTTTTTATTCATACTATTTTTTCTTTTCATTTTTCTTTCTTTCTATTTTTCTTTCTTTTCATTTTTCTCTTATATACTTTCTTGTTCGATGTTTATTGCTATTATTTAATACCATTGGTGATATTTTTCAGTAATCGCCAGTTCCTTCTCAGCCAGGTACTTCGGGCAACACCGTCTTATGCAGAGATGATATAACATACAACTAGACATCTACGTTACAATTTCACTAGTTCTAAATACTGGATAGAACAAATTAAGGTACAACTTCAAATTACGATACAACACAAGTGAAACAAAGACTCTACCTATCCGCCGTGTTGCCACCCTTGCCCTTTGACGAAGATTCTGCCTTCTTGCCTTTGCCCTTGGACGAAGCTTCAGCCTTCTTGCTCAGTGCTTCAACCCTCCTTTCCTTTGACGATGGCATGAAATCGTCGTCATCATCGCTGTCCACTATCCAGAGACAGGAACGACCGTACGAATCACGGTCAGCTTCAGTTCGGTAGAACGGACTATTCGTAACTTTCTTGTCAAACTTATCTTGAAGCCTGAGCATTTCTGCACGAATTTGGAGCGGGGTCCTATACGGAAACCCAGCACCACCACCACTCCCACCTCCTCGGCAATTCATCATTGCGTCACCCTAATCCAGTGGCTGGATTCAACCTACCTGAGGGCTTGTGTTTCCAACAGCGTCGTTGTGTTGTCATTGTTCACCGTCCTACAGGAGGTGGCTCCAATGGCTGGCCGGTGAACAAGGACGAACACAATAATGCCAGGGAACATGCCAGCAGGTAGGCTAAATCCAGCCATTGGATTCGGTGGCGAAGGTAGATGAGCGGCCGGTGAACAAGGACGAACACAATAAAACCATAATACATAGCTCGGGTCTATTTTTATTGATTTGGGGAGGTGGGGATTTGGGGAGGTGGGGATTTGGGGATTCACCTAGCTAGGGAACCCGAATGTTTTGTGTTTGAGCGCCACTTCGATCCAAGCAGCGGTAAGACGTCTCTGATGATCTACAACCGTCGGGCAAGAGATCGCTGATGATCTGCAACCGTTTTGAACGGTCGCAGGTCATCAGCGACCTCCTGCCGCTGGTTGCCCAAAGATGCCCAAAACCTAGCTAGGGAATCCGAATGTCTTGTGTTTGAGCTGGTTAAGCTGGAATGAGTGAGTACCTGTCTGGGAGGTGGAGTATTTATAGGCAGAAGTTGGAATGAGTGTGGATGAGGTGGGAGTGGTGGTGGTGGTGGGAGTGCTGATCCAACAGCTCACAAGCCCTCAAAAGAAACACACCCCGGATCCAACGGCTCACAAGCGCTCGAAAGAAACACACGATCCGTGTGATTCTTTAGTCCCGGTTGGTGTTACCAACCCGGTTGGTGTTACCAACCGGGACTGGTTCTAAAAATCCAACAGCTCACAAGCGCTCAAAAGAAACACACCGCAGATCCAACGGCTCAGAAGCGCACGAAAGAAACACACGATCCGTACTGTCCAACGATGGTTCCGGCTAGGGCCACAGAGGGTGCAGAGAGAGCCGGCCCCCGAGGAGGTGGTACGTCGCCGTATCAGGGAGGAGGACGAGCACGTCCGTCGCTACATGCATTTGTTGGAGATTCAGACCAACAGGCGCTGGTCGATACTTCAGAGGGATCCTTATCACATCAGCTATGACCCCGTGATGGTTCCGGCTCTTTGGAGGCAGAGCGCCCGCGGCTCAGCACCGCGCGGCTTAGGACCCGGTCAAAGTTAGTTTGAGTACCTATGTTCAGTACTGTGTGTGTTCACTTCAGCATCTTCTTTTTCACATCTTTTCGGAGCCACCGTAGGGCTGTATGACGGTGAAACCTTGTGTTTTGTTCTATCTACAAAATACTCCAGTTCATTGACCGAATACAAAGCATTCAGATTCCCGTCATACGTCCAACAGTGCATTTGATATCTCTTCTGAGTTTTCAGAACACAGTTACATAAAAGGTTTAATACATTATTACACATCACCAATAACATCCCTATGTATTGTTCACTTCTACTCACGAACCGGGACTAAAGAAGCACACGGATCGTGTGTTTCTTTAAAGCGCTTGTGAACCGTTGGATCAGGGGTGAGCCCGACTTTAGTCCCGGTTGGTGTTACCAACCGGGACTAAAGAAGCACACGGATCGTGTGTTTCTTTCTAGCGCTTGTGAGACGTTGGATCAGAGGTGTGTTTCTTTTGAGGGATTGTGAGCTGTTGGATGAGTAGTATCACGACCACTTCGTGACCCACATGACCCGGTTGTTGTTACCAACCGGGACTAAAGAAGCACACGTATCCTATATATAGCCCCCCTCCCGGACATGTTCAGCACTCAGTGTCTACTCATTGTAGTTCATTTTGGCAGCACACGGGTAGCAGAGAGCACTCAGTGAAGGCTGAAGGTGAACCCTCCCCTCGGCGGAGGCATCTTTGGGCAACCAGCGGCAAGACGTCTGTGATGATCTGCGACCGTTCCAAACGGTTGCAGATCATCACAGATGTCTTGCTGGACGGTTGTCGATCATCAGAGATGTCTTTCGAGCGCTTGTTCCGGGAACCCTCCCCTCGGTCGGATCCAAGCAGCGGCAAGACGTCTCTGATGATCTGCGACCGTTCCAAACGGTTGCAGATCATCAGAGATGTCTTGCCGGACGGTTGTAGTTCTTTTGATATGCAGGCACTCACGAGCCACCGTTGGGTTGTATGCAGGGGAAACCGTGTGTTCTGTTCTATATATCTGCATAATCCTTCAGTTCATCGACCGAACAATATCATTCGGTTCCGGGAACCCTCCCCTCGGTCGGATCCAAGCAGCGGCAAGGTTCTTTGATGATTAGCAACATTCCCAACACTTGTTTCGACGGTTGCAGATCATCAAAGAAGTCTTGCCGCTGTTTGGATCGAAGGCCGATTTGCCGTCTCACGACCACGCGATGATTTGCCGATTTGCCGGTCAGAGTGGCCACTGGAGAAGGTAGGCAGGGGAAACCGTATGTTTTGTTCTATCACTTGGAGAATGCAGAGATTGTGTTGGTAAAACTGCAGCTGATTGAAGCTTCTTACACATGCTCCTTACATAATGGTTTAATACATTATTACACATCACCAACATCACCAACTATTGTTTATGTTTTCTTCTGAGCCGTAGCCATGGAGAATCTTCATCATTTAACATGATGCTTGGGTCAGTTTTCACTGTGAAGGGCGGAATTTCATGAAACTTATTATAATCTTCAGACTATGTGGCACTTTGGCTCATCGGACGATGTATTCTTTTGCTTATCTTTTATTTTTTTCGGTTTGGTGGACATGTCCTTCACATAGGAAACCTGAGCCACACCATTGGCTAGGACGAATGGTTCGGTGTGGTACCCAAGATTCTTGAGATCCACTGTTGAAGAAGGATGGTGGGAACAACAACTCGAAGAAGGATGGCGGGAACAACAAATCGAAGCTGCCAGACATTGGACCACATCAATTTGTAACCCTGATAGACTTTCTCGAGCAAAAGTTTGTGATATTATTCGTAATGTATTATGGTTAAATAAAAATGGACCCAGCTATGTATTATGGTTTAATACATTAAATTGACGAATTTCATTACTACACATCACATAAAGGTTTAATACATTGATTTACATATGTTAAGTGCTGAATTTAAATAATAAAGTTGCTAACCTTTCAAAACGATGGATTTAGGGGTTACCACCAAACTATATATGTTAATTCTTGAATTTAAATAATAATTCTTTTTTGCCTTTTCTATTTAATATTGAATAATTCGTATCTACAAATCCGTAAATTGAAAATTGATAAATAATATGTCTACGTCGTTGTGTTGTCGCTACTACCGATGTAAATTCATCTGCAATGTTGAATAAAAAGAAAATTCAAATTGGCTCCATCCAAGTTGAATGAAAAGGAAATTCAAATTCATTTCCGGCAGAAATTAAAATTCACATGTTTATGCACATACTACTAGAGACACAGACACCCATCTACTCGTCCTCCGAAGAATACTTGCGGTACAACTCGAATGAAACGTATGCATCTATTGCTGCATAATCAAGGTTGATCCTGTCAAGTTGGTTCTTCTCCCAGAAGTTGTGCTGCTCATTGGGGAATTTTTTCTTCATACCAGCGTACTTCGGGTCGATCAAGACTCTTGCCATATCAGCCATCCCAGTCTTGTAGGGATACCGAAACTGGATCAAGTCCTGGAGATCAATGTGGCAGTCAGCTGGTATCTCAATACCCCAGGTGCTCATCATCTTGATCTTGTCATTCGTTATATCAACGCTACAAAAACGTATGCCGCTGTTGACAAGGAAATCCATGAGTTCTGGACAGTGCTTGACACTACTGCAACAACAAAAATGGAACTAATGGAACAAATGTTAAACATCGCTGCAACATTTTGCTATCCTATATGAATCAAAAGAAGCACTCTCCTATATGAAAAAATGGATTCAAATGGCCACACGTATGTTGCTATCCTATAAAGTTTTGCTATCCTATATGAATCAAAAGAAGCTATCTTTCCAATAGGATTCAAATGGCCACATGTTGCTATCCTATGAAATTTTGCTATCCTATGAATCAAAAGATGTTCTCTTTCCAATAGGATTCAAATGGCCACACGTTGCTATATATATATCCTATGCAATTTTCCTATCCTACAAGAAGTTCGTGTTACCTTGACCATTGGAAGACCATGACATGGTTCTTGTGAGCAAGTTGGATGACGGCAACATCTCGTCCATCGGCCGTGTACTCGAGATCAAGGCCAAGGAACTTGTGTTCATCCTCGTCATGCCATTTCTTCAAATCGGCAAGAAGACCCGGGACCTTAGCGCAGTCGTTCGTGTAGGCGACATCGAGAAGGGTCTTGCATGGTGTTGACACATGAGTAAACTGAATACCAATTCGATTCATGGTGGAGGATTTGGGGAAGAAGAGAGGAGAGCAAGAGGAAGAGGAGAACCCGTACTGTAGCAAATGGCCCTCTGTTCTCTGATCCGTCGCGAAAACACAACTTCCAAAGCGCGCGGCCTTTTAGTCCCGGGCCGTACTACGACCCGGGACTAAAAGGTTTCTCGCGCCAGGCGAACGGTTGCGGAACACTTTTAGTCCCGGGCCGTATTACGACCCGGGACTAATGCCCCCTTTAGTACCGGTTTTTGTTGCAACCGGTACTAAAGTGGCGCACCAATGTCTCTGTTTCTACTAGTGATAATTTCAAAAGGTAACGTCTAATCAGGTGGTTGAACAATAGGAGCAGTAATTAAAGTCTTCTTCAGAGTTTCAAAAGCTTCCTTACAATCATCATAAAAAACAAAAGGTATATCTTTTTGGAGAAGATTAGTAAGGGGTTTTGAAATTTTAGAGAAATCTTTAATAAACCTCCTTTAGAAACCAGCATGACTAAGAATACTACGAATACCTTTGACATCTCTGGGGCAAGGCATTTTCTCTATTGCCTCAACTTTAGCTCGATCAACTTCAATGCCTCTTTCAGAGATTTTATGTCCAAGAACAATTCCTTCATTGACCATAAAGTGGCATTTCTCCCAATTAAGAACAAGATTAGTTTCTTCACATCTCTGCAAAACTTTATCAAGATTGTGCAAACAATTATCAAAAGAAGTTCCATAGACGGAGAAATCGTCAATGTAGACTTCAACAATTTCCTCACAAAAGCCATGAAAAATAGCAGACATGCATCTTTGATAAGTAGCTGGAGCATTACACAAACCAAAAGGCATACGTCTATAAGCATAAGTTCCATAAGGACAAGTAAAAGTGTTTTTCTCTTGATCTTGCCTTCTAACAACAATTTGAGAAAACCCAGAATAACCATCAAGAAAGCAAAAATGAGTTTCTTCGTCAACCTATACAGGCGGGGCGAACTCCGGTATGGTTTCTGCCATCCCTTCGACGGATGTGCAGTTGTACCAGACCGCCGTTGTGTCTCCATCGACGGCGTCGAGCCCGGGGTTGCCACGGGGGGAGGGTTTTACCTCACCATTACCTCCCCCAGTGCCGATGCTGCTGAGGAGGAGCGAGAGGCGCATTGTGTCAAACGATGGCTCCTCCGCGACGGATGAGGACTCCATGGCGAAGGCGATGAAGCGCAAGGCCAAACTGAACATGGACAAGCCTGGTATGATCACATCCCCAAAGTCGTTCCTTCCTTTTTCAAATTCATGCATCTCTGATAAATTGAATAGGGTAGGTTTTTCTTTGGGTAATAATACTGCAAAAATTGCCATGTCGACTAATGCATTAAGACGATTGGAATATGACCGGTTAACAGTCACCCCAAAAGTCTCGTGCAAGTCGGATACTACTCACATGGATGAGGAGGAGCTACATGACACAATTGATGTCCAGCTCCTCTCGCATCTAGTGGGCGATGTATCGGACGGTGGCTTAGACGAGGCGGTGCTGAGCTCATTATATGACCTCAAAGCGTCTGACCGCAAGTCCAAAGCCGACTCTAATAAGAAAAAAATAAAATGTCACGATAAAAGGCGAAGTTCTCCACACCTCCAATTGTTTCCCAATGAATGGCTTCTTCAAGAGCAGCAGAGGTCTTTGCGACTTGGCTAAAATGCTTGTATTGCTGATGCTATTCGGGATCATCGTTGGATTTTGTGGGAATTTCCGAGATGGGTAAACGGGACTACTCAGCGAGCCTACTAAACCGCTTGTCTGGTGGTGTAGAGTTCACTTGGAGGTCTCGTCCGCTACGTGGTAGGTCTGGGGGCATCTTAGTAGGCGTCAGAACAGAGACCATGGATGTATTGGCTAGTTCGGAAGGTGACTTTCATATTAAGGTCCACATCCGTAACAAGGCTGACAACTTCACATGGACTCTGGTCGCTGTATATGGTGCTGCCCAGATGAGCATAAGCCTGCTTTTCTCAGAGAGTTGGTGAATCTAGCAAAAGATAACCCATATCCTATAATTATAGGGGGTGATTTTAACTTGCTTAGGTTTCCACATGAGAAGAGTAGAGGCAGATTTGACAACAGATGGCCTCTCTTATTCAATGCTGTTATTGACAGTCTTAGTCTAAGAGAAGTCTCGATGGTTGGGAGGCAATTTACTTGGGCTAATAGCCTCCCAGAGCCAACGTACGAGAAATTGGACCGTGTATTGATGGACTCGGATTGGGAAATTAAATACCCACTAGTCTCAGTACGGGTCCTTGAACGTATAGAGGCATTGTCAGATCATGCTCCCATACTCCTAACCACGGGAACACCTAACCCATTGTGCAAGCACCAATTCAAATTTGAATTGGGTTGGCTGCATAGGGATGGGTTTTTCGAGATGGTAAAGAGGGTGTGGGAAAGGCCGGTACCTGGTCTAACCCAATCCAAAGGTGGAATAATAAAATAAGCGCATTGCGCAAACACCTGAAGGTTGGGCGAGACATATGGTTGGGCAATTAAAAAATGAGAAGCTCCGGTTGTCGTCTATTATAGATGAACTGAGGCTGCTGCGGAAGTTAGACCCCTATCATCGCAAGAGATCGAATTAAAAAATCGCTCTAATGCCGAGATGGCGGGTCTTCTTCGTGAAGAGGAGATCAAATGGTACCAACGATCAAAGCCCAATTTATTCTGGAAGGAGATGCGAATACGAGATACTTTCATAGTCTTGCTAATGGAAGACATAGAAAGAAACTCATTCACTCCTTAAACCAGGAAGAGGGTACGATTGAAGGCCATGAACAGTTGAAATCCTACATCACGAAGTACTATAAAAATCTATTTGGAGAGCCGGATGCAGATAATTTCTCGCTAGACGAAACCCAAACAGATGATATCCCGCAGGTTTCCGATCAGGAAAACGCCCATCTGACCGCTCCTTTCTCTATGGAGGAGGTGAAGAAGGCGGTATTCCAAATGGAACACAACAAAGCGCCGGGTCCGGATGGTTTTCCTGCAGAGTTTTATCAAACTTTCTGGGACATAATCCAATCGGACTTGCTCGAGATGTTTCAGGATTTACACTGGACATCTTGAGCTGTTTCGCCTAAATTTTGGTGAGATAATTTTGTTGCCAAAGGTTAATGGAGCAGAAAGGATTCAGCAATATAGACCTATCTGTCTTCTTAACGTTAGCTTCAAGATTTTCACTAAAACGCTACTATTAGGCTTAACTCGGTGCTGATCATGTTGTGAGACCTACTCAGACGGCATTTATGCAAGGTCGCAATATTCTTGATGGAGTTGTGATTTTACATGAAACAGTTCATGAGATGCATCGGAAAAAGCTTAACGGAGTCATCCTAAAAATTGACTTTGAAAAAGCTTATGATAAAGTCAAGTGGTCTTTCTTGCAACAAACACTCAGAATGAAAGGTTTTTCAGCTGAGTGGTGCGCAATGATTCATAATTTCGTTTCCGGAGGAAGTGTCGCCATCAAAGTCAATGACGATGTTGGTAGAAACTTCCAGACGAAAAAGGGATTACGACAAGGCGATCCATTATCTCCTATATTGTTTAATATAGTTGCTGATATGTTAGCCATAATCATTGAGCGGGCAAAATCCGATGGGCAAATTGTCGGTGTGGTACCGCATCTAGTGGATGGCGGATTATCCATTCTACAATATGCTGACGATACAATTCTTTTTATGGAACATGATATGGAGAAGGCAAGAAACCTGAAATTAATATTATCAGCGTTCGAGCAACTTTCGGTCTAAAAATCAATTTCCATAAAAGTGAAGTGTTTTGTTTTGGCGACGCCCAAGAGGAGGCGCCCAATATGCCGAATTATTCGGCTGTGGGCTTGGCCAGTTTCCAATTAACTATCTCGGCATCCCAATTCATTTTAGGAGGCTAACGATAGCTCAATGGAAACATGTTGAAAAAGACTACAAAAGAGGCTAAGTAGCTGGAAAGGAAAATTATTATCCTTAGGGGAAGATTGGTGCTCATAAATTCAGTCCTAACTAATATGGTGTTGTATATGATATCTTTCTTTCAATTACCAAAGGGAGTCTTGCATCGATTGGATTACTTTCGATCCAGATTCTTTTGGCAAGGGGATAGTGAAAAAAAGAAGTACCGGCTGGCTAAATGGGATGTAGTGTGCCGCCCTAAGGACCATGGTGGTCTTGGGATTCATGACCTTCAGGTCAAGAATCAAGCTCTTCTTGGTAAGTGGTTGTTTAAGCTACTGACGGAAGGGGGTGCGGCAAACCCTCCTTAGGAAGAAATACATAGGCTCAAGTGCGTTATCACAGGTTTTTTGGAAATCAGGTGATTCCCATTTTTGGGCGGGCCTAATGGCGACGAAGAAATTCTTCTTTCCATATGGCTCTTTCTCCATTAAGGATGGGTCTGAGATAAGGTTCTGGGAGGATACATGGTTGGGTACTACCCCACTCCGAGAACAATATCCAGCGCTATATGGTATAGTCCAAGGTCGTCACAAGAGTGATACGCTTGCTCAGGTATTGGTTGATAACCATCCCACGTGACATTCCGAATAGATCTTGTTGGACCCAGGTTAGCATCTTGGCATGAGTTGCTCCAGCGACTCGCTACTGTCAATTTGACTCAAGGGTCTAATGAGTTTCGGTGGAATTTACGCACTTGCGGTAAATTCTCCGTGGACTCCATGTATAAGCATTATCCAGCCGGAGGTACCTGTAGATAATAATAAAAAATCTGAAAGATGAAAATCCCACTTAAAAACAAAGTTTTTGCGTGGTATCTTCGTCGAGGAGTAATTCTTACAAAAGACGACCTTGAAATGCAATTGGCATGGGAGTAAATAGTGTGTCTTCTGTCATAAAGATGAGACAATCAAACACCTGTTTTCGAGTGCAAATTTGCTAGTTCTATATGGTCCATCATCCAGATAGGTTCTACTATATACCCTCCTACAAGTATTGCTAATATTTTGGGCAATTGGTTGAATGGAGTGGATAATAGGTTCAAACAACTTATTAGGGTGGCAGCGCTTGCCGTAATATGGTCGCTCTGGCTATGTATAAATGACAAGGTTTTTAATGATAAAAATTGTTCTCTTATGCAGTTATATACAGGACTACTGCTACACTCCGTTCGTGGTCTCAGTTGCAACGTGTGGGGCATCGAGACCTGTTTACGGAGGTGTGTTCAAGACTGGAGGATACGGCGAGAGACTTTTTATCCCTACATGGATGACAACATAATTTGCGGATCGGCCCTCCACCACCATAGGCGTTTTTACAATTTCTCATTTTGATATGTAATTCGCCTATTTTTATTTTTTCGTACTTCAGACATGCATGGTTCGGCTGTGTGTATCTTGGTTATGCAGAGGCTAAGTGTAATACTTAAACTTTCAAGTAATAAAGACTCCCTTTATCTAAAAAAAATGAGAAAACCTAAGCATGCATGCTCCATTTCTATCCCATGATGTGACTTCAAGGCGTAACATCGTTTGCCACCCTCAGTCAGATGCTCATGAATAGCACTTAGCGTAGCAGGCAGATAGGGTACTGCGCGCTTACTCAAGACACCACTTTAGGTTTAATGCCCTGAAGCTAGGTACCTCAGATCGATGTGGTCTAGTTTTTAGTACTTTTAACATGTTAGGGGAATAAGATTCACCATTGCGAATAGCAATTTTTAGTTTTTCCCACAGTTTTAATATTTGTGAATCTAGAGTATACTGTGATGATACCTCTTTGGTCTGGTAGTTTACGGATACCAATCCTATGCTTTTTTAGTGCTACCACTTCTATTCTTACTATAGTTTACTGACTGAATACTCTTGTGTGTGTGCTAGTTGCCTCTTTTACTGTTAAATTGTGTGACTATGTTACTCCCTGTGTCAGTGCAGACGTGGAAATGGAGAACAATTGTAGAAAAGCTTTTGCTCACTGTCATTGTGCGGAGGGTAAGATTGGCCATGGAGTTGATGCTATACTGGTGAGTAACTATTATTACCTGGTCCAACGAGCAGAACCCTCCAACGCTAGTGCATCTTGATCGAGTCCTATGCACCGCAGACTGGGAGGAGCAGCACGGAGAATGCCATCTCCGATGCTTGGCTTCTGTGGTATCTGACCATAGCCCTCTCATCCTGGATTGCTCGCCGCTACCTCCGGTCCACCGTCGATTTCACTTCGAGGAGTACTGGACCCACCTTGATGGCTACCAGGAAATCGTCACAGAAGCATGGAACTCGGTGAACGACGTAGACCCGTATCGACGGATCTTCAGCCGCATGCAGACCACGGAGCGCAAGCTTTCCAGTTGGAGTGCGCGCACGGTTGGGAACGTCAGGGACAAGCTCGCGCTCGCCCGCGAGCTGTTGCTGCGCCTCGACGCCGCCCAGGACTATCGCCAACTCACGCCACACGAGGATTGGTTACGACGACAAATCAAACTATCCTACCTCGGCCTCGCATCACTCGAGCGCACCCTGGCAAGGCAACGGGCACGCATCGCGTTCCTCAAGGATGGCGACGCAAACACGTCCTTCTATGACCGCCAATGCACATACCGTAAGCAGAAAAACAGGATTTACAGCTTGGCGGTGAACGGCAACGTGCTCACAGACCCACAAGACATGGCCGCGGCGACCTTCGAGCACTTTGACGCCATGCTAGGCACGGACCAGGCACGCGACTGCACCATCGACCTCGAGCAGCTTATTGAGCCCACAGACCTGGAGGATCTCGATGCACCATTCACCGAGGACGAGATCTGGCAAGCCGTGAAACGGCTGCCGGCGCGCAAGGCGCCTACCCCCGACGGGTTCTCTGCAGAATTCCTGAGATCTTGCTGGAACGTGGTCAAGCAGGATTTCGTCGATGTCTTCCAGCAGCTCTACAACCTCCGAGGACGGGGATTCAGCCGCCTGAACCAGGCGTTGCTCACGCTCATACCCAAGCGTGCCAACGCGAGCAGCCTGGGCGATTATCGGCCCATAAGCCTAATACACCTTGTCGCCAAAATCTTTGCCAACGTCCTCTCGCTCCGCCTCGCGCCCAAGCTCAACGATCTGATCAGCCCAATCCAGAACGCCTTCATCCCGACGCGCAGCCTGCACGATAACTTCGTGCTTGTGCGCCAGTATGCACGCCTCCTCCACCAGCTCGGTGCCCCGCACGTTCTACTCAAGCTCGACCTAGCGCGAGCCTTTGATTCGGTCTCATGGCCTTTCCTCTTCGAGGTGCTGCGCCGCTACGGGTTCGGCAACCGTTTCCTCGATTGGCTCGCAGTGCTGCTTTCCTCGGCAAGCACGAAGGTGCTCCTCAATGGTGCCCCGGGACCGGCGATTTGGCACCGCCGTGGGCTGCGCCAAGGCGATCCCCTATCACCGCAGCTATTCGTCTTGACTGTGGATACGCTTGGGCGCCTATTCCGTCGTGCGATCGAGACAGCGGTACTGCAGCAGCTCCACCCGCGCCGCGCCATCCCAGTCATATCTCTGTACGCCGACGACGTCATCCTTTTCTGCCACGCCACACCTGAAGCCGTGCTCGCCGTCAAAGAAATCTTGCATCTCTTCGGGCGCGCCTCTGGCCTATGCGTCAATTTCCAGAAAAGCTCAGCGACTCTGATCCGCTGTGACGTGGAAGAAGCAGCACCGGCAGTGCAGCTCTTGGGATGCCCCATTGTTGATCTGCCGATCACATACCTTGGCATCCCATTGACCCTGCGCCGACCCACGGCTTCCCAGCTGCAACATGTCGTCGACAAGACCGCGGGGAAGCTACCTACCTGGAAGGCTAAGCTGATGAACAAGGTGGGACTGCTCGCCTTCGTCAAATCTGTCCTGAGCGCGATCCCCATCCATCTGCTCATGGTGCTTGCACCATCGAAGAAGGTCTTGAAGGCGCTCGAGAAGATACAAAGAGGATTCCTCTGGGCGGCGAGGGCAGAGGCCAATGGAGGTAACTGCCACGTAAACTGACGTCGAGTGAGCCGGGCGATCTCGCTCGGCGGCCTTGGCGTCCAGGATCTTGAGCACACCAGCCTCGCCTTGCGCACGCGCTGGATATGGCTCAGCCGCATGGATACGAACAGAGCTTGGAGCGGCCTCGACCTACAGTTCACAAAGGAGGAGCGCGATTTTTTCTACGCCTCCACCATCACGATCGTGGGCAATGGCCAGCGCGCCCGCTTCTGGGAAGACAAGTGGCTCGATGGGCGCTCAATTGCCCAGCTCGCACCTCACATGTACGCCTGCATACCCAAGCGCCGCCGCAAGACCAGAACCGTCGCGGATGGACTGCAGGCGCACAGATGGGCCTCCGACATCCAAGGCACGATCGGTATCCAGGAGATCAGCGAGTACCTGTTAACCTGGCAGCGCGTCTAGCAAGTCACTCTTACCGACGAGCCGGATGGCATGCGCTGGCTATGGAACGCGAGCGGCACCTACACCGCACACTCCGCTTACCTAGCATTGTTCCAGGGTTCAGCCTCATGCCGCGCATGGAAGCTCACCTGGAAAAGCTGGGCTCCGCCTCGAGTCTGCTTCTTCCACTGGCTCGCCAACCTCGACAGGTGCTGGACAGCATATCGCCTCGCACGTCGAGGTCTGCCGCACCCGCCTCGCTGCCCGTTGTGCGATCAAGCCCCGGAGTCGATACTGCACCTGTTCTTGGGCTGTCCCTTCACCAGGCAAATTTGGCACGAGATCCTCTCCTGGCTGCAGCTCCCCTGTCGGTGCCCAACACTGAAACGAGCCTGTTCGATTGGTGGCATAAGGCAAGGCAGAGGACTCCGAAGCCGACGCATAAAGGCCTCGCATCCGCAACGTTGCGCATCCCATGGATGACATGGAAACACCGCAACGATTGCGTATTCAACAACGCTCGACCATCCACCAACGCCGTGGTCGCGGGGATCAAAGACGAGGCCGCCCTTTGGGCACGAGCTGGTGCTCTTGGCCTACGAGCCATTGTGCCCCAGACATGGGATGTACACTGATTTTTGTTTTTTTGTTATTGCTTGAGGGCCTCTTAGGAGGATTGTAACAAACTCTTTCTTTCCAAAATAATGAAACGCAAAAGTCTTTTGTGTTTTCTCAAAAAAAAACTATTATTACCTGCTTAAATTATTCAGGAACAGTTGGTGTCTTTGTTAAAAATATTGAATCCTTAAGACACCTTAAAAACATATGACCAGGATATGTAGGCAGGGCTTAGTGGTAGTTCCACGTTAATGATCAGATCTTTTTCTCAATTGTTTTGCAGTGTATAGTTTACTGTTCTTTGCCTAATAAGGCTTCCCTACTCAATTACTGATTTAGTATTATTTTATACGACACAGCGATTACCCTTTAATGAATTGGTGCCCTTTGTCTTCTTTACACATGTGTCCTAACAGATAAAACATTATAATTATCATAAAGAAAACATAACAAGACGCATTTGAAGCTAGACTTGTTGAGTTTACTTGGATATTTTCCCCTTGCTTTGCATTGAATTTGTTCATTTATCCCAGTCTAAAATGTTTAGTACTTTATTAAACTCCAACTGTGAAATTACCAAAAGCATTGCACCTATTGGGACAGATTTTCAGGTTACTGCAGTGAGTGCCAGTTTTTCTAGCATCTTACAACCACCTGTACTTTTTTGGGCCTATCAGATTCCTCTTAAGAGCTTCCTAAGATAAAGAGTTTACTTAATGTGAATTATAAAATACTCACTGTTGCATGTATGCATCCAGTTTAGTGATTTGAAGAGGATGCCTTCCGTTTTCATGACATCTTAGAAATTATGCCCATGTTAGAGCATCTACAACCGCATCCCCCAAATCCGCCCCCCATAGTGTCCGCGGACGCGTCCGGACGCGTCCCCGGACAGTGACCGGACGACCCCCATAGTTGGGCTCCTACAACCACATCCCCTAAAAATTTGTTCCCAAACTCATGCAAGGCATGCAACGTCGATCCGATCCGATACATACCGGATCATATTACAAGACATAGAGTTCAAATTCAAATGAAATTACGAAAGTTCAACAAGTTGTTCGATACAAGGGTCGGATCAAGGGTCGGATCAAGGGGCGGATGAAGGGGCAGATCCACTGGAGCCATCAACGCCGAGGTCACGGTCGGAGATCTTATTCTTCATCATGAGGATCCACTTGGCGCTTGGCTCATCCAAGAGGGAAGCGTCTTGGAACATGATTCTTTGTTCCTCCGTACTTCTTGCAATCATGTTTTTCTCATGCTCCATGGCATAGGCATCCGCCATCTTCTTTTGCTCCATCTCATAGGCATCGGCCATCTTCTTTTGCTCCAATTGGAGTTTCAACCAAGCCTCCTCCTTCGCCACGGATAACCTCTCCGTCTCAATGTCCAACCTCTCCTTGAGCCGGAGGCATTCAAAGTCCATTATCTCCCTTTGCAAAGCCAAGAAGGCGTCATACCTCTCGGCTTTCCTGTCCTCCCTTTCTTTCTCCAACTTGTGCATGGATTCATCCTTCTTCAAGAAGATGTCCTTCCATGTGGTGGACATCTTCGTGGCGGCGCC
This sequence comes from Poa pratensis, assembly GCA_947311845.1. Classification (NCBI taxonomy): domain Eukaryota; kingdom Viridiplantae; phylum Streptophyta; class Magnoliopsida; order Poales; family Poaceae; genus Poa; species Poa pratensis. The sequence continues at coordinate 51,170,349 of CAMZMU010000035.1, forward strand.
GTCTCGTGCCACCCGGTCCTTCTCCCACTTCCTCCCCATCAAGGTCCTCTTCTGGCCACTTCCACCTTCGGATGGCCCATCTTCTTCATCAACTCCAATTGGGATGGAAGAGGTTGATCCATCGTTGGTCTTCCATTTCTTGGCCGGATTCTTGTGCTCATCATATTGGAGCATCCACTTGGGCTTCCCGTTCAACTCTAGCCAACAATGTGAGAGGGTGAAGTGTTTCTTCTCCACTTGATGGTACAAAGTGGCGGCCAAACTTGTCTATCAAATACAAAAGTAGAGAAATGACCACCAATGAAGTGTGATGCAATGAAGAGATGTCAATGAACAAAGTACAAGCAATAGCTTACATAAGAAGTCACGGTGACGCCACTAGAATTCCGGTTCACCACTTGTGCATGGAAACCGCAATACTTGTTGACACTTTCTTGAATTGCAGCCCACCTATGTTGGAGAGAGCCGGCATTGCGATCGGACACAATGGGGTGGGGTGTCACATATTCCTTCTGATGATGGAAGTGGGCATGTATCTTCTCCCACAACCTTGTGCCCTTTTGCTCGGTTCCACATATAGGATCCATGCTTGTGGCTAACCAAGCTCGGCAAAGCAAAACATCTTCAAAAGTTGTGTACGAAGAGCCTCTTGGCGTGTACACCTTCCGCTTCGCCTTAGCCGCAACCCCCACCGGTGCAGACTCACCCACAACTGCGGTTGCCGACGGATCCTGTGATGCCGGATCCTCCCCATTTCGGATCAATTCCAGCATATAATCATTCTTATCATCCTAAACATGCTAAGAATTACACTACGGACCTAGATTGACTCGGAACTATGAAGTTCGGATAGAGATGCATACTGTATAGTCAATTTGACTTTCGGCGAACAGGTTGTGGGCGACGTCGGTGGCGGTGACGCCGGAAGCATCCCGTGTCCGCTGGAGCGGCGGAGACTCCCCCATCATCTCGTCCTCCTGCGTCGGCGGAACCTGCGACGGGTACTCATCCACGATGAGGATGAGGCCTGGCTCCTCCGGGTTCGTCGTGGAGGATGTCGACCTTCTTGCCGGCATGACGACAGGCGGAACCTGCGTAGGACGCCGGACGACAGGCACGGCGTGGACAACACCGGCTCCTCGTCCTGCGTATCCGCGTTGGCTATCTGTTCCACCTCCGTCTCCGCCAGAGCCTCCAGCGCCGCTTTCTCCGCCGCGAGCTCGCGGAGGCGCTGCCTGCGGCGTCGCGTCCGCCGCGCGATGGTCTCCGGCTTCAGCGCCGAGTCCCCCGCTTGCTCGACGGACTGGGAGAAGCCACCGTTCTCGGTCAAATCGATGGCTTCCGTCGCCTCCATCGGATTTGCAGGTGGACGCGGCGGGAGGAATGAAAACTACCGGCGGGAAACGTAGGCGGAGAAGCGAATAAGTGAAAGTGGCTGGCGCGCCGGAATTTTGGTTGAAAATTGGGTAGGCCCGCCTTGACAGATCCGACGTGACGGACGCGTCCGGACGGCCCCAAACCCGCCCAACATATGGGCTGGCTTTAGGGGGAGCCGGACAGCCCAGACGTTTGTGGAGGCTTTGGGGGACGCCGTTGGGTGGACCAATTCAGCCCAAAACGCATCCAGACTGTCCGCCCAGACATATAAGGAGGATTTGGCAACCATGGTTGTAGATGCTCTTAGTTCTCCTGTCGTGTAGTCTGAAGTTATATATGAAGCAGATGGCGTTGGTCTAGCGATGGCAAGTACACTGCGTTTCTGCCTACGAGATTCAGTTTGTTGGGACCATCCTCTGAGGTTTTGCCGCAAGCATCATGACTGCACGCTTATTCGCGACAGATATTTGGCTGCCGACAATCAGCCTGGAACTCTTGCGCACATCTCGGTTTCATGCTCCTTCGCCCAGTAGGCCTGGCGGATTGTTCTGGATGGAGTACTCCATCTGCCAGCATCCCAGCAACCTTCATTGACAACTCACATACTTCGTGAATGGGGTCGGCCTATCGCCCAGTTGCCAGCGCCGGATTAATTCTATAAAAGCTCAAGGTCTACCCGCCTCCTGCCCCCATCTGCCCCTCCCGAGCAACCCGGTTCGTTGGATTTCATCTCTACAGGGTAAATAGCATTGGTGTTTCACCTGCCACCGTTGGATGCGGTCAAAACTTTTATTACTTCTCTCCAAAGGGGCACAGGCGATGACAGGTGGGTCGCGCAACCCATCGGACCCGCAAATCAGTGGCAAAAAAAAAATGCTCCCGCGTATCCCTCATCTCCACTGCGCCCGCAGCGAGACAAAACTCAGCTCCGGGTTGGTGAAACCCTAGCCAATCCCCTCCCATGCTTTTCTCCTCCTCTTCCTTCTCTCTCTTCTACACGAGATGGCGGCGGCAGCAAATCCGCGGCCAGGCCGGGAGAGGCGGCAGGGCATGGCGGCGGTGGGTGGCCGCGCAGGGCGGCGACCGGCTGGGAGAGGCGGCGGGCGGTGGCGGGTGGCTGGGCAGGGCGACGGCCATGCCAGGCTCGGAGAGGCGGCCGTGCCGCGCGCGGCCGGCCGTGGATGACGGTGCACGGCCGGTGGCCTGGCGGGACAAGGGCAGCGAGGAGGACGGCGGCCCGGACAGCGGGACAAGGGCTCCGTCATGGCCGACCTGTTCGCAGAGACGGCGGCGGCAGCCAGCGACGGCGGCTGCTGGCGGTTGGGCTTGCTGTGCTCGGCCAGAACAGAACACGGCAGCCCGTGGCGGTGCATGTCCTTATGTGTGCCGAGAGCACACGTGATGGATGGTGATCCGGCCAGGCCTGGGAACGTGATGTATCTTCACCTCCGGATCTAGCGCCCCTGTAGATGGTGAGGACATGCTAGACACTCTAGATCGATCTACTGCTCAATTTTTATTGTTCTGCGACTATTGTTGTTTTTTTGTGTGATGCATCCGTCGGTCTATGTATGATTTTTCTTTGGTTTGGTTGAAGATATATGCATCCATCGGTTTATATGGATTAAACGTTACCTGTAACAGGATACATTTTTCCCGCTCCTGTTTTTCGGCTGCAGGACATCAATAGATTGTCAAAGATTGCCAAGAAGTGGTTTTTGAAGGATTGGAGTCAAGCTTAGGGTCAGTTTATCCTGTGGGCCTATACTGCAATATTTACTTGGCTTGCTAGAATACATGTAGCATCAGGTATTTCTCTCCTCATATTTTCGCTGTAGGACCTTGTTCGTTGCAGTCTTGTGTGTTTCGACAGGATATAGCAGACAAAATAATCTCTGAGAGCGGGATGGTTATTACAATTTCTGGTACATCATGTAGGACATGCCCAGTTTCGGCAGGATATAGGATACCACGGTGGATGGTTTGAGAGCAGGATATAGCAGACCACGGTGGATGGTTTGAGAGCGGGGAGGCGGAGCAGAGACTGCCGGTGCTCCCCCAAGCTTCTGATATCCCCGGCCACTGTCCCTGCGTCGCTTGGCCAAGCTGCAGATGCAGCTCCTCTGTGCTTGCTCTTTACGGTTTGCTGGTGGGTGTTGCGTCATGCTTTTCCTTTGTTCTTCTCAATACTGAAACCTTTGTTATGACTATACTTTGCTTCTTTCTTTGGAGCATTAGGTGTGCAAACTATATTAGTCATTGTGTGATAATATTTGTGAATATGATTTTGCAGATTTGCATAGAGCTGACCATGTGCAGAGTGATGGTTTATGTAACATGTATTCTTTGCCATTCAACTCCTACGACCGTCAGATCCATGCAATAGGTATCAAACCAATATTGCTTCCTTCTTTTATACCATTAATATTTGTTTGCAGAAAGTGCAAGCAATACCTGGTTTAATTGGAGTGTTCATGCTAGATCTGGTTTGCTTACGAATTGCCTCTTATGTGGTTCATTGATTTGCAGGTGTACTGCTTTTTTTTGGTTACCACGCTTGCTGATCTCAACCTTCAGCTTCAGCAGCTCATCGCCAAGGTGAACCAGGCTAGCCTTCCTGCCTCCCAACAAGTTAAATTGCCAAGTCAAGGTACAATATCCAAAAAAAAATAGCTTCCCTTTTTTCTTCATATTAGAACTGCTCCAGGTTCTTATTACTTGTCTCACCACCTCTGCAGTTAGTTAATTCAATGTTTTAAAACATGCTTGAAATTCGTAAGCTGCATATGATTTTTTCTTCATAATTACTGAAGCTTCATATGATTTTTTGTTTCTCTCTAATTCAATGTTTCAAAAACAAGCTTGAATTTCGTAAGCTGCATATGATATTTTTTGTTGCTCTCTTATACAGAATACTGTGTATCCATCCTTTTTGTTCTCTCAATTCACAATCTGTGCACTATGTAGAGATTGGAAAACTACTTAATTTAACATTGTCTACATCGGGTCTTCCGCCATTTCCAGTCAGGTCAGATTTGATTACCTATTGATGGGGCTACTATCGATGAGATCCTCCTTTTCTTTCTTATCTATACAATGACTGGGGCATTTACCTATTACTTGTTGTGTTGTTGCGGGTGCCAAATTACTATTCTTGCACTACTTTTGCTTCTTCATCACATATCCTCTAGATATTTCTTTATCGTTACAGTTTTATTTGGGTCACAAAGCAGCGAGGAATTTATTTCTTTTGTGCTGGCAAATTATGATAAGAAAGTGCTCAGTTTACATTACACTCCTCCTAGGATGGTTGTTATAGCACCAGGAGTTGAGCATGATGAGTCAGTTTCAATTGCAGAAACACTTCTGTCAAACCTTCCCAGTGTGAACCGTCATGAAGAACCAAAATCAGGGTATGCACTACTAGGAGAAGGGTTATAGCTGGGTTGGCATTCTGTGGCGCACCCTTAATTCGTGCGCCACAGAAATATTTCTTTGGCGATGGCAGCAGGTGCACCACAGAAATGTTGGCCTTTCTGTGGCGCATCTGGTGACCAAGGGCCACACAAAGATGACATTCTGTGGCGCATGGCCACCAATGCGCCACAGAATGTCATCTTTTTATGGCGCATGCCCACCCATGCGCCACAGAAATAGCGTGGGTCCCATGTTTCAATTATTGGGCCAGGTCCATCTGGGGACATTCGGTGGCGCACGGGGCCCAGTGCGCCACAGAAAGTTCACATTCTGTGGCGCACCAGCCACCATGCGCCACATAATGTTAGCTTTCTGTGGCGCACCAGACACCGTGCGCCACAGAAAGTTCACATTCTGTGGCGTACCGAGATGCGTGCGCCATAGAATGTTGGCCCAGATTCACAAAAAGGTGGCAACACCCACTTTCCCCACGTGACCTTCTTCATTCTCCCCCCCCATGCATCTAGCTCGAGCTCCTCCTCTCTCCCATGGCATTTTGACCATCCTATTATCCATTATTTATTGTTAAACCTACTTTGTTTGACATATAATTGGTGAGGGCTTGGGGAAAGCCTCCATATATATTCTCCTCCTCTCTTTTTGTCCACTATTTTCTCTCCATCACCACACACTCTCTCTCATCGATCACGGTCACGTCTCGGCAACGGATCTAGATCTACTAGGTGAGTATTGTTGGATGAATATGTGTGTACATGAAGCTTGTGTGTGTTGTGCATGTTGTTGCCTTTTGTTGTTGTGTTGCGCCGGCGTGGTGCATGGATGTTTGCCGAAATGTTGATTCATTTCCATTTCGGTAAATTTTTGCACCACATATGTCCTACTTCTAGGGGAAGTCATGCCGAATTTTTTCGTCAAACATTTCCGACTTAATAATACATACTCTATATGTATACCGCGTAGGCAACCATGGTCATGAAGATGAGCTCCAGTCGAATCAACAACTACAAGGAAGAAGCGAAGGCGGAAATGATTCGGTGCAACAGGCGCCATATACGATGTCCGTGTAGAAGTTGCCAATTTGTGAGATGGATCGACCCTGATTCCAGACAATTGGAGGAACACCTGCTCAGGCGCCGTTTCATGGAAGGCTTCAATGAAGCGCCGACAGCAAATGTTGCGCAGACAGCAAATGTTGCGCCTGAAGACGAGGGCGGGCAAGATGATCGTGACGAAGGAGATGCCGATGGACATGGTCATCATGAAGGAGTAGATGGTGGTGGAGAAGACGTGAACACGCCACAGAGCTCGCTAATGTCGGCCTTGATGGAATCTCATGTTCAAGAACTGCTCCTCAAGGAGGCGAGGACCGTTAGAGAGAAAGCCAAGCTGGCGCAAATGGAGAAAGACGGAAGACTCCATTGTATCCAGGGTGCCCGCCACAAGATACGCGCTTGCAAGTAACGCTTGATGCTCTGGAGATGAAGTCGGGAAACAAATGGACCGACGTGAGCTTCAACAAGCACATGAAATTCTTCCACGAGCATCTTCCCGAGGGGAACACATTGCCAACTAGTATCGAGGAGGCCAAGAAAGTCGTGTGCCCTCTTGACCTACCGCACGTTAAATACCACGCCTGCATCAATGATTGCGCAATTTATCGGGGCGAGTACGAGGACAGAACCACATGTCCGGTGTGCGGCCAAGGACGGTACAAGAGCCGCGGGAAGAAAGGTCCTCACAAAGTGGTATGGTACTTTCCTATCACTCCCCGTCTGCAGCGGTACTTCGTGGACCCTAAGGAAGCAAAGCTCATGCAATGGCACGCGGAAAGGGAGAAGCCAAAAGAAGATCCGAAGAAGGGCATGCTCCTTACACACCCTTCAGACGCTAGCCAGTGGCAAGAGTTGGACACCGTCGGAAATTTCGGAGGCGACGCAAGGAACGTCAGGCTCGGTATGAGCACCGATGGACTCAATCCGTTCGGCAACCAGAGTAGCACGCGTAGCACCTGGCCCGTGTTTGTATGGCCTTACAACCTTCCCCCGTGGTTGTGCACAAAGCAAAGGTATATACACATGAGTCTTCTCATTCAGGAGATGAAAACCACATATTCTCCTTATCACGGGGTCCCTCACACAACGTAAAGACCTATCAGGCGTACGACATCAACGGCTACAGATTCTACACCGAGGAAAAGGACAAGAAGTCGGAATATCAAAACTCTGGAGTAACTATGCTATCCTACGGCGATGAGGAGGCTACTGTCAAGGAAAGATACTTCAGAAGGATTGAGGACATATGGGAGCTCAACTACTAAGGAGAGGTGGTGCCAATGTTCCGTGTAAGATGGGCCAAGGACGTCGTCAAAGAAGGCCAGTATTTCACCACCATGGTAATACCCAATGCCAAATCGAAGAACGCCTCCGCGAAAAATGAGCCATGGGTACTCGCTAGCCAAGTTGAGCAATGCTTCTTCATTACCGACCCGTCAAAGACTAGCCGTGTTGTCGTGAGGAGGGGCAAGAGGAGCATCGTCGGAATGGAAGGAGGCGCCACCGAGCAAGAATTGGACAACGAGCCAAAGATCGAGGAGGAATTCGACAAGTTCTTCGACATGCCTACTACTAGTACACAAAGAAGGAAGACCTCCCTACCTACGAAAGATTGTCAGTTCACGCGAAGAAATCTCAAGGTGACCAGCCTAAAGTTTTCAACCACGAAGAAGGGAAAGAAGAGAAACTAGCTCGCGGAACCGAGACGAAGAAGAGACTTTTTTGGTGTATTTAATTTTGTGTGTGTGTGTGACAATGCAAGAGTTATGTATTCAATGAACTAAATATGTATGACATTGTGTGTGAGCCAATGCAATAGTTATGTATTCAATGAATTAAATATGCATGAGACATATTGTGTGTATTTTTTGAACCAAATTTAACCAAAAATATTTGTAAGAAAAAAGTTCAGCAAAAATTGAGATAGCCAGGATTCAGCAAAAAAAAGTTAGCCCAGGACATTCTGTGGCGCACCACCTAGCTGATGCGCCACAAAATCTTAACTTTCTGTGGCGCATCACTCCGTAGGTGTGCCACAGAATTCTCGGGCCTCTACTTACATGTGGGGCCGCCCCCTGTTAGGCCAGATAATTCTGTGGCGCACCTCCCAGCGGATGCGCCACAGAATCCAAACTTTCTGTGGCGCATCACCTGGATGGTGCGCCACAGAATTCTTGCGCCTGCACTTACAAGTGGGGCCACCCTGCGCTGCCCGTGCTCGACCCAAATTTCACAAGTCGTCCTGTAACTTCCCGCACCCGTGCTCGACCCCTCGCCGCCGGCAGCCCACCGCGCTCCACCGTGCTCGACCCGCCCGCCACCGACGGCCAGGAGGACCTCCACCGCCACCCGCACCGGCGCCGCCCGTGCTCGACGCTCCCGTGGTCGCCTCGCTTGTGCTCGACGCGCCCGTGGTCGCCTCGCCGTACCCACGGACCGGCCGTCATCGATGCAGCAGAGGACCTCGGCGCCGGCTTAACCTCCCATGCGCCCCGGCCGTCCTCGACCTCCCCTCCCTCCCCCTTCCCGAGGTATGCTTCCCCCCCTCTCTCCCTCCTCCCTCCCCAACCGAACCTGCACTCAACGTGTTTGACACAATTCCTAGCTAGGAATTGGTGCGATTTAAAATTTTCTAGGCTAGTGTTAGGTTGCTGCTAGGTCAGTGTTTGGGTTGCTGCTAGGTTGGTGTTAGGTTAGTACAAGAAAAAAATTGTAGATGAAAAATTGGAGATGAAAAAATTGCTAAGTGTGTTGATGTGGTAACTGTTTGAACATGGCTTTAAAACTGACTTGAATAAAGGTGTTTTAGGTATTCAAAAAAGTATTTTTGGCATTTATCATGAAGTACTAACTTAGTACAAGAGATCCATGAGGGTACATTTTAAATAGGCTCAAGATTTGATAACTTTGTAAGCCTCCATAGTTGGTACTTTTTAACAGTTTTGAAGATGAATTTTTAGTTCCTGCTAGGTGCTTTTGCTGCTAGCTGCTTTTGTGAAATGTGTGTGGTAGATGCTAAATCATGGTTTTGTTATTTTATTGCAGCACCACGAGGAGCACCTCCACCACGCCGATCTTAGACCCAAGCCTCCCTTCCCTACCCGAGGTAGTTCCTCTCTCCCTCGATGTGGATGTGGATGTGGTGATGTATGTGCATGAGGATATGTGTCCACGACCATCGTGTCGTGGTTGTTTGTGCTCCGACCATCGTGTCGTGGAGATGCCGGCCGGAGATGCCGTCCGGAGATGTGGATATTTTTTGTGAAATGTTTGCAGGTACCCCGTGAGGCCCTTGAGATTGCCGTAACATCGATTAACTTCCGTTCCGGCAAATTCGGGTACTCCATATGTCCTATTTTTAGCAAAGGTCATGCCAATTTTTTTTTGTGAAATTTAGCATGACTTTGCTAAAAATAGGACATATGGGGTATTGCGGCTAATGCATGGGCCGGGGTATCTTAGTACTAAATTAAGTGATGCTTTGTTATATTTGTTGTGCTAACATTTTGCCTCTTTTTAATGTAGTGCAAACATGTCCTCCGAGGCCGGCCCTTCTGGGAAGCACATGAGCGTCGAAGAACAAGCTAGACAAAAGAACATATCGTTCTGGGAATTGAACCCACAGATGGAGGATGCGGAGGCCGCCGAACTGGCTCGTGACGGCGATGGTGACTTTCTGTTAGAGTCTGCCGAAGCCACCACCACCAATGGAGAACCCACCAGCACGGATGTCGGGGGTGGCGACCACACGGATGGCGGTGGTGGTAGTAACCCGCCTGCTAAGAGACCTGCTAAGAGGCTTAAGAAGCCGAGGAAGGACCGGACACCGCAAGCGATCGCCAACGTCACAGACACGTTCACTAAGGTCTCCTTAAGTGGCCAACCACTGGAGCCTAGGGACATCGCAAAAGGGTACGGCATGCAACTAGGGTGCATCCTCCGGGAAAACGCATCGATCAACACGTATGACCTCAGGAATCCGGAGAATGAGGCTTTGCGCAATGACCTCCTCAAGAAGCTTCACAAACGATATATTTTCCCGGCTGATGAAAACAAAAAGGTGGACAACTTCGCCATCACGTAGATGAACACCGCCTTGACAAGCTGGAGAGACCGGGTGAAGGCGAATATTCTTGAAAAGGGTCTTAGCTGGGAGGAGATTAGTGCCAAAGAGCCGTACCTCGAGAAAGACGAGTTCGATATATTCAAGGTGTCCTTGTCATATCCGGAGGCTGAAAAATGGGCCGAGTGGGGGAAGAACATGCGGGCACTGAACTTAGGTAACCACCATTTGGGAAGCGGCGGTTACGCAGGAAAAAAGCCCGTTTGGAACAAGGAGGATGCCGAGGTTGCGAGACTTGGGAAAGAGAACCCGTGGCATAAAATCACGGACGAGCAAGTTAGGAACTTTGTTCGGTCCCGCTACTATCTGAAGCCGGGGACGGGGGAATTCGTTACCGACTATGAAGATGTGTTGGAATTCGAGAAAAAGCTGGTAAGGAACTTAATTACCCTGGATATCTCAAAGTCCATTTGCGTTGATTTCTACATGGTTTCACGTTTATTTCCTTTGTCCGCAGGCGGCTGAGTTTGAGATTGAGGCTGAGGCCGTCCCGTCGTCCCAGGAGCCTCCGGCCGGCCCGTGGGACACGACTTTCAACCGGGTGATGAACGTTTACAAGGGGAGAGACAAGTCAAAGCCACCGACGTCAGCTGGCCGTGTGGCCGGCTTTGGTACGGCGACGAAGTTCACCCAGTACTACAGCACGGACACCGAGAAGAAAAAGGAGAGGAGGAAGCCAGCTAAAGATAGAGCCGAGGTTCTCGAGCTAAGGAAGAAGCTGGACGCACTAGAGGCCGAGAAGGTGGACTCCAGCGTGGTGGACAAGCTAGTGGCCGAGAAGGTGGACGAGAAGCTCCGGGCTTTGTTACCCCATGCATTGGTGCAGGGGATAACTTCTTGGCATGCGGGAGGTCAACAGGGGCCGAAACACGTGCCCAGCTTCGCCGGCAGCACCTCCAGCAATAACGTGTCGCCGGTCCTGCCGACCCCGCCGGTGCCCCTGCTGTGGAGCAACATACACCAACGCCGGAGAATAATGATAATGCACACGAGCGGCTGGAGATTGATAGGCCGGCCGCCGGCACCGTCGCACTTGTCTCGACATTAGCCGAGCTCAACGCCGTCACCAAGGTAACTAATTAGTATGTTTGTGTGAGGCAATGGAAACATATATATGTATGATCATGAATAAGTATGATACATTGTGTGTGAGACTATATATGCCTTATCTCATGGTGCCCGCTATGTGTTGACTCACAGGACATGCCTTGCATACTCCTGCATAGGGTGGGGGCCGACAGCGAGTTGAAGGAAGTCGCAAGGGCCTCGACCGTACAACCTTTGACCCGCGATATCCACAACGTCTGAATGAGCGAGCTCGTGATGAAAGTAAATGTGAGGGAGGTACTGCCTGAGTTCTGTGACATCGACCCCCCCCCTAAGCAACCTCAGGGAGCCGAGAAACACATGAAGCTTGGCGAATGCGGGCAGTGGATGCTGGAATGGCCGAAGACCCAAATTCGTCTTGGGGATGTTCTTCATGGGAGATGAACCGGCGCCACAAGCAGCCGTCACCACCACCCAGACGGAACCGCTGGTCGCCGCCATCGCCGGCCGGAAGCTACCGCCGGTCGCCCCCACCACCGGCCGGAAGCTACCGCCGCCGGTCATCGCCGCCACCAACCGCCACAAACAGTTGTTGGAACGTCTTCCCCTCAACCGTCCAAGGTTAGTTCTGACTTTCTGAATTCCCCGACTTTCCGACTTTCCCGACTAACGGATGTGCTATTGTTTATGTTTCGGACAAAGCCGTTGCACCTCAACTTGGTGGCAACGACGACAATGTTGAGGAGGATGATGTAAACGTCAATGACTACATCAACACTGGCGCCGCCGCGGATGATATGTTCATGCCTCTTATGGATGAAGAACCCTTCCGCGACCACCACATTCAACCTGCTCGTCCCACTTCATGCACACAACGCTTGGCCTTCACCGACACGCCTCCGGATGCCGGCGATCATCAAGCTCAACCGGGCAACATTTTCAGCCCTAACACACTGCATGAAACAGTTAAAGCGGGGTTCACTGCACCCCCACAATCCCCAGAGACGAAGAAAAAGAAGAGTCAAAGGAAGAGAAAAGCATCCTCTGCGAGCCAGCAAGATCCTAAGATCCGGGGTCCTGAAGACACGAATCCACAAGGCTACTCCTGAGTTCATGAAGCTGGTAAATCTATCTTGTCCGGGGACATGCTCCGCCTTGCAGAAGGACCCATGATTACTTTGCAGAATAATATCTTGTATCTAGAGGAGACCCTTCTTAAAGAGAAGAACCCAGGTTACCCGGCGTTCCTGGTCAAGGTGCCAAAAGAGTTGGTGGACTTCGTCCAGGAAGACCCCGCAGATGTGTTCTTCATAGCGTACGAGGACATCTTCAACCTGTATCACTCCAAACGGCTGGACGATAACATGGTCCGCCTATATGCGCTCGATGCGGCGATGAAGATCAGGAGAGATGATACCCCGTACATCGCGATAGTGGATCCCTACTACATGCGCGACAGCCATCTAGTGGAAGGATCAACAACACGGGAAATGGCCAAGGAGTACCTTGTTAGGGTCTTCCTGGCCAACAAGGAGAAGACCGCCCTTCTTCTGCCTTACTTTTTCGAGTAAGTACACATCCGCTCGTCACCGTCCTATCTTATGGCTTCTTGTACATTTCTTCCATCGCTGATCCTTTTGTCCAACATTCTGCTTCAGTTGTGTTGAGCAGGGACAAGTACTGCGCACTCATCCACGTATCCCCGAGGTGGTCCGTTGCCACTTATTTGGACTCGGTGAATAAATCCCAGCCGAGATCATACAACAGATTAAAGGGTGTTCTCGATGACGCTCTCGAGGCCTATGCCAAAAAGGGCGGCCCCTTCCATAAGAAGTCGGAATTTTTCACGGAGGACGACAACACACACAAGTTCTTGCATGGGACCGGATTCCATTGCGTCAAGCAACTGGATGGCAGTGTGATGGAGGCCTACTATGCCCTCCATCACCTTAAAACGATTGTTCGGGATTGCGAGAAAACGAAGATTGCATCTAATCTCGCAGAATACACCAAAATGGCGGATGGTCTCACCGATGCTGATTATAAACAAGACTTCCATCGCATCCGGCTGCAGTTAGCAAATGTCATCCTCGACAATGTCATTCACGCCTCAGGGTCCTTCCACTTCCGCTTGGGTACGTAGGATGTATTATAAAAGATAGCCTTGCTAAGCATTACTAGCTAGTGTGTACTTTTTTATAGAAGTGCATGTGTAGGGTTATATATTATATATATGCTATACTATGAAACCCAAATAGGATAGCCATATGATTTCCAACCATGACAACATTGATTGATCGTCTTGCCTCTCTACTTAGATTAACAAATTATACTCTATGTATATCACTAACCAATATATATCCCAATCCATCTTCAGCGTTGTCTCAGAGGGACATGGAAGAACGACTAGAGGCGCAGAATGACACCAGGGAGTGGAGGACGAAAGGGGGCATTCTACCGTTCCCGGCGCCGCTCAAGAAGAGGAAGCCATGATCATGCATGCTCCCGCGCGCTCTTGTTCACCATCATCGCCGATGTGTACTACATTTGATCCTAGTTAGGCGGTGAACACTTCATTTGTAATGTGTAGTGTGAAATGATGAACTTTTGTTTCTATCATAACTAATATATTGTGTAAATTAACATTCGACACTTTTGTGACTATGTGTATGTATCTCGGGCAAACTAAGTAATATGTGTGATAAAATAGTGATTAATGTGTGTCTGTTTATATACCTGTCAAATATATCTGTATTTCTAGATAAATCCTGTATAAATCCAGTATATACCTGTATTTATACAGCAAAATGAAAAAAATACCTGTACTACTGTTTCATATTTCTGTGGCCCACACTTTTCTTTTTTTGTGGCGCACCACTTTCTGTGGCGCACCAGGCGTGGGTGCGCCATAGAATTCCTTTGCTATGTGGCCTACCGAGCTATTTCTGTGGCGCACGGCCTGGGTGCGCCACAGAAAGTGGGTTTCTGTGGCGCATGCCCATGGTGCGCCACAGAAATAATAATTTAGTGGCGACAATTTTGTGGCGCACCCAGCAATTCAGGGGGTGCGCCACAGAATCGATATTTGGTTAGCCACTGATAGCTGCTTTCCCAGTAGTGATGTGGGAGGGGCATGAAGAACCCCATCCTCTTCGTCACGCGCAGGTCGACAAGACGGCTTCACTGGTGCTCCGGATCTTGGCGGGTGGAGAGGTATCATTCTTTCTTCAATTTTTACTTTAATGGCTGTTCCAGGTATTTCTGTGACTGATAAACATAGTTACGCAAATGGATGAACCTGCAGATACGATATCATAGTTGCAAAGGTCCAGATGGAAAGGAAGCTTTTGGTGTTCAGTGCATGGGACTGGAGGCAAAAGAGGAAGATAGGTAAGTTGGTCCATACTCCATATTGAAGAACTATACTGAATGCACATGAATCTCTTTTCTACATATTTTTCACATCATTGCTATGTGTGTATGCCTACAGGAGTGAACTGAAGTTTTCATGTCATGCAAAGTGCAACATATTGCCTTTTGTTCTGTTCCATCCAACTGTGGTTCATTAACCAAACTCAAATATCTAATTGTTTCTTCCTTACCTATATCAGCAACACTCTCCAGTCTCCACACATGGTTGTGTTTTTCAGGTAAACCGAGGTCAAATCTTTGAGCTAATGATTCTTATTCTATGGGCTACACTTCGATGAATTTTACTACTGTATCTCTTTACATCGAAATAATTCAGCCATGTGTTCTTGGCTTAGATAGTGTTGGGATATACTTAGCCAACTCTTTATTTAGCATGCCCCATAATTCTGAATTATTTACTGTTAGTCCTGGGCACATATGTTTACAGAAGAGAAGCAAATGATTTTGTATACCACAATAAATATTACGAATGAGGTGCAAAACATCTCTCATGACCAGTAACAATTTAAAAAAAATCTGCAGGATGCTTTATCCATTTGATTGCTATTGCCTGGTGACTTATCATCTTATCCATTTCTAATTGCTTAGATATGCAAATGTTCATTGCTTCCTGCTCTAATGTATGTAGGTTCGTAATTAGCTCTTGATGATTATTAGAAGGTCATCGAGCAAGTAAGGTCTGTAGGTTTGCAATTAACTCTAGCTTCTGAACTGCTGCAGTTAATTTTATTTCATTTGATGCTTTCTCTCGCTATTACTGTTGTTGCTCTGCTTAGATATACCATGTTGGTTGTCTAGGTTCCGTACTGTTGTCTGCTAATTTTGATGACATTCTGAGACAAGCGTCGTCAGTCTGTTGATTGACCTCTGCAATTCGGTACTCACTTGTGTTTTCCACATAAGTGCTATTTCCAGGTTTAAATCATGTTCCTTAGTATTTCAATTGGTTTGTTAGCAAATATATTTTCATTCAAGTGGAAAACAATAGAGCTCTATTTCTAGGTAGCCATTTTTACCGCCATGAGTCTTTATTTATAAGACAAACACATATTAATCGAAATACGTTCCTCGGGGCATGCTCATATGAATATTCCTGTTATTGTTCAAGGATCAGTTCTAGGATTTCTTTCTTCTTTTATTTATCTTTCTTTGTTTCAGAGTAAGAAATAAAGTATTTTGCACATCAAGTAAGAAATAAAGTATTTTATTTTGGAAATAATACTATGGGGTATTAATTTCCTGATTGTACATGAGAGGAGCATGTTCTGTTCTCCGGTACATTCTTGGTAATTTTTTTGTTTTACCAGTGCAGTGGGAGCCCATAGCATGCTAGCAGATATGAGCACCGCTCCTCTCCTAGGTCATCTTCTACCTACAGGTTCGTCCTACTCCTCCTCTTTCTGTCTCTCTCTCCACTTTCCCATCCTTTACAATATCAAGCACCAACAGATCCTTTTAGTATGTCCCAAGTTTGAGATTTAAAGGGGATGATATTCTAGGTTTTCTTTCGTGCATCCCCAAGCTGATTTATTGTCCTGCTGGAGGAGGAGGCCTACTGGAGCTCGCCCCCAAGCTAGGGTTGCAGGCCTGCTGGAGCTCGCCCCCAAACCTTGTTATGCATCATTTGCTGATTCTATGTGTAGATTATTCTCCGTTGAAGCTCTGATGTCGATAGCAACATGGTATGATCCGCATCTCCTTCAACTTCTGGTTTCGAACAATCTCATCTCCTATTTGCTACACATCATTTTGTTGATTGACCAACTCTAGATGATTCTTCGGTGCCTTGTGCAGACTTCTCATTCTAGGCTTCATATCTATGCTGCTTAGCGTATCGAATGATGCATATGAAGGACGATATTGTGACCGAGCAACCGGCAGAAATGGTTTATGTGCGTTGAGTGAATTAGCTGTGCTGCTGGTTAGAATTGTTTGGGAGAACTGGGATAGTGAACATGAAGGTAAATTATCAGTTTCTCAAGTATTTTTGTTGCATTTTGGTTCATCGTGAAAATAATTCCTGCATGGCTCATTTGTTTCTAGAACATTGTGTCAACAGTTTATATAGACTGCTTGTTAGATCATTTCAAACACCTTTGTGGTAATTAATTTTGACTCTGGTTTAAATGGCAAGGTCGGTAAACTAGCAGCGAAGGTGGGGAGGTATCTCACAGCCTTTCCAACGAGGTATATTTACATATGTTCTATTCAGTTCTGCAGTAGCATACCATATTGTCCTGTTTTTCAAAAATCATGGCTACATGATTGTTTGTTGTGCTCTCGGACAATAAAAGGCCTTTTGATTGATCATGTATGAATGTTAAGGATTTCTATTTTGTTTGGACCACTCTATTATGGATTTATTCTGCTTGGAAGTTTCCTCTGCTCATCCTCACAGTTTCAGTTGCTTTAATCAATGCATCCATTTATTTTTCGCAGGTATGGTCCTGCGCGTGAAGCCATCAACTAATCTGGGCACTTTCTGCGAGTTTTTTCATGAACGAGGAGGGCAGCAGTCAGAGGTTAGAGCCCGTCATCTCTTCTCAGCAAATGAAGTGAGGAAAGTGAGCTTTCTTGGTTTACCCTGCTAGCCACCTCCTATGACAGATTTACCTCGCGCTTGGTCTTTTTAGTTGGCGATGTCTTGCACGTGTGTATTATTTGCTAGATCTCTAGTATTTTATGGTTATTTTGATAGGGGGAGGAATGTGATAATTTTATTGCTACGGGATTTGGGAGAAGCTAGCTAACTGAATAAATCTCAACTCTCTGTTAGATGAATTTTGTGGCTTACATCAGCAGGATTATCCCAAGGAGAGGTTGCACGAGGTATTGTGTCTACTTTCTTGCAGATGTTGGTATTGTCAATATTTCTTTTCAGTAGTCTTTTTGTAAGTACCAGCAGAATCATTACAAGTGGTTTACGGGCTCGAACTCTCGCTGGACAATGTGCAACACAAGCGTAGGTCAATTGCTTGCGTTTATAATTTCTCAATACTCATGTATGGTTATTATACAGGGAGATTCTGATTGAATGCAATGATGTTTGTTTTCTTCTGAATATCCAGCTGATGATTAGTATTTTTGATTCTTTTGTGACAGGTTATTTTTAGATATGCTCAGCTTTTTGTTGGCAGTGCTTCAGCTTAAAACAATCAATACTGAAATTGTAATTTTTTGGTATTTCAGGGAAATCTCGGCTACAGCAACTGTATGGAGAGGCTAACCGGTGGATGGAGAACCTCGCTGCTCGGCTGTGCCCCGTGCGCCCCAAAAACAAGCTCCTACACGCCCCCTGCAATGAAAAATTGAAGCTGCAGCGACTCAATCAATGTAATCATCTGTTTTCTCAAAAGTTTTGTGTGCCTTGATTGTGTTTGTCCTATTGTGTTTGTCTATACTTAATTCAGTACAGGTTTTTATTGATTGTTTATGATATCAGTGTGCCGTCTCGGACTCTCGGACTCTCAGTCCGTACTTAGTAGCAGCTGAGCTCAGATAGATATATGAGTCCCTTCTTTGAATAAATGTAAAACATGACAATGCTTAACTTCTCCCTTGGCCAAACTATTCTCGGTATCGAGGAAACAACTCAGAGTCTGAAGCATACGAGCATATACTTGGATAAGTGTTTTCATAAGATATCATTGGAATAGCTTTATGCCATATTTTGTTTCCTTGGAAGATCTCTTTTCTTGAATCCAAGTTACTATGTAGACAGAACATAACCTACTGTTGTGAGAGACACAAATCTATGTTATAGTGTAAATTCACCAATTTAAATCCGCTTTTTATTTATTGTTGTTCCATACGAACAACTTCAGCATTTTCCAAGTAATATCCATATAAATCTGAGCTAAATGAACACGGAAAAATGAATTACTTTTGACCGGTTTACAATTCATTTTTCATTATTTTGTTTATTTGTATTTGTATAAACCGTGTGATGAAACGGATCTCGATTTTGTATTTGCGCTGGTGCCACAATAGACTTTCAGAGCATCCATACAAAACCAAGCTAAATGAACGCAAAAATAATATTTACTTGTTGCCGTTTACAATTCATTTTATTTTTGTTTTTATCTTATTGGTCTAAGCCGTTTTCTTGAAACTGGTCTCGCTTTCAGCACTTGAGTCGGTGGCACAACGGGTTACTATACATATGTGACCGAGTTTAGGAAGTGCAAAGAAAAATGGTTGAGTTATTTCGTTGGATTATATTCTTTAATCGATATAAAACATCAAAACTAAATGCAAGTTGAACATATGGCTCATAAATATATCCCTCTAACTTAAAAATATATTTTGTAGATACAAAGTACCACATACCTCTATGTGTGCTACAAGAATATTAACTGCCGAGCTCCTACTTTGCACCAAACAAGTCGTTTTAAGTCGACATTATATTGTTTGCTTTTCACTAACTTCAAATATCTAACATAAATTTATTTTGTAAACCCACGCTGTAACATCCCAAATTTATAACACGGGTAAACACGACCCAAAATTCAGAACCAACAAAAACTTTTTGAATTGCTTCACAAATGATTGTGTTTTCCCTTATCTTGTTCTGTTGACCTTGTGTAACTTGTTGGTTGTGATTGGTTGACTAGTAAATGTCAACTCAAGAAATCAACCTAAGTAAAAATATATTTACAACACTGGTGACCATGTTATGACAAGAATATATTCCATATATCTTTTCCATTCTTATGTTGGCCAAAAGTTTATTTCCACAATGATTTGGTTTTAGCAACAAATAAAATATCCTTTGAATTGAGACAGTAAAAGTATTTCCCAAAAATTTCATGCTTATAAAGTATGGAGAGCTATCTGTGATCTCCTATCCTTTCTTCCACCTTGACAATTCCAAATTCCTATTTTTAAAACTCCTATGTTTCAACTCAGTTTTAAAAGAAATACTAGTGGGGAATATATTACCTCACATATTTCTCCTGATCAAACCATTTTGAAAACTATTAAGTTATGAGTGGTTTATCCCTTAAACAACATCTTGTCATAATTGAGTGTGACCATTTTTACAAAGTAGCATTGTTAGTTATGGAAAAAGGTGTGTGATTTATTCTTGTGGTTTGAAGTGTGTGGTCTTGTTTGAGATGTGGATATTGTTGTGTTGTTGATATTGTTGTGCTGATACTATTGTTGTGTTATTGCTGTGGTGTGTGATTTTCCTGGTGAGGATAATTCCTCAGTGGTGTTATTACTAAATTAGGACACCCTTGGCAACCAAATTTGGAGTGCAACTTGAAGAGGAGCAAACCCTCTAAAATTATGCACCCAAGTGAAACTCCTAAAATTTAGGGAGATGATCTCAATAAAACTCCCTCTCTATCTATTCCTCCATTCTGTGAAAACAATTCTATCTTCATTTCTCGAGAAGGAGATGAAATGATAATTCTCTCCATTTCATATCCCTCTCTCCTCAAGCAAACCTACTTGTTGATTCAAAACAAAACCCTTCACTCTTTTATCAAAAAGGAAATGAAGGTCATGAGTTAAAAATGATCTTCATAAATACTTTCCCTCCCATTTTCTCTATTGCCTCAAAACAAATGTTTTCTCTATGAAAATAAAACTTATTTGAAGATATCATATTTGTCAAGAAAGCTCCAAAGGTTCTACAAACTATTTTACCACTGGTTTTAAATATTAAAGGAGTCTCAAATTATTAATTTCCAAAAATGGTTTATTTAAATCCTATGAACAAAAATGGAGCAAAACATTTTATTTTGTAAAACCAATTTTTGTGGAGCTTCCTCATATATAGGGGAGGCTACATGAATTTTCTCTAATTTTTGTAAAGTGTTTAAACCCCTCAAATAAATTCTGGAAGCCCTACTGATTTCAAAAAGGAAATAAAGGAATTTAGCCGAGGACCTATCCGTGAGAGGAAAAAAAAGAGTTTAGGGGGCGTTTTGCAAAAACTCCGTTGACCTCTGTGCCCGGCACGACGCCGTGCTTCCCACGCCGGCGATGCCGTGGTCGCCGCTCGCCGTGCTCACCCGTGGCTCTCGCCTAACGCACGCCACGCCCTGGAGGAGACGTTGAAGCATCGCACGCTGCCTCCTCTGCTCTCCCTTGTCACTTCTCCCCTGCTGCAGCAACGCGGCACGGCACGGACGCCGTGTTGCGCACCCGTCGATGCCGTGCTCTCCTCTTCGTCAACGCCGTGGCCCCGTTCCTCCTTGCTGAGGAGGAGATGATAAGAAGCCGCGCACCCCTCTGCTCCCTCACCCCCTCACTCATTTCCTCCCCTCACTTCCTCTCTCACTTTTCTTCCATTGAACCCGAACCATGGCCGAAGTCGCCGACGCGCCTCGCCGGCGATAGAGAGCTCCCCCTCCAAATCCCTGACCACCAGCATCTTCGCCGTGCCCTACTCCCCCTCTCTGCGCGAGGAATCGAAGAGGGAAGCCCGGGATCGCCGTCGCCGTCCCGATCCTCTTCTCCTCCGGCCGCGGACGTGCGAGCAAGCTCGCGGTGGGAACAGGCCACCTTTCTCCGCCATTTTCGTGCACACGTGCTCCCCTTGCCGTGTTCTTCTCATGGACATCCCCATTTCTTCTCAGGTCGTCGGAGCCGCCGTAGCCAGCATCGCCGTGCTCCGGCAGCGCCGCGTCCGCGCCCTGCTCGTGTCGAGGAAGAAGGAAGCGGCCCGTACCGCTTCGTTCAAGCTCGTGGGCCGCGAGCTGAGTTTCTTCCCGCACGGCACGGCCCAAATCCAGCAGATCCAGCCCGTTCTTTTTTTTTTCAGGTTGCTTATCCTTTTACTTCTAGAACTGTTTCTGGACCTTTAGTTTAAATAGTTTCAAAATAGTTTAAGTGCTTTGTTGACCAAACCAAAAATCAGGGAGGTACCTTAGCATTTTCCCAGCCAGATCCAAGTGGTAGAAACACTTTTGGATGAGTAGTTTTGGAGAAATTAAATGTGAGCCAGAACTACTACTTTTTACCAAAAACTCAATAGCTATTTTTCTATGATAGCTATTGATGCAAACTCAACTGTTTTGGAAAGGTCCGAGTGATACCTAGCAGTAGAAATTTGCCCCTCATGCAAATGAGCTTCCTAAATAAAATGGCATCCACTTTGGTAAATGACCAGAGAGCCATTTAGGGTTTTTTGTAAATTATTTGGTGATGATTTTTGGTGTGAATCCACTTGTGTGAGCTTCTGTATGATTAGGAGTACCTAATCCTAGCTTGGTGTGATTTTTAGAGCTATGGTTTATTTTAGGTGTAAATAACTAGGTGGTATGCTTTCTACCAATGAATGTTTATAGTTTTATTTAGCTATATAGGGTGTGCTAGTATCTCTTTTGTGTTTTCTAGCATGTATAAGTGTGATACTAATTACTAGGAGTGTGTTAGCTCGGTATCTTAGCACTTTGGAAAAAGTTTAGTATTGCATTTAGTCATCTAGAGCTAATAGTACTAGGGTAGTATTTTCATAGATTTTCCTAGTTAATAGGACTTGTTTTAGTAGAAGTTCCTTAGTGTGACAATATTTTAGTTAGCATTGCTAGATCATCAGTAGCATGCCATATTGCTACTAGTTTGATCACATGCTAGGAAGAAGTTAGTGTTACTGGTTTTCATTAGGGAATAATATCCCTAGTGTGGGTATTTCCTAGGATTTCCTAACTTTCAGAAATTGTTTGCAAATAAAATCATTTGTGTGCATGAATTTCAAAATTTGTGTTGAACATCAGTAGCTTTTCTTAGCTACTGATATCGTAGCATGTCATCCCTTACGGCCTATTGCTTGGCCCTAGCTTGTGTAGAGGTGTTAGACCATTGGTTTGTAAGAGACCCTTGTAAGCGTAGACCCTAGTCTGTTTCTTAAACAATTAGTTTGATGCTTGTGGATGTTATTTGTCTGTGCAACACTTGTGGTTTCGTTTGGTGTATTAAGTGTTATGTTTCCCTGTTTGCGACGCTAGATAATACCGATACCGGAGTGATCTCTGGAGAGGAACTATTGAAGAAGGATGGGAGTTTATTTCTTTAATCAGTAAGAAGAAGACCAAGGACGTTATGCTGAAGCCAGGCAAGCTACTTCACTGAGCTTGCATTTATATACCTCTATTTTAGTCTCAAGAGTTGTTCAAAGGAAACAATGAGTTTTGGAAAAAACCCCTTTTTAAAAACTATCGGAAAAACTATTTTACCACCTTGTGTAGAAGTATAAGGTAGTTATTTAAAACTATAGGATGGGAAAAACAATGTTTTCTTGAAACTCCTTTGAAAGTACTTGGATAGACCTGCCGGAAGGTCGGTGCTCAGTTGAAGAAGGATGGTGTTGTTTTGAGAAAAATGCACATTGTGTCCTAGTACTATGACTACCAGCCAAAAATCTGTGCGACCACATTTACCCACATATGGGCAAGGGAGTAGTCATATAATTTGCTCGTGTTAGTACTGGATGCCTCAATGACGAGGAGAACCTCGTTCCATGAGGGGATGGTCTGAGGACCTACCCCCTGACCTGGGTCCTCTTCATTGTAGTCTACCGGGAGCCGGTATGAACGTGTCGGAGGAAGAGGATTGAAGGGCTCCCTTGGGTCCGCCGGGCAGAACTACGAGTCCCACACTTAGTTTCTGAGGATTTGAGTGTCGGTGGAAAGTGTCGTAGCGGCAGGGTCCTATACTAGCATGAGCAAAGGACAGGCTATGGCCGGGAACTCAACTTCGCATACCTCTGGTATGGCGGGACGTGGCTGACACGATGAGTGACCGGATGGGTGTGGGAAAAGCGTACTACCTCTGCAGAGGGTAAAACTATTCGAATAGCCGAGTCCTCGGATATGGGCAGTTGGGAGGCTGTCCCAAGACCATGTGCAAGTTTTACAAAGTTTTGAGTTTGAAAGAAAAATGAGGTGGAGATTGTTTTATGCCACTGTACCAATGAGTTGGTATGAGGTTGCTGGAAAATGAGTGACCCTGAAGGGGCTATGTTCGGAAAAGGAGAAGTTTTGGAGAGAGGGACAAGATGGTGATCTTCGAGGAAAAGTTTTAAAAGAGATTTCTTGCCTTTTTAAACAAAGGTTTATTTTCGAGAAAAATGTTTAAAAAGACTTCTTACCTTTTTCAACAAAGATAGCGAGAAAACGACTTTCCAAAATGTTTTACCTTCAACAAGATTAAAAATCTACTCTTCCCTTTTTCAATAAAGGTATAGAGATGTTTTTCTAAAATAAAGGTTTTATGAAAGATTATCAAAACTAGTGCATGCTCAAGTTGGGGTAGTTTGCGAGTACAATCAAATGTACTCATATTGGTTTCGTCCCTGGCTATTGTCTTAGCCAGATTTTAAGGAGGAGCAGTTCGAAGAAGAGGAGTTCACTGGCGTCTTTGCGAACTAGGGCGCTTCCAGTCAGCTGCCTGTAGGGTTAAGGCAAATGACTTGGGCTCCACGTTGTTTGGTGATTTCCGCTGCAAGTTCCTGTTGAAGCTTATGACTTCAATCACGTAAGTACATTTATCCGGTATTTGTGGGTGTTCTGTGATACCAACTCTAGTTATGTGCAACAACACACTGATCATGGGATTGTTGCAGGAAGCATAACGAGTATCTCGGATAATTAATCCGGGGTCCTCACACACGCTCTCATCTTTGCAGAAATGGCACGCCTTCATTTAAACTTCTGTATCTTACCTAAAAATAAACAACACCAAGAGCAAATTTGTTTTTGATACCTCTGTAGATGGTAAATGATTAGCTTGCACATTCTTATTTCCTCAGTATTTCTTTAAGTTATTTTTCTTTCAATGTTTTGTTTTACTCATTGATTCAGTTATTTATCTCATTTATTCAGTCATTATCTCTATTATTCTCTCATTAATTCAGCCCTTTATGTCATCGATTCAGTGTCTATTATAGCTGATTCCGTCTTTATTCATTGATTCAGTCTTCAATGCCTCACTGATTCTCTTATCTTGGTTATTTCTTCGAGGTTTCTATATGGTGTAAGCTAAATGAATGCAAATAAAATTAATTACTTTTCACCAACAAATATGCTTTTCTATTTATCCTTAGAGTAAGCCGTAGTAAAATGTCTGTGCGACTATGTTCTGTGTAGTAGACAAATATGGAATCCTTTTTATTCTCATAGCCTATGATAACAATGTGGTCTTGCTTTCAGCTGTTGCGTAGTGCAAGTGCAGTGTTCAAATTTCCACAGTTAGTTCATACATGGAAATAAATTTATGTCCAAAACTTTCAAAATCAAATGATGTTCAAATAGTGTGGTAGTTGCATCCGGCGGTTGCGCAGTCGCGCAACGGGTCATCTAGTATTGTGAAGCATTGGCGGTCGGTGGCCCTCATGTGCTGGTGGATGCTTTGGAAAGAACGCAACAATAAAAATGCGTGCAAAACCTTATTTTTACCAAATAAAAAAAATTAAGTAAGCAAAAAATAGTACAAGCATCTGCAGAAATAGGCTTTTGGGCAGATGTAAGGGTTGTGGTTCTGCTTGGCATAATGATTCGGCCTGCCCTAAGATTGCTACTAGTTGAATTTGGCGCGTCGTCACGCTGCGCTCTAGATGAAAATGGGGGTAACTCCTTAATATTGCCTAGCATCCTTAATATTTGAACAAATATTTGTAAATTCAGTAATGACAGTTAATGGTTAATGTTGCTGTAGTTGGCAAGAGGAGGCGTCATATAATGCATCTTCTGAGAGGCACCAAAACAGCACATATATGTTCCCGAACAAATAACGTGTGTTGCAATCAAAATCCCCAAACAGCAGCAGAGCAATAAGTGACTGAAACAAAACCTTAATAATCAAGTCTTTCTCAAACTCTCACACAAGAAATGAATGCATGTTCAATTGAAGCAACCAAAACTCATGTATGTAAAGTGGTTTATGATTCATAGTTGAAAAATTAAGAGGGGGGTATAAACTTTCTCACAAAAAAAGCCAGTTGCATACATTAGAAAGTTGATCTCTGGCAGACATGTTGAAGAAAAGCTTCACGACCACCATGGGCTTTCAGCCTTCTATGATTCTATCATATTGTCCTACATAGGGAAGTAATAGACACGTGTATAAATCTGGAAGTTACTTGGATGGATCATATTCTTCTTAACTGAAATAATAATCATACAACTATATTCCAAACAATAAGAAATAAATTGAGCCAAAGTGTAAAGAAGACAATGAGATAGGTAGAAACTCAGAAAAGATGGCACCTGGACTGACAAATTGCATTCTCGGATTGTTTCCGTGTTTAATCCAGATAATTGAATTTGGCGCAGCAGCTACAACCTGAAATATAATGCGATAAGTCGGATCAAGACTTAGGTAAAACTTGTGCAGGGGATGAATTAATAAAACTGAAAGGGTGTGTACATGTACCTTTAGACGCCATAATTATTGCCAGATGAGAAGAATGTGAATAGACGACGGTCTTGTCCATGTCGCATTTGTACTCTGCTGCTACGAAGGGTGTGGCGAGAGGGCTAACGACTATCCACCAAGGAAAAAGTTAACACGGTTCTATATATCACCGTAAAAATTATTCGTTTAGTATATCACAACAACACGAATGAACCATGCAAGTAATGAATCACCAACCAAATACATCAGAATCGATTATTTGTAGTAAAAAAGAAAGCATTTCTCCATGTAAGTCTACAACTCTAGCTTGATTTCTGCTGCTGCTACTGCATTTTATTAAGCTTGAAAAAGAATTAAGCTTGATAGATCTTGAGACTTCAAGGGTGATCCATCTCTTCAAAATGTAAATAAATGATCAGGTACTAAGAATTAAAAGAACCACGTTCATTAAATCAATTGGAGTAGAAGGTAAACACAAATACTAATTCCTTCTGAACATTTTGATACCAGTAGACAGATTAAAATTTTCTGAACATTTTGATATATTAGAAAATGATCTACCTAGGATTGAGTAGCATCAGTAGACCACTAAACTTCCTTCCTGAAACATAACCTTAAATTTATTAACATTCTCAGCACACAGCTGGTTCCTGCACAAAATGTAGAGCATATTCTCAGTGTGAATTAACGATGGCAGAAGAAAGTAGGAGCAAATCAAGTTTCAAGAGCACAGAAAAGTCTACCCAATTCTCCAAGCGATGGATTACCTGCTCGTCTAGTAAAAGAAATCGTCTTGGTTTATAGGATCCAACTAGCGAAAGTGGCGAATACAGGCATGAAACAAAGACAAACCTAGTGCATGTTCTACTATCTGGGTTAATTAATAATTAATTAGAGCAAATTGGCCGCATGTGCACCCTGCAGTTAACTGAGAAATCGCTTAACTGACTATTTACTTTAGGGGCTAGCGATTAGGAGCAATGATCTTTATTAGATATAACTAATTTTTCAAAACATGGTTGATTGATCGGTGAAGGAAACAAACCAGTCCATATGCAGATTCAGTCAGCTAGACAGTACAGTAATGAAAACAGGGCACCAACATAGGACTCCCACTATCACGTCCTAACATCGGCTTAGAAGGAACAAAAGAAAGGGGACCCAAAAAAATTTTTCACTACCTTGCCTTTTCCTCATGCTTTGTTCTTCCTTTTGCAGGGCAAAATCGGTGCATAGCTATCCTCCTCTATGCTCAAACTGCACTTGGAATTAACAGAAACCTGCGGTGATGGCCATCTCCCTCGTGGCAGAGGAGCACCTAAGCTGTGCATATATAAAACCTTATTAGGTTTGAAATAAAAACACACGCCATAGAAGCAGGTGGGAGCGGTAGGATGACCGCAATCGTCCGTCAGGACGAAGGGAGCAAAGAACTTAGCTGGGGGCCTGGGGCATGCTGACAGGGTCTGGACGTTGCACATGCAGCCCGATGGTAACCAGAACATGGAGATCAACCTCAGCCAGGATCCAAATCGACTACCACCGACCGCCGCAGCCTGCATGCCAAACTCACGCCCAGCTGCGTGGTCAGAGAAATCAACCATGGAATCAAGGCTGGAAAATCAGAGAATAAACACGGTAGAAGAAGCAACCATCTTGCTGCCAGAAGGGCGACGAACCTCAACAACGAAAGCGGCGATCGACCACCACAAATACCCCACAAATCCAGCGATACACCTACAAAAGAATTAACAGTGAGAGCTATATATGACTGAAACACCGAGAAAAGGAGCGTGTCTGTAAAAATACAGGAGGAACAAAATATAAAATAAACTGCATCTGAAGTTTTCTGAATCTATAAGCACTAGAAGAATCCCAGGCTGGGGAAGCAAATATTCATCAATGTAAAAGAAAGTTTTAGCCAGAGGAAGAACAGGGAGCGACAAAAATTGAGAAGGAACCATAGAGGATATGCTCGAGCAGAGGCAGGAGAAGGGGCGCGGACGGCGCGAGGGCCTGCCGGGGCGCGTCTAAGGCGGCCCGGCTCGGGTGGCACCGGGACGGGCGGCATGGGCCGAGGGCTGAGCGGCCGGAGGAGGGCGCGCTCGGGGCGGAGCAGAGAGGCGCCGGGGCAGAGGAGGCGAGCGGCGCCGGACGCTCACGGCGCAAGAGCCGGCGGGAGCTCGCAAAGGAGAGCTGCCAGCGGTGGTGGCTAACACTAGCGTGGGGTGGGGAAATCAAGCGAGGAGGAGTGAATCGTCGGGGTAGGAATGGAGAGGTCTTCGAGGCGCGTCGTTTGCGCGACAGCATGACGGCGGAGGTAGCTGGACCTCACCGGATTAAAGGGGCGACGGCGGCGGCGACGCGGGAGCGAGAGCGAGAGGAGGGAGGAAAGAGCCAATCCGGTGGAGGTAGGAGAGAAAAAAAAGGAAAGCGGTTGGCAGTGTCCCCAAGGCGACACGAACGCATGGACAGGCCGGAACAGAGTCGACGAACCAAACGCAGGAAGTACTGTTGAACACTGTAGATATCTACAGTACCTACAGTAGCAGATGCCCCCGTAGGCCGCGGATCCGGCCATCTTTTATATAATGAGTAAGTAATAATAGCTAGGCGAGAGAGGCGTTTGCTGTTTTGCCTCCCGGGTATAGATTCTCATGTTACAAGTTTGCAACACTCGTGTCGGATGTCGGAAGAAAATAACACTTTCTGTGGTCTGCATAGATTTTGTCTTTTTTGCACAGACTGCAGATAAGGTCATTTCCTCCCGACATTTTGCACGAATGCTGCAAATTTGTATATGTTCGTGCCGAATTTTTTTCAGATCTGTTTTGAAGTGTTTTTAGAGTTCTTGAATTTTGACATATATAACAATAGCATATGCACCCGGCAGAAAAAAAGTGAATTTCTCATAGCTAGGAGCTATTTGTGCAGATGCTTGTCAAAATTGCCTGCTGTTGCGTGCTAGCTGCTCGGCATTTTTGTTGGATCAATCTGCCCACCATTTGCATGATAGCATCCCGTTAGCTCCCTTGTGGCCCTTGAGAGATTCCTCCCTATCTGGGCCGCTCAGCTGCTGTTTTCGCTGTCTAGAATAGGGCCACCTGAAGAAAATTGTACAGTTCAAATGAGGTTCGTTTTCCACTCAAAAAAAAAGAAGAAAAAAAAGTGGTTCGTTTTGTTTTTGAAAGGACAAATGAGGTTCGTTGTCCCCTAAAAAAACAAAAAGAGGTTCGTTGCCTACACTGCTTCAGCTGGGGCCACACTGTCAGATCTTGGTCTCTTAAACGGCGTTGCTCCTTTTGGCTACTAGTAGCAGGGCACGTGCAATGCACGTTGTTTTAATAAATACCACGAAATAATTGATTCATTTCAATTTAATACCTATATATTGTTCAAAACAAATTTTTGTTTGGACACATCAAAATATCAATTATTCCTACATCAATAGCCGTTCTTGTGCTCATCAATCGGTCTGTCAAAACTTTTACAACACATCAACTGAACAGTGCAAACTTCCCACATATGAGAGGTGACTTGTTCAGTTCAGCCAACACAAGATTTTCACTAAGTTACCGTGCTCAATAATGTGCACATTCTAGGCAATGAACCTCATTATGTGGATCACAAATCCTTATGTTACATCATGTATAATTGCCTTCATCATATAATATCGGCATTCTAGCATGGGCTGAAGCAGAGTGACTCTATGTTCGAGATCTTGTCGTTGCTGGACCTTTGCCCAATCCATTTGGAAGCTAACCAGCCACTTACATTATCTCCATTTGCATCCTCGTATTCTTTCGATTTCAGTAAACTTGACTGATAGTAATCAATACCAAAGCTGAGGCGGAGGTGCGCTTGGCGTGTCGGGGAGGTCGAGAATTTCATTTCCAAGATTTTGTTTGGAAAATGAGTATCGGTATGCGAAAAGTAAGTGTCATTCACAAAATCGAGAAAGACATTGCTTTTGACTTACCGAGAAAATCTCGAGAACCCTCGGTATATAGGCTTACCGAGCAAAAAATCCCGAAATTGTTTGAATTTAAATTAGCAAATGTAGATAAATAAGCTATATTAGGTAAGTAACAATCACTTGGCTTATTGTAGATCATCTATGTTGAAACTGGAGGTCCCCAGATCGACTCCCACGTTGCTCAAAATAGTTTTTCTTTTTCTTTTTGTGGATTTAGCTTCGTTCCATAAAAAAGAAAAAAATAAGGTAGAAAAGAATGCCGCAGAGGATTAGAACAACAAACCCCATGGACCTGTGGTGCTACAATGAAGAGATACCACTGGGCTACAGCTGAATTCATGTGTGAACTTAGCTTACAACTTAATTATATCGTTCCGCAATAATTTGAATTCAAAATTTGTTTAACAATTTAGTGCGGTAAATCCGCGGTATTTTGGTTACCGCGGTAAGCACAAATCTTGAGCCCCCTAGAGAAAATTTTCTAATCCTATATCCAAAACCTTGCTTACCATACAACGCTTCCTCCAACCTTGGCGTGTTGCTCCTATAATGAAAATCTTCATCCTTCGGTGCAAATATTTCTGTACTGCCACAAGGTGCAAACTGCAAGGGTAATCAACATTAATCAAAACAAACCAGTCAGATCATGTAATGAAAATTTCACAAACACCAACAAACATCTAACATCGATAATCCATCAGAATTTGAGAAGCACATAATACAAAATAAAATGATTTCAATTCTTATGAAAGGAAAGGCATTAGCATGAATAAAGTATCCAGAACGCATCACAATCAAGCCTTAATCATCAGATTATGCAAAATAGAACCCATCCAAAGTACATACATCCAATTTTAACCATGATGCAAACAAAGGGATCGGACTGTAGGTAGTACGGCTGTGGCTAAATGGCGTGAAGGTGGAGTACTTCAGCGATGCACCCTCTAATCGAGTTAGAACAAGAACCTTCAATCCCTAACATACATATTTAATAATTAGCTAGATTTTCGCTGCCGTTCACTTTGAATACCTTGCCAGTCGCCATTGCAATCCTCTCTTACTCGAGTAGCAGCCACAATGTTGCCCAGCGCTGGTTGTGAGGAGTACGGGGAAGGGACACAACAGCGACCCGACGGTTGTGACCTGGGATTGCGAGCGATAGCCACGGAGGCCATGCGGTCGATCGCGACAGATCCACATTGGAGGGAGAAGGGAGGCGGTGAGAGGCGAAAGAAGACAGTGCTCGGGTCAGGCGAAGGCGCGGTCTCGTGGTCGTGGGGTGAGGAGGCGGCCGAGCAGGGGAGATCGAGCGAGGGAGTTTATTTTTCCCTTTTTCCTGGTGAGGGACGGATTGTGCGTGCTTGTCGACAGAGCCTCATTATGGAAAGGGCCCGTAATTGCGTGGGGGTGAAGGGCGGGGAGAACAAAAGAATCTCAACCGTTTGATCGATGTGTGTGCACGGTCAAGATTTGATTTTTCTGCCAAGTTTGCTTGTTTATTAGTAGTGGAGATTAGTAGTGGAGATGATATGGATCTTTGTCCAAAGATTCGTTGTCACAAATGTAAAGAGCTGGGTCACAAACATAAATGCTCGATGTCAATATGATACCAGCAGATAATTTGTATTGATATATTCCTTGAATAGATGATTGATATTTTCTTTAAATAGTCCCAGCTCGGCCATACTATATAATTAGCATCCTAATTAAGAGGCAATAGTACTAACATAAAATCTGTATTGATATTCTCCTTACATGAATATAGGATTGATGTTTTCCTTAAATAGGCCCAGCTGAAGACTATATAAACTTTTTTGTGGGGTAACACTGCAATAGAATTTATCATCATCACATCAGGTAGACAATCGGATTATTACTATTTAGTGAAGGACATGGCAATGTCAAAATCCGTTGGTGCACAATTGGTCATGATAATGTTTCTTACCTTGATGATACTCTCAGTGGTGCACCAGGATCGAGCAATGGCTGCTCGTATATTGGAAGAAACTATTGAAAAATCGGCGGGCTCCGTGGTTACTCTGGAGGCCTCGGTTGTTCCAATTTTAGGTCATGATGGTCATTCCCCGTGTCCCAAATACGATCTTCCGCATTTCCCTCCCTCGGCTAGAACTGATGGCTAATGTCTATTGCAAGTATGTACTGAATAAAACAATACTGTTGGCTATAATGTCCTTTGCCAGTATGTATGAATAATACAATATTTCGCTATTATTTCTATGCATAGTTTCATTTCTATATATTATCTAGACGAATACTGTGTTTGTTTTCCGCCGCGCGTCGCTTACAATATGTTTTGGCACTCGTATACGTGAAGGTTTGACAAGTCATTAGTTGCCTCTCGACGAGCGTGAGCGAGTTGAACAACCGATCAGGACCCAAAAAAGTTCAGCTTAACCAGAAAAATAGAAGCATGGTTTGTAACCGGCCGGACACGACTTCAGCTCCGTCCAAATTCTGATCAAATAGCCGCCTAGGTACGTATTTGACATACGGAAAAAGTCAAATACGAACCCTTGAAGTTGTAGATTAAAGCTAAATCGAACCCTGCAATTTGAATCCAGGAAGTTGGTACTCTGAACTATCGAATTTCGATCTATCTTCAACCCTACACTTGAGGCACCGGGAAAGCACCCAACCACACCGGGATAACATGTTACTGTCACTGACCATTAGGGTTCACTTGTCATATCCATTTCCAACCTCTCTGGCTTTCACCAGCATATCCATGAGACGAACACTGCCGCCGCTCGCCCGCTCGTGCCTCGGTCTACTGGTTGTCGCTGATTGCGCATCATGGAGCTTCGGCAAGCTAAGTTGTGCCCATGCACGGCTCAAGGTGCTCTGTGTCGCTGGTGCTTCTGCAGCAGGTGGCTAAGCGCGTTCTGCGGTGCTACAAATTAGTGCTCCCCTCGAGCGTCTCTAATTAATCGATTGACTGTACAAATTCGTGCTCTGCTAGAGCGTGTCCAATTAATTGATTGACTACAGCTAGCTAGCTTCTCACTTTGAGTTGCCGAAGCAATATACCAATCAAGACACATGATGGGTGGGCCTTATTCCAATCAAAACACATGATGGGTGGGCCTTATTCGTTAGTAAAAGTAAATCTGTATATATACCTAATAATAAAAGCATTAACGAGCTCGCGAACAAGTATGTCGATCTCGTTTCATCCGATGAGGAATGAGCGACTTTCAGCCGTCGCTCTGCCACCGCCGCGACGCTGTGGCCGCCACAAGTTAGGGTTAGGGTTAGGTTAAGCGTAGCTTATTTTGTTCGGTGATCACGTCGGCGTATTTTGGTTGTAATCGGTGATCCCCGATGTTGTTCGTTGGTTCGTTCACGGTTTTTTTTATCTCAAGTTTCGATTTTCAGTTTCTGATGTGCGTGAATGAAAATGGGACGGAAAAGAGAGCAAAATGCGACAAAAATCTCGGTTTTGGTCACTTCTAGAAATGCTCTAAGGTGAAAGCGTCGTGATATGAAAGGGGCTAGCAGCGACGCTATGTTTTTTGTCAAAGAGTTGGTTTTGTTTGTCAAAAACCGTCCTACTGAGAGCTGGTTAGTCTTTTTTATTTCACGGAATTATTACTGATGGGGCCTCCTGGGCCAAATCTCTCTCAGCCGTTAGATCAAACCATACTAGTCATGTTTCGGGACATAGAGCATCTCTAACAACTGCCCTAAATTAGGAAACTATTTTTGGGTATATGGCACCTGTTTTAGCGTTTCTCCATCGCCGCATCATCTGCCTGCGCGGCCCGGAGCTGGCGGCTTGCCTATGGTCTTCCTCCTCGATGGCGCGGCAAACCACGCGGAATCCTGGAGCCACGGCCGTGGCATCCTCGGCGGTCTCGACGTCAGAGAAATTCATCTCCGACATCAGCCGGCCGTACTGCCACGCGACGACGCCGTAGGCGCGCGCGGTGAGCTCCGACGTGGCGAAGGTGCCGAGCCACATGCGCGTGTGGTCTATGGTGATCTTCGCCGCGCAGCGGCCGAAGTCACGAAGCCGCGTGCGGGGGAAACCCGTCGAGCTGCGGACCGACGGCGGCGCGGGGCTCCTCCCGTCGCGGCACGGCCACGGCAGCGAGTCGCGACCGTAAGCACTACAGGAGCCGCCACGGGAGTGATGACCCACAAGTATAGGGGGCGTATCGCAGTACTTTCGATAAATAAGAGTGTCGAGCCCAACGAGCAGCAGAAAGTGTTGACAAGCAGTTTTAATCAAGAATTCACTTTAAATACTGGTAGACAAGTTTTTAGCGATTTTTAATGTAGCAGATAAATAAAGTACAAGTAAATAAAAGATAGTAATAATAATTGCAGCGAGTGGGCCAATCCTTTCTAGAGCAAAAGACAAGTCGGTAGGTTTATTTATGATGACCAAACGTTCTTGCGGACACACGGAAATTTCGTCAAGTGCTTTCGCTTCATATAGCTGATTAATCTTTATTGTTTTGATAGGTGTTGTGTGGGTGAACCTATGCTAATGCACCACCCTTCTTAGGACTAATACATACTTGTGATTATACCCCTTGTAAGCATCCACAAATATAAGAAAGTAATTAAGATAAATCTAACCGCAGCCTTAAACTCTGAGATCCTGCTATCCCTCATGCATCGATATACTAACGGGGTTTAGGTTTCTGTCACTCCAGCAACCCCACAATTAATATTCGAATACACAATGCATTCCCCTAGGCCCATAAAAGTGAAGTATCATGTAGTCGACGTTCACATGACACCACTAGAAGAATAGCACCACAACTTAAATATGAAACCATTAAATATTACTCAACATAATTCACTACTAACATCAAGACTTCTCCCATGTTCTCAAGAACTAAACGAACTACTCACAAGACATCATATGGATCATGATCAAAGGTGATATAATAATGAATAATAATCTGGACATAAACCTTAATTCAACAGTTTCACTCAATAGCATCAACTACAAGGGTAATTAACACCGGGAAAGTTTCCCCTATGAACTAGACAAGATTCAACCCTAGATGTTACAACGCAACGGAGTGGAGCGGTGGAGATGATGGTGTCGGCGGTGGAGATGATTATGATGAAGTTCAGCTCGATGACGGTGACGATGGCGATGATTTTGCCCCTCCGTGAAGGAATTTCCCCGGCATATTTCTCCTTGCTGGAGAGTTTTTCTCTCTCTGATGTTTTCTGCCTCGTGGAGGCAGCGGAATATTTCTCGATGACTCCCCGAGTGTTAGGGTTTCCTAGGG
Source organism: Poa pratensis (assembly GCA_947311845.1). Lineage (NCBI taxonomy): Eukaryota > Viridiplantae > Streptophyta > Magnoliopsida > Poales > Poaceae > Poa > Poa pratensis. The sequence goes on from CAMZMU010000035.1 coordinate 51,205,434, forward strand.
ATGAAGTACGCGAAGAGGCACCGGCAGAGGTGGGCCTAGGCCACCTCACCATGTGGCGGCGCGCCAGCAAGGGGGGTCGTGCCACGGCATGGTGAGGGCCCATGATGGCCCACCTTGGCTTCCCCTTTTGGCTGCCTCCGGCATCTGACAAAATAGAACTCTGGGTATTTTCTGTTAATTGTTGATCTTCAGAAATATGGCGTCTTGACGGTCCTTTTTCCAGCAGAATCCTGACTCCGGTGGTTAATTCTCCAATAATCATCAAACATGCAAAATAGTTAAAATAACATAAGTATCATCTCTAAATATGAAATATATCAATGAATAACAGTAAATTATGATATATAATAGTGATGCAAAATGGACGTATCAACTCCCCCAAGCTTAGACCTCGCTTGTCCCCAAGCGAAAGCTGAACTCAGTAAACAAGACCACAGGTTTATGGAGTGAAGTGTCGATAAACAAAATACAGATAAGAAGCATCACATCTATTAATACACAAGTCATCTTAGACAACAACTTCCCTTCGTATAACTTAACTTGAAACGAGTAAAGTGAGTCACAATAAGGTGCATAGAGAAAATCATAATTGGTGATGGCAAACTTTTGTTCTTGGTCAGAGAACAATTAACAGATTGTACTTATTTTTCAAGCAGGTCTTTATATTAGAGCTTATATTGCAGAACTTACATGCTCAATCATAACAGTCTCATTGCAGTCATTGATAACTTTCAAAGTTATATTCATTCAGATAAAAGCTTTGTGCTAAACAAGGAAACATAAAAGACATGATTGCAAATATCAACATATAGATGATTGAATCACAACAATTCAAATGCTTGCTTGAGATAGAGGTAGGTTTACTGACTCAACATAAATGTAAAAGATAGGCCCTTCGCAGAGGGAAGTAGGGATTAAATCATGTGCTAGAGCTTTTAAGTTTTGAAATCATATAGAGAGTATAAAAATAAGTTTTGAGCTATGTATGTCGTTGTCAACGAATGGTAGTGGGTGAAAACAATATTTCCCATGTCATCCAGACTTTCAAGAGCGGCTCCCATGAAGGACGTTATTTCTATCTAAGGGTAGATCATCCCTCTTCTCTTTTGTTTACACATGCACATTTATGTATTGGTATGACACACCTCCCAACCTTTGCTTACACAAGCCATGGCTAACCGAATCCTCGAGTGCCTTCCAACAATCACATACCATGGAGGAGTGCCTATTTAAATTGTTTAACACTTTAAAAATTGCTTCTGATAAATCATGGCAAATCATGTGAAGAGAATTAAACTGTTATAGTTGTAATTAATTGGGACTGGACACCCCATTTGCCAGCTCTTTTTGCAAAATTATTGGATAAGCGGATGTGTATGCCACTAGTCCATTGGTGAAAGTCTATCTGACAAGTTAAATAGAGAATAAGCCACATACTTCCTCATGAGCTAATAAACAGTGACACAAATGAGAGGTAATAGTTTTTGAATAGTTAAAGGTAGCACATGAAGTATTTACTTGGAGTGGCAGGAAATACCACATAATAGGTAGATATGGTGGACACAAATGGCAAATGTTTTGGCTCAAGGTTTGGATGTATGAGAAGCATTCCTTCTCAATACATGTTTTTGGCTAGCAAGGTTGTGTAGCAAGCATAAGAGTTGAGGGATACAAACAAATATACATGTAGTAAAAACAATCATGCAATCTTCCTTGGAAGCACAAATAATTTTAACTTGAGAATACTAAGCTTATGAGCCAACAAGAGAGAAAGATCATGGAATAATATATCTACATGCACTTCCCTCTCTCTACTTAAGCCTCAAAGTATTGTAGCTACTGACCAATGCTAAGTTTGCCAAAACCAAAAAGATTTACTTGATGCTCCCAAAGTGATGACAATACTAATAACAAGATCATCCATATGACAGAATTTGCAAACTAAAATAAAGTATGCAGAAAGTAAATGATAAAACTTCCCATTAATATTCCATAACGACAACTCACACCAAGGGATACATAGATAACCAACTAAAAGAGAGATACTTCCACACTGCAAACCATCTTATAAGATAACTTCCCTACTCATGATATAACTCTATTGAAAGGTAAAAGGTAAAAGATAATAGTGTGATACCGCGGCACTCCCCCAAGCTTGGAACAAGCCAAGGGGATGCCAATACCAATGATGAATTACTCCTTCGGCGGTGATGGTGGGATGACCTTTAGCGGGGTCAGGAAACGCTCCAGCATTCGGCGAAGCCTGTTGTTCTCATCTTGGAGTATTTCCACCTCCAACCTCAGGACTCGATACTGATCACAAAACTCATCGGTAACTCGAAGGGCTTCAGTTACCGCTGGGAAAGAGCTAAAATCTAGAACAGGTGGTGTTGCTCCCTGCATGTTATGACAAAAAGCACGTTGACTGTTAACCGATCCCACATACGTAGGCTTGCTAGCCTTTGTTCCTACAGGTGGTTGTCCCCTTTTGGCTGATGACATCTTCTTTACTTCCTCCTTGATTCTCTCATCCATGTTATTGCGCCTCGCCGTGACTCTTTCCTCTTCCGCCCATCCAACGAAAGTTCCCTGATCAAGGTCTCGCAGGAGCTCACGTTGGCGACGCAGCACGTAATCTTTTGAGGATGAACCTTGGGACGCCATCTGGACAGAAATAGCTCGAAACGAAAACACGATGAAAAGACGATATACGGACCTCGGGGATCCGGGGGATTATATAGCAAAAAGTTTCGCAACAAAAGGAAGGTACAGGAAGAAACCTGGTCGAAGACGGGCTCCGGGGCGCCCTCACCATGTGGTGGTGCGGCCATGGGTGGGCCCGCGCCACAGCGTGGTGAGGTGCCCTCGGGCACCGTTTCCTACCTGTTTTCGTCTCGTAATTTTCCATATTTAATAAAAATGACAAAAATAACTATTGGAAAGTTACACGTGAACTTTTTCTCACCGAAACTGTTACCTATTTAAAAACAGACTCTGTAGTTTGCTGAATTTGCTTCTCAATAAAAACTTCCGGAGTCACCACTTGAATAATATCAACATCTTCATTATAAGAATCTCCAGAAATATAATGTTTGGTCTTTGCCCATTCACCACTTGTGTAGAGTTATCTTCGAGTGAAGCAATCTTTATGGCACCAGAACGGTACACCTCTATAATAACAAAAGGTCCTTCCCATTTTGAGAGTAACTTTCCTGCAAAAAATCTGAGACGAGACCTATACAATAGAACTTTCTCACCAACATTGAACTCTCTCTTAAGAATTCTTCTATCATGCCATTTCTTAACTTTCTCTTTAAAAAGTCTAGCATTTGCATAAGCCTCACTTCTCCATTCATCTAAAGAACTCAAGTCAAGTAACCTTTTTTTACCAGCATGTTTAAAATCTCTATTATATTCTCTCACTGCCCAATAAGCTTTGTGTTCTAATTCTAAGGGCAAGTGACAAGCTTTTCCATAAACCATTTTGTAAGGAGACATACCCATTGGGTTTTAATAAGCAGTTCTATAAGCCCATAAAGCATCATTTAACTTACTAGCCCAATTTTTTCTAGATTTATTAACAGTCTTTTGCAAGATAGATTTAATCTCTCTATTTGATAATTCTACTAGCCCACTTGTTTGGGGATGATAGGCTGAAGCAATTCTATGATTAACACCATATTTAGCAAGGGTCTTTCTAGAACCACCATGAATAAAATGAGAACCTCCATCAGTCATAAGATATCTAGGCACACCAAACCTAGGGAGAATAAAATCCTGAAGCATTTTTAATGAGGTCTCACAATCAACACTTTTTGTAGGTATTGTTGGAGATATGCCCTAGAGACAATACTAATTAAGTTTATTATTTATCTCCATGTTTATTATTAATGTTTATATTTTTATGCTATAACTGTATTGGGTACTTGTATAGGAAATACAACGTATGCAAGAGGAAAACCTCTGATACACGTGTAGAGATATGAACGGAAAAAGAGTTCCTGGTCTTGTCTCTAAGGCTAGCCTATCTTGTTGTTCGATGATCGTGTTTTCCTGATCAAGGACTTTGTATAAGTCAAACAACTATAGGAGTGGATTATCGGAATGATAATAGCACTGAACCGACCCACCGTATGATCTTGCTATGAGACAAATCGTCGACGAAGAAATAGCAATGATCATCTATTTAGTTATCGTTAGCTATATTCCTATGCTATGAGAATATCTTGTGACCGCTTATTCGACACTCGAGCTTTGATTTCCACCAAACATCTTGCAGTAACATGGGACTATGATAGGTGGCTTTTGGGCTTGAACTAGAGTAATGTATTGGAACAGAGATCATTCAAGAATGGCACTTACTCCTCCAGGCGATGGAGAAATACATCCTCTAGGCCATCTCAGTATTATTGTTGTCACCCAATCGTCTGGCCAGACACAAGCGTGATTTATCATGGGACAACATATATACGGAATGAGAAAAGAGAATGATATTGGTACGAGAATTATATGTGTTATGATCAAAGGGTTTGATCACACTAGAGCACATTGTCTCAATCTCGAGATATCATTGGTATCATGTACGTAAGGGGATTAAGCGTAATGAGTAACGCACATATTCTGTCGGTCACTCACAACACAAGGGTGCCAGTACGAATGCCTAACCCACTGCTGGTTATTGTTTGGTAAGCTCCCAAACAATACTTTGTGTTGGTGAACCTTTCGGGTCACATACTTAATCTGTAGGTCAATCTTTGATTGAGATAAAGATGTAGTTTTAGTGGGAATGAGATTGTGTCGGAGTAGCTCCGATGTCACTGGGATTTGTTCTGGTGAATTATAAGTTAGAGAGAATGCGGACATCTAATGTCCCGGGATGATAGAATGTTTTCTATCATCAGCGCATTTAATCCGAGTGCTTATAAAGAAGGAAATATTGTTCCGATGTTTTGTCGGCGGATACTAGGTATCCCGGTTCATATAAATATGAGTTATATGATAAGTAATTAATTCCGGGAATTTTCTGCAAAAGGAAATATTCATTTAGGAATTAATTAGACAAAACAATTAATTATTTATTTAATTAATTATATTGGAAAATATAAATAAAGGTTTTATTTGGAGCCCAATAAAAGGGGCTGCCAAGTGGGCCCATGGGGCCCACAAGGCAGCCACACCCCACATGGTATGTGGGGGAGGGCCGAGTCCGAGTTGGGGGACTCCCTCCCCGGCGGCTATGGCGGGCCCCACGGCGGTGGCGGCCAGGGCGGGCCCCACATGGCAGGAGCGGGTGGGAGGGGAGTCCCCTCCAACCCGAGTTGGAGTGGGGAGGGTCTCCTCCCCCCTTCCTTTTTGGGAAAGGCAAGTTTGGGGGGGGAGTCCTACTCCTCCTCCCAATCCGAGTTGGGGAAGGGGAGGGACTTCTCCCTTCCTTGGCCGGCGCACCAAAAGGGGAAGGGCAAGCCCCTTCCCCAAGCACCTCCACCCCTTGGCCTCCTTTATAAGCAACCCCAAGCCCCTAGGGTTTGACAAGAAATTGCAAGTTCTCTCTCTCTTGTAGATCTCATGTGTTGAGAATTAGACGTCTCTAATCTTCTTATATAGATCTAATCTAGTTGATTAGATCTACCACCTAAACTACGCCGCAAGGCTGTCTCTCTCACCACGTGCTAGTAGCTAGGCGGTGAACGCACGGGGTGGGTTGACACGGTGTATGTGTGGATACCGCTAGAGCGGGATTCGCGCCAGCAGTTCCTCGACGACGGAACAACTTCATCAAGGTCTACATCACGTCGACGTACGGCAACAATCTCACCTCCCGGCGTGGACGTGAGATTCTTCATCAGGCTTCACCGACATCTACTTCGACAAACACAAGATCTTCCGCAAGGTGTTTGTAAGTATCTTGATCATCGCATTATGGGGTGCAGCATATCTTCATAGAATAGATCTTGGCGGTAAGGTTACGGATAAATTTTAAAGTTTTCCCCGCAACCCAATAGTGGTATCAGAGCCGATCTATGCGTTGGTATGATTTGATCTAGAGCACCAGTTGGTGTGAGCATTGCATGGTTCTTGCATTAAGTTTATTTTAGTTGCTTCCCAAGAAGTTGTACATCATATTCCATGGCAGTATTGGCAAGATCTTTACGAACTTCTGGCTATCCGCGGACCTTCCGGCTGCTCCTAGTATGCTTGTTGGCGCCAACGATGTGCTTCAGTAGCTTCGGGTCTATACCCTTAGTTGTGGACGTTGATGTATATACGGACTGGGCCTGAGGGTTGGACGCCTCACGGGGGTCACGCGCACATGTGATCGTTTAGATTGGGGTTTGCAACGTTTTCGTAATGTTGGGATCTCAATCACCCCGCAATGTTAATCTAGCAACTAGCCTAAACGTGCTTCAATACGTAGGTAGTGACGGTAATTCCGTAGAGCCTACAAAGCCACGTAAAACATGCAAACAAGCGTTAGATACGTCTAACTTGGTTTTGCAGGATTGTGTGCATGTGTTTTGGTATAGCTATTTTGTTACGGTGTCTTAACATGATGGTGGGAGCCAAAACAATTGATCGAGTTCGTCATCGACAATCAAGCGAAGAAGAGTTCATCGTGGAGACCGGGAGGAGGCGCCGGCATGGAGCGGTGACGTGTACTTGGCGAGTTTCGGATATGGTAATTTTCCTTCGGGAATTTTGCCATGACCGGGAACAATGAAGATGGTGATCCTCAAGGACGAGCGCCAAGGACTTCCGAGAAATAACAAAGGCTATACCAAAGCACATGAATTATTATTAATTGCCTGTGATGTTTATCCTTTGTTGTTTGCACCTTGATTGCGCAGTAGTCGTTTATTAGGGTGAATCCTCAAATAAAATCAAGGAGATCGTGTTCTTACCAACCGTGGCACCGTCAAACCGGATGCTTGTTACCGTGCGACCTGTATCCAGGAGTAATGTGTACCAAGGGTTCGGGAGGCGGGCGCGAACCGTTCCAGCAGCCAGTGTCGGTTGGTTGTCTTGACGTCCAAGCATACACAAATGAGTTCGGAACACATCCGTCGAAAGACGAACAGAGTTGTAGCTGCTACAATTAGCATAGTGCTTACCATTGGCCGACGGACATGACATGTATCCATGCTTGCTTCGTAGGGCAATCGGGTCCTGAATCACTTAGTGCCAATCAAGAGGATTATTGGACTTAGTGGGAGCATATCTTAGATTCATGTTTGATTGAATTAAAGTAGTGCATTAAAATTAGTAATAAACTAGAAGTCTAAATAAACTTGTTTTGTTGTAGAAGATGGATCCCGTTGAATATGTGCATGAAGATTAGTTGTTAAAATAGTTAACTGTGGGAAGCGTGATCTTTACGGATTGGCTTCGGGCTGAGAGAAATCTCAGTAGACGCGATTAGAGCATATTCTGGATACAACTGTTCCAGAAGTAGAAGAAGAATATTCTCCTATGGAGAAAGATGAGTATGAAGTGAGTATGGTTATGCTAGACAGGATGTGTCCCAAGCTTAGCGACAGTTATCCACACTATCGCCCCTTCCGTCTTATGGAAGTTTTGAAAGCTCGGTTCATGTGCCAGTTATGTCTTGCTAAACGACAAACTCAATGGAGAACTTAGATCTTGCAAACTATTAAGCGAAAGCTTGATGAGGGAGCACAAGGTTAAGTTCTGCAAAATACTCAGGAAGCTTGAGGATATTGGGCAACCAATTCCAGGAAATCAAGTTGTTGACACACTTCCAAGATCACTACCATAATTGTACTACGTCTTGTGGCGTGTTATGAATTGATGGGAGTAGAGAAGATAGTCAAGGAAGTCTTCAAAATGCTCTTATCAGCTGAGTTGGATATCTATGTGCATCATCTGATGACAACATCCTTCTTGCAAGACCAGTGGCAAGTCCACAAGAGGTATACGAGTTATACACAAGTATTGACATAATCTCGACTCGAATATATTTTGGTATGTGAATACTGAAATTTTTCATGTTGCATGATCGCAATGAAAAGGGAAAGAGACAAGAGATTTAGGAAGAATTGGAGGAAGTGGGGAAAGAAAGGCACTCAATGCGCCATGATCACCACTATGTCTTCAATCCAAGTCAATGAAGAAGATTTACACTAGAACTTTAAATAAGAGTTATTTTCAGTTCGATCATTATAATGAATATTTTATATTCTGGAACAAGTCATTGTTCGAATTATAAAGTATGTGTGGGAATTCCAAGTTTGGAAATTCAAAGTTTATATCTTCTTTATTGTGTATGTCAATTATTTGTTTGTTAAGTCTTTATTGTTTTGATTCAAGTTATTACTTAAAGTTTTGAGTAATAATTAAAGTTAGTTTAATCTTTAATTTGGAGTTATACTTTTCGTTGGTTCTCTTTGAGACTCTTAAAGTTATCTCTAAATTAAATGGATAAAACTAAAATCACAAAGTGTCATACACTTGGAGAAATTCGAAATTCATAAAGTGCTAGGCATTTGATGAAAATCGAAATCCACAAAATGCTAGGCATTTAGTAGACTCGAATTTGGCAAAGTGCTAGGCACTAGTAAATTTCGAGATTTACATAAAGGAGTGGAATCTACCCATTAATTCAATTCTATTGAGAATTAATATGAAGTTGCATATTAATGAAATAGAGTTAATGAAATTATTGAAGTTTCAATGTTTCATATAATTCAGTGGGAGAGTGTGAGAATCAAAATAAAGGAATCAAAGGAATTTGATTAAAGTTAAAAGAAAGGACTTAATAAAATATTGTAACATTGTTGACGAAAGAAAGTTTTTCTTAGTCAAATTACTTGTGATGGATTTTGGTAACTCGAAATCATCATGGTAATAAAATCTTTTGCAAGATAAAGATTAAAAGGAAATGTTACAAGTCTTGTTAATGTGTGTGAAATTAGAATTCCAAATTACCCACTAAAGTAAATAGATTATTTTGTTTGTATTCTTGGGACCTATATCAATTTTAACTTAGAGTTATTTTGATAGTAAGTTCCAATTTTTCAATTGGATTTAAAGTTTTAAGTTCGAATTGAAAAGGTGTTTTGCAAAAGTCCAAAATTGTTATTTTGGCAAGTGTTTTCCACACATAATTCTAAATGCTTGTTGACTTTAGAATTGGAGAAAAGTGTCTTCTCATGAAGAGAGAGTGGAAATCATAATACTAAATTAAGGCTGAGAGTCTTTGGGCAAGTGTTAGAATGAGAAGGGAAACATGCAAATGTTTCCATATCATTACTTTGTCCAGGAATACATGTAAGGCATACATGATTCGAATTAAGTATTAAAGGAAAATCATGTGAGGAATTTGATGATTAAATCACTAGGTGATTGAAATCATTTAAATGTCCAGGAACATGATATAAGCAAAACAATTACAAACAGAATAAGAACATTCATTAATGACGGCATTTGTCATAAAAGGAGTTCAAGAAAATTCATGAGACTCCAAGATCCAATCTTGAGAGTAGTTTGGATGTGATGTAAAATCATGTGCATGAATATTTCATAAAGAAAGGACAGATATGAATATCTAATATTCATAGAGCTAGTCTTGATTAAAATTGTTTTATCAAGGACGAATAACTGATAGTGAGAAGTTGCAATACTTTTCATATCAATTGCTTGATGCTGTTATTGAACTAAAGTAGCAATATTATTGCTAAGGATAATTAATTTGGATTATGAATAATCTAGATAATTATATTATGAATGTTTGAAGTCAGTCGTATTAATGAGTAAGAATTTATTCTTTTCATTATAGAAGGGACTTAAAAGACAGTGGGAGCTGATATTATATTTATTGAATAAGGCTAGGCCAATTAATAAATATATAAATCTCGTGATTTAAAGAGTTTAAATAAAAGGTCGAAAATGTCTTATTAAAGTTTTGTCTCTAAGATAGAATTTAATAAACATGAGTATGAATGTACTAAAGTGCAATTCTGAAAGGTAATTTCGAATTGTGTCTTGAGTCAAAGAAATTTGATCAAGAATTCATAGCGTGATATTTGCAAGATACCTTGACCTTCGTAGTCCTGGATGAGCGAATAGAGAGGAATAAGATCAAATCATATTTAATGTGATTTTGCTTATCTCATTGCTATATATAGTACATAAAGCCGGAAAGTTTCCAAAGTGCTAAATTTTAAAGTTTTGCCACCGGCGTTAATGAGAAATTCTTAATAAGGATATTCTCATAAGAGCAGTTAATTAAGATTGTAATTGATCATAAAAGGTTTGGTAAAAGAACCTGATGGTGAGATTACAAAAGAAAACAACAAGGTAGATTTTGTAAAGCTTCAAATAGTATATAGAGAAGTTACTCATATATATTTGTGGTGGAATTATGAAATCGATTTAATCTGATAATTGCAATTTCAATTGATAAATACTTAGTGTTTTGATTTTATCAAATCACTTGTATCTTATGTGTGGACTCTACAACAAAGATAGTTTCTATCGAGGATAGTTGCGTCATTGATGTGAGACGTCATGATAAGCAAGTTATTGGATGAGTCATTACTCAGGTGAGGTTTCAAAAGATGGTATGATAATATCAACCGGATATTATTATCCAATTCCAATTCCTAATAAATCCGACTTACATAGTCAAGTTTGGCATGTGAGGAGATAAACAAGTTTATGAACTTTGGTTGGATCAAAGTGCGGACACAGTTTCAGATCGCATGCAAAAGCGTGAGTGGCACCTTAGTTCCATTTGGTGTCATGTCATCATGCTAACTAGAATCATTATTGTTTCTAGTGCAAGTGGGAGACTGTTGGAGATATGCCCTAGAGACAATAATAATTAAGTTTATTATTTATCTCCATGTTTATTATTAATGTTTATATCTTTATGCTACAACTGTATTGGGTACTTGTATAGCAAATACAACGTATGCAAGAGGAAAACCTCCGATACACGTGTAGAGATATGAACGGAAAAAGAGTTCCTGGTCTTGTCTCTAAGACTAGCCTATCTTGTTGCTCGATGATCGTGTTTTCCTGATCATGGACTTTGTATAAGTCACAACTATAGGAGTGGATTATCGGAATGATAATCGCACTGAACCGACCCACCGTATGATCTTGCTATGAGACAAATCGTCGACGATGAAATAGCGATTGATCATCTATTTAGTTATCATTAGCTAGATCCCTATGCTATGAGAATATCTTGTGACCGCTTATTCGACATTCGAGCTTTGATTTCCATCAAACGTCTTGCAGTAACATGGGACTATGATAGGTGGCTTTTGGGCTTGAACTAGAATAATGTATTGGAACAGAGATCGTTCAAGAATGGCACTTACTCCTCCAGACGATGGAGAGATACATCCTCTAGGCCATCTCAAGTATATTGTTGTCACCCAATCGTCTGGCCAGACACAAGCGTGATTTATCACGGGACAACATATATACGGAATGAGAAAAGAGAATGATATTGGTACGAGAATAATATGTGTTATGATCAAAGGGTTTGATCACACTAGAGCACATTGTCTCAATCTCGAGATATCATTGGTATCGTGTACGTAAGGGGATTAAGCGTAATGAGTAACGCACAGGTTCTGTTGTTCATTCACAACACAAGGGTGCCAGTACGAATGCCTAACCCACTGCTGGTTATTGTTTGGTAAGCTCCCAAACAATACTTTGTGTTTGCTGAACCTTTCGGGTCACACACTTAAGCTGTAGGTCAATCTTTGATTGAGAGTAAAGATGTAGTTTTAGTGGGAATGAGATTGTGTCGGAGTAGCTCCGATGTCACTGGGATTTGTTCCGGTGAATTATAAGTTAGAGAGAATGCGGACATCTAATGTCCCGGGATGATAGAATGTTTCTATCATCAGCGGATTTAATCCGAGTGCTTATAAAGAAGGAAATATTGTTCCGATGTTTTGTCGGCGGATACTAGGTATCCCGGTTCATATAAATATGAGTTATATGATAAGTAATTAATTCCGGGAATTTTCTGTAAAAAAATATTCATTTAGGAATTAATTAGACAAAACAATTATTTATTTATTTAATTAATTATATTGGAAAATATAAATAAAGGTTTTATTTGGAGCCCAATAAAAGGGGGCTGCCAAGTGGGCCCATGGGGCCCACAAGGCAGCCGCACCCACATGGTATGTGGGGGAGGGCCGAGTCCGAGTTGGGGGGACTCCCCCTCCCCGGCGGCTAGGGCGGGCCCCACACGGGTGGCGGCTAGGGCGGGCCCCACATGGCAGGAGGCGGGTGGGAGGGGAGTCCCCTCCAACGCGAGTTGGAGTAGGGGAGGGTCTCCTCTCCCCTACCTTGTTGGGAAAGGCATGTTTGGGAGGGAGGAGTCCTACTCCTCCCAATCCGAGTTGGGGAAGGGGAGGGACTCCTCCCTCCCTTCCTTGGCCGGCGTACCAAAAGGGGAAGGGGCAAAGCCCCTTCCCCAAGCACCTTGATACGTCTCAAACGTATCCATAATTTCTGATGTTCCATGCTTATATTATACCAATTGCTACATGTTTTATATATACTTTATATCATTTTTATGCATTTTCTGGGACTAACCTATTAACAAGATGCCACAGTGCCAGTTCCTGTTTTTTGCTGTTTTTGGTTTCAGAAAAGTTGTTCTGGAAATATTCTCGGAATTGGACGAAACAAAAGTCCACGTTCCTATTTTCCCAACACGTACACGGAGTCCAAAGGGGAGAAGGAGGAGGGCCTTGGGCCGCCCTCACCATGCAATGGCGCGGGTGGGCCCTGGGCCGCGCCGCCACGTGGTGAGGAGCCCTCGGGCGTCCATCGACATCGCCCCTTCACCTATATAATGACTTCCTCGGGAAAACCCTAAATCAATCAGTCATATTCCACGAAGAGGTCCGCAGCGCCGCCGCCATCCAGAACAAGTTTCGGGGCACGCTGCCGGGACAGGGAATTGCCCCCGGAGCCATCTCCATCGACTCCACCGCCATCTTCATCGCCGTTGCTGACTCCCATGATGAGGAGGGAGTAGTTCTCCCCCGAGGCTGAGGGCTCTACCGGTAGCTATGTGGTTTATCTCTCTCCCATGGTGTGATCTTTATGTGATCATGAGCTTTGTAATCTAGTTGAATAAGTAGATGTTACTCTTTATCTATTATGCCACTCTAGAGGTTACTTTAATATGAACTCCGGAGTCACTCTCCACGGTGTGAAGGTGACGGTGTGCGCATCATGTGTGACTCCTTTATGACGTTGTGGCGTTTGTTTACTCAGACTTTGATGTGTGCTTTTATAGCCCTACACAATGAATGGTGTTCATTATCCAACAAGAGGGTATTTGAGAGTAGCATTTATTTATTCAATTATGATGTCGTTGTTGAGAGTGTCCACTAGTGAAATTATGATTGTTAGGGTTTCCTGGGGATGAAGTACGCGAAGGGGCACCGGCAGAGGTGGGCCTGGGCCACCTCACCACGTGGCGGCGCGCCAGCAAGGGGGCCACGCCATGGCATGGTGAGGGCCCATGATGGTCCACCTTGGCCTCCCCTTTTGGCTGCCTCCGACATCTGACAAAATAGGAACCTCCGGGTATTTTCTATTAATTGTTGATCTTCAGAAATATGGCGTCTTGACGGTCCTTTTTCCAGCAGAATCCTGACTCCGGTGGTTAATTCTCCAATAATCATCAAACATGCAAAATAGTTAAAATAACATAAGTATCATCTCTAAATATGAAATATATCAATGAATAACAGTAAATTATGATATAAAATAGTGATGCAAAATGGACGTATCAGGGAGCCACTGTGGCCGTAACCACCGGATCCGCGACCCCTGGAGTTGCGGCGCGGCGGCGGGCGGCCAAATCAAGTCTGAATCTCGGCCAAATCGGCGGCGGTGAGGGGTGGGGAGGGTCGACGGAGTTGAGGGAGCAACGGCGGCGGGCGAATTGGTCACGCGTGCGGGGAGTGGAAGGGAAATGGCGGTTGGTCACGCGCGTGGAAAAGGAAGAAATAGGGTACGGGGCGCGCGCTGCTGCTCGTGCCCCATATATAGGGCAGAGAGGATCAGGAGCAAGGCAAATGGACAACATCGACCACGTTAAACACACACATCACCGACGCAAAGTAAAAACACACATGGCCTAATTAAAAAAAACATGGCCTAATCAAACCACACGCGCCTAATCAGCGCTTGGTTCGTCGTCAGAAGAGATGACTATGATGGCGTCACCCCATCCCTGACCAACAAGAGCAGCAACCAGCGCCCGTGGGGGCGTAAATACAGATTCATCACCCATGCCATCCGCGCCAGCCGCCCAGGATCCTTCGTGCGGTCATAATGTCCCTTGATCAGTGGCGGCTCGTCGCTAACAGCCGGCGTCCCCTCCAAGACAGTCATTGCGGCCAAATCGCCACCACAGTCATAATGCAGAGGCTGGGTGTAATGCTTAAACTTTCAAGTAATAAAGACTCCCTTTATCTAAAAAAAAATGAGAAAACCTAAGCATGCATGCTCCAGTTCTATCCCATGATGTGAGTTCAAGGCGTAACATCGTTTGCCACCCTCAGTCAGATGCTCATGAATAGCACTTAGCGTAGCAGGCAGATAGGGTACTGCGCGCTTACTCAAGACACCACTTTAGGTTTAATGCCCTGAAGCTAGGTACCTCAGATCGATGTGGTCTAGTTTTTAGTACTTTTAACATGTTAGGGGAATAAGATTCACCATTGCGAATAGCAATTTTTAGTTTTTCCCACAGTTTTAATATTTGTGAATCTAGAGTATACTGTGATGATACCTCTTTGGTCTGGTAGTTTACGGGATACCAATCCTATGCTTTTTTAGTGCTACCACTTCTATTCTTACTATAGTTTACTGACTGAATACTCTTGTGTGTGTGCTAGTTGCCTCTTTTACTGTTAAATTGTGTGACTATGTTACTCCCTGTGTCAGTGCAGACGTGGAAATGGAGAACCATTGTAGAAAAGCTTTTGCTCACTGTCATTGTGCGGAGGGTAAGATTGGCCATGGAGTTGATGCTATACTGGTGAGTAACTATTATTACCTGGTCCAACGAGCAGAACCCTCCAACGCTAGTGCATCTTGATCGAGTCCTATGCACCGCAGACTGGGAGGAGCAGCACGGAGAATGCCATCTCCGATGCTTGGCTTCTGTGGTATCTGACCATAGCCCTCTCATCCTGGATTGCTCGCCGCTACCTCCGGTCCACCGTCGATTTCACTTCGAGGAGTACTGGACCCACCTTGATGGCTACCAGGAAATCGTCACAGAAGCATGGAACTCGGTGAACGACGTAGACCCGTATCGACGGATCTTCAGCCGCATGCAGACCACGGAGCGCAAGCTTTCCAGTTGGAGTGCGCGCACGGTTGGGAACGTCAGGGACAAGCTCGCGCTCGCCCGCGAGCTGTTGCTCCGCCTCGACGCCGCCCAGGACTATCGCCAACTCACGCCACACGAGGATTGGTTACGACGACAAATCAAACTATCCTACCTCGGCCTCGCATCACTCGAGCGCACCCTGGCAAGGCAACGGGCACGCATCGCGTTCCTCAAGGATGGCGACGCAAACACGTCCTTCTATGACCGCCAATGCACATACCGTAAGCAGAAAAACAGGATTTACAGCTTGGCGGTGAACGGCAACGTGCTCACAGACCCACAAGACATGGCCGCGGCGACCTTCGAGCACTTTGACGCCATGCTAGGCACGGACCAGGCACGCGACTGCACCATCGACCTCGAGCAGCTTATTGAGCCCACAGACCTGGAGGATCTCGATGCACCATTCACCGAGGACGAGATCTGGCAAGCCGTGAAACGGCTGCCGGCGCGCAAGGCGCCTACCCCCGACGGGTTCTCTGCAGAATTCCTGAGATCTTGCTGGAACGTGGTCAAGCAGGATTTCGTCGATGTCTTCCAGCAGCTCTACGACCTCCGAGGACGGGGATTCAGCCGCCTGAATCAGGCGTTGCTCACACTCATACCCAAGCGCGCCGACGCGAGCAGCCTGGGCGATTATCGGCCCATAAGCCTAATACACCTTGTCGCCAAAATCTTTGCCATGGTCCTCTTGCTCCGCCTCGCGCCCAAGCTCAACGATCTGGTCAGCCCAATCCAGAACGCCTTCATCCCGACGCGCAGCCTACACGATAACTTCGTGCTTGTGCGCCACTACGCGCGCCTCCTCCACCAGCTCGGTGCCCCGCACGTTCTACTCAAGCTCGACCTAGCGCGAGCCTTCGATTCGGTCTCATGGCCTTTCCTCTTCGAGGTGCTGCGCCGCTACGGGTTCGGCAACCGTTTCCTCGATTGGCTCGCAGTGCTGCTTTCCTCGGCAAGCACGAAGGTGCTCCTCAATGGTGCCACGGGACCGGCGATTTGGCACCGCCGTGGGCTGAGCCAAGGCGATCCCCTATCGCCGCAGCTATTCGTCTTGACTGTGGATACGCTTGGGCGCCTATTCCGTCGTGCGATCGAGACAGCGGTACTGCAGCAGCTCCACCCGCGCCGCGCCATCCCAGCCATATCTCTGTACGCCGACGACGTCATCCTTTTCTGCCACGGCACACCTAAAGCCGTGCTCGCCGTCAAAGAAATCTTGCATCTCTTCGGGCGCGCCTCTGGCCTATCCGTCAATTTCCAGAAAAGCTCAGCGACTCTGATCCGCTGTGACGTGGAAGAAGCAGCGCCGGCAGTGCAGCTCTTGGGATGCCCCATAGTTGATCTGCCGATCACATACCCTGGCATCCCATTGACCCTGCGCCGACCCACGGCTGCCCAGCTGCAACATGTCGTCAACAAGACCGCGGGGAAGCTACCTACCTGGAAGGCTAAGCTGATGAACAAGGTGGGACTGCTCGCCTTAGTCAAATCTGTCCTGAGCGCGATCCCCATCCATCTGCTCATGGTGCTTGCGCCATCGAAGAAGGTCTTGAAGGCGCTCGAGAAGATACAAAGAGGATTCCTCTGGGCGGCGAGGGCAGAGGCCAATGGAGGTAACTGCCACGTAAACTGGCGTTGAGCAAGCCGGCGATCTCGCTCGGCGGCCTTGGCGTCCAGGATCTTGAGCACACCAGCCTCGCCTTGCGCACGCGCTGGATATGGCTCAGCCGCACGGATATGAACAGAGCTTGGAGCGGCCTCGACCTACAGTTCACAAAGGAGGAGCGCGATTTCTTCTACGCCTCCACCATCATGATCGTGGGCAATGGCCAGCGCGCCTGCTTCTGGGAAGACAAGTGGCTCGATGGGCGCTCAATTGCCCAGCTCGCGCCTCACATGTACGCCTGCATACCCAAGCGCCGCCGCAAGACCAGAACCGTCGTGGATGGACTGCAGGCGCACAGATGGGCCTCCGACATCCAAGGCACGATCGGTATCCAGGAGATCGGCGAGTACCTATTAACCTGGCAGCGCGTCCAGCAAGTCACTCTTACCGATGAGCCGGATGGCATGCACTAGCTATGGAACGCGAGCGGCACGTACACCGCACACTCCGCTTACCTAGCATTGTTCCAGGGTTCAGCCTCATGCCGCGCATGGAAGCTCACCTGGAAAAGCTGAGCTCCGCCTCGAGTCTGCTTCTTCCACTGGCTCGCCAACCTCGACAGGTGCTGGACAGCATATCGCCTCGCACGTCGAGGTCTGCCGCACCCGCCTCGCTGCCCGTTGTGCGATCAAGCCCCGGAGTCGATACTGCACCTGTTCTTGGGCTTTCCCTTCACCAGGCAAATTTGGCACGAGATCCTCTCCTGGCTGCAGCTCCCCTGTCAGGTGCCCAACACTGGAACGAGCCTGTTCGATTGGTGGCATAAGGCAAGGCAGAGGACTCCGAAGCCGATGCATAAAGGCCTCGCATCTGCAACGTTGCTCATCCCATGGATGACATGGAAACACCGCAACGATTGCGTATTCAACAACGCTCGACCATCCACCAACGCCGTGGTCGCGGGGATCAAAGACGAGGCCGCCCTTTGGGCACGAGCTGGTGCTCTTGGCCTACGAGCCATTCTGCCCCAGACATGGGATGTACACTGATTTTTGTTTTTTTGTTATTGCTTGAGGGCCTCTTAGGAGGATTGTAACAAACTCTTTCTTTCCAAAATAATGAAACGTAAAAGTCTTTTTCGTTTTCTCAAAAAAAAACTATTATTACCTGCTTAAATTATTCAGGAACAGTTGGTGTCTTTGCTAAAAATATTGAATCCTTAAGACACCTTAAAAACATATGACCAGGATATGTAGGCAGGGCTTAGTGGTAGTTCCACGTTAATGATCAGATCTTTTTCTCAATTGTTTTGCAGTGTATAGTTTACTGTTCTTTGTCTAATAAGGCTTCCCTACTCAATTACTGATTTAGTATTATTTTACACGACACAGCGATTACCCTTTAATGAATTGGTGCCCCTTTGTCTTCTTTACACATGTGTCCTAACAGATAAAACTTTATAATTATCATAAAGAAAACATAACAAGACGCATTTGAAGCTAGACTTGTTGAGTTTACTTGGATATTTTCCCCTTGCTTTGCATTGAATTTGTTCATTTATCCCAGTCTAAAATGTTTAGTACTTTATTAAACTCCAACTGTGAAATTACCAAAAGCATTGCACCTATTGGGACAGATTTTCAGTTACTGCAGTGAGTGCCAGTTTTTCTAGCATCTTACAACCACCTGTACTTTTTTGGGCCTATCAGATTCATCTTAAGAGCTTCCTAAGATAAAGAGTTTACTTAATGTGAATTATAAAATACTCACTGTTGCATGTATGCATCCAGTTTAGTGATTTGAAGAGGATGCCTTCCGTTTTCATGACATCTTAGAAATTATGCCCATGTTAGAGCATCTACAACCGCATCCCCCAAATCCGCCCCCCATAGTGTCCGCGGACGCGTCCGGACGCGTCCCCGGACAGTGACCGGACGACCCCCATAGTTGGGCTCCTACAACCACATCCCCCAAAAATTTGTTCCCAAACTCATGCAAGGCATGCAACGTCGATCCGATCCGATACATACCGGATCATATTACAAGACATAGAGTTCAAATTCAAATGAAATTACGAAAGTTCAACAAGTTGTCCGATACAAGGGTCGGATCAAGGGGCGGATGAAGGGGCGGATCCACTGGAGCCATCAACGCCGAGGTCACGGTCGGAGATCTTCTTCTTCATCATGAGGATCGACTTGGCGCTTGGCTCATCCAAGAGGGAAGCGTCTTGGAACATGATTCTTTGTTCCTCCGTACTTCTTGCAATCATGTTTTTCTCGTGCTCCATGGCATAGGCATCCGCATCTTCTTTTGCTCCATCTCATAGGCATCGGCCATCTTCTTTTGCTCCAATTGGAGCTTCAACCAAGCCTCCTCCTTCTCCCCGGTCAACCTCTCCGTCTCAATGTCCAACCTCTCCTTGAGCCGGAGGCATTCAAAGTCCATTCTCTCCCTTTGCAAAGCCAAGAAGGCGTCATACCTCTCGGCCTTCTTGTCCTCCCTTTCTTTCTCCAACTTGTGCATGGATTCATCCTTCTTCGAGAAGATGTCCTTCCATGTGGTGGACATCTTCGTGGCGGCGCCGTCTCGTGCCACCCGGTCCTTCTCCCACTTCCTCCCCATCATGGTCCTCTTCCGGCCACTTCCACCTTCGGATGGCCCATCTTCTTCATCAACTCCAATTGGGATGGAAGAGGTTGATCCATCGTTGGTCTTCCATTTCTTGGCCGGATTCTTGTGATCATCATATTGGAGCATCCACTTGGGCTTCCCATTCAACTCTAGCCAACAATGTGAGAGGGTGAAGTGTTTCTTCTCCACTTGATGGTACAAAGTGGCGGCCAAACTTGTCTATCAAACACAAAAGTAGAGAAATGACCACCAATGAAGTGTGATGCAATGAAGAGATGTCAATGAACAAAGTACAAGCAATAGCTTACATAGGAAGTCACGGTGACGCCACTAGAATTCCAGTTCACCACTTGTGCATGGAAACCGCAATACTTGTTGACACTTTCTTGAATTGCAGCCCACCTATGTTGGAGAGAGCCGGCATTGCGATCGGACACAATGGGGTGGGGTGTCACATATTCCTTTTGATGATGGAAGTCGGCATGTATCTTCTACCACAACCTTGTGCCCTTTTGCTCGGTTCCACATATAGGATCCATGCTTGTGGCTAACCAAGCTCGGCAAAGCAAAACATCTTCAAAAGTTGTGTACGAAGAGCCTCTTGGCGTGTACACCTTCCGCTTCGCCTTAGCCGCAACCCCCACCGGTGGGGACTCACCCGCAACTGTGGTTGCCGACGGATCCTGTGATGCCGGATCCTCCCCATTTCGGATCAATTCCAGCATATAATCATTCTTATCATCCTAAACATGCTAAGAATTACACTACGGACCTAGATTGACTCGGAACTATGAAGTTCGGATAGAGATGCATACCGTATAGTCAATTTGACTTTCGGCGAACAGGTTGCGGGCGACGTCGGTGGCGGTGACGCCGGAAGCATCCCGCGTCCGCTGGAGCGGCGGAGACTCCCCCATCATCTCGTCCTCCTGCATCGGCGGAACCTGCGACGGGTACTCATCCGCGATGAGGATGAGGCCTGGCTCCTCCGTGTTCGTCGTGGAGGATGTCGACCTTCTTGCCGGCATGACGACAGGTGGAACCTGCGCAGGACGCCGGACGACGGGCACGGACGTGGACAACACCGGCTCCTCGTCCCGCGTATCCGCGTTGGCTATCCGTTCCGCCTCCGTCTCCGCCAGAGCCTCCAGTGCCGCTTTCTCCGCCGCGAGCTCGCGGAGGCGCTACCTGCGGCGCCGCGTCCGCCGCGCGATGGTCTCCGGCTTCAGCGCCGAGTCCCCCGCTTGCTCGACGGACTGGGAGGAGCCGCCGTTCTCGGTCAAATCGATGGCTTCCGTCGCCTCCATCGGATTTGCAGGTGGACGCGGCGGGAGGAATGAAAACTACCGGCGGGAAACGGAGGCGGAGAAGCGAATAAGTGAAAGTGGCCGGTGCGCCGGAATTTTGGTTGAAAATTGGGTAGGCCCGCCTTGACAGATCCGACGTGGCGGACGCGTCCGGACGGCCCCAAACCCGCCCTACATATGAGCTGGCTTTAGGGGGAGCCGGATAGCCTAGACGTTTGTGGAAGCTTTGGGGGCCGCCGTTGGGTGGACCAATTCAGCCCAAAACGCATCAAGACTGTCAGCCCATACGTATAAGGTGGGTTTTGCAACCATGGTTGTAGATGCTCTTAGTTCTCCTGTCACTAGTAGAAAAAGGACTTTTCGTCCGGAGTACTGTTTTTCATTAGCCCCGGTTCAGGCAAAAACCGGACCAGTGCCTGGCACTGGTCCCGGTTCGAGCTGCCATGGCCCCGTGGGGCATTGGTCCCGGTTCGGTTGGGGGCATTGGTCCCGGTTCATGCCAAGAATCGGGACCAAAGCTCCAGAGCCGGACCACGTGGCATGCCGCGGAGCTTTGGTCCCGGTTCGTGCCAAGAACCGGGACCAATACCCCTCCCCTGCCTATATATTGTTGCCCCCCTATCTCCTCTGTTTTTTTCCTGGATTGGTGGGAAGTGGAGGTGCTAGTTTTTTTTCTCTTTGCCACACACAAGATGTGTTCGATGAAATGCCCGACCCGCACCGAGGTTAGCAACTATATCCTTTTCATCTGTAATTGATACAGAAATATTGCAGGCCTGCATAAATTTCTCTATTCCCGACCCGCACCGTGGTTAGCAACTATGCCCGACCCGCACCGTGGTCATTTCACTATTCAAGATGTTATTGTAATGTTATTTAATAAACTTAATTATATATATGATGCAGATGGATGCACGGATGCGATGGATGTACGGCGAACGACGCAGTTCCGAGTTTATTGCAGGCCTGCATAAATTTCTCGATGTGGCTGAGGCAAACAAAGTGAATAATTTTATGCCTTGTCCATGTGAGAAGTGTCGGAACGTCAGGGAGTACCCTGACCCGAGAACCATTCAAGACCACGTGATTCGGAAAGGTTTCATGCCCAGCTATAATTGTTGGACAAGCAACGGAGAAAGAGGGGTTACGATGGAAGACAATGAAGAAGAGGAGGATGATGACAACTATCCTATGTTCCCTGAGGAATGCGGTGATACTGTTATGGAAGACGTTGAAGAAGAAAGAGGTGAACATCGGGCATCAGATGAGCCCGCTGATGGTCTTGGTGGGGTCATTTCTGATGCAAAGCGAGAATGCGATACAGAAAAGGAGAAGCTAAAGTTGGAGGCCATGCTTGAGGATCACAAAAAGTTGCTGTACCCAAACTGCGAAGATGGCAGCACAAAGCTCGGTACCACACTGGAACTGCTGAAATGGAAGGCAGAGACTAGTTGTTCTGACAAGGGATTTGAGAAGTTACTGAAAATAATGAAGCCGAAGCTTCCAAAGGATAACGAATTGCCCGAGACTACATACGAAGCAAAGAAGGCTATCTGCCCTCTAGGATTAGATGTGTAGAAGATACATGCATGCATTAATGACTGCATCCTGTAACGCGGTGAGTACGAGAACATGGATAAATGCCCGGTATGCAATGCACTGCGGTACAAGATAAGACAAGATGACCCTGATGATGTTGAGGGCGATGACGAGCCCCCCCGGAAGAGGGTTCCTGCTAAGGTGATGTGGTATGCTCCTATAATACCACGGTTGAAACGTCTGTTCAGAAACAAAGAGCATGCCAGGTTGTTGCGATGGCACAAAGAAGAGCGTAAGAAAGACGGGAAGTTGAGACACCCCGCCGATGGGTCCCAGTGGAGAAAAATCGACAGAGAGTTCCCGACATTTTCAGATGACGCAAGGAACTTAAGATTTGGTCTAAGTACAGATGGCTTTAATCCTTTTGGGGAGCAGAGCTCCAGTCATAGCACTTGGCCCGTGACTCTATGTATCTACAACCTTCCTCCTTGGTTGTGCATGAAGCGGAAGTTCATTATGATGCCAGTGCTCATCCAAGGCCCAAAGCAACCCGGCAACGACATTGATGTGTACCTACGGCCATTAGTTGATGAACTTTTGTAGTTGTGGTCCGAACCAGGTGTACGTGTGTTGAATGAGCACAAACAACAGGAATTTGACCTACGAGCGTTGCTGTTCGTAACCATCAATGATTGGCCTGCTCTTAGTAACATTTCAGGACAGTCAAACAAGGGATACAATGTATGCACGCACTGTTTAGATAAGACTGAAAGTATACATTTGGGAAACAAGAATGTGTACCTGGGGCATCGTCGATTTCTTCCGAACGGTCATGCCGTAAGAAAGCCTGGCAAGCATTTCAACGGTGAGGCAGATGGCCGGAAGAAGCCTAACCTCCCTGATGGTGATGTTATATATGACAAGGTCAAGGATTTAGAAGTAATCTTTGGAAAGGGTCCTGGCAGTCTATCTGTTCCGAATGACGCTAACAATCGCGTACCCTTGTGGAAAAAGTGCTCTATATTCTGGGAGCTACCCTATTGGAAAGTCCTAGAGGTCCGGTCTTCAATCGACGTGATGCACGTGATGAAGAATCTTTGCGTGAACCTGCTAGGCTTCCTGGGCGTGTATGGGAAGACAAAAGATACACAGGAAGCACGGGCAGACCAGCAATGTATGAAAGACCCATACAACAAGCAGACGGATAAAGGGCGTCAATACTATGACGCATCTCCTGGTTCACCTACGCGACGAGATTGCCATTCTCGGTCCTGTATTTCTACACAATATGTTCCCCTTCGAGAGGTTCATGGGAGTCTTGAAGAAATATGTTCATAACCGTGCTAGGCCAGAAGGAAGCATCTCAAGGGGCTATGCAACAGAAGAGGTCATTGAGTTCTGTGTTGACTTTATTCCTGACCTTAAGCCGATTGGTGTTCCTGAATCGCGACATGAGGGGAGACTGAGTGGAAAAGGCACGCTAGGAAAGAAAGCACTGATATGTAGGGACGGGCATTCTTTAACTCAAGCACACTACACAGTTCTACAAAGTTCCACCTTCGTGGCTCCGTATATCGAGGAACACAAGAATTATGTACGCTCCAAGAACCCGGGGAAGGATGACTCCTGGATTAAAGAAAAACACATGGAGACCTTCGGCAGTTGGTTGCGATTACAGCTCATGAATGACACCACTGTCGGAGATCAGCTCTACTTGTTGGCCGCGTCACCATCTTCGACTGTATTGAATTTCCAAGGGTACGAGATAAATGGGAATACATTTTACACGATCGCCCAAGATAAAAAGAGCACCAACCAGAACAGTGGTGTCCGCTTTGATGCAACAAACGACGATGGGGAAAAGGACACATAATATGGTCGCATAGAGGAGATATGGGAACTTGACTATGGACCTACTTTTAAGGTCCCTTTGTTTCGGTGCAGTTGGGTCAACATGAATGGAGAAGGGATAAAGGTAGACCAGCTGTACGGGATGACAACAGTGAATCTCAAGAATCTTGGTTGTTACAAGAACAAACCATTCGTCCTAGCCAATGATGTGGCTCAGGTTTTCTATGTGAAGGACATGTCCTCCAGACCGAAAAAAAGAAAAAACAAGCAAACGAATACATCAGACAATGAGCCAAAGCGTCACGTAGTTCTTTCAGGGAAAAGAAACATCGTGGGAGTCGAGGGCAAGACAGACATGTCAGCAGATTATGATAAGTTTGATGAAATTCCGCCCTTCACAGTGAGAACTGACCCAAGCATCCCGTTAAATAATGAAGATGCTCCATGGTTACGGCTGAAGCGATGTAAATCAATGTAATGTATTAAACCTTTATGTGATGTGTAGTAATGTATTAAACCTTTATGTGGTGAAAACCATAATACACGAGTGAGTTTTCTTTTTTGTTTTCTGTTAATTAATTGCATGACGACCGGTGAAACACGCGTGGTAGGTGGTTGTCGGCTCCCACACCTCCCGTGGGAACCTCTCAAACCTCAGCTTCGACCGTCCAAACACAGTTCCCCCTGCATACACCCCGACGGTGGCTCGTGAGTTTGAGCGCCACTTCGATCTAAGCAGCGGTAAGACGTCTCTGATGATCTACAACCGTCCGGCAAGACGTCTCTGATGATCTGCAACCATTTGGAACGGTCGCAGGTCATCAGAGACGTCTTGCCACTGGTTGCCCAAAGATGCCTCTCCGAGTGACGCTGGAATGTTTTGTGTTTGAGCGCCACTTCGATCCAAGCAGCGGCAAGACGGCTCTGATGTTCTACAACCGTCCGGCAACACATCTCTGATGATCTGCAACCGTTTGGAACAGTCGCAGGTCATCAGAGATGTCTTGCCACTGGTTGCCCAAAGATGCCTCTCCGAGTGACGCTGGAATGTTTTGTGTGAGTGAGTAACTTGTCTGAGGAGGGCGGGTATATATAGGCTACGTGTGCTTCTTTAGTCCCGGTTGGTAACACCAACCGGGTCATGTGGCTCACGAAGTGGTCGTGATACTGCTGATCCAACAGCTCACAATCCCTCAAAAGAAACACACCCCTGATCCAACGTCTCACAAGCGCTTGAAAGAAACACACGATCCGTGTGCTTCTTTAGTCCCGGTTGGTAACACCAACCGGGTCATGTGGCTCACGAAGTGGTCGTGATACTGCTGATCCAACAGCTCACAATCCCTCAAAAGAAACACACCCCTGATCCAACGGCTCACAAGCGATTGAAAGAAACACACGATCTGTGTGCTTCTTTAGTCCCGGTTGGTAACACCAACCGGGACTAAAGACGGGCTTTGCGGTCACGACACGTGTCCTCCCCCAGCGCTTTCCTGGGCACCTGTCCTCCCCCAGCGCTGCCCTGGAGGTCTTTATATATTGTCGCCGACGGGGTAAACCCTAATCCACCATTCCTAGCCACGAACGCATCGTCTCCACGAGATGGATCCGCCACGCCCGCCGCAGCGCCTTCTGGACGAGGTCGAGCGTGCTCGGCAGAGCGCGCTTGGGCGCAACCGCGGGAGTCTATCCCGCCGTATGCCCACGAGCCCGGCGTGGAGAGGAATGCCCAGCTACCGGCCTCCTGCTCCACCAGGTGCCGCCGCACCTCCACCTGGAGAATAATGTTGGTGATGTTGGATCAGGGGTGTGTTTCTTTCAAGCGCTTGTGAGACGTTGTATCATGTGTAATAATGTATTAAACCTTTTATGTAATGCATTAAGATAAATGAATTAATAATTTTTATCTGCTTTCTTCTGCATTTTACAACACCAAACATTCATCTTACAAATATAGGTTTTCTGAAATTGTTCTGCATTTACTTCTGCTTGCCATGGGATTTGACAACACCAAAAATAGAATTAACTGAATTAATAATTATTATTACTTAATCATAAATCTTACTTAATCAATTTTTATCGATTTATACGTATTATTAGTCGAGTTTCGACTTACGGATTTAAAGATATGAATTTATCCATATTAAATTGAAAATGACAATAATAATGTAAAATTGATTTTGGATTATTTATACAAATTCAAACACTTTTCATGTTGAAAGTTTTGTCAATTCAAAATATGTAATAAAGTTAATGCATTTTTAATTGAAAATGGCAAAATGGTTAATAGTTTGTATAGTTAGAATAATTATTTTAGAAAACAGAAAATGGTTTTGGATTATTTATTCAAATTTAATAACTTTTCATGTTGAAAGTCTTTTCAGATTCAAAACTATTTGAAATTCATATCCAAACACCTAAATAAGAAAAAAAAAGGCGGGAACAAAATTTCAGAACTGAAAAGTTCGAAATAATTTTGAAAAATGACTCTTTGGTCCCGGTTTCTACCAAGAACCGGGACCAATGAGTCCGTGGATCCCGCGCTTGATCTGGCATTAACTGCGCCCTCATTGGTCCCGGTTGGTGGCAAGAACCGGGACCAAAGAGGCATTGGTCCCGGTTCTTGCCAGCAACCGGGACCAATGAGGTCTGCTATAACTGCCCGCGCCTCTTCTTCGTCCTCATTCTCACGCAGAGTTCATCGACGAGGAGCAAGAAAGCAGAGGAGCCGCGGAGCCGCCACCACGCCGTCAGGCTGTCCCGCCGCCGACCTCCACGACGCGCCGCCCCGCCGCCTCCCCGCACGCCGCCCCGACGCGGCCGGCCTCCTCCCCGTACACGTACGGCGCCACGACGCGGCCGGCCTCCTCCCCCGCACGCACGCCACCGCGCCGTCCCCGCGCTGTCCCCCTCGCAGCGCCACCGCGCCATCCCCCTCGCACGCCACCGCCGCCCCCCTCGCAGCGCCACCGCCGTCCCCGCGCCGAGCTCGCAGCACCACCGCCGCCCGCGCGCACCACCGCTTCTCGATCGGTGAGTTAGAATTTTAGGATTTTTTTTGTATAGGAAATGTTAGTGTTAGGATTTTTTTGTTTTGTATATGAAAATGTTATAGTGTTAGGAAAATGTTAGTGTTAGGAAAAAATATTTGTTAGGAAAATGTTAGTGTTAGGATTTTTTTTGTATAGGAAATGTTAGTGTTAGGATTTTTAGTTAGTGTTAGGAAAATGTAGTGTTAGGAAAAAAATTTGTTAGTGTTATGATTTTTCGTTAGTGTATAGGAAAATTTTGTTAGTGTTAGGATTTTTTGTATAGGAAAATTTTGTTAGTGTTAGGATTTTTTGTTAGTGTATAGGAAAATTTTGTTAGTGTTAGGATTTTTTGTATAGGAAAATTTTGTTAGTGTTAGGATTTTTTTGTATAGGAAAATTTTGTTAGTCCTAATTTGTGCTTGTCCTAATTCAATAACATTTCAAACATGATTTAGAGTTCCATGTCAATGCATTAAATTGATCATGCATACATATTGCGCATTGCATCAATGCCATGTATTGATTGTGTTCTTGTCCGGTATTTGTTCTTCCCGGTAGATCGTGGTTCGGAAGTTGACCCGGTAAATTGTGTTAGATATGCAAAGATGCAAATTTACGGGTTTACGGGTTTACGATACGAGTTTACGAGTTTACGGGTTTACGATACGAGTTTACGGGTTTACGATACGAGTTTACGATACGAGTTTACGGGTTTACGATACGAGTTTACGGGTTTATGATATTGTAGATGTATCTTGACATATGGAACAAGTTACCCAACTAAAGTTTTGTGCATTGTTCTTAATTTGCAGAAACTATGGAACGAGACGAAGATCAGGAAAATATCCTCCAGGATATAATCCGCGGGCCGGAAGATATTGTCGATGTCACCACGGAGTTTTTGAACAACTCCGGTGAGGGAGATGAGTCTCTCAACCGAAGAGACGGCTCCGGTGAGGTAGAACCCGACGGCCGGGGTGAGGGAGAAGTCAGCGAGGGAGAAGCCGACGAGGGAGAAGCCGAAGGCTCCGGTGGAACATTAAACTCCGGCGAGGTGCATATACATATATTAATGAAGCCGAAGATTGTATTAATTAAGTCTCTGATGTCTATATACATATATTAACGCTCTTTCTTCTTTTAGCCCTCCGGATCGAGCAAATCTTCTGTAAGGACAAAACGAGGCCCAGCCAAAAAGTTGGGCGACCAAGAAAGGTACACGATCGAAAGAGTCGCTGAAGACGGCACACCGACTGCTCCCCCTGGTGTTAAAAATAAAATGGTAAAGCAATGCGGAGTTCTTGTTAGGGACTTCATCCCGATCACCGTTCGAGAATGGCATCGGCCAAACGAGAAAGGACAGCTATATGTCAGCGATGAGGGCAAAGAAAGACTTTGGAGAAAGCTCATGGTTAATTTCACCCTGCCGGCGCCAGAGGTGGATTCAGATGAGGAGGATCCAGATGAGGCAGAAAAGATTGCCCGGAAAATCATGGAGCAAAAAGTCAAGGACTGGGCACTTAAGAAGATGGCCGAGCTATTCAAGAACTGGAAGAAAAGATTGAACAAACTGTTTGTCAAGAAAAATAAGACTCCAGACTTCGATAAAGGGTATGAGAAGATAAAGGACTACTGGGAAGAATTTGTGGCGTACAAGAAATCAGAGGAAGCTCTGGAAAAGTCTGCAAAAAATGCGGCAAATGCTGCTCTAAAGATGTACCACCATACTATGGGGCCTGGTGGCTACGCTGGTAGCATGCCTAAGTGGGAGAAACTTGAGGCGGACCTGCTGGCTAATGGGATCACTCCAGAGCCACTCAAGTGGATCGAACGGGCAAGAAATTGGTTTTACGGGCATGGGGGCACGTTGGACGCAGAAGGGAAGTGCATATATAACAGAAGACACAAAGATAATCCCCTACTACCCATCCAAGAAATTAGAAAAGCAGTAAAGGATGTTGAAGAGGGACGGTTCATTCCCGATAGAGAGGATGACGAGCTCACACGCGCCCTTGGGAATAAGGAACACGACGGACGGTTACGAGGCGTACCTGGCTCCAAGCCCAAGACAATTGCGATTCCCGAGCACAGGAAGAAATTTCCTGATAGAAGCCATCAGAGGAGAAAGGAAAGGGAGGCAATGGAAGCACGCGCTGCTGCAGACCGGCTGCTTAATATAGAAGAAGAATTAAAGCTGCAGAAGGAACAAATTGCCGTGCTTAGCCAGCAAGGTACTAGCGGCCAATCTCAACGGCACATGGTAGAAGCTGCATGCGATGGTACCGGTGGCCCATCGAATCGGAAAAGCAGCGTGGCTTCCACGGAGCTCCAGGATGGTAATGATGATGCAGTGGCTCCACTTCGTCGCTACCCAGTGGATGATATCACGGAGAGCACACCTTGTGAGATGCATGTGAAAGTTTTTAACTTAACCGTGAAGGTGGCGGTCGGCTATGTCGTACCAATTGGACCTAATCCAACTTACCATTTCTCTCCGGTTCCAAATGGCTACGCTGTTGTCGCGGTGGATGAAGTGATGAAAGATTATGAGGAGCTGAAGCTGCAACACCCTGCAGGTGAAGATGGGGAGGTGCTTGAACTTGGAGAAGCCAAGAAAGCGACCATTCTATGGCCAAAGGAATTCATCGTGCTTCCGAACTGGCAGCCAAGGCCATCGACTCCTCACCAGTCTCCAGCGCAACAGTCCTCTTCACCGCCTCAGCATTCTCCAGCGCAACAGTCCTCTTCACCGCCTCACCAGTCTCCAGCGCAGCCGTCTCCGCCGCCGCGTCAGCCGTTTCCGCCCACCGCTCGTACTATGAGGGGTAAGCGATCACCGAAACGTAAAAGGTCGCCCCTCCCAACAGTACCTCATAAGAATCTTCCCATTAGACCTTATGACAGGACTGTAGCGGAAAACGCCGCGGAGGTGGCTGCCTACAATAAGGCTTTTTTTGCACCAAAAAAGCCC
Organism: Poa pratensis; assembly: GCA_947311845.1. NCBI lineage: Eukaryota > Viridiplantae > Streptophyta > Magnoliopsida > Poales > Poaceae > Poa > Poa pratensis. Next base: position 51,235,786 of record CAMZMU010000035.1, read on the forward strand.
GAGCAGAAGCCGGTATACGATGAAAAATCCAAAAAGTGGAGAAAGTCCTTCCTTGAGCAGCCATCCCAGATATCGATGAATCTGCCATCTGACTATGGTCGTGAACTTACTAAGCTAGCACGTGCCCAGTCTGAGCAGAACAAGGGAAGAAGTGCAAAAAGCGGGAAACAAATTGCCCAGCTCGGACAGCAGAAAAATCAATCGGTCCCCCCGCTCATAGTGTGTTCCGATGTCGACAAGGACTTCAGAGTCGCTATGGATAAAGACCTGGAATTATTGGACCCCAGAGCCATAGCTGCTGCTAAAGAACTTGGTGTCACTGTATCTCAGGCCAAGGAACAGGCTACCGCCTTGGGTATGAGCCTTGGTCAACTTTTAGGCTATGAACATGCGCCAATGTTAGAGATGGCACGGAAATATGTCCAAGGGGAGCCTATGGTCAGTAATGAGGAGATGACGGGTCTATCAACACATATGCGAAATCTGCATACCTGGTACCTGGTGCACACATCAAAGAAGGACGCGAAAGAGTGGTTTCCGCTGGACGTTAGAGTGGAGCATTTCTTCAAACGTTACACTATACAGGTTCAACTGACTGAACTGTTCCAGTTATTCCAAAAGCGCCCTCGACAAATCTATCCTCTCTTGCTATTGTCTGTAAGTGATTTATTTTCGTAATTAAGTCTCTAGCTCAGCTCGTTCATTGCCTGTATTATATTATCCTGCCTATATATATATCCTTTTGTACGCTATTATGCAGAATGAAGATGCTGGAATGCAAAAGATCTAAAGTTTTTGAGGTTGGGTTCGTTGACCCATATATCGTGAATTCACATACGTTAGTCAATCACCCCAAAGACGTGGAGCATGACCTGACCACCTTTTTAACCATGCAACATTTCTGTACGGAAATACTATTTCCTTACAACTTCAGGTGAGTGTTTCTGTCTTGTACATATTTTTATTTGGCTTTCTCGATGTTAAGTGTAATTGATGAGCTATGCATGTCTGCTTTATGTAAACGTCCGCAGGTTCCACTGGATTCTGCTAAGCATTCAACCTGACAAGTCCACAGTTGAAGTCCACGACTCATTAAGTTGGGACCAAGCGTTGTGGTCCGACATGAAAGAAATGCTCAACAAGTAATTTCAATCATTATCGCATTATATCGCCCTCTTTCGTTCGTTCCCTGATGTCAAGTAATTAATAACTCCTTTGTTCATTTTCTTTGCCAAAGCAGGTGTTGGACAATTTTCAAACAGAAGGTAGAAGGTCCATTCAAAGATGAGCTAACTTATAAAACGGTGAAAGTCCGCAGCAGCCACCGGGGAGTAATTTATGTGGATTCTACGTTTGCGAGTTCATTCGCGAGTTGACCACTGAGCGGAGAACAACTGCTTTCAGCAAAATGCGGGAGAAGATCGACCCAAACTGCGCGTAGGAGCAATTCAAGAGGAATTGGCGGGATTTCTGCTTAGGGAGGTCATCGATGAAAGGGGAGAACATTATGCTTCGGACGATGAACTACATATGCCTTGATGGCTTGATCTATCTCCATGTAATTAAATAGTTGTATTCTCGCAAGAGATCGAATATTAATTATATATGCATCAACATGTACTGTGTATATAGTAGAGCGTATAATATGCGTACGGAAACGATGGAGAGCACGTCGGCGATGCGAAGAAGGGGGAGACGACGGAGGCACCGGCGAGAGGGAGAGGGGGCACCGGCGAGAGGGAGAGGAGGCACCGGCGAGGGAGAGGGGCACCGGCGAGAGGGGGCACCGGCGAGAGGAGAGGGGGCACCGGCGAGAGGGGGCACCGGCGAGATCGAATCCTAAACCCTAAATACCAAAAAAAAAAGCACTCATTGGTCCCGGTTCGTATTAAGAACCGGGACCAATGAGTCTCCCCCCACGAGCAGCCAGACCAGGCCACGTGGACAACCATTGGTCCCGGTTCGTGGCCCAACCGGGACCAGCATTGGTCCCGATTGGCCAGTCCCGGTTGGGCAACCGGGACTGAAGACCCAACCGAACCGGGACCATATATGAAGCAGATGGCGTTGGTCTAGCGATGCCAAGTACACTGCGTTTCTGCCTACGAGATTCAATTTGTTGGGACCATCCTCTGAGGTGTTGCCGCAAGCATCATGACTGGACGCTTATTCGCGACAGATATTTGGCTGCCGACAATCAGCCTGAAACTCTTGCGCACATCTCGGTTTCATGCTCCTTCGCCCAGTAGGCCTGGCGGATTGTTCTGGATGGAGTACTCCATCTGCCAGCATCCCAGCAACCTTCATTGACAACTCACATACTTCGTGAATGGGGTCGGCCTATCGCCCAGTTGCCAGCGCCGGATTACTTCTATAAAAGCTCAAGGTCTACCCGCCTCCTGCCCCCATCTGCCCCTTTTATTGCTGTGCTCGGCCAGAACAGAACACGGCAGCGCGTGGCGGTGCATGTCCTTAGCTGTGCCGAGAGCACACGTGATGGATGGTGATCCGGCCAGGCCTGGGGAACGTGATGTATCTTCACCTCCGGATCTAGCGCCCCTGTAGATGGTGAGGACATGCTAGACACTCTAGATCGATCTACTGCTCAATTTTTATTGTTCTGCGACTATTGTTGTTTTTTTGTGTGATGCATCCGTCAGTCTATGTATGATTTTTCTTTGGTTTGGTTGAAGATATATGAATCCATCGGTTTATATGGATTAAACGTTACCTGTAACAGGATACATTTTCCCCCTCCTGTTTTTCGGCTGCAGGACATCAATAGATTGACAAAGATTGCCAAGAAGTGGTTTTTGAAGGATTGGAGTCAAGCTTAGGGTCAGTTTATCCTGTGGGCCTATACTGCAATATTTACTTGGCTTGCTAGAATACATGTAGCATCAGGTATTTCTCTCCTCATATTTTTGCTGTAGGACCTTGTTCGTTGCATTCTTGTGTGTTTCGACACGATATAGCAGACAAAATAATCTCTGAGAGCGGGATGGTTATTACAATTTCTGGTACATCATGTAGGACAGGCCCAGTTTCGACAGGATATAGCATACCACGGTGGATGGTTTGAGACCAGGATATATCAGACCACGGTGGATGGTTTGAGAGCGGGGAGGCGGAGCAGAGACTGCCGGCCCTCCCCCAAGCTTCTGATATCCCCGGCCACTATCCCTGCGTCGCTTGGCCAAGCTGCAGATGCAGCTCCTGTGTGCTTGCTCTTTACGGTTTGCTGGTGGGTGTTGCGTCATGCTTTTCCTTTGTTCTTCTCACAACTGAAACCTTTGTTATGACTATGCCTTGCTTCTTTCTTTGGAGCATTGGGTGTGCAAACTATATTAGTCATTGTGTGATAATATCTGTGAATATGATTTTGCAGATTTGCATAGAGCCGACCATGTGCAGAGTGATGGTTTATGTAACATGTATTCTTTGCCATTCAACTCCTACGACCGTCAGATCCATGCAATAGGTATCAAACCAATATTGCTTCCTTCTTTTATACCATTAATATTTGTTTGCAGAAAGTGCAAGCAATACCTGGTTTAATTGGAGTGTTCATGCTAGATCTGGTTTGCTTACGAATTGCCTCTTATGTGGTTCATTGATTTGCAGGTGTACTGCTTTTTTTTGGTTACCACGCTTGCTGATCTCAACCTTCAGCTTCAGCAGCTCATCGGCAAGGTGAACCAGGCTAGCCTTCCTGCCTCCCAACAAGTTAAGTTGCCAAGGCAAGGTAAAATATCCAAAAAAAATAGCTTCCCTTTTTTCTTCATATTAGAACTGCTCCAGGTTCTTTTTACTTGTCTCACCACCTCTGCAGTTAGTTAATTCAATGTTTTGAAACATGCTTGAAATTCGTAAGCTGCATATGATTTTTTCTTCATAATTACTGAAGCTTCATATGATTTTTTTTGTTTCTCTCTAATTCAATGTTTCAAAAACATGCTTGAATTTCATAAGCTGCATATGATATTTTTAGTTGCTCTCTTATACACAATACTGTGTATCCATCCTTTTTGTTCTCTGAATTCACAATCTGTGCACTATGTAGAGATTGGAAAACTACTTAATTTAACATTGTCTACATCGGGTCTTCTGCCATTTCCAGTCAGGTCAGATTTGATTTCCTATTGGTGGGGCTACTATCGATGAGATAATCCTTTTCTTTCTTATCTATACAATGACTGGGGCATTTACCTATTACTTGTTGTGTTGTTGCGGGTGCCAAATTACTATTCTTGCACTACTTTTGCTTCTTCATCACATATCCTCTAGATATTTCTTTATCGTTACAGTTTTATTTGGGTCACAAAGCAGCGGGGAATTTATTTCTTTTGTGCTGGCAAATTATGATAAGAAAGTGCTCAGTTTACATTACACTCCTCCTAGGATGGTTGTTATAGCACCAGGAGTTGAGCATGATGAGTCAGTTTCAATTGCAGAAACACTTCTGTCAAACCTTCCCAGTGTGAACCGTCATGAAGAACCAAAATCAGGGTATGTGGGAGGGGTATGAAGAACCCCATCCTCTTCGTCGCGCGCAGGTCGACAAGGCGGCTTCACTGGTGCTCCGGATCTTAGCGGGTGGAGAGGTATCATTCTTTCTTCAATTTTTACTTTAATGGCTGTTCCAGGTATTTCTGTGACTGATAAACATAGTTACGCAAATGGATGAACCTGCAGATACCATATCATAGTTGCAAAGGTCCAGATGGAAAGGAAGCTTTTGGTGTTCAGTGCATTGGGACTGGAGCCAAAAGAGGAAGATAGGTAAGCTGGTCCATACTCCATACTGAAGAACTATACTGAATGCACATGAATCTCTTTTCTACATATTTTTCACATCTTTGCTATGTGTGTATGCCTGCAGGAGTGAACTGAAGTTTTCATGTCATGCAAAGTGCAACATATTGCCTTTTGTTCTGTTCCATCCAACTGTGGTTCATTATCCAAACTAAAATATCTAATTGTTTCTTCCTTACCTATATCAGCAACACTCTCCAGTCTCCACACATGGTTGTGTTTTTCAGGTAAACCGAGGTCAAATCTTTGAGCTAATGATTCTTATTCTATGGGCTACACATCGATGAATTTTACTACTGTATCTCTTTACATCGAAATAATTCAGCCATGCGTTCTTGGCTTAGATACTGTTGGGATATACTTAGCCAACTCTTTATTTAGCATGCCCCATAATTCTGAATTATTTACTGTTAGTCCTGGGCACATGTGTTTACAGAAGAGAAGCAAATGATTTTGTATACCACCATAAATATTACGAATGAGGTGCAAAACATCTCTCATGACTAGTAACAATTTAAAAAAATCTGCAGGATGCTTTATCCATTTGATTGCTATTGCCTGGTGACTTATCATCTTATCCATTTCTAATTGCTTAGATATGCAAATGTTCATTGCTTCCTCCTCTAATGTATGTAGGTTCGTAATTAGCTCTTGATGATTATTAGAAGGTCATCGAGCAAGTAAGGTCTGTAGGTTTGCAATTAACTCTAGCTTCTGAACTGCTGCGGTTAATTTTATTTCATTTGATGCTTTCTCTCGCTATTACTGTTGTTGCTCTGCTTAGATATACCATGTTGGTTGTCTAGGTTCCGTACTGTTGTCCGCTAATTTGATGACATTCGGAGACAAGCGTCGTCAGTCTGTTGCTTGACCTCTGCAATTCAGTACTCACTTGTGTTTTCCACATAAGTGCTATTTCCATGTTTAAATCATGTTCCTTAGTATTTCAATTGGTTTGTTAGCAAATATATTTTCATTCAAGTGGAAAACAATGGAGCTCTATTTCTAGGTAGCCATTTTTACCGCCATGAGTCTTTATTTATAAGCCAAACACATATTAATCGAAATACGTTCCTCGGGGCATGCTCATATAAATATTCCTGTTATTGTTCAAGGATCAGTTCTAGGATTTCTTTCTTCTTTTATTTATCTTGCTGTGTTTCAGAGTAAGAAATAAAGTATTTTGCACATCAAGTAAGAAATAAAGTATTTTATTTTGGAAATAATACTATGGGGTATTAATTTCCTGATTGTACATGAGATGAGCATGTTCTGTTCTCCGGTACATTCTTGGTAATTTTTTTGTTTTACCAGTGCAGTGGGAGCCCATAGCATGCTAGCAGATATGAGCACCGGTCCTGTCCTAGGTCGTCCTCTACCTACAGGTTCGTCCTACTCCTCCTCTTTCTGTCTCTCTCTCCACTTTCCCATCCTTTACAATATCAAGCACCTACAGATCCTTTTAGTATGTCCCAAGTTTGAGATTTAAAGGGGATGATATTCTAGGTTTTCTTTCGTGCGTCCCCAAGCTGATTTATTGTCCTGCTGGAGGAGGAGGCCTGCTGGAGCTCGCCCCGAAGCTAGGGTTGCAGGCCTGCTGGAGCTCGCACCCAAACCTTGTTATGCATCATTTGCTGATTCTATGTGTAGATTATTCTCTGTTGAAGCTCTGATGTCGATAGCAACATGGTATGATCCTCATCTCCTTCAACTTCTGGTTTGGAACAATCCCATCTCCTATTTGGTACACATCATTTTGTTGATTGACCAACTCTAGATGATTCTTCGTTGCCTTGTGCAGACTTCTCATTCTAGGCTTCATATCAATTCTGCTTAGCGTATCAAATGATGCATATGAAGGACGATATTGTGACCGAGCAACCGGCAGAAATGGTTTATGTGCGTTGAGTGAATTAGCTGTGCTGCTGGTTAGAATTGTTTGGGAGAACTGGGATAGTGAACATGAAGGTAAATTATCAGTTTCTCAAGTATTTTTGTTGCATTTTGGTTCATCGTGAAAATAATTCCTGCATGGCTCATTTGTTTCTGGAACATTGTGTCAACAGTTTATATAGACTGCATGTTAGATCATTTCAAACACCTTTGTGGTAATTAATTTTGACTCTGGTTTAAATGGCAAGGTCGGTAAACTAGCAGCGAAGGTGGGGAGGTATCTCACAGTTTTTCCAACGAGGTATATTTTCATATGTTTATATGATTTCTATTCAGTTATGCAGTAGCATACCATGTTGTCCTGTTTTTCAAAAATCATGGCTATAGGATTGTTTGTTGTGCTCTCGGTCAATAAAAGGCCTTTTGATTGATCATGTATGAATGTTAAGGATTTCTATTTTGTTTGGACCACTCTATTATGGATTTATTCTGCTTGGAAGTTTCCTCTGCTCATCCTCACAGTTTCAGCTGCTTTAATCAATGCATCCATTTATTTTCCGCAGGTATGGTCCTGCGCGTGAAGCCATCAACTAATCTGGGCACTTTCTGCGAGTTTTTTCATGAACGAGAGGGCAGCAGTAAGAGGTTAGAGCCCTTCTTCTCTTCTCAGCAAATCAAGTGAGGAAGGTGAGCTTTCTTGGTTTGCCCCGCTAGCCACCTCCTATGACAGATTTACCTTGCGCTTGGTCTTTTTAGTTGGCGATGTGCTTGCACGTGTGTATTATTTGCTAGATCTCAAGTATTTTATGGTTATTTTGATAGGGGGAGGAATGTGATAATTTTATTGCTACGGGATTTGGGAGAAGCTAGCTAAGGGAAGGAAAGGAGAGGGCCCTAGGCTAGCTGAATAAATCTCAACTCTCTATTAGATGAATTTTGTGGCTTACATCAGTAGGATTATCCCAAGGAGAGGTTTAATGAGGTACTGTGTCTACTTTCTTGCAGATGTTGGTATTGTTAATATTTCTTTTCAGTTGTCTTTTTGTATGTACCAGCAGAATCATTACAAGTGGTTTACGGGCTTGAACTCTCGCTGGACAATGTGCAACACAAATGTAGGTCAATTGCTTGCGTTTATAATTTCTCAATACTCATGTATGGTTATTATACAGGGAGATTCTGATTGAATGCAATGATGTTTGTTTTCTTCTGAATATCCAGATGATGATTAGTATTTTTGATTCTTTTGTGACAGGTTATTTTCAGATATGCTCAGCTTTTTGTTGGCAGTGCTTCAGCTTAAAACAATCAATACTGCAATTGTAATTTTTTGGTATTTCAGGGAAATCTCGGTTACAGCAAGTGTATGGAGATGCTAACCAGTGGATGGAGAACCTCGCTGCTCGGCTGTGCCCCGTGCGCCCCAAAAACAAGCTCCTACACGCCCCCTGCAATGAAAAATTGAAGCTGCAGCGACTCAATCAATGTAATCATCTATTTTCTCAAAAGTTTTGTGTGCCTTGATTGTGATTGTTTTATACTTAATTCAGTACAAGTTTTTATTGATTGTTTATGATATCAGTGTGCCATCTCGGACTCTCAGTCCGTATTTAGTAGCAGCTGACCTCAGATAGATATATGAGTCCCTTCTTTGAATAAATGTAAAACATGACAATGCTTAACTTCTCCCTTGGCCAAACTATTCTCGGTATCGAGGAAACAACTCAGAGTCTGAAGCATACGAGCATATACTTGGATAAGTGTTTTCATAGGATATCATTGGAATAGCTTTATGCCATATTTCGTTTCCTTGGAAGATCTCTTTTCTTGAATCAAAGTTACTATGTAGACAGAACAGAACCTACTGTTGTGAGAGACACAAATCTATGTTATAGTGTAAATTCACCAATTTAAATCCGCTTTTTATTTATTGTTGTTCCATACGAACAACTTCAGCATTTTCCAAGTAATATCCATATAAATCTGAGCTAAATGAACACGGAAAAATGAATTACTTTTGACCGGTTTACAATTCATTTTTCATTATTTTGTTTTTTTGTATTTGTATAAACCGTGTGATGAAACGGATCTCGATTTTGTATTTGCGCAGGTGCCACAATAGACTTTCAGAGCATCCATACAAAACCAAGCTAAATGAACGCAAAAATAATATTTACTTGTCGCCGTTTACAATTCATTTTATTTTTGTTTTTATCTTATTGGTCTAAGCCGTTTTCTTGAAACCGGTCTCACTTTCAGCACTTGAGTCGGTGGCACAACGGGTTACTATACATATGTGACCGAGTTTAGGAAGTGCAAAGAAAAATGGTTGAGTTATTTCTTTGGATTATATTCTTTAATCGATATAAAACATCAAAACTAAATGAAAGTTGAACATATGGCTCATAAATATATCCCTCTAACTTAAAAATATATTTTGTAGATACAAAGTACCACATACCTCTATGTGTGTTAAAGGAATATTAACTGCCGAGCTCCTACTTTGCACCAAACAAGTCGTTTTAAGTCGACATTATATTGTTTGCTTTTCACTAACTTCAAATATCTAACATAAATTTATTTTGTAAACCCACGCTCTCATTTTGCAGAAATGGCACGCCTTCATTTAAACTTCTGTATCTTACCTAAAATTAAACAACACCAAGAGCAAATTTGTTTTGATACCTCTGTAGATGGTAAATGATTAGCTTGCTCATTCTTATTTCCTCAGTATTTCTTTAAGTTATTTTTCTTTCAATGTTTTGCTTTTCTCATTGATTCAGTTATTTATCTCATTTATTCAGGCATTATCTCTATTATTCTCTCATTAATTCAGCCCTTTATGTCATCGATTCAGTGTCTATTATAGCTGATTCCGTCTTTATTCATTGATTCAGTCTTCAATGCCTCACTGATTCTATTATCTTGGTTATTTCTTGGAGGTTTCTATATGGTGTAAGCTAAATGAATGCAAATAAAATTAATTACTTTTCACCAACAAATATGCTTTTCTATTTATCCTTAGAGTAAGCCGTAGTAAAATGTCTGTGCGACTATGTTCTGTGTAATAGACAAATATGGAATCCTTTTTATTCTCATAGCCTATGATAACAATGTGGTCTTGCTTTCAGCTGTTGCGTAGTGCAAGTGCAGTGTTCAAATTTCCACTGTTAGTTCATACATAGAAATAAATTTAGGTCCAAAACTTTCAAAATCAAATGATGTTCAAATAGTGTAGTAGTTGCATCCGGCGGTTGCGCAGTCGCGCAACGGGTCATCTAGTATTGTGAAGCATTGGCGGTCGGTGGCCCTCATGTGCTGGTGGATGCTTTGGAAAGAACGCAACAATAAAAATGCGTGCAAAACCTTATTTTTACCAAATAAAAAAAATTAAGTAAGCAAAAAATAGTACAAGCATCTGCAGAAATAGGCTTTTGGGCAGATGTAAGGGTTGTGGTTCTGCTTGGCATAATGATTCGGCCTGCCCTAAGATTGCTACTAGTTGAATTTGGCGCGTCGTCACGCCGCGCTCTAGATGAAAATAGGGGTAACTCCTTAATATTGCCTAGCATCCTTAATATTTGAACAAATATTTGTAAATTCAGTAATGACAGTTAATGGTTAATGTTGCTGTAGTTGGCAAGAGGAGGCGTCATATAATGCATCTTCTGAGAGGCACCAAAACAGCACATATATGTTCCCGAACAAATAACGTGTGTTGCAATCAAAATCCCCAAACAGCAGCAGAGCAATAAGTGACTGAAACAAAACCTTAATAATCAAGTCTTTCTCAAACTCTCACACAAGAAATGAATGCATGTTTAATTGAAGCAACCAAAACTCATGTATGTAAAGTGGTTTATGATCCATAGTTGAAAAATGAAGAGGGGGGTATAAACTTTCTCAGAAAAAAAGCCAGTTGCAAACATTAGAAAGTTGATCTCTGGCAGACATGTTGAAGAAAAGCTTCACGACCACCATGGGCTTTCAGCCTTCTATGATTCTATCATATTGTCCTACATAGGGAAGTAATAGACACGTGTATAAATCTGGAAGTTACTTGGACGGATCATATTCTTCTTAACTGAAATAATAATCATACAACTATATTCCAAACAATAAGAAATAAATTGAGCCAAAGTGTAAAGAAGACAATGAGATAGGTAGAAACTCAGAAAAGATGGCACCTAGACTGACAAATTGCATTCTCGGATTGTTTCGTGTTTAATCCAGATAATTGAATTTGGCGCAGCGGCTACAACCTGAAATATAATGTGATAAGTCGGATCAAGACTTAGGTAAAACTTGTGCAGGGGATGAATTAATAAAACTGAAAGGGTGTGTACATGTACCTTTAGACGCCATAATTATTGCCAGATGAGAAGATGGTGAATAGACGACGGTCTTGTCCATGTCGCATTTGTACTCGGCTGCTACGAAGGGTGTGGCGAGAGGGCTAACGACTGTCCGCCAAGGAAAAAGTTAACACGGTTCTATATATCACCGTACAAATATTCGTTTAGTATATCACAACAACACGAATGAACCATGCAAGTAATGAATCACCAACCAAATACATCAGAATCGATTATTTGTAGTAAAAAAGAAAGCATTTCTCCATGTAAGTGTACAACTCTAGCTTGATTTCTGCTGCTGCTACTGCATTTTATTAAGCTTGAAAAAGACTTAAGCTTGATAGATCTTGAGACTTCAAGGGTGATCCATCTCTTCAAAATGTAAATAAATGATCAGGTACTAAGAATTAAAAGAACCGCGTTCATTAAATCAATTGGAGTAGAAGGTAAACACAAATACTAATTCCTTCTGAACATTTTGATACCAGTAGACAGATTAAAATTTTCTGAACATTGTGATATATTAGAAAATGATCTACCTAGGATTGAGTAGCATCAGTAGACCACTAAACTTCCTTCCTGAAACATAACCTTAAATTTATTAACATTCTCAGCACACAGCTGGTTCCTGCACAAAATGTAGAGCATATTCTCAGAGTGAATTAACGATGGCAGAAGAAAGTAGGAGCAAATCAAGTTTCAAGAGCACGGAAAAGTCCACCCAATTCTCCAAGCGATGGATTACCTGCTCGTCTAGTAAACGAAATCGTCTTGGTTTATAGGATCCAAGTAGCGAAAATGGCGAATACAGGCATGAAACAAAGACAAACCTAGTGCATGTTCTACTATCTGGGTTAATTAATAATTAATTAGAGCAAATTGGCCGCATGTGCACCCTGCAGTTAACTGAGAAATCGCTTAACTGACTATTTACTTTAGGGGCTAGCGATTAGGAGCCATGATCTTTATTAGATATAACTAATTTTTCAAAACATGGTTGATTGATCGGTTAAGGAAACAAACCAGTCCATATGCAGATTCAGTCAGCTAGACAGTACAGTAATGAAAACAGGGCACCAACATAGGACTCCCACTATCACGTCCTAACATCGGCTTAGAAGGAACAAAAGAAAGGGGACCCAAAAATTTTTTCACTACCTTGCCTTTTCCTCATGCTTTGTTCTTCCTTTTGCAGGGCAAAATCAGTGCATAGCTATCCTCCTCTATGCTCAAACTGCACTTGGAATTAACAGAAACCTGCGGTGATGGCCATCTCCCTCATGGCAGAGGAGCACCTAATCTGTGCATATATAAAACCTTATTAGGTTTGAAATAAAAACACACGCCATAGAAGCAGCTGGGAGCGGTAGGATGACCGCAATCGTCCGTCAGGACGAAGGGAGCAAAGAACTTAGCTGGGGGCCTGGGGCATGCTGACAGGGTCTGGACGTTGCACATGCAGCCCGATGGTAACCAGAACATGGAGATCAACCTCATCCAGGATCCCAATCGACTACCACCGACCGCCGCAGCCTGCATGCCAAACTCACGCCCAGCTGCGTGGTCAGAGAAATCAACCATGGAATCAAGATTGGAAAATCAGAGAATAAACACGGTAGAAGAAGCAACCATCTTGCTGCCAGAAAGGCGACGAACCTCAACAACGAAAGCGGCGATCGACCACCACAAATACCCCACAAATCCAGAGATACACCTGCAAAAGAATTAACAGTGAGAGCTATACATGACTGAAACACCGAGAAAAGGAGCGTGTCTGTAAAAATACAGGAGGTACAAAATATAAAATAAACTGCATCTGAAGTTTTCTGAATCTATAAGCACTAGAAGAATCCCAGGCTGGGGAAGCAAATATTCATCAATGTAAAAGAAAGTTTCCCACACCTGCAACGCAAATAGCCAGAGGAAGAACAGGGAGCGACAAAAATTGAGAAGGAACCATAGAGGATATGCTCGAGCAGAGGCAGGAGAAGGGGCGCGGACGGCGCGAGGGCCTGCCGGGGCGCGTCTAAGGCGGCCCGGCTCGGGCGGCAACGGGACAGGCGACATGGGCCGAGGGCGGAGCGGCCGGAGGAGGGCGCGCTCGGGGCGGAGCAGGGAGGCGCCGGGGCAGAGGAGGGCGGGCGGCGCCGGACGCTCACGGCGCAAGAGCCGGCGGGAGTTCGCAAAGGAGAGCTGCCAGCGGCGGCGGCTAACACTAGCGTGGGGTGGGGAAATCAGGCGAGGAGGAGTGAATCGTCGGGGTAGGAATGGAGAGGTCTTCGAGGCGCGTCGTTTGCGCGACAGCACGACGGCGGAGGTAGCCGGACCTCGCCGGATTAAAGGGGCGACGGCGGCGGCGACGCGGGAGCGAGAGCGAGAGGAGGGAGGAAAGAGCCAATCCGGTGGAGGCAGGAGAGAAAAAAAAGGAAAGCGGTTGGCAGTGTCCCCAAGGCGACACGAACGCATCGACAGGCCGGAACAGAGTCGACGAACCAAACGCAGGAAGTACTGTTGAACACTGTCCCCAAGGCGACACGAACGCATCGACAGGCCGGAACAGAGTCGACGAACCAAACGCAGGAAGTACTGTTGAACACTGTAGATTTTGTCTGCATAGATTTTGTCTTTTTTGCACAGACTGCGGACAAGGTCATTTCCTCCCGACATTTTGCACGAATGCTGCAAACTTGTATATGTTCGTGCCGAATTTTTTTCATATCTTTTTTGAAGTGTTTTTAGAGTTCTTGAATTTTGACAAATATAACAATAGCATATGCACCCGGGAGAAAAAAAGTGAATTTCTCATAGCTAGGAGCTATTTGTGCAGATGCTTGTCAAAATTGCCTGCTGTTGCGTGCTAGCTGCTCGGCATTTTTGTTGGATCAATCGGCCCACCATTTGCATGATACCATCCCGTTAGCTCCCTTGTGGCCCTTGAGAGATTCCTCCCTATCTGGGCCGCTCAGCTGCTGTTTTCGCTGTCTAGAATAGGGCCACCTGAAGAAAATTGTACAGTTCAAATGAGGTTCGTTTTTCACTCAAAAAAAAAGAAAAAAAAGAGGTTCGTTTTGTTTTTGAAAGGACAAATGAGGTTCGTTGTCCCCTAAAAAAACAAAAAGAGGTTCGTTGCCTACACTGCTTCAGCTGGGGCCACACTGTCAGATCTTGGTCTCTTAAACGGCGTTGCTCCTTTTGGGCTACTAGTAGCAGGGCACGTGCAATGCACGTTGTTTTAATAAATACCACGAAATAATTGATTCATTTCAACTTAATACCTATATATTGTTCAAAACAATTTTTTGTTTCGACACATCAAAATATCAATTATTCCTACATCAATAGCCGTTCTTGTGCTCATCAATCGGTCTGTCAAAACTTTTACAACACATCAACTGAACAGTGCAAACTTCCCACATATGAGAGGTGACTTGTTCGGTTCAGCCAACACAAGATTTCCACTAAGTTACCGTGCTCAATAATGTGCACATTTGTAACAGCCCGAAGTGGAAACCCTAAAAACCTGTGTAATTTTTCCACTTTTGTGTTAAATTGCATCATGGCATCCATGCATAGACATGTCTCTTTTGAGCTAACATAACATTGATATCGAAATGATATGGAGTTGCTAAAACAAAATGCCCATTTTGCTCTAACAAACTTCAACCCAAGGAAGATACTCAAACTTGCAAAACAGAAAGTACCTTGACATTGTATATTTGTCGAGGAAGTTCCAAGAGCTCAAATAAACATTTTGACCTGTTTTAAAACTTCTAAAGGAATGTTATTTTGGAAATACTCAAATTTGCCTACCAACACTTCTTATTTTAGTTACCCAAGCAAATGGACTCCAAATGCTTTGGAATTTTTATGGGTGGTTGCCCAAGGTATAGGGAGGCTACACAAAAATTTACATAATTTTGGAAATGTCTAACTGCCTCAATTAAATCTAATGCACTTGCTGTCCTTTTAAATCAGTGCTAAAAAGGACCTACTTGTGAGGTTTTAAAAGTACCAGGGGGCAAAGTGAAAAACCTCCTTCTCCCTCCTGTAGCCACACGCGCCATGGCGCCGTGTCGCTTCCGTGCGACTCGCACCTCGCCAGGCCCCCCTTCCCCCTGCTCTGCTCATCCCCTGCGAGGAGAACACGACACCGAGGCCATGCTCCTCCAACCCTAGCCCCAGTTCACCCGCTTCTCCTCCTGTTTTCTCTCCCCACGGAACCGAGCTCGCCGCGCCATGGCCGCCGGGATGCGCCGCCGTCTCCCCGTCGTTTGAAGCAGCCCCAGGAAGAGTGAAGGCCACCAATCTCTCCGCCGTGCCGTGCTCTACCTCCCCACCGCCGGAATCGAGCTGGGGCGACCTAAATCGCCGTCGCCGTCCCCGACTTCGCCGCCGCCGTCTGGGAGCCGCCGCGGACGAGTTCGTCGTGGTCGACGCCTCCTCTGCCTCCCCGAGCACGCGTGCGACTCAGGGTGAGCTCCCGAACCTCCCCTGCCCTCCTCGCGTTCGAATCGTGAGCTGTGGCTCGAGTTTCCCGCCGGAGTTCGCCGCCGCCCGTCGCTCGCTGTGCGTCGGATTTTCCGAGCGACGCCGAGCCGGAAATTCCGATTAGTTCCAGTACCACTGAGTTTAAGGTCCTTAGCCAAATTTTCATCCTCGCAGCGAACATCGGATAATCCGAACCTAGGTAACTCGGATTTTCCGATTTCGATCAGTACGAAGGAATTTCTTTCCTTAGCCATTTCCTCGGGGGAACAGTGCATCGGATATTCCGATTTAGGAAAAATTCGGAATTTCCGTTTTGGTCCAGGACAAGTATATCCCTGTCTAAGTTTTGTCTTTCTAATTCGATTAAATTATAATCCGGGCAGTTTTAAAAAGAGGTAACAACTTTTGTCGGGACATCCCAAGGGGTGTTCGTATACCCAATTGGATCATAAAAATGTGAAATAACCGGGAGCATCCCTTTCCTGCATGTTTAATCACCGAAACCCTGCATCCCATCTCTGATCATGTCGTCTCATCTACAAGTTAAAACATAGGGTCTCGACTACCGTGATCAACAAGTAAGATGATCCATGACCTAAATTCACGGATATACGGGATGCGCCCCTCTAAGCACCCGAACTCCGTTTAATCGGAATAGTTGCATCATCCCCCTCCCGGGGATTTAAAATGTCATGTCATCATGTGTTTGCGCATTGCACCGTTGTTATCCGTGGTTTTGATTGTTCCTCTCCGGTATTGTTTGTGCATCGGTAGATCAAGGAGGTGAAGTGCCACCCCCGTATCGCGACGATCCATACTACCAGCACGCTCATCAAGGCAAGCGTAACCCCCCCCCCCCTCTGAGCATATCTTATCCTATGTTTCCGCAAATATTTTCTCCACTATAATATTGCATGCGGTTCTAAATGTCAACTTTTGTCGGATTAGAGTATCCTATAGTTGCATTAATTCCCTATGCCATTATCTGTTTCCCCTCCCATTATCCATAGGTTTGTGTTGTTGGCCGAGCTACTTATAAATGCTATGTGATGCTTAGCCATGCCTAGTTATATGCCTATCTATACGATGGATATATGTGTTGCTGGAAACAGGTGTGAAATGTTGAGATGATGGTGGAGAATTGTGGTGACGGATAATAAAATGCTTAAAGGTGGGGATGAGAGGCCACTGTGGTTGTGGTGTTTGTCTCATTCTCGCCGCCTAGGTGCGAGTGCTATACCTCTTGAACCAAGACTGAGCGTGCAACCATGCGTGAGGCCTATGCATTCGCAGTGCAGGAACCCTCATAGACTAAATAACTCGAGCGGGGCTAGCCAGGGTCCTCTAGTTCGGGCTTCCATTTGCGCGTGCGTGAGTTGGTGGCTGAGAATGGTATGAGGATGGTGGTATTAGGAAAGTAAGTGTCCGCGGGACAGGGTGTTGGAGGAGTCACCAAACCTGTCCTACCGGCACTGATGATCCTGGAAAGTCCTTAACGAGGGAGAAGTCGACACCGCTCCCACCCAGCCGGCTTTCCAAGGAAGAGAGCTAATTGTACAGGTAATGGGCCGGACGGTACGCGTGGTGAAGGAGCTGGAGCCCCTCGGGACTCCGGGGACTTCCACTTTGTACACCCCTGCAGGGTTAAATCTTTTCGAAAAGCCGTGTCCGCGGTTATGGACGACTTGGGAAGTGAAGGTAAGATCATAGAATAACTTGAACGGAATGACTAAAAACTGGGTACTAGAGGTACCGCTCAAGATTGTAAGGTGAGCTTCCTCGAGGGTGATTCGGGGAGGTGCCTTGTGAAACCGGTACGTGGTTGATGGTGATGGTTGATTCGAGAAAGGTGATCAAAGAAAAGAGTTACTTCTTACCCCTCTTCGAAAATATTCTGATTAGTCGATGCCATGGAGTTTGTTTTATAAATAAAATCAGCTTTATGCAAAACAGCCATAAAACCTTGAAAGCCAATCATCGAGCAATATTAGCTCTTAATCTTGCGAGTTCGTCGAACTCAACGTCGTTTGCTTTTTTCAGAGAGGACTTCACCGACCTCGAAGGTGGGTTCTTTGTGGACGTCGACGAGTAGTCTGGGGTTCCCAGGTGGCAGCTTGGGACATCCGGAACAGCTGGGCTGGATGTTTATCTGTAGGCCTCTTAGGCCATATTTGGTTCTTGTTGTTTAGAACAACACTTCGCTTCCGCTTGTTGTAATGTTGGGTCTGTGACCTCTGGTTGTCATTTGCTATCTTTCTCTATTAAGAGTTGAACTATATGATTTTGTGTCGTAGAGTCTGTGATGTGCCAGTTGTTCCACAAGTCTTGATCTTACTATTATGCTTTGATAGTTGTGCCTGTGTTAAGGCATCAATCGGGGTGTTGCGTTGTCTGGAGTGAGGTGTACCCAGCAACGCCTGCCAAAGGTTTTGGCCGGGGATTGGTAAACCCGTAACCTCCGGTTGTATCGCTTAACCGGTGACACACAGCATCACTGTATAGCAGTCGGGTCGGGGCGCCACAAGTTGGTATCAGAGCAGTACTGCCTGTAGGAAACCCTTCTACTGGTCGATGTTGAGTCTAGTGTTTGTGAAAATATTTTAACCTAAAAATGAGTTGTGAAAACCATCTTAGGATTCTTTTTACTCCTTATCTGGTTACCCTCTAATCTCGGAGCAATCTTACCTCGATTTGATTTAAAGGTTTTACTTCTCACCTGTTACTTCAAAATGATTAGAAACGGGGTGGGTTCGACCTTTAGTGTTATGTGTCACGTTGCTCCCGCTGCGTTGCAATCCCAAATCAACTCAGATGTTTCTACCGAATCAATCTTTGATCCTTTCTTTGGGTTTTAACCCACGGACTTGAACATAAGGTCCCGGATTGTGCCAACTAGAGTGTGTTAAGTTGTGATTTCTTAACTCTCACTAGTAGCACATGATGCTGATCTTCGACCCAAGTTCTATCTTGTTTTCCTTCTCGCAAAGTATTATCGTCCCTAGTCTGTGTACTTGTGTAGACGCTAATGCTATTGTTCGACCATTCGGAGAAAGATACTAACGTGTCATTGTCAAATCTCCAGAATGGCTCGAGGAGGTCGTGGAGGCCGTGGTGGTCGCGGTAACCACAATGATGATGAGGATGATCTGCCGCCACCACCCACAATGGCTCAAGTCTTGATGGCCATTGAGGAGAACCGTGGGCGCAATGAGCGCTTGCTTGAGCAGTTGGTGCAGCAGAATGCACGGAGGAACGAGTGCAACACTCTCACTGAGTTTCTGCGTTTCCAGCCACCCACCTTTGCTGATGCTAAGGAGCCACTGGAAGCTGATGATTGGCTTCGTGCTTTGGAGCGCAAGTTCTCCGCGCTTCATGTCCCATTGGCGGAGCAAGTCAACTTTGCCACCTATCTCTTGGTTGGTGCTGCTGGCTGTTGGTGGGAAAGCCATGTGGCTTGTTTCCAGCCAACCATGTCTTCACCTGGGCTGAATTCCGCACTGCCTTCCGTGCGGAGTACATTCCCAGCCATCATGGACTTGAAGAGGAGGGAGTTCCTGGATTGCAACAGGGACGGATGGACCTCCGCACTTATGGTCGTGAGTTCAACCACCTCTCTCGTTACGCCCCAAGGGACGTGACCAATGATGCTGACAAGCAAGAGCTGTTCCGCAAGGGTCTGAATCCGCAGCTCCGCTATGAGCTATTGCCCTTCAGGTTCCAGACCTATCAGGAGCTGTTCAACCAGGCTTTCACTCTTGAGCAAGGAAGAAAGAACTTGAAGCTTCCAAGAGGCCCGCACATGGGGACACCAGAGTTCCTCGGGTTCTGAGAGCAAGAAGCGCAGGGTGTTTGTCCCTACAGCGCCGTACCTCGTGCTCCCTTCATGCCGAGGGCAGCAGGATATAGGCCACCTCCTCCGCGTCCCACTACTTCGACACTTGGGATAGGCGGAAGTGGGTACCGTCCTATGCTACCTGCTCCACCTGGAGTCACTTGCTACACCTGTGGCCAGGCTGGTCACTACTCCAGGGAGTGCCCCCAGAAGGCACCTCTCGCGATAACTCCTGCACGAGCCCCTGCCACTCCAACTGGCAAGGCTGGACCTATGGTGCGTGGTCGCCTGAACCACGTCTCTATTGAAGAAGCTGAAGATCCCGGCGTTCTTATGGGTGAGTTACGAATCAACAATACGCTACTTTTGTTTGACTCTGGAGCATCGCATTCATTCATATCCATAGCGTTTGCAAAAGAGCACAAATACCGTTGAGAAAATGAGCGTCCTTGGTGATCCTACTCCTGGCTCCAAATGGCAAACCGATGGCGTTACTCCTGAGGTCCAGATTATCATAGCATCCCTGTCCTTCCCTTTCCCGTTGATAGCCTTGAGGTCGAAGGGCCTTGATGCCATACTGGGCATGGACTGGTTAGCAAGATACCATGCTAATCTCGACTGTGCTGCTAAGTCCATCACCGTGACCCACCCTTCCGGTTACGATGTGCAGTTTTGGGCTACATATTCAGGACCTCCATCATCAGACAATCCCCTCTCCCCGGAGATCACCCTATGTTTCATGGAAGGCTTGTCCCCTCCTGAAATCCAGGACATACACGTGGTGTGTGACTTCCCGGATGTGTTCCCAGAAGAATTGCCTGGCATGCCACCTGATCGAAGTGTGGAGTTTGTCATAGACTTGCTTCCCGGTACTGCTCCAATTTCCAAGAAGCCCTACCGTATGCCGGTGGAAGAGTTGGCTCTGTTGAAGGAGCAAATTGATCAGCTGTTAGCTAAGGAGTTCATCCAGCCTAGCAGTTCACCATGGGGTTGTCCGGTACTCTTTGTCAAGAAGAGGGATTCTACCGTGCCTCGTCTAGTCTCTGACTATCGACCGTTGAATGCGGTGACAATCAAGAACAAGTATCCTATCCCTCGCATCAATGATCTGTTGGATCAGTTAGCTGGTGCAAGAGTATTCTCCAAGATGGATCTGAGGTCAGGTACCATCAATAAAGATCAGAAAGGAGGATATCCCAAAGACGGCATTTGTTACTCGCTATGGCTCATATGAGTATACCGTCATGTCCTTTGGTCTCACAAATGCTCCAGCTACTTTCATGAGGCTCATGAATTCCATTTTCATGGATTATCTTGATAAGTTTGTCGTCATTTACATCGATGACATCCTCATCTATTCTAAAACCGACGAAGAGCATGATGAACACCTTCGGTTGGTTCTGACACGGCTTCGTGAACACCGTCTCTATGCCAAGTTCTCCAAGTGTGAGTTTTGGTTGGATAAACTTGTCTTCCTTGGACATGTAATATCGCAATGGTGTGGAAGTCATCCGACAAATTCAGCCATTCTGGACTGGAAAACTCCAATGTCAGTCAAGGACATTCGTAGCTTTCTCGGATTGGCGGGTTACTACCGCCGATTCATCGAAGCTTTCTCCAAAATAGCCAAGGCATTGACTGACCTTCTCAAGAAGGATAAAAAGTTTGTATGGTCGGCCGAAGCTGAAGAGAGCTTCAACACTGAAAGCCAAGCTCACTCCGCTCCTGTGCTTGTCCTGCCGGACACAAGCAAGGATTTCGTCGTCTTCTGTGACGCCTCTCTACAAGGCTTGGGTTGTGTGTTAATGCAAGATGGCCATGTGGTGGCATATGCTTCTCGCCAATTAAGCCGCATGAGCTCAACTACCCAACTCATGATCTAGAACTTGCCGCTGTGGTCTATGCTTTGAAGCAATGGAGACCATACCTGTTTGGTAACCGTTGCGAGATCTTCTCGGATCACAAGAGTCTGAAGTACCTCTTCACCCAGCCGGATTTAAATCTCAGGCAAAGGCGTTGGTTGGAGTTAATCACGGACTACAATGTGAGTCTGAACTATCAACCCGGCAAAGCAAACGTCGTGGCTGACGCGCTAAGTCGGAAGTCCTATTGCAACAATCTGATGATTGAAGAGGCTCAACCTGCTCTCCATGCAGAGTTTGCCCGTTTGAACCTGGAAATTGTTCCTTCCGGCTACCTTGCAAATCTGGAAATCAAATCTACTCTTGTAGACCAGATTAAGGAAGCTCAAACTCGTGACAAGGGTATTCTAAAAATCAAGGAGAACATTGCTAGCGGGAAGGCAAATGTTTTCTGTCAATGAATCCGGAGTTGTTTACTTTGGTGACCGCTTGGTAGTGCCAAAGAAACAAAATTGAGAGTTGATCCTCCAAGAAGCTCATGAATCTCCTCTCTCTATTCATCCCGGTAGTACCAAGATGTACCAAGACCTTCGGCCACAATTCTGGTGGACCCGTATGAAACGGGAAATTGCTAGGTATGTTGCTGAATGCGACACCTGTCGACGGGTAAAGGCTGAACATCAAAGGCCTGCCGGCACTCTTCGCCCTATTGCTATTCCCGAGTGGAAATGGGATGAAATTGGTATGGACTTCATTACTGGTCTGCCGAAGTCTCCAAAGGGACATGATGCCATCTGGGTCATCATTGATCGACTATCAAAAGTGGCTCACTTCCTCCCCGTGCGTGTGGACGTTACTGCTGCCAAGTTGGCAGACCTGTATACATCTCGTATCGTCGTCCTTCACGGCATTCCCAAGAAGATAATTTCTGATCGTGGAAGCCTATTCACCTCCAAGTTTTGGACTAGTTTCCAAACTGCTATGGGAACTCGTCTCAACTTCAGCACCGCGTTCCATCCCAAACTGATGGTCAGACCGAGAGAGTGAACCAAGTTTTGGAAGACATGCTTAGGGCATGTGTAATCTCTTTCGGCAAGGATTGGGAAAAGTATCTCCCTTTCGCGGAGTTCTCCTACAACAATAGCTATCAAGCTAGTCTGGGCATGGCTCCATTTGAGGTTCTCTATGGAAGAAAATGCCGCACTCCTCTAAATTGGTCCGAGACCGGAGAGAGGGCACTCTTTGGTCCAGATATTATCAATGAAGCTGAGGAGAAGGTTAGAATCATAAGGGAAAATCTGAAGATTGCTCAGTCTAGGCAGAAGAGCTACTATGATAAGCATCATCAGGAAATTCACTATGAAATTGGTGATAAAGCTTATCTCCGCGTCTCTCCCCTTCGTGGCGTTCGACGCTTCAGAATCAAGGGAAAATTGGCACCTCGCTATGTTGGCCCCTTCACCGTTCTGGCAAGCGAGGAGATCTTTCTTATCAATTGGAGTTACCGGTCAAATTCCCGAATGTACATGATGTGTTTCATGTATCTCAACTTCGCCGGTGTTTCAAAGATCCTATCCATGGGGTCAATCACGAGGAGCTGGATCTCCAGGAAGATCTTACTTATCGCGAACACCCTATCCGTGTCCTGGACGAAGCCGAAAGGAAGACCCGTACCAAGACTACCAAGTTTCTCAAGATTTAGTGGTCACACCATTCCAAGGAAGAAGCAACTTGGGAACGAGAGTCAAGTCTGCGTGAGGAGTATCCCGACTTCTTTTCGCAGCCTTAGAATCTCGGGGCGAGATTCCTGTAAGGGGGGTAGAATTGTAACAGCCCGAAGTGGAAACCCTAAAAACCTGTGTAATTTTTCCACTTTTGTGTTAAATTGCATCATGGCATCCATGCATAGACATGTCTCTTTTGAGCTAACATAACATTGATATCGAAATGATATGGAGTTGCTAAAACAAAATGCCCATTTTGCTCTAACAAACTTCAACCCAAGGAAGATACTCAAACTTGCAAAACAGAAAGTACCTTGACATTGTATATTTGTCGAGGAAGTTCCAAGAGCTCAAATATACATTTTGACCTGTTTTAAAACTTCTAAAGGAATGTTATTTTGGAAATACTCAAATTTGCCTACCAACACTTCTTATTTTAGTTACCCAAGCAAATGGACTCCAAATGCTATGGAATTTTTATGGGTGGTTGCCCAAGGTATAGGGAGGCTACACAAAAATTTACATAAATTTTGGAAATGTCTAACTGCCTCAATTAAATCTAATGCACTTGCTGTCCTTTTAAATCAGTGCTAAAAAGGACCTACTTGTGAGGTTTTAAAAGTACCAGGGGGCAAAGTGAAAAACCTCCTTCTCCCTCCTGTAGCCACACGCGCCATGGCGTCGTGTCGCTTCCGTGCGACTCGCACCTCGCCAGGCCCCCCTTCCCCCTGCTCTGCTCATCCCCTGCGAGGAGAACACGACACCGAGGCCATGCTCCTCCAACCCTAGCCCCAGTTCACCCGCTCTCCTCCCTGTTTCCTCTCCCCACGGAACCGAGCTCGCCGCGCCATGGCCGCCGGGATGCGCCGCCGTCTCCCCGTCGTTTGAAGCAGCCCCAGGAAGAGTGAAGGCCACCAATCTCTCCGCCGTGCCGTGCTCTACCTCCCCACCGCCGGAATCGAGCTGGGGCGACCTAAATCGCCGTCGCCGTCCCCGACTTCGCCGCCGCCGTCTGGGAGCCGCCGCGGACGAGTTCGTCGCGGTCGACGCCTCCTCTGCCTCCCCGAGCACGCGTGCGACTCAGGGTGAGCTCCTGAACCTCCCCTGCCCTCCTCGCGTTCGAATCGTGAGCTGTGGCTCGAGTTTCCCGCCGGAGTTCGCCGCCGCCCGTCGCTCGCTGTGCGTCGGATTTTCCGAGCGACGCCGAGCCGGAAATTCCGATTAGTTCCAGTACCACTGAGTTTAAGGTCCTTAGCCAAATTTTCATCCTCGCAGCGAACATCGGATAATCCGAACCTAGGTAACTCGGATTTTCCGATTTCGATCAGTACGAAGGAATTTCTTTCCTTAGCCATTTCCTCGGGGAACAGTGCATCGGATATTCCGATTTAGGAAAAATTCGGAATTTCCGTTTTGGTCCAGGACAAGTATATCCCTGTCTAAGTTTTGTCTTTCTAATTCGATTAAACAACTGTTCGGCGTTGGATTAAATTATAATCCGGGCAGTTTTAAAAAGAGGTAACAACTTTTGTCGGGACATCCCAAGGGGTGTTCGTATACCCAATTGGATCATAAAAATGTGAAATAACCGGGAGCATCCCTTTCCTGCATGTTTAATCACCGAAACCCTGCATCCCATCTCTGATCATGTCGTCTCATCTACAAGTTAAAACATAGGGTCTCGACTACCGTGATCAACAAGTAAGATGATCCATGACCTAAATTCACGGATATACGGGATGCGCCCCTCTAAGCACCCGAACTCCGTTTAATCGGAATAGTTGCATCATCCCCCTCCCGGGGATTTAAAATGTCATGTCATCATGTGTTTGCGCATTGCACCGTTGTTATCCGTGGTTTTGATTGTTCCTCTCCGGTATTGTTTGTGCATCGGTAGATCAAGGAGGTGAAGTGCCACCCCCGTATCGCGACGATCCATACTACCAGCACGCTCATCAAGGCAAGCGTAACCCCCCCCCCCTCTGAGCATATCTTATCCTATGTTTCCGCAAATATTTTCTCCACTATAATATTGCATGCGGTTCTAAATGTCAACTTTTGTCGGATTAGAGTATCCTATAGTTGCATTAATTCCCTATGCCATTATCTGTTTCCCCTCCCATTATCCATAGGTTTGTGTTGTTGGCCGAGCTACTTATAAATGCTATGTGATGCTTAGCCATGCCTAGTTATATGCCTATCTATACGATGGATATATGTGTTGCTGGAAACAGGTGTGAAATGTTGAGATGATGGTGGAGAATTGTGGTGACGGATAATAAAATGCTTAAAGGTGGGGATGAGAGGCCACTGTGGTTGTGGTGTTTTGTCTCGTTCTCGCCGCCTAGGTGCGAGTGCTATACCTCTTGAACCAAGACTGAGCGTGCAACCATGCGTGAGGCCTATGCATTCGCAGTGCAGGAACCCTCATAGACTAAATAACTCGAGCGGGGCTAGCCAGGGTCCTCTAGTTCGGGCTTCCATTTGCGCGTGCGTGAGTTGGTGGCTGAGAATGGTATGAGGATGGTGGTATTAGGAAAGTAAGTGTCCGCGGGACAGGGTGTTGGAGGAGTCACCAAACCTGTCCTACCGGCACTGATGATCCTGGAAAGTCCTTAACGAGGGAGAAGTCGACACCGCTCCCACCCAGCCGGCTTTCCAAGGAAGAGAGCTAATTGTACAGGTAATGGGCCGGACGGTACGCGTGGTGAAGGAGCTGGAGCCCCTCGGGACTCCGGGGACTTCCACTTTGTACACCCCTGCAGGGTTAAATCTTTTCGAAAAGCCGTGTCCGCGGTTATGGATGACTTGGGAAGTGACGGTAAGATCATAGAATAACTTGAACGGAATGACTAAAAACTGGGTACTAGAGGTACCGCTCAAGATTGTAAGGTGAGCTTCCTCGAGGGTGATTCGGGGAGGTGCCTTGGTGAAACCGGTACTGTGGTTGATGGTGATGGTTGACCTTCGAGAAAGGTGATCAAAGAAAAGAGTTACTTCTTACCCCTCTTCGAAAATATTCTGATTAGTCAATGCCATGGAGTTCTGTTTTATAAACAAAATCAGCTTTATGCAAAACAGCCATAAAACCTTGAAAGCCAATCATCGAGCAAATATTAGCTCTTAATCTTGCGAGTTCGTCGAACTCAACGTCGTTTGCTTGTTTTCAGGAGAGGAGTTCACCGCCCTCGAAGGTGGGTTTTTTGTGGACGTCGACGAGTAGTCTGGGGTTCCCAGGTGGCAGCTTGGGACATCCCGGAACAGCTGGCGCTGGATGTTTATTTGCAGGCCTCTTAGGCCATAATTTGGTTCTTGTTGTTTAGAACAACACACTTCGCTTCCGCATGTTGTATTGTTGGGTCTGTGACCTCTGGTTGTCTTTTGCTATATTTCTCTATTAAGAGTTGAACTATATGATTTTGTGTCGTAGAGTCTGTGAAGTGCCAGTTGTTCCACAAGTCTTGATCTTACTATTATGCTTTGATAGTTGTGCCTGTGTTGAGGCATCAATCGGGGTGTTGCGTTGTCTGGAGTGAGGTGTACCCAGCAACGCCTGCCAAAGGTTTTGGCCGGGGATTGGTAAACCCGTAACCTCCGGTTGTATCGCTTAACCAGTGACACACAGCATCACTGTATAGCAGTCGGGTCGGGGCGCCACAACATTCTAGGCAATGAACCTCATTATGTGGATCACAAATCCTTATGTTACATCATGTACAATTGCCTTCATCATATAATATCCGCATTCTAGCATGGGCTGAAGCAGAGTGACTCTATGTTCGAGATCTTGTCGTTGCTGGACCTTTGCCCAATCCATTTGGAAGCTAACCAGCCACTTACATTATCTCCATTTGCCTCCTCGTATTCTTTCGATTTCAGTAAACTTGACTGATAGTAATCAATACCAAAGCTGAGGCGGAGGTGCGCTTGGCGTGTCGGGGAGGTCGAGAATTTCATTTCCAAGATTTTGTTTGGAAAATGAGTATCGGTATGAGAAAAGTAAGTGTCATTCACAAAATCGAGAAAGACATTGCTTTTGACTTACCGAGAAAATCTCGAGAACCCTCGGTATATAGGCTTACCGAGCAAAAAATCCCGAAATTGTTTGAATTTAAATTAGCAAATCTAGATAAATAAGCTATATTAGGTAACTAACAATCACTTGGCTTAATTGTAGATCATCTATGTTGAAGCTGGAGGTCCCCAGATCGACTCCCACGTTGCTCAAAATAGTTTTTCTTTTTCTTTTTGTGGATTTAGCTTCGTTCCATAAAAAAGAAAAAATAAGGTAGAAAAGAATGCCGCAGAGGATTAGAACAACAAACCCCATGGACCTGTGGTGCTACAATGAAGAGATACCACTGGGCTACAGCTGAATTCATGTGTGAACTTAGCTTACAACTTAATTATATCGTTCCGCAATAATTTGAATTCAAAATTTGTTTAACAATTTAGTGCGGTAAATCCGCGGTATTTTGGTTACCGCGGTAAGCGCAAATCTTGAGCCCCCTAGAGAAAATTTTCTAATCCTGTATCCAAAACCTTGCTTACCATACAACGCTTCCTCCAACCTTGGCGTGTTGCTCCTATAATGAAAATCTTCATCCTTCGGTGCAATATTTCTGTACTGCCACAAGGTGCAAACTGCAAGGGTAATCAACATTAATCAAAACTAACCAGCCAGCTCATGTAATGAAAATTTCACAAACACCAACAAACATCTAACATCGATAATCCATCAGAATTTGAGAAGCACATAATACAAAATAAAATGATTTCAATGCTTATGAAAGGAAAGGCATTAGCATGAATAAAGTATCCAGAACGCATCACAATCAAGCCTTAATCATCAGATTATGCAAAATAGAACCCATCCAAAGTACATACATCCAATTTTAACCTTGATGCAAACAAAGGGATCGGACTGTAGGTAGTACGGCTGTGGCTAAATGGCGTGAAGGTGGAGTACTTTAGCGATGCACCCTCTAATCGAGTTAGAACAAGAACCTTCAATCCCTAACATGCATATTTAATAATTAGCTAGATTTTCGCTGCCGCTCACTTTGAATACCTTGCCAGTCGCCATTGCAATCCTCTCTTACTCGAGTAGCAGCCACAATGTTGCCCAGCGCTGGTTGTGAGGAGTACGGGGAAGGGACACAACAGCGACCCGACGGTTGTGACCTGGGATTGCGAGCGATAGCCACGGAGGCCACGCGGTCGATCGCGACAGATCCTCATCCGAGGGAGAAGGGAGGCGGTGAGAGGCGAAAGAAGACATTGCTCGGGTCAGGCGACGGCGCGGTCTCGTGGTCGTGGGGTGAGGAGGCGGCCGAGCAGGGGAGATTGAGCGAGGGAGTTTATTTTTCCCTTTTTCCTGGGTGAGGGACGGATTGTGCATGCTTGTCGACAGAGCCTCGTTATGGAAATGGCCCGTAATTGCGTGGGGGTGAAGGGCGGGGAGAACAAAAGAATCTCAACCGTTTGATCGATGTGTGTGCATGGTCAAGATTTGATTTTCCTGCCAAGTTTGCTTGTTTATTAGTAGTGGAGATGATATGGATCTTTGTCCAAAGATTCGTTGTCACAAATGTAAAGAGCTGGGTCACAAACATAAATGCTCGATGTCAATATGATACCAGCAGATAATTTGTATTGATATATTCCTTGAATAGATGATTGATATTTTCTTTAAATAGTCCCAGCTCGGCCATACTATATAATTAGCATCCTAATTAAGAGGCAATAGTACTAACATAAAATCTGTATTGATATTCTCCTTACATGAATATAGGATTGATGTTTTCCTTAAATAGGCCCAGCTGAAGACTATATAAACTTTTTTGTGGGGTAACACTCTAATAGAATTTATCATAATCACATCAGGTAGACAATCGGATTATTACTATTTAGTGAAGGACATGGCAATGTCAAAATCCGTTGGTGCAGAATTGGTCATGATAATGTTTCTTACCTTGATGATACTCTCAGTGGTGCACCAGGATCGAGCAATGGCTGCTCGTATATTGGAAGAAACTATTGAAAAATCGGCGGGCTCCGTGGTTACTCTGGAGGCCTCGGTTGTTCCAATTTTAGGTCATGATGGTCATTCCCCGTGTCCCAAATACGATCTTCCGCATTGCCCTCCCTCGGCTAGAACTGATGGCTAATGTCTATTGCAAAGTATGTACTGAATAAAACAATATTGTTAGCTATAATGTCCTTTGCCACACTACTGGGAAAAGGGTTATCTGTGGCGCACGTTTTTGCAATTCTATGGCGCACCCGCAACTTTGCTGGGTGCGCCACAGAATCGTCGCCATAAAAAAAAAATTCTGTGGCGCACCAGCAAGATGCGCCACAGAAACATGAAAATTGAAAATTGAAAATTATGTGGCGCACCCCCACTGCATGCGCCACAAAAGTTGTTTTTTAGGTTTAAAAAAATTAAACTACGACGTCGTATACATCGTACGCCGCCACCGCAGCCGGGATGCGTCGCTGCCGTGCCGTCGCTGTCGTCGAGAGGAGGCCGTGCTCGCGGAGAAGAGCGAGTAGCAGGACGAGAGGACCGCTCCTTCTTCGCGGCGGGAGCATCCCGTGCAAGATCCGCGGCGGCCGGCGGCTAGGAGGAGCAGCGCCAGGGCTTGGATGGCGGTTTCTGGACTGACCGGAGCGCCGCCTCGTGGCCGGGCATCCTCCTCATCATCTCGTGCCCCTGATCCATTAACGCTGTCGCTGAAATATCAGTCTTGGACTAGGACTTGCCTTGTTGAGTAGTAGACTAGTAGCTTTCTCACGCGCGACTGTGTGCGAGCAGAGCAGAGTATGGAGACGATGGAACAGCAAGGAAGAAGCAGGGGAACTGGACTCCGTACAGGGCTGCTTGTTGTGCTGTCTGGCTTATCCAGACACCTTCCGTCGTCTCCATCCATCTCTCTTCTCAGTTCTCATGGTCCCAGCGCCGATGCCGCCGGAGGGCGAGCGTGCAGGCGATGGTCTTGACGGTTGCCGGGCCCTGCCCCGCCTTGGCCTGCTCCACGGCCCGCATCGCCAGCACCCGCAGCGGGCCCAGCTTCACCATCAGCAGCAGCGCCACCGCCGCCTCCGAGAACAGCACCAGGACCAGCAGCTGGAACATCGCGCCGCCTCCCAATCTCGTCCCTCGCCGAAACTAGTCAGAGGCTGTTCTTCTTCGATTCGCGGCGGGGAAGGGCTTGGAGGCGGGCGGGCTGGGGCGTGGCGGCCAGGACCCAGGCCAGCGCGGCGGCCGGGCTGGGGCGTGGCGGCGGGGAAGGGCTGGGGAAGGAGAGGATAAGGGATCGATGTGTGAGGAGAGAAAAAGAAAAGAATCCAAGGAACGAGAAGAGGATAAGGTAGCGGTGGGTACACGCGCGTGTCTCGTGTCGGTCGAGAGAGAGGATTTTGTGGCGCACGGGGCAGGGTGCGTCACAGAAATGTTGGTTTCTGTGGCGCACGTAGCCACAAAAATTTGCAATTCTGTGGCGCACCAAAACAGCGTCACATTTCTGTGGCGCACGGGATTGGGTGCGCCACAGAAATCGTGGCGCACCCAATCCCGTGCGCCACAGAAATGTGAATTTCTGTGGCGCACGCTGTTTTGTTGCGCCACAGAATTGCAAATTTCTGTGGCACATTAAAAACCGTGCGCCACAGAATTGCAACCTACTTATAATCGTTTTCCCAGTAGTGCCACTATGTATGAATAATACAATATTTTGCTATTATTTTGTATGCATAGTTTCATTTCTATATATTATCTAGACGAATACTGTGTTTGTTTTCCGCCGCGCGTCGCTTACAATATGTTTTGGCACTCATATACGTGAAGGTTTGACAAGTCATTAGTTGCCTCTAGACGAGCGTAAGCGAGTTGAGCAACCGATCAGGACCCAAAAAAAAGTTCAGCTTAACCGGAAAAATAGAAGCATGGTTTGCAACCGGCTGGACACGACTTCAGCTCCGTCCAAATTCTGGTCAAATAGCCACCTAGGTACGTATTTGACATACGGAAAAAGTCAAAAACGAACCCTTGAAGTTGTAGATTAAAGCTAAATTGAACCCTGCAATTTGAATCCAGGAAGTTGGTACTCTGAACTATCGAATTTCGATCTATCTTCAACCCTACACTTGAGGCACCGGGAAAGCACCCAACCACACCGGGATAACATGTTACTGTCACTGACCATTAGGGTTCACTTGTCATATCCATCTCCAACCTCTCTGGCTTTCACCACCATATCCATGAGACGAACACTGCCGCCGCTCGCCCGCTCGTGCCTCGGTCTACTGGTTGTCGCTGATTGCGCATCATGGAGCTTCGGCAAGCTAAGTTGTGCCCATGCACGGCTCAAGGTGCTCTGTGTCGCTGGTGCTTCTGCAGCAGGTGGCTAAGCGCGTTCTGCGGTGCTACAAATTAGTGCTCCCCTCGAGCGTCTCTAAATAATCGATTGACTGTACAAATTCGTGCTCTGCTAGAGCGTGTCCAATTAATTGATTGACTACAGCTAGCTAGCTTCTCACTTTGAGTTGCCGAAGCAATATACCAATCAAGACACATGATGGGTGGGCCTTATTCCAATCAAGACACATGATGGGTGGGCCTTATTCGTTAGTAAAAGTAAATCTATATATATACCTAATAATAAAAGCATTAACGAGCTCGCGAACAAGTATGTCGACCTCGTTTCATCCGATGAGGAATGAGCGACTTTCAGCCGTCGCTCTGCCACCGCCGCGACGCTGTGGCCGCCACAAGTTAGGGTTAGGGTTAGGTTAAGCGTAGCTTATTTTGTTCGGTGATCACGTCGGCGTATTTTGGTTGTAATCGGTGATCCCCGATGTTGTTCGTTGGTTCGTTCGCGGTTTTTTTTATCTCAAGTTTCGATTTTCAGTTTCTGATGTGCGTGAATGAAAATGGGACGGAAAAGAGAGCAAAACGTGACAAAAATCTCTTTTTGGTCACTTCTAGAAATGCTCCAAGGTGAAAGCGTCGAGATATGAGAAGGGGCTAGCAGCGACGCTATGTTTTTTGTCAAAGAGTTGGTTTTGTTTGTCAAAAACCGTCCGACTGAGAGCTGGTTAGTCTTTTTTATTTCACGGAATTATTACCGATGGGGCCTCCTGGGCCAAATCTCTCTCAGCCGTTAGATCAAACCATACTAGTCATGTTTCGGGACATAGAGCATCTCTAACAACTGCCCTAAATTAGGAGACTGTTTTTGGGTATATGGCACCTGTTTTAGCGTTTCTCCATCGCCGCATCATCTGCCTGCGCGGCCCGGAGCTGGCGGCTTGCCTATGGTCTTCCTCCTCGATGGCGCGGGAAACCACGCGGAATCCTGGAGCCACGGCCGTGGCATCCTCGGCGGTCTCGACGTCAGAGAAATTCATCGCCGACATCAGCCGGCCGTACTGCCACGCGACGACGCCGTAGGCGCGCGCGGCGAGCTCCGACGTGGCGAAGGTGCCGAGCCACATCCGCGTGTGGTCTATGGTGATCTTCGCCACGCAGCGGCCGAAGTCACGAAGCCGCGCGCGGGGGAAACCCGTCGAGTTGCGGACCGACGGCGGCGCGGGGCTCCTCCCGTCGCGGCACGGCCACGGCAGCGAGTCGCGACCGTAAGCACTACAGGAGCCGCCGCGGGAGTGATGACCCACAAGTATAGGGGGCGTATCGCAGTACTTTCGATAAATAAGAGTGTCGAACCCAACGACGAGCAGAAAGTGTTGACAAGCAGTTTTGATCAAGAATTCACTTTATAAATACTAGTAGACAAGTTTTTAGCGATTGTTGATATAGCAGATAAATAAAGTACAAGTAAATAAAAGACAGTAATAATAATTGCAGCGAGTGGCCCAATCCTTTCTAGAGCAAAAGTCAAGCCGGTAGGTTTACTTATGATGATCAAACGTTCTTGAGGACACACGGAAATTTCGTCAAGTGCTTTCGCTTCATATAACTGATTAATCTTTATTGTTTTGATAGGTGTTGTGTGGGTGAACCTATGCTAATGCACCGCCCTTCGTAGGACTAATACATACTTGTGATTATACCCCTTGTAAGCATCCACAAATACAAGAAAGTAATTAAGATAAATTTAACCACAGCCTTAAACTCTGAGATCCTGCTATCCCTCATGCATCGATATACTAACGGAGGTTTAGGTTTCTGTCACTCCAGCAACCCCACAATTAATATTCGAATACACAATGCATTCCCCTAGGCCCATAAAAGTGAAGTATCATGTAGTCGATGTTCACATGACACCACTAGAAGAATAGCACCACAAATTAAATATCAAACCATTAAATATTACTCAACATAATTCACTACTAACATCAAGACTTCTCCCATGTTCTTAAGAACTAAACGAACTACTCACAAGACATCATATGGATCATGATCAAAGGTGATATAATAATGAATAATAATCTGGACATAAACCTTAATTCAACGGTTTCACTCAATAGCATCAACTACAAGGGGTAATTAACACCGGGAAAGTTTCC
This sequence comes from Poa pratensis, assembly GCA_947311845.1. Classification (NCBI taxonomy): domain Eukaryota; kingdom Viridiplantae; phylum Streptophyta; class Magnoliopsida; order Poales; family Poaceae; genus Poa; species Poa pratensis. The sequence continues at coordinate 51,269,288 of CAMZMU010000035.1, forward strand.
CCTATGAACTAGACAAGATTCAACCCTAGATGTTACAACGCAACGGAGTGGAGCGGTGGAGATGATGGTGTCAGCGGTGGAGATGATGATGATGATGAAGTTCAGCTCGATGACGGTGACGATGGCGATGATTTTCCCCCTCCGTGAAGGAATTTCCCCGACAGATTTCTCCTTGCTGGAGAGTTTTTCTCTCTCTGGTGTTTTCCGCCTCGTGGAGGCAGCGGAATATTTCCTCGATGACTCCCCGAGTGTTAGGGTTTCCTGGGGATGAAGTACGTGAAGGGGCACCGGCAGAGGTGGGCCTAGGCCACCTCACCATGTGGCGGCGCGCCAGCAAGGGGGGCCGTGCCACGGCATGGTGAGGGCCCATGATGGCCCACCTTGGCCTACACTTTTGGCTGCCTCCGGCATCTGACAAAATAGGAACCTCTGGGTATTTTCTGTTAATTGTTGATCTTCAGAAATATGGCGTCTTGACGGTCCTTTTTCCAGCAAAATCCTGACTCCGGTGGTTAATTCTCCAATAATCATCAAACATGCAAAATAGTTAAAATAACATAAGTATCATCTCTAAATATGAAATATATCAATGAATAACAGTAAATTATGATATATAATAGTGATGCAAAATGGACGTATCAACTCCCCCAAGCTTAGACCTCGCTTGTCCCCAAGCGAAAGCTGAACTCAGTAAACAAGACCACAGGTTTATGGAGTGAAGTGTCGATAAACAAAATACAGACAAGAAGCATCACATCTATTAATACACAAGTCATCTTAGACAACAACTCCCTTCATATAACTTAACTTGAAACGAGTAAAGGGAGTCACAATAAGGTGCATAGAGAAAATCATAATTGGTGATGGCAAACTTTTGTTCTTGGTCAGAGAACAATTAACAGATTGTACTTATCTTTCAAGAAGAGTCTTTATATTAGAGCTTATATTGCAGAACTTACATGCTCAATCATAACAGTCTCCTTATAGTCATTGATAACTTTCAAAGTTATATTCATTCAGATAAAAGCTTTGTGCTAAACAAGGAAACATAAAAGACATGATTGCAAATATCAACATATAGATGATTGAATCACAACAATTCAAATGCTTGCTTGAGATAGAGGCAGGTTTACTGACTCAACATAAATGTAAAAGATAGGCCTTTCACAGAGGGAAGTAGGGATTAAATTATGTGCTAGAGCTTTTAAGTTTTGAAATTATATAGAGAGTACAAAAATAAGTTTTGAGCTATGTATGTCGTTGTCAACGAATGGTAGTGGGTGAAAACAATATTTCCCATGTCATCCAGACTTTCAAGAGCGGCTCCCATGAAGGACGTTATTTCTACCTAAGGGCAGATCATCCCTCTTCTCTTTTGTTTATACATGCATATTTATGTATTGGTATGACACTCCTCCCAACCTTTACTTACACAAGCCAAGGCTAACCGAATCCTCGAGTGCCTTCCAACAATCACATACCATGGAGGAGTGCCTATTTAAATTGTTTAACATTTTAAAAATTGCTTCTGATAAATCATGGCAAATCATGTGAAGAGAATTAAACTGTTATAGTTGTAATTAATTGGGACTGGGCACCCCATTTGCCAGCTCTTTTTGCAAAATTATTGGATAAGCGGATGTGTATGCCACTAGTCCATTGGTGAAAGTCTGTCTGACAAGTTAAATAGAGAATAACCCACATACTTCCTCATGAGCTAATAAACAGTGACACAAATGAGAGGTAATAGTTTTTGAATAGTTAAAGATAGCACATGAAGTATTTACTTGGAGTGGCAGGAAATACCACATAATAGGTAGATATGGTGGACACAAATGGCAAATGTTTTGGCTCAAGGTTTGGATGTATGAGAAGCATTCCTTCTCAATACAGGTTTTTGGCTAGCAAGGTTGTGTAGCAAGCATAAGAGTTGAGTGATACAAAGAAATATACATGTAGTAAAAACAATCATGCAATCTTCCTTGGAAGCACAAATAATTTTAACTTGAGAATACTAAGCTTATGAGCCAACAAGAGAGAAAGATCATGGAATAATATATCTACATGCACTTCCCTCTCTCTACTTAAGCCTCAAAGTATTGTAGCTACTTACCAATGCTAAGTTTGCCAAAACCAAAAAGATTTACTTGATGCTCCCAAAGTGATGCCAATACTAATAACAAGATCATCCATATGACAGAATTTGCAAACTAAAATAAAGTATGCAGAACGTAAATGATAAAACTTCCCATTAATATTCCATAACGACAACTCACACCAAGGGATACATAGATAACCAACTAAAAGAGAGATACTTCCACACTGCAAACCATCTTATAAGATAACTTCCCTACTCATGATATAACTCTATTGAAAGGTAAAAGGTAAAAGATAATAGTGTGATACCGCGGCACTCCCCCAAGCTTGGAACAAGCCAAGGGGATGCCAATACCAATGATGAATTACTCCTTCGGCGGTGATGGTGGGACGACCTTGAGCGGGGTCAGGAAACGGTCCAGCATTCGGTGAAGCCTGTTGTTCTCATCTTGGAGTATTTCCACCTCCATCCTCAGGACTCGATACTGATCACAGAACTCATCGGTAACTCGAAGGGCTTCAGTTACCGCCGGGAAAGAGCTAAAATCTGGAACAGGTGGTGTTGCTCCCTGCATGTTATGACAAAAAGCACGTTGAGTGTTAACCGATCCCACATAGGTGGGCTTGCTAGCCTTTGGTCCTGCAGGTGGTTGTCCCCTTTTTGCTGATGACATCTTCTTTACTTCCTCCTTGATGCTCTCATCCATGTTATTGCGCCTCGCCGTGACTCTTTCCTCTTCCGCCCATCCAACGAAAGTTCCCTGATCAAGGTCTCGCAGGAGCTCACGTTGGCGACGTAGCATGTAATCTTCTGAGGATGAACCTTGGGACGCCATCTGGACAGAAACAGCTCGAAACGAAAACACGACGAAAAGACGATATACGGACCTCAGGGGATCCGGGGGATTATATAGCAAAAAGTTTCGCAACAAAAGGAAGGTACAGGAAGAAACCTGGTCGAAGACGGGCTCCAGGGCGCCCAGGGGTGGGCCCGCGCCACGGCGTGGTGAGGTGCCCTCGGGCACCGTTTCCTACCCGTTTTCGTCTCGTAATTTTCCATATTTAATAAAAATGACAAAATTAACTATTGGAAAGTTACACGCGAACTTTTTCTCACCGAAACTGTTACCTATTTAAAAACAGACTCTGTAGTTTCCTGAATTTGCTTCTCAATAAAAACTTCCGGAGTCACCACTTGAATAATATCAACATCTTCATTATAAGAATCTCCAGAAATATAATGTTTGGTCTTTGCCCATTCACCACTTGTGTAGCGTTATCTTCGAGTGAAGCAATCTTTATGGCACCAGAATGGTACACCTCTATAATAACAAAAGGTCCTTCCCATTTTGAGAGTAACTTTCCTGCAAAAAATCTGAGACGAGACCTATACAATAGAACTTTCTCACCAACATTGAACTCTCTCTTAAGAATTCTTCTATCATGCCATTTCTTAACTTTCTCTTTAAAAAGTCTAGCATTTGCATAAGCCTCACTTCTCCATTCATCTAAAGAACTCAAGTCAAGTAACCTTTTTTTACCAGCATGTTTAAAATCTCTATTAAGTTCTCTCACTGCCCAATAAGATTTGTGTTCTAATTCTAAGGGCAAGTGACAAGCTTTTCCATAAACCATTTTGTAAGGAGACATACCCATTGGGTTTTAATAAGCAGTTCTATAAGCCCATAAAGCATCATTTAACTTACTAGCCCAATTTTTTCTAGATTTATTAACAGTCTTTTGCAAGATAGATTTAATCTCTCTATTTGATAATTCTACTTGCCCACTTTTTTGGGGATGATAGGCTGAAGCAATTCTATGATTAAAATGAGAACCTCCATCAGTCATAAGATATCTAGGCACACCAAACCTAGGGAAAATAACATCCTGAAGCATTTTTAATGAGGTCTCACCATCAACACTTTTTGTAGGTATTGTTGGAGATATGCCCTAGAGACAATAATAATTAAGTTTATTATTTATCTCCATGTTTATTATTAATGTTTATATTTTTATGCTATAACTGTATTGGGTACTTGTATAGCAAATACAACGTATGCAAGAGGAAAACCTCCGACACACGTGTAGAGATATGAACGGAAAAAGAGTTCCTGGTCTTGTCTCTAAGGCTAGCCTATCTTGTTGTTCGATGATCATGTTTTCCTGATCAAGGACTTTGTATAAGTCAAACAACTATAGGAGTGGATTATCGGAATGATAATAGCACTGAACCGACCCACCGTATGATCTTGCTATGAGACAAATCGTCGACGATGAAATAGCAATGATCATCTATTTAGTTATCGTTAGCTATATTCCTATGCTATGAGAATATCTTGTGACCGCTTATTCGACACTCGAGTTTTGATTTCCACCAAACGTCTTGCAGTAACATGGGATTATGATAGGTGGCTTTTGGGCTTGAACTAGAATAATGTACTGGAATAGAGATCGTTCAAGAATGGCACTTACTCCTCCAGGCAATGGAGAGATACATCCTCTAGGCCATCTCAGTATTATTGTTGTCACCCAATCGTCTGGCCAGACACAAGCGTGATTTATCACGGGACAACATATATACGGAATGAGAAAAGAGAATGATATTGGTACGAGAATTATATGTGTTATGATCTAAGGGTTTGATCACACTAGAGCACATTGTCTCAATCTCGAGATATCATTGGTATCGTGTACGTAAGGGGGTTAAGCGTAATGAGTAACGCACATGTTCTGTCGATCACTCACAGACACAAGGGTGCCAGTACAAATGCCTAACCCACTGCTGGTTATTGTTTGGTAAGCTCCCAAACAATACTTTGTGTTTGCTGAACCTTTCGGGTCACACACTTAAGCTGTAGGTCAATCTTTGATAATCACTAGGATTTGTTCCGGTGAATTATAAGTTAAAGAGAATGCGGACATCTAATGTCCCGGGATGATAGAATGTTTTCTATCAACAGCGCATTTAATCCGAGTGCTTATAAAGAAGGAAATATTGTTCCGATGGTTTTGTCGGCGGATACTAGGTATCCCGGTTCATATAAATATGAGTTATATGATAAGTAATTAATTCCGGGAATTTTCTGTAGAAGGAAATATTCATTTAGGAATTAATTAGACAAAACAATTAATTATTTATTTAATTAATTATATTGGAAAATATAAATAAAGGTTTTTATTTGGAGCCCAATAAAAGGGGACTGCCAAGTGGGCCCATGGGGCCCACAAGGCAGCTGCACCCTACATTGTATGTGGGGGGAGGGCCGAGTCCGAGTTGGGGGAGACTCCCCCTCCCCGGCGGCTAGGGCGGCCTCACGGCGGGTGGCGGCCGGGACGGGCCCCACATGGTGTAACATCCCAAAATTTTTAATCAGTATTATTATTCCAAAAAATGAGAGCCAACAAAAACTTTTGTTGATTATTATGTGTTGTTTGTACCTTGTTACTTGTGGTATATGTTTCTTGTAAATTGTGTTGCTTGTTTGCTTGCATTTAAAATTTTGAAATGCAAAAACAAAAGTTGAAACAAGAAAAATGAAAGTGACAAGTGTGTCACCCAAATTGTCCAAGTGAGAAATTGCTCTTCTTTCAAATAAAATTCAGTGGAGTGGTAATGTAAACACTCCCATTTTATTCTTACTACTTTTCCCTCTCAAATAATATTTTGAACTAGTTTTAAAATTCTAAAGTAAAATCAATTGAAATAAACCAAATTACCATAATTAAAACCCTATGAACAAAAATGATTCAAAGTATTTTATTTTGAAACACCAAATTTTGTGGAGTCTCTACATGTTATAGGAAGGCTTCACAAATATTTTTGAATTTTTCTAAACAAGTTAAGTGCCCTAAATAAAATCCTAAAATGCTACTGGACTAAAAAGAAATAAAAGAAAATAGAAAAGGAAAAGAGGCAGGGGGTTTTTCGCAAAACCGTCATCCCCTACCTCTCTCCCTAGCTCGCTGTAGCCACGCCGTGTCGCCATGGTCGTCGTCGCCGCGCCCAGGCCCCCCCTCCAGCTCGCACCTCGCCTCTGCATTCTCTGCCCCACAGAGGAGAGAAATCGAGCGTTTCCCCTCTCCTACGCTGCCCTGTCCCCCTCTGCTCCGCCGAGATGAACTCGATGGCGCCGGCCAAATTCGGCCCCCTCTCTGTCCTTCGACACGCACCCGTTACCATAGCCGCTCCTAGCTCCCGCCCGGACCCCTCAGATGCCTCTGCTTCGAGATCCCTGCACGCGTCGCCGCGGAATCGAGCGAGACCTCCCCGGGGCCGCCATGGACGTCGTCCGTGCTCCGCGACCACCGTCGGCCGCTCCTGCCCTATAAACCCCCCCCCCGACCCCGCTGCAACTCCACACCATGCCACACCACTCCACTCTCCTCTGTGCACCGCCAGGAGGGTGTGCACGCTGCCGCGTCCCTCTGCAACCTCGCCGTGCCCGAGGTAGAAGAACGCCCTGCAGCCATGCTGCTGCTGCCCCATTCTCCCCTCTCTGCCCCGCAACGTGTTCCCCCAACTCACCGCACTCACCCCCACCTTTTTCCCTTTGATTTGTGCCCAGAAGCGCCGCAGGAGCTCGCCGGAGTGCTGTCCGTGCCCGTGGAAGTTCAGCGGCTCGCCGTCGATGCCACACGCCGTCCCAGCAAGCACGAGTCCTCCAGCAAGCTTCCCCACGCCGCCACCGTCGATTCACGTCATCGCCATGACCTCCCGAGCCCCCTAGGTGAGCCAATTGTGCACCTCGCCGTCGCCGGAGCCACGGCGCCGCCTAGAAATGGTCGTCGCCGATGGACTCGATCGCGAGCCGTTGGATCTAAATCCAACGGTAGCGTACCCCTTCACGTTTAATAGATGCTAACGGGATGGCCCCACCTGTCAGTGATTTAATAATTTCCCCGTGTGCGCTGAGTCACTGACGGGTGGACCCCACCCGTCAGATTTCTCAACATTATGCAAACAGAGCAAATTGTCTAATTTAAATTCCCGGAGAATTTAGTACTGGACTCATTTTAGAAATTCAATATCTCGAGATCTAGACATCCAAATAAATCAAATCCAATTGTTCTGGAAAGCTTATGAAAATGTTTAACCAACCCAAGTGGTCTCACTTCATTTAAATAAGTAATAAAAATGTATTATTAAAAATGACACAGAAGGTTTAAAACCTAACTTGTTTGTTTCTGATACTCAATTAGTCCAAATAATTCCAAACCAATTTTTCAGCTTAATACTGTGATGTATTAGCTTCCCTAATTTTGGTAGAATTAATTGTGCAGTAATAATTATTTGGTATAAAGTTGAAGGTTAATGGTTAACCCAAATGATTTAATGGTTAACCCAAATGATTTAGGACCAATTTTTTAGGTCGCATTTAGTCATGTTTTAGCTACTCCTAAAAGGATTTAATTTTAGAAGCAACAAAACTTAAATGGTAGCCAAAACTTGATTATTTAGTTACTGGATTAAAACCTTTGTGTAGGGAGTTTGGTAACTCCAATTAATCCAAATCAAATTGTGTTGTCTTCTACACATCAGTAACTATCTATAGAATTTTAGTTTGTATTTTAGGACAAACAGAACTCAAGTTGTGCAATTAAACATGTTCCACAAGTTTCTGCCATATATAATACATAAGTAATTAATGTTTAAATCAATTAAATCGAAACCAAATTGTATTGCTTGATGTATGCAGTGGCTATTATGAGCACTTAAGATTGTAATGTTGATGTTTGCTTGAGTAGTTTAGTGATTGTTTGTTTATCGATTAGACGAGAACGTTGCTGGATTATCGAGGAGGGGGAATTTGTTGAACCTGAAGATCAAGACCAAGGTCACGTTGCCGAGCAAGGCAAGCTACTCTCTGAGCTTGCACCTAAATACATATGCATCTACTTTGATCAAATGATTTACTCTTAAGGCAATGGTTTACAAAACTTTTCAAAAAGTATGTGGATATTATTTTGCCACCCTATGTAGAAATATAAGGTAGTTTATATAAAACTATAGGATGGGAAACATGTTGTTTATTCAAAACTCCTTTGGAAATACTTGTGTGGATGTGAAATGCCGAGATGTCGGTGTTGAAGTGGAGAAACGGAAAGTGGTGATGTTTATGAAAAATGCACAGTGTCCTAGTACTATGACGACCAATCTTGTGCGACCACATTTACCACATATGGGAAAAGGCTTAGTCATATAATTTGCTCTTATTAGTATGGGATACCTCATCGACGGAGATGACTCCGTTATGCATGAGGGGATGGTTAGTGAACTCCCCTGACCTGGGTCCTCGCTCAAACTCTATGGAAAGATAAGGAGGAGGATTGAAGACTTCCATGTGGTCGCCGGGAAAAACATATGAGTCCTCACACTTAGGGTTCGACGGGACTGGACTGAGTGTCGGTGGAAAGTGTCATAGGGCAGGATCCTATACTAGCATGAGCAAAGGACAGACTATGGTCGGTGGCTCAACTTCACATACACCTTGTATGGCGGGACGTGGCTGACACGATGAGTTACCGGATGGATGTGGGTTAAAAGCGTGCTACCTCTGCAGAGGGTTAAAACTATTCGAATAGCCGAGTCCTCGGATATGGACAATTGGGAGGCTGTCCTAAGATCATGTGCAAGTTTTTGGAAAAGCTTTAAGTTTAAAAGAAACTGAAATGGAGATGGTGTTACACAGCTATACCAAATGGAGTGGTATGAGTTGTTGAATAAATGGACCATGGTGAGCTATGGTCAAAAGAAAGGAGGAGTTTTGGAGAAACAAATACAATGGTGATTTCTTAAAGATAGTTATAAAACTCTTCTTACCTTTTTCAATAAAGATATAGAGATGTTTTAAATAAATAAAAGTTGAAATTAAAATAAAACTAGTGCATACTCATGTTGGGGTAGTTTGCGAGTACATTCAAATGTACTCATATTGGTTTCGTCCCTGGCTATTGTCCTAGCCAGACTACGAGGAGGAGCACTACGCCGAGCAGGAGTATGGCGACTTCTACGCGAACTAAGGATCTCCACAAGTCAGCTGCCTGTCGGGTCGTCGTCGTTAGAATATGATGTCTACTACGCCGTAGCTTCCGCTGATATTTTGGTTTGGCCCATGAAGGCACCTATGTAAGACTTGGTCTAAATGACCATTTATGTAAGACTTTTAATTCGGTATTGTAATGGATGTAAACTTTGGTATCCAATTCGGATTATGTGCAACGACAGACTGATCACGGGATCGTTGTGTTAAGCATAATCGGGTATTTCGGACAGCTAGTCCGGGGTCCCCACACTTGGTATCAGAGCCATCCTGACTTTAGGAAACCTTAGTTAGCATGGTCGTTAGACAAATGTTACAAAAGATTAATTTCTAAAAGAAAGGAGTGAAGTATTTTCGAAAACTGCTTATCTCCAATCCTCTTACTTATGCAAAATTTACTCTCATTAAATATTACATTTTCCTTTGTATCCTTAAAATTTTGCACACTTCTCATTAAGCTTAAAATTCGACTCACTTGTTGCCTCACTACATTTAAAATTTTGATACACTCGTCAACTCACTAACTTAAAACTTTGCTTAAAATTTGTAGATGGCACTCCATTGGACCGAGTTCGTTCAGCTTGAGAAGGACAGCAAGCTGACGTTCGAGAATGACTTGTTCGAGTTGAGCAAGCTGTTAGGTCGCCCCGCTCCAGAGTTCAAAGGAGCTCAGGTTGACGTTCACGGAGTCGGAGACTGAGTTGGCTCATCGAGTCGGTTCGCAGGAACATCAAGTCTCCCAGTTCCAGGACGATCATCTTCACCACCAAGGCTTCTACCTGGGTTGACGGTCTCTGTACTGCCACACAGAGGTTGCTAGCCCGACTTTGTGAGGAGCACAAGGCGGAGTTGGCAAACTCCCGTTTCCGGTTCTACGGGAGGCGCAACAGCGACGGACACCCTACTCCTACCCTTGCCACCCGATGTTTGGGAGCTACATCATGGACATGGAGCTCTTACTTCAGTACACCCAGGATGATCTGATGCGCACTAGAGTTCAGCTTCACTTTGATCGCATCTCGCTTGTTGAGATTCGCGAGAACGAGGAGAAGCTGCTGGAGGAGAAGGTCGCTCTTCTCAGGAAGAGGGCCCAGTGAGGAGGACCATCGTGAAGCTCCGCAAGAAGGTGGCGGAGCAGGACGAGCTGATTGAGGATCTAGAGCACCCATACTGACGAGATGGAGGAGGAGGGCGAGGATCTCCGCAAGGAGAACAACGCTTTCCTCAGTGACGATGATGACTTCTGGAGGAGATGGATTTGAGCAGGAGGACGATGAGGAGGAGTTAGTTGACGAGGATGAGGACCACTCGAGGCAGTTCTCGAGGACGAGGAGGAGGACCCGAGGAGCCACCTACCAGTCAGACGCTGATGTCGCAGCCGAGCTGAGGTTCCACCTCAGTAGGCGAGTGACTTGAGTACTACCGCAGGATTAGGTTGACCCCTATCGCTAGTCGAGTCGAAGTAGTGGTTCTTTTGGAAACCAGATGTTATGATCTTAGATGTAGGTGATGTTGTAAACTTGATGTTGTAAGCTTGAGGTTGTAAGCTTGATGTTGTTGTGAACTCCTTGATGTGATGTTTGTGAAATATAAGTATGTTTGTCTTGTTTGATCTGTGTGAAATATTTTCCATAAGCAGTAATTAATCAACCACTTCGCAAAATCGCCTTTCCCTTAGTTGAACCTTTTTACCTTGCCTCTTATACCCGGTGTGCTTCAGGATGCCGCCCCGTCATGCGGAAGGAACGCCACCACCACCACCGGACCCAACCCCCGCCCAACTTCTCGCGATTATCATGGAGGAACGCCAAGGTGCCCGGAGGAGCGTCAAGCTAATCTTGCTGCTTTGCAGCAACTCGCAGCCGCTTATAACAACAACAACAACCACAACAATAACAACAACAACAACAATGATGGTAATGGCAATGGCGAGGGAAACCAGCGATCCACTTTGAGCGATTTCCAGAATACCAACCCACCCACCTACTCCAAGGGACTTCACCCACTGGAAGCCGATGATTGGCTTCTTACCATTGGGAACAATCTGGAAGTTGCTGCTGTAGAGAAAATGAGAAAGTGTTGTATGCAACCCACTATCTTGCTGGACCTGCACGAGCATGGTGGGAAACTACCAAGGCTCTCCAGCAAGCTGACCACGTTATCAACTGGGCTGAGTTCCAAGAGAAGTTCCGCAAGAAGCGCATTCCCGGCGAACTTATTGATAGGAAGAAGGATGAATTCCGCAAGCTGAGGCAGGGAAGTAGAGATGTGGTCGGTTATCTGGATGAGTTTACCGACTTATCTCGGTATGCTCTTGATGACACCGACAGAGAAGAAGAAGATGGAGCATTTCCTGAATGGACTTCATGATGAACTGCAGTGTGCTTTGGTTGTCCATGACTTCCGTGACCTGGAGTCACTTGTGGACAAAGCCATCCAGCTGGAGACCAAGCGCAAATCTATGTATGAAGGTCGCAAGAGGAGGATGAATGCTCAGGAAGGTTCGAGCAGGCAGAAGCCTCGTATCTTTCAGCAAATCCCAAGCCTGCTATCGGCCACCCCAAGCTCCACACCCCAATTTCCCTAACCACCCAAACAACTTCCACCGCCCCAATGACAATAACCGTCCCAGAGGAAACTTCAACAACTTCAACCCCAATGCCAATGTTGTCTGCTTTGAGTGTGGCAACAAAGGTCACTACTCTAGAGAATGCCCCAATCCTAAGAGGAATGTTCAGCGCCCCAATGCGCCGAACAATGGTCAAGGCCGCAATGGAGGTAGCAAGAATGCTGCACCCCGCGGAAATGTTGCTGTTGCCAAGGCCGTCTGCACCACATCAATGCTGAAGAAGCTCAGGATGCGCCAGATGTTGTGCTGGGTACGTTCCTTGTCAACTCAGTACCTGCAACTGTTCTGTTTGATTCTAGTGCAACACATTCATTTGTTACCGAGGAGTTTGTCGCTAAGGGAGGCTTAGTAGAAGGCTTCCTAACAAAAACCCTGAGTATACAAATCCCTGGCTCCACCATAGAAACTAAGAGATTTTGTCCAAATACTGGCATTGAGATTTCAGGCGAAAAATTTGCAGCCGACCTAATTATTCTAGGAACCCAAGGCATAGATGTCATACTTGGTATGAATTGGCTAGCCAAGTACCATGGTCGAATAGATTGTGCCAGAAGAGCTGTATCCATCACCACCGACAAAGAAGTAGAAGTGGAGTATGTGTCTGAAACCAACCACTCCTAACCAGGCTGTCATGAGAGCATAGCTCGACCTACCTTAGATGAGATCCGTGTTGTTCACCTATTCCGAGATGTTTTCCCTGAAGTGTTGCTTGGTATGCCGCCAGACCGGGATATTGAGTTCATAATTGAGCTTATCCCAGGAACAACCCAGATATCCCAAAGGCCTTATCGGATGAATCCGGAAGAACTGGTTGAATTGAAGAAGCAATTGGCTGATATGCTCAGCAAAGGTCTTATTCGCCCAAGCGCTTCACCTTGGGGATTACCCATTATTTTTGTGGACAAGAGAGATGGTACCACACGCCTGTGTGTGGACTATCGCAAGCTAAATGACGTAACCATTAAAAACAAGTATCCCCTTCCCAAGATCGAGGATCTGTTCGATCAGATGAGCGGAGCCCGAGTCTTTTCCAAGATCGATCTTGGACAGGATATCATTAGTTGAAGATCAGAGATACAGATATTCCCAAGACCGCCTTCACCACCCGATACGGATTATTTGAATACACTGTCATGTCCTTTGGTCTGACCAATGCCCCAGCCTATTTCATGAATCTGATGAACAAGGTTTTCATGAGTACCTCTGTTGTGGTGGGATCACGGCAGATGCCATAGGTATGGCTAAGATGGGGCCGAAAGTGCGTTGGGGGAACCGGGGAGGGTTTATGCACACAAGAAGTGCACAAGCAAGAACACACAAGAAACCGCAAGAACATGAACAAGAAACAAAAAAAGCAAGAACACAAAGCACACCACGATGTACCCTGCTTCGGGCCCTCTTGTGGAGGTAACACCCCTACTGCAGCACTAGCCTACTCTCTTTATATCTCAATAGTGACAAGTACAGTGCGCTCCTTGAGCTGTATGAAGCAACAATGGTGAAAGCTCACGATGAAGAAGAAGCTACCGAGGGGGGGAAATGAGCTCTAGGGTTCGTCTCTCGCACTGGAGGATGTGCTAGTCTACTTATACACTAACCGGATTACCTTTTTGCCCTTGACCGGAGATGATAATGGCATGGACAAGAGGAACAGGACAAGCCCTGGCTACTGTCACTCAGTCCAGCTCATCGTCAGTTCAACGGCAGGTCTATCTTTTCCTCTTTGAGCTTAATCCAGCGTAGCCGATCAGAGCCTAGGCCACCGCCCTTTCCCGAATTAGCCAAGTCAGCGCCTAGGGCCCTGTGACCCGGAAACCCGTGGCTCGACCTGGCTGTCTTCCGAGCCTCGGGCAGGAGGCCTGCAGGACTCATGAACTTACTGACATTACTTGGTCTTTGTGCATTATCCGACATCGCAGGTAATCCGGATTCTTCCAGGCAACCCGGCTAGCTGAGCCGGATCTCTTTCAGGCAATCCGGCTAGCCGAGCCGGATCTCTTTCTGGCAACCCGGCTAGCCGAGCCGGACCTCTTCCTCTGATCCGGCTAGACTTTGCCTGATTCCCTCTGGCGTCTCCCTGCACTTGAACAAGAGTGAGTATTGACCGACTCTCTCAACCGATCCGGTCGAAGAGACCCGGCTTGAGTTTCCTTTCCACTTCTATGCCCTACCCGGGGCAGCCCCCCGACAGTAGTCCCCGAAGCTGGTGCGGTCCTACAGCCTCGGATGGAGGGCCATAGCAGGTTTAAAAAACAAACACCATTAACCGAATTCCATACTACACAATCTTGCCTCAGGATTTCCCGGGACACTTGGCAGAGAATCTCTGCTCAGAGGCCCCGTAATCCGGGTCTTTGATTTGACATGCCACTGACAGCACATTATCCGGATCCACCAGGTACTTGAGTGCATTTGACTAAATGACCGCGTCTCCTCGATTTCTTCGCTAACCGGTACACCCGATCCACAGAACCGCTTCCAATTCTGTGACCCACCGTGTGCTTGAAATACACGGCCACAACGGCGACCGCAAAGTTCCGGTGCACACTTGATCCGGCCACAGCCGAAAACCGCGCGTAGTGCGCCCGTTACTAGCGAGCGGCTATATATAGGGGTGCGGGATTCCTCTTCTTCTTCCCCGCACTTCCACTTCGAAACCTCCAACTACACCATTGCCGCCGGTGCGACCTCGCCCTCGCGACTTTGCTGCGCCGGAGACCAACAACGCTGGAGAAAACTCGCCGGAGCCACACATCGCGCCCTGCGCCGCCGTTTCTCCACCGCGCTCCTTCCTCGTCGCATCACAACCGTAAGTTCCTCCTCTTCCGGCCATGGCGACCTCGCGCGAGTTCATACTCCGATGAACTTGCGCCTGCTTCTTGCAGATTCACTCGCGCACGAGTTCACTGTCACGCCTTAGTGCATTCTCTAGATCTCCTTTCTAGGTTTTGCACTAGATTGCCCCAGTTTGGCTTGCCACTGCTTGAACAGTTCCAACATATTTTTACTCGGGATTTCATCTCTATATTACTGCAGCAGTAGATCTTGCGTAACCCTAGATCTTCACAGAAAGGTGTTTGTAGTTACTAGCCGAATTACTTCTCCGCAGTAACTAGACAACTCTATCCGGGTTTTCCTTTACCGAATCCCTTACCAGCTGATTCGGTTACACCGTTATCCGACTCGTTCTAGATGTGAGATTCCACCTCTTCTAACTCGGATATCTCCGACCTTTTGCAGGACTGATTCGGATATGTCGAAGCTACCCCCGGCAGTTGGGAGGGTTCCGATGTTACCAACGATGACTTGGAATGGCTGCGGAGCACCCGGCGTATAACACCTAATGTTATATGCTGAAAACCGGGGAAGGAACTCGAACCGGTCATTCAACCGGGTGAACGTGTTGTATTTCTGGCGCACTTCGAGCGTGGATTCGGACTCCCGGCAAGTGACTTCTTCCGGAGATTCCTAGACTTCTTCGGCCTGCAGCCTCACCACCTCCCGGCTAACTCCTTTGTTTCCCTGTCTGCTTTTACCTCCTTTATGGAGGGATATCTCGGTCTCTGGCCGACGTCGAAACCTGGGCGAAGTACTTCCATCTCCGGAAAACATACGATCCCAGGTAGTGAACCGAAGGTGATGACCGCCTGTGGTTCGTCCAGCATTACCCCGAGGACGGGCTCCATCTTTCCCCGAATCACTGGCCTGGATACTTGTAAGAAATGGCAAAGGTCTTTCTTCTACGTGAAGAGCGTTGAAGGCCATGATGCCCTCAACTTGCCCGAGTTCAAGATCGAGCCCACAGCCGAATTAAACTTCAGATATGATCCGGCTAACACTCTTGCGGAGCTTCAAGTCATACACCAAACTTTAGAGGACTTTCTGGAGAAGGGCCTGCTCTGGATGATCTCCTTCGAACCTTCGTCTCTCGTCGGGTCAGTCCTTTACAACAACGTCAGCACAAGATTTGCCATATGAGCGGTCTGCTAGATCCTATCCGGATCAGCAAACATGACCTCACCAAAGCTTCCGTCAAGAGACGGGTAAATGCCATTGCCTACACCGAGATGTCGGATAAGTGGAAGTGGGGCGTGGAGCCATTCCACCGAGACGCACTTCCACCACAGGTTAGTTCATCATTTCCCGGATTAATCCATACCCCACCGAAATGCCATTGGACTAATCCGGACTTGCCTTGACTCTACTGCAGCTGTTCGACCGCCAGATCACCGAAGATGGAGATCTCTCCACCAAGGTGTGGGCACGGGATCGCAGCCCGCTGCGCGAGGGCGAAGAGGATGCGGATACGGACGATTATTTGCCGATTCCGCGCGCCAAGCCCATCCGCAAGGGTAAGCAACCGACTATTCACAAACTTTCCGAGGATGAAGATGATGATTGCTGGATCCTAGATCCTATTGATGCCATTCCGATTTCATGGTCACAACCTTGTGTTCCAGCAAAACCGGATGCTCAAGGGACATCCCGGAAACGCCCTGATGCGTCCGGATCAGATGCCCCTCCAGCCAAGAGAATAAAGAAAACTGCCTCCAAACGAATCGGCTCAAGGCCATGCCTACCACCAAGGGGTAATGCCAACTTCATTTGCTTTTTTCCTCTATTATCCGAGTCATCTTTATCCGAGTTAACTGTTTTACTTTACTCTATGTAGTGACGTCCTTGTCACCGAGCAAACTCATTCATCCATTCTTTCTCCCATTCCTCCACTGGATATGGCCATGGAGCACCAGTCTCCTGAAAAGGCCGTCACTTCTCCCGCGCGTGCCACAACTGCCAAGACTCCTCTGCCAACTCTCGCTCCAGAGTCGGTTATTGACTTGGAGAAAGAGGAAATCTCGGGTCCCACCCGAGATTCAACTTGGCCTCGCCCTCTGAAGGAGTTGGAGAAGTAGAAAGCTAAGACTTTGACTATGCCGGAGCCTCGCCCTACCACCAAGGCTCAAGAGCAGCAGAAGAAGAAGAAGAAGCAGCAGCAGCAGCAACCTCTTGAGAAACATCAGAAGCAGCAACAGGAAACACAACAAGCGTCCTTCCCAGAGAAGAAGAAGAAGACCGTCCAGGACCAACCTCAGAACCAACCGAAACAAACAGATCTGGCCAAGACCCCGGTCGCATCGCCTCTACCTAAGCCGACTCAGGTCTCCTTTGGCACAATTCCAACGACCTCGGATAAGCAGATGGTTGCTAGCAAGCCGGTTTCTGCCGCTCCATCAGCGACTCGGGTGCATGATCAACTTTTGAGGCGATCACTCGCGCCGCGTTAGTGGCCAGGTCTTGCCGAATCTCCGCACTCCGGGCGGTGACAAAGTCGGCTCCGCAGAGGAATTGTTAAAGCTTGGAATGCTGCGGACCTTGCCGAAGGCTTCTCTACAACAGCGTCGCCACATCCGGCTGGCCCTAGCCGGGTGTTTCAATCTCTACATTCTGTACAGGCCTCGGTCGTCGACGCTAACCGGGTCCTCGAGGTAACTTTGCCAAATCTTGCTTTTATTTCACCATGATCAATCTACATTATCCCCAGTCCCCGAGATTCGGGTCGAACGACTGATACTCCTCCGAGTAAGAAAGTCATTCGGCTTGAATCTCTAACACTTGATCATAAATTTTGTGTTATCTGAACAAAAATCGTGGGACTCCCAGTCCCCAGTCTCTTTTCCAATTGATTAGGTCAACTTTCTTTTTTCATTAATCTCGGGCCTCCAGTCCCCGAGTCTCTTTTCCAATTGATTCGGTCAACTTTCTTTTTTCATTAATCTCGGGCCTCCAGTCCCCGAGATTCTTTTTACGCCATTAACCCTTTTTCTTTCAAGAAATCACGACTGCTCGCAGCCGGCTCTTTAAGCAGCTAGTCTTGCAGCACCAGGCCCTCCAAGCTTCCTTTGATGCGCAAAGTGAGGAGATGAAAAAGAAAGATCAGGAGCATAAGCGCGCTTTATCGGAGGAAAAGTTAGAAGTGACTCGGCTGCTGCGGGAGCTTGACCGGGTTGAAAAAGTGAAGGAGAAGGTCAAAAAAGACCGGGACACGCTGCAGAGGGAGAAAGACTCGATCCAGAAGGAGCGAGATACTTTCAAAGCCGGGATTGAGAAGCGGGCCGAATTGGACAAGAAAATCCAAACGCACGTTGCAGATGCTGAAGCCGAAGCTAAAGCGGCGAAAGATGATCTGGCTGCCCACAAGGCGATCAGCGCGAAATGGCTTGCTGATCTTGCTAGCCTCAATGAAGACATGGATCGTAAGTTTGCCGAATCTCCTTTTTCCCTTCTGCTCTTATCCGACTCAAAATTTTGTTTACCCTCGTCTAACTCAGCGTTAGCTCATCTATATGTAGGAGAGTTCACCAGCATCCGGTTTCAAGCCGCCAAAGCTGTGAGAGATGCCCGAGCTGAGAGAGCTAAGTTAACTGGGGCTCCCCTGCTCGAGACATGGGATATCGAAGACCACATCACTGCACTTAAAGCTCGGATTGCTCCTTTAAAGGAGTCCCACACCACTCTGTTCAATGCAAGTCTCAAAGCTCACCGAGTCTTGTTTCCTGAAGCTCGGCAAGCCCGGTCTGCGGACGAGCTAATCAAAGACCTGGATCAGGCAGAGACCCGGTTAAAGCTGTGGAGATCTTCGTCCGCCCGCGCTGGTGCTGACGCAGGTTTGCTATTCATCATGTCTTGGTATGAGCTGATTGATCTTGCCAAAGTGCGCTCCCTTCGCGAGGGTTCTTCATGGGCTTCAGATCCAGACCGGATCAAGATCCGCGAGGAGGCTGCCAACTTTATGGCCGAATTTGCAAACACCAAGCATCTTGATCTGCAGGCTCCGGTCTACTCGGATGGAGAAGAATCTGAAGAAGAAGAATCGGACGATGCTTCAATTGAAGAATACGCCGAGTCTGAGGGCGAGTCTGGTGATTCGGCTAACTCTGCCGATCATCTTAGTACCGAGTCCACTAAAGTGCCGCTTCTGACTCGGCTAAGATCGCCGATGAATCTGCATCCAAGACCTCCAAGATACCAACCACCGACTCGGCTGAGACTGCCGAACAAGCTTTGGTCAAGACCACCAATACTTCAGCTGATCGGATGCCTCCGAGTCTACCAAGCTATCAGCTCTTCGTCCAAGGTCATTCCTGCGACCGAGGCTCCTGCGACCGAGTTCCTGAACTATCTTAATGAAAAAACGTTAAATCCCCGGTATGCCGGGAGCAGATGTAATATACAATTTAAGCTCTTTCGAGACTAATTTTTATTTTGCTTAATGTGATCCGGACGAGGTTTATGTTGGATCATCTTAAACCGAGTCCCCGAGTCTGTTTTCTTGTTTACTATTTTTGCCGAATCTTTGCTCTTGTCTACCTTTTAGGTGTTGACAGTCGAGTCACAAGATAGGAATCATAGCATACAATACTTGCAACATGCGAGTTGTGGTTTAGAATCATCTAACATAAACAAAAAAGAAATAACAGGGGTTAGTAAACGACATGTGCCGAATCGGATTTGGACCGAGTCCCCGAGTCCATTTTCATGTTTCCCATATTCTCCACCTCTGCTCTTGACTACCATTTTGGTGTTTGTCAGTCGAGTCACGAGATCAACAACACAGCATACATTACTTGAATTTTGGGACGAGGTTCAAAGCAATCCGACACATGAACGGTATGGACAAAACAGTAATAAAAAACACATGCATAAGACAAGGCAGTCCCCGAGTCCAGACTCGGATTGCCGAAATTTCATTTATGATAAACTGAGATACATACATTGCGCCCTAAGAGTAAAAGGGTCGAAGCAGAGCTACATTCCAGGGTCGCTTGGTTTCTTGTCCGGGTCTGTCCAGGCCATCCGTCCTTGGTTCCTGTGCATCTACAAGGTAGTACGAGTCATTGTGCATAGCCTTGCTCACAATGAATGGTCCCTCCCATGGAGGTGATAACTTGTGTCGGCCTTTGCTGCGCTGCACCAGCCTTAGTACTAGATCTCCCTCATGAAACACTCTAGGGCTGATTTTCCGACTATGATAACGTCGGAGACTCTGCTGGTATATCGCTGTCCGGATAGGGCCAATTCTCTTGCTTCCTCTAGCAGATCCACTGCATCTTCCCGGGCTTCTTTTGCCTCGGTTTCGGTATACATTGTCACCCTTGGTGCATCATATTCTATGTCAGTGGGTAGCACTGCTTCTGCCCCATATACCAGAAAAAATGGCGTATAGCCAGTTGACCGATTCGGCGTGGTCCTTAAACCCCATAGTACTGATGGTATCTCATCTATCCAGCACCCCGGAGTCTTTACCAGTGGTTCCATTAACCGAGCTTTTATCCCAGCTAATACCAAAGCATTTGATCTTTCCACCTGTCCATTGGACTCTGGGTGTGCCACTGAGGCTATGTCTAACCGGATCCCCTTATCCATGCAGAATCGGGCAAACTCTCCCACAGCAAAGTTCGTGCCATTATCCGAGATGATGCTATGGGGGTAACCGTATCTCAAAATGATTTCTTTCAGGAAGTTACAGCCGAATGACCATCCACTTTCCGGATCGGTTTCACCTCTATCCACTTGGTGAACTTATCCACCATCACCACATATGTGTCATGTTACCTCTAGCCGGCTTGAATTCTCCCACCATATCCAAACACCACACAGCAAACGGCCAAGTGATAGGAATTGTTTTGAGCGCCGATGCGGGTAGGTGTGTCTGCTTGGCAAACCTTTGGCATCCTTCACATTTTCGGACTATGTCCTCTGCATCTGCATGAGCAGTGGGCCAGTAAAACCCATGCCGGAATACTTTAGCCACCAGGGCTCTTGTACTGCAATGATGCCCACATTCTCCTTGATGTATCTCCAGGAGCATCTCCTTGCCCTCGGCTGGCTCCACGCAACGTTGTAGCACCTCGGTTGCACTCCTTTTGTATAACTCCTTATTTATGATGGTGTAACCCTTGGACCTCCTCTGCACTCGCCTAGCTTCGGTTTCATCATTTGGCAAACTCCCCTCCGACATGAATTCATGATTTCTTCAGCCCATTCCGGTACTGGATGCAAAGGGAATAAGTGCTCATCTATTTCCACTGGTTCGGCCGCCATTATTTCTTCTATCAGTTCTGTCCATTCCCTAAGATTCGGTTAACATCATTCCTCTCTTCTCCTTTTCCCTAAGACTCGGTTATCATCCCCGAGTCTCGGTGCGCAGTCCCCGAGTCTAACCATAGTCCCCGGGTCTTCCCAAATGTACCGACATCAACATTCATAGGAACAGCTTCAGATTCTTGCTTTGGGATAAAAATTGACTCGGAATCAGGTGAAGGTTTGATTGAAGGGATCCTTAGGTGATTCAAGGATATCCCGGGTGGGATTGCATCCCTAGACGACCCAGTTTTGACAGGATATCAGCAGCTTCATTCTCTAGCCGGGTATGTGCTTGTACTCGCAGCCTTCAAAAAATCCTGAAATTTTCTGGACATGAAATCGATATAGTGCCATATTGGCATCAAGGGCATCCCAATTTCCAGAAGATTGCTGCACCACTAAATCTGAATCACCAAAACATTCTATCCGGCGGATGCCGATGTCCTTAGCCACATTAAGCCCATGGATCAGTGCCTCATATTCGGCCACATTGTTTGATGCTGAGAAATGAATCTGCAACACATATCGCAACTGATCTTGCTTCGGTGATGTGAGTACTATCCCAGCACCTAGTCCGATTTTGGTTTTGGAGCCATCAAAGTGCAACTTCCAGTAATTGTAATCCGGCTTGGGTGGCTCATACTGCATCTCGGCCCAGTCACAAAGGAAATCCGGTAAAGCCTGAGACTTGATAGCATCTCTTCTTCATAATGCGGGGTGTAAGGAGACACTTCTATTGCCCATTTGGCAACTCGGCCAGTCGCATCTTTGCACCCAATGATCTCCGAGATTGGAGCTTCGCATACTACGGTGATCGGGTGCTCCTGGAAGTAATGTTTCAACTTCTTGGCCGCCAGGTATACACCATATGTCATCTTCTGGTAGTGAGGATAGTTCTGCTTCGAGGTTGAGATCACCTCGCTTAAATAGTATACCGGTCTCTGCACGGATTTACCCTCCTCTTCTCGCTCTACCACTATCACCACACTTACGACCCGGTTAGTGGCCGCAATGTAAAGTAGCATTGGCTCATTCGGCAAAGGTGATGCCAGAATTGGTGCAGTGGACAACATCTTTTTTAATTCATTGAAAGCCGAGTCTGCCTGCGGGGTCCACGTGAACCCGGTGCTCTTTTTCATCAATTGATACAAGGGTAAGGCTTTTTCTCCTAGCCGACTCACAAACCGACTCAGCGAGGCTAGACACCCGGTAAATTTTTGTACATCTTTTAGACATTTAGGCAATTTCATGTTTTCTATGGCTCGGATCTTAGCCGGATTCACTTCAATACCTCGGCTCGATACAAGGAAACCGAGCAACTTTCCAGCCGGGACACCAAAGGTGCATTTATCCGGATTCAATTTTAACCGATACTTTCTCAAGTTCACAAATGTTTCCTCGAGATCCTCGAGGAGAGTGCGTTTTTCTTTAGTTTTGATGACAATATCATCGACATACACTTGCACATTTTTGCCCATTTGAGAATGTAAGCATTTCTGCATACATCTCTGATAAGTTGCACCGGCATTTCTCAAACCGAAACACATGACACGATAGCAATACGCCCCATACGGGGTAATAAAAGCAGTCTTTATTTGATCTTTGGGGTTCAGTGGTATCTGGTGAAAACCAGAGTACGCATCAATAAAAGACAACAACTCACACCCAGCAGTAGAATCGATCACTTGATCAATCCGAGGTAAAGGAAACGGATCCTTCGGGCACGCCTTGTTCAGGTTGGTGAAGTCGATGCACATACGCCACACCTTGACCACCGCTGGTTCGTCCTTCTTCTTCTCTACCAGAACCGGATTGGATATCCAGTCTGGATGCAACACCTCCATAATGAATCCGGCTGCAAGTAGCTTAGCCAGCTCATCAAGCACCACTTTTCTTCGATCGTCTGAAAGACGACGAGTCGGTTGCCTCACCGGCTTCACATCCGGCCTGACAAATAAAGAGTGCTCTGCCAACTCCCTCGGAACACCAGGCAGGTCCTTAGCCGACCATGCAAAGATATCCCGATTCTCACGGAGGAAGTGACAGAGCGCGCTTTCCTATTTCTCGCCCAATCCGGCCCAATGATGGCCATGCGCTCCGGATTCTCCGGGTCAATGGGGATCTCTTTGTCTCCTTGGGCACCTCAAAAGTTGCACCTGCATCCGGATTGGTCATGGCCAGGACGCCGAGCTGAGCTGACTTCGCCATCGCTACTACTTCATGCATCTTGCTCTTCTCAGCTTGGATCACCAACGACTCGGCTAAGGTGGAACCAACCGTAGCACACTGTATGGCCTTCTTGTAATCTCCCGCAACGTGATGATTCCATTCGGGCCAGGCATCTTCATTTGAGGTAAGCAACATGAGTGGAATCATGAACTTGGCTAATGCCGGCCTGCCGAGCAGAGCATGGTATGGGCTCTCCAAGTCTACCACCTCGAATTCTAGACTCTCAAGTCTGTGATTGTCCTTGGTACCAAATAGCACATCTACCCATATCTTACCCATTGGGGAACAAGACCCCGGGTACTATACCATGGAAGGTACAACTGCTCTGCTGCAACTGATTCGGCGAATAACCCAATTTGACCATTGTGTCCCGATACATGATGTTTATAGCGCTGCCATTGTCAACCAAGACTCGAGTGAATTTCACATTATCTTTGGTCCAACCAAAGTCGGATCCACCACCAGTGCGTAGTTTCCTGGGCTTGGCATAACCCTGGGATTATCAGCCCTGCTCCAGGTGATCTCCTGCTCGGACCAGTTCAGGTATTTTGGTACTGCTGGTGTGACTGCATTCACCTCCTTCGCCCTTCGCAGCTGACTTTTCTTGTCAGTTGGCTCGGTCACAAAAACCACATAACTTTGATGAGCTCCTTGTAATCATTTCCGGGGTATCCACCTTGCCTACTCGGACCAGCATTGTTGTTGTTGCCTCCCATATTTACCAGGTTAACCGGCTTTGTGGCTGCCGGCCTTGGAGCTCCTTCGTTCACCGGGGTTGCATTGGCTCCGGATAAAGGCGTATTTGGCCTGAAATTCGGTCTAGGAGCACCTCTCTGAGGTGGCCCTCTCTGACCTTCTGCCTGGATGCGATGATGCCAGCTACAATTCCGAGTTGAATGATTGGCCGGCTTGCGTGGGTCTGTTGTGTGATAACGGCAAGGCCCATCTATCATTGCCTCAAAAGTTAGAGGTGGACTCGGTCCATCCCACACTTTCTTTGCCCAGGCACCTTGATTCGGCCTCCAAGCTGGACCCTCATTTTTTGGTCTCTGGCTATCAGGATGATCCATATTTACTGCAGCAACCTGGTCTGAGCCGTATCTGTAATCCGGATCCTCCTTTTATAACCGAACTCATGTCGGTCATTGGGCCTCAATGGTCCAGTTCGGTTATTAACCGGTTGCCTCCTGCTTGTTCCCACCACATCCAACGCTGGCTGCGTCGGATCGCCAAGAGCATATGTATCTGCTATCCGGATCATTTCCGCTAGGGTCTTTGGCATATCCCTCTGGAGCTTCTGCCAAAGCGGGGTGCCATGTCGGCAACCCTGCGCGAACCAAGAAATGGCCTGCTCCTCCACGACACCTTCACAAGAATTGCGAATGTTGCTCCACCGAGTCAAAAATTCTCGGTCTGTCTCCCGCTCTTCCTGCCTGCACGCAGACAAGAGCTGAGGTCGGTTTGGCCTCTTGTAGTGCTGGAGAAGTTGCTGTAAAATGCCTGTCCAAATCCATCCAAGAGTTGATACTACCCTCTGGTAAGTTATTCAGCCAAATCCGGGCTGGCCCTTCCAACATATGCGGGAGATACCGGACCGCCCATCGGCGATTGCCCCCGCAATGTGCACCGAGGATACATAGTCTATCAGCCAATCCTGCGGCTTAGTGCTGCCATTATACGGCTTTGTGATCGGCCAAGCTGAAACAACGGCACATTCGGCTCGTTCATGATTCTAGGCCCAAAGCACGGAGGACCTGGTGGGCCTTGCTCTTCCAGCCTCTCGGACTGATAAATCCTATCCAACCTGAGACGCTGATCATCCGGAGCCAACGTCCGAGGTCCCAGTCTGGATGCAAGTGCATTGTCATACGTTTGGTATCCGGCTCGCGCCATAGCCGAATTACCATCATCATAGCGGTAGCCCGCCTGGCCACCACCTTGCTGCTGCGCTTGCACCATTACTTGCTGCTCCTGCCGGGGTTGATTCTGCCCGGGAGGGCGAGGTGGTTGACCTCGGCCAGCCGAATTACCCCTTCCGGCCCCGGATTGCCTTGACCGCCATTGTTTCTGCTCTGGCCACCTCTTCCTTGAGCAGCTAGCTGCTTGCCGGCATACTCAGCATCATAGGCCTGCAGCTGTTTGCTCTTGCCCGAATTCACACTTTGGGCCCGGTCAGCTCCGACATGCGGGGATGACGCTTGCCCCTTGGACCTCTGGCTAACCGCCTTAGCCGACACCACTACCCGAGAACCACCAGCATCCGGATTAGCCTTCCGGTAAGCCTCATTCTGCCGGTTACACACATCAACCAGCTCATTGACCCTTTCTGCCTGCTTGCGCCAAGCATCCCCGGTTAGTGTGGTCAACTCGGCTCGCGCTGCAGCCCTAAGATTTTTGGCCGGGGAGCTATACACCGGCTTGCCTGTACCCGATCTATGACTAGTAGCCTTACCGAGCTCGATCTTGCGGCTCTAGCTAACTCGTCATTGAGGTCCTTACCCCTGTTACGCAAATCTGCTCTTGCGCGGGTGAGACGCTACCGGAGTGAAACCATCGGTGATACCATTGGCAGCATTATACTCTCTCATGTCTCTATCAAATGCTTGCCTAGACTCTACCACCAACCGGGCTTCTTTTGCAACCTCAGGCGCTCTGCCTCTAACTGAGCTATAGTAAGCTCTACATTTGCCCCAGGTGCCACTGGCCGAGCTAACTTTTCCAGGACATCCTCCAAGGGAGCCTCCCTACTTGACATGCCAAGTGGACCAACCGGATCTGGTTTCTCCTTTGGGAACTTTGCCGTCCGAGTCGGCTTGTCAACCGGATCGGTTGGCGTAACCAGCTCCTCGGGTATGCTATTGCCGGCATCTCCTTTGCCAGCTCCAGCACTTGCTCCGGTCATCATCACTTCCACGCTACTCCCGGGGCGAGCGCTACGCTGTCCGAGAGCTGCGCGGAAAGAAGGAGGGTCCTCGGCCACGAGCACCTGCGCCGGGTACTCGCGAACAGCCTCGACAGCAACATAGGTGACGAAGCTACCGAGCATCATCAGGAAGCCATGCTCGGGGAAAGGCTTGCCGGCGAAACACCCTGCATTGTCGCTGACGAAGGTGAACTCGCCGATCTTGGCGATTAGACCAGAAAGAACACGCTCGCCTGAGCCCGTCCGGATGTAAACTCCCTCCAACGCCTCAATCTGCCCCACGGTGGGCGCCAACTGTCGTGGTGGGATCACGGCAGATGCCATAGGTATGGCTAAGATGGGGCCGAAAGTGCGTTGGGGGAACCGGGGAGGGTTTATGCACTCAAGAAGTGCACAAGCAAGAACACACAAGAAACCGCAAGAACATGAACAAGAAACAAAGAAAGCAAGAACACAAAGCACACCACGATGTACCCTGCTTCGGGGCCCTCTTGTGGAGGTAACACCCCTACTGCAGCACTAGCCTACTCTCTTTATATCTCAATAGTGACAAGTACAGTGCGCTCCTTGAGCTGTATGAAGCAACAATGGTGAGAGCTCACGATGAAGAAGAAGCTACCGAGGGGGGAAATGAGCTCTAGGGTTCGTCTCTCTCGCACTGGAGGATGTGCTAGTCTACTTATACACTAACCGGATTACCTTTTTGCCCCTGGCCGGAGATGATAATGGCATGGACAAGAGGAACAGGACAAGCCCTGGCTACTGTCACTCAGTCCAGCTCATCGTCAGTTCAACGGCAGGTCTATCTTTTCCTCTTTGAGCTTAAGCCAGCGTAGCCGATCAGAGCCTAGGCCACCGCCCTTTCCCGAATAGCCAAGTCAGCGCCTAGGGCCTGTGACCCGGAAAACCCGTGGCTCGACCTGGCTGTCTTCCGAGCCTCGGGCAGGAGGCCTGCAGGACTCGTGAACTTACTGACATTACTTGGTCTTTGTGCATTATCCGACATCGCAGGTAATCTGGATTCTTCCAGGCAACCCGGCTAGCTGAGCTGGATCTCTTTCAGGCAATCCGGCTAGCTGAGCCGGATCTCTTTCTGGCAACCCGGCTAGCCGAGCCGGACCTCTTCCTCTGATCCGGCTAGACTTTGCCTGATTCCCTCTGGCGTCTCCCTGCACTTGAACAAGAGTGAGTATTGACCGACTCTCTCAACCGATCCGGTCGAAGAGACCCGGCTTGAGTGACCCGGCTTGAGTTTCCTTTCCACTTCTATGCCCTACCCGGGGGCAGCCCCCGACAACCTCGACAAGTTCGTGGTAGTTTTCCTCGACGACATCCTTATCTACTCCAAGACCGAAGAAGAGCATGTGAACATCTGCGTCTAGTTTTGGAGACTCTTCGCAAGCACCAGCTGTATGCCAAACTTAGCAAGTATGAGTTTTGGCTTAGCGAAGTAGCATTTCTTGGTCATGTCATATCTGCCGGATGAATTTCTGTTGACCCCGAGAAGATTCAAGCCATTTTAGAGTGGAAAGCCCCCATCAGTGTGACTGAAATCCGAAGCTTTCTCGGACTAGCGGGTTATTACCGCAAGTTCGTTGAAGGATTCTCCATTATAGCCAAACCCATGACCCAACTGTTGAAGAAAGGCAAGAAATTTGAATGGACTCAGAGGTGTGAAGATAGCTTCCAAGAGTTGAAGAAGAGAGTGACTTCAGCCCCAGTATTGATTATGCCAGACATCACCAAGAGTTTCGACGTGTATTGCGATGCATCACGCCTCGGACTTGGTTGCGTTCTGATGCAAGAAGGCAAGGTTGTGTCATATCTGTCCGACAGTTGCGATCGCATGAAGAGAATTATCCAACCCATGACCTGGAGTTAGCTGCTGTTGTTCTTGCTCTCAAAGCATGGCGTCCCTATCTTGCGGGACATCGTTGCGAGGTCTATACAGACCATAAGAGCTTGAAGTATATATTCACCCAGAAAGAATTGAACCTAAGGCAGAGGAGATGGATGGAGTTAGTCAGTGACAATGATGCTGGAATTCACTATCACCCCGGAAAGGCTAATGTAGTTGCCGATGCCCTTAGTCGCAAACCTTGCACCCTGAATGCCTTGATCCAAGCCGAACAGTCAGCCCTATTTAAAGAGTTCGAAGATTTTGGACTAAAGCTTGTTAGCCAAGGGTATCTCGCCAATTTAGAGTTAGCCCCAACCCTAATGGATCAAATCAAGGAAGCCCAAAAAGGTCATGAAAGCATTGAAGGAATTAAGAAGAAGATTTCTCTCGGCAAAGCACCGGTTTCACCGAAGATGCTGAAGGAGTGCTGAGATTCAAAGACTGTATCTATGTGCCCAATGTCACGGAACTCAAGGAATTAATCCTGAAGGAAGCCATGAGATCCCTTATTCAATCCACCCCGGCAGAACCAAAATGTACCAAGACCTTCGAGAAAGATTTTGGTGGCACGGAATGAAGCGAGAAATTGGTTCTTCCATAGCCAAGTGTGATATCTATCAGCGAGTCAAGGCTGAACATCAGCGACCCACTGGATTGCTTCAACCTTTGAAGATTCCCGAGTGGAAGTGGGATGAGATTGGAATGGATTTTATTACCGGACTTCCAAGATCCAACCGAGGCCACGATTCAATCTGGGTCATCGTTGATCGATTGACCAAGGTTGCTCATTTTATACCTGTCAAGACCACTCACAATGGAGCCTAGTTAGCAGACTTGTATATTTCTAGAATAGTAAGCCTGCATGGTGTGCCTAAAAAGATTGTATCTGATAGAGGCACGCAATTCACCTCAAGATTCTGGAAATCCCTTCACGAAGCCCTCGAAACCAAGTTAGCGTTTAGCACAGCTTATCATCCCCAGACCGATGGCCAAACTGAACGAGTGAACCAGATATTGGAGGACATGCTTTGCACATGTGTTCTATCCTATGGTTCCAAGTGGGAAGATTGTCTTCCGTTTGCAGAGTTCTCGTACAACAATAGTTATCAGTCTAGTCTGCAAATGGCCCCTTTTGAAGCCCTTTACGGCAAGAAGTGTCGTACACCCCTGAATTGGTCCGATACCGGAGAAGGCAAATTGTTTGGACCAGATACCCTCTGTGAAGCTGAAGAGCAAGTTCAGTTTATTCGTGAACGCCTCAAAACTGCCCAATCCCGTCAGAAGAGTTACGCTGACACCAAGCGCCGCGACCTCACCTTCAACGTCAGAGATTATGTTTATCTCCGAGTGACACCCCTTAAAGGAATGCAACATTTCCATGTCAAAGGAAAGTTAGCACCAAGATATATTGGACCTTTCAAGATTATTGCTCGTCGAGGAGAAGTATCCTATCAGCTGGAATTGCCCCCGCAGTTAGGAGATTATCATGATGTCTTCCACATTTCCTTGCTCCGGAAGTGTCTTGAAGTTCCTGACCAGCCTGATGTTTTCAAAAACATCGACCACCACTCCATCGACCTAAACCAAGACCTGACTTATCGTGAGAGACCCCTCAAGATTCTCGAAGAAGATGTTCGTGTTACCCGAAGACGCGCGATCAAGTTCTACAAAGTCCAGTGGACTAACCACTCCGAAGAAGAAGCAACTTGGGAACGCGAAGATTATCTTTGAACCAAATTCCCAAACCTTTTTAGTACCGAAGCCTAGCAAATCTCGGGACGAGATTTATTTTAAGGGGGGAAGGATTGTAACATCCCAAAATTATTAATCAGTATTATTATTCCAAAAATGAGAGCCAACAAAAACTTTTGTTGATTATTATGTGTTGTTTGTACCTTTTTACTTGTGGTATATGTTTCTTGTAAATCGTGTTGCTTGTTTGCTTGCATTTAAAATTTTGAAATGCAAAAAGAAAAGTTGAAACAAGAAAAATGAAAGTGACAAGTGTGTCACCCAAATTGTCCAAGTGAGAAATTGCTATTCTTTCAAATAAAATTCAGTGGAGTGGTAATGTATACACTCCCATTTTATTCTTACTACTTTTCCCTCTCAAATAATATTTTGAACTAGTTTTAAAATTCTAAAGTAAAATCAATTGAAATAAACCAAATTACCATAATTAAAACCATATGAACAAAAATGATTCAAAGTATTTTATTTTGAAACACCAAATTTTGTGGAGTCTCTACATGTTATAGGAAGGCTTCACAAATATTTTTGAATTTTTCTAAACAAGTTAAGTGCCCTAAATAAAATCCTAAAATGCTACTGGACTAAAAAGAAATAAAAGAAAATAGAAAAGGAAAAGAGGCAGGGGTTTTTTCGCAAAACCGTCATCCCCTACCTCTCTCCCTAGCTCGCTGTAGCCGCGCCGTGTCGCCATGGTCATCGTCGCCGCGCCCAGGCCCCCCCTCCAGCTCGCACCTCGCCTCTGCATTCTCTGCCCCACAGAGGAGAGAAATCAAGTGTTTCCCCCTCTCCTACGCTGCCCTGTCCCCCTCTGCTCCGCCGAGATGAACTCGACGGCGCCGGCCAAATTCGGCCCCCTCTCTGCCCCTCGACACGCACCCGTTACCATAGCCGCTCCTAGCTCCCGCCCGGACCCCTCAGACGCCTCTGCTTCGAGATCCCTGCACGCGTCGCCGCGGAATCGAGCGAGACCTCCCCGGGGCCGCCATGGACGTCGTCCGTGCTCCGCGACCACCGTGGGCCGCTCCTGCCCTATAAACACCCCCCCCCCGACCCCGCTGCAACTCCACACCACGCCACACCACTCCACTCTCCTCTGTGAACCGCCAGGAGGGCGTGCACGCTGCCGCGTCCCTCTGCAACCTCGCCGTGCCCGAGGTAGAAGAACGCCCTGCAGCCGTGCTGCTGCTGCCCCATTCTCCCCTCTCTGCCCCGCAACATGTTCCCCCAACTCACCGCACTCATCCCCACCTTTTTCCCTTTGATTCGTGCCCAAAAGCTCCGCAGGAGCTCGCCGGAGTGTTGTCCGTGCCCGTGGAAGTTCAGCGGCTCGCCGTCGCCGCCACACGCCGTCCCAGCAAGCACGAGTCCTCCAGCAAGCTTCCCCACGCCGCCGCCGTCGATTCGCGTCATCGCCACGACCTACCGAGCCCCCTAGGTGAGTCAATCGTCCACCTCGCCATCGCCGGAGCCACGGCGCCGCCCAGAAATGGTTGTCGCCGATGGACTCGATCGCGAGCCGTTGGATCTAAATCCAACGGTAGCGTACCCTTCGCATTTAATAGACGCTGACGGGATGGCCCCACCCGTCAGCGATTTAATAATTTCCCCGCCATGCGCTGAGTCACTGACGGGTGGACCCCACCCGTCAGATTTCTCAACATTATCCAAACAGAGCAAATTGTCTAGTTTAAATTCCCAAAGAATTTCAGTACTGGACTCATTTTAGAAATTCAATATCTCGAGATCTAGACATCCAAATAAATCAAATCCAATTGTTCTGGAAAGCTTATGAAAAATTTTAACCAACCCAAGTGGTCTCACTGCATTTAAATAAGTAATAAAAATGTATTATTAAAAATGCCACAGAAGGTTTAAAACCTAAACTTGTTTGTTTCTGATACTAAATTAGTCCAAATAATTCCAAACCAACTTTTTCAGCTTAGTACTGTGATGTGTTAGCTTCCCTAATTTTTGTAGAATTAATTGTCCAGTAATAATTGTTTGGTATAAAGTTGAAGTTAGAAACCCCTTCTGCACTAAAACAATTAAATATGTTTAATGGTTAACCCAAATGATTTAGGACCAATTTTTTAGGTCGCATTTAGTCATGTTTAGCTACTCCTAAAAGGATTTAATTTTAGAAGCAACAAAACTTAAATGGTAGCCAAAACTTGATTATTTAGTTACTGGATTAAAACCTTTGTGTAGGGAGTTTGGTAACTCCAATTAATCCAAATCAAATTGTGTTGTCTTCTAAACATCAGTAGCTATCTATAGATTTTTAGTTTGTATTTTTAGGACAAACAGAACTCAAGTTGTGCAATTAAACATGTTCCACAAGTTTCTGCCATATATAATACATAAGTAATTAATGTTTAAATCAATTAAATCGAAACCAAATTGTATTGCTTGATGTATGCAGTGGCTATTATGAGCACTTTAGATTGTAATGTTGTGATGTTTGCTTGAGTAGTTTAGTGATTGTTTGTATTTGTTTGTTTATCGATTAGACGAGAACGTTGCTGGAGTTATCGAAGAGGGGGAATTTGTTGAACCTGAAGATCAAGACCAAGGTCACTTTGCCGAGCAAGGCAAGCTACTCTCTGAGCTTGCACCTAAATACATATGCATCTACTTTGATCAAATGATTCACTCTTAAGGCAATGGTTTACAAAATCTTTTCAAAAAGTATGTGGATATTATTTTGCCACCCTATGTAGAAATATAAGGTAGTTTATATAAAACTATAGGATGGGAAACCATGTTGTTTATTTAAAACTCCTTTGGAAATACTTGTGTGGATGTGAAATGCCGTGATGTCGGTGTTGAAGTGGAGAAACGGAAAGTGGTGATGTTTATGAAAAATGCACAGTGTCCTAGTACTATGACGACCAATCTTACTATGTGCGACCACATTTACCACATATGGGAAAAGGCTTAGTCGTATAATTTGCTCTTATTAGTATGGGATACCTCATCGATGGAGATGACTCCGTTATGCATGAGGGGATGGTTAGTGAACTCCCCTGACCTGGGTCCTCGCTCAAACTCTATGGAAAGATAAGGAGGAGGATTGAAGACTTCTCCATGTGGTCGCCAGGAAAATCCTATGAGTCCTCACACTTAGGGTTTTCGACGGGAAACTGGACTGAGTGTCGGTGGAAAGTGTCATAGGGGCAGGATACTATACTAGCATGAGCAAAGGACAGACTATGGTCGGTGGCTCAACTTCGCATACACCTTGTATGGCGGGACGTGACTGACACGATGAGTTACCGGATGGATGTGGGTTAAAAGCGTGCTACCTCTGCAGAGGGTTAAAACTATTCGAATAGCCGAGTCCTCGGATATGGACAATTGGGAGGCTGTCCTAAGATCATGTGCAATTTTTTTGGAAAAGCTTTAAGTTTAAAAGAAACTGAAATGGAGATGGTATTACACAGCTATACCAAATGGAGTGGTATGAGTTGGTGAAATAAATGGACCATGGTGAGCTATGGTTAAAAGAAAGGAGGGGTTTTGGGGAAACAAATACAATGGTGATTTCTTAAAGATAGTTATAAAACTCTTCTTACCTTTTTCAATAAAGATATAGAGATGTTTTAAATAAACAAAAGTTTGAAATTAAAATAAAACTAGTGCATACTCATGTTGGGGTAGTTTGCGAGTACAATCAAATGTACTCATATTGGTTTCGTCCCTGGCTATTGTCCTAGCCAGACTATGAGGAGGAGCACTACGCCGAGCAGGAGTATGGCGACTTCTACGCGAACTAAGGATCTCCATAAGTCAGCTGCCTGTCGGGTCGTCGTCTTTAGAATATGATGTCTACTACGCCATAGCTTCCGCTGATATTTTGGTTTGGCCCATGATGGCACCTATGTAAGACTGGGTCTAAATGACCATTTATGTAAGACTTTTAATTCGGTATTGTAATGGATGTAAACTTTGGTATTCAATTCGGATTATGTGCAACGACAGACTGATCACGGGATCGTTGTGTTAAGCATAATCGGGTATTTCGGACAGCTAGTCCGGGGTCCCCACACATGGCAGGAGGCGGGTGGGAGGGGAGTCCCCTCCAACCCGAGTTGGAGTGGGGGAGGGTCTCCTCCCCCCTTCCTTTTTGGGAAAGGCAAGTTTGGGAGGGGGAGTCCTACTCCTCCTCCCAATCCGAGTTGGGGAAGGGGAGGGACTTCTCCCTTCCTTGGCCGGCGCACCAAAAGGGGAAGGGGCAAGCCCCTTCCCCAAGCACCTCCACCCCTTGGCCTCCTTTATATGCATTCCCAAGCCCCTAGGGTTTGACAAGAAATTGCAAGTTCTCTCTCTCTTGTAGATCTCATGTGTTGGGAATTACATGTCTCTAATCTTCTTATATAGATCTAATCTAGTTGATTAGATCTACCACCTAAACTACGCCGCAAGGCTGTCTCTCTACACCACGTGCTAGTAGCTAGGCGGTGAACGCACGGGGTGGGTTGACACGGTGTATGTGTGGATACCGTTAGAGTGGGATTCGCGCCAGCAGTTCCTCGTCGACGGAACAACTTCATCAAGGTCTACATCTACGTCGACGTACGGCAAAAATCTCACCTCCTGGCGTGGACGTGAGATTCTTCATCAGGCTTCACCGACATCTACTTCGACAAACACAAGATCTTCCGCAAGGTGTTTGTAAGTATCTTGATCATCGCATTATGGGGTGCAGCATATCTTCATAGAATAGATCTTGGCGGTAAGGTTACGGATAAATTTTAAAGTTTTCCCCGCAACCCAATAGTGGTATCAGAGCCGATCTATGCGTTGGTATGATTTGATCTAGAGCACCAGTTGGTGTGAGCATTGCATGGTTCTTGCATTAAGTTTATTTTAGTTGCTTCCCAAGAAGTTGTACATCATATTCCATGGCAGTATTGGCAAGATCTTTACGAACTTCTGGCTATCCGCGGACCTTCCGGCTGCTCCTAGTATGCTTGTTGGCGCCAACGATGTGCTTCAGTAGCTTCGGGTCTATACCCTTAGTTGTGGACGTTGATGTATATACGGACTGGGCCTGAGGGTTGGACGCCTCACGGGGGTCACGCGCACATGTGATCGTTTAGATTGGGGTTTGCAACGTTTTCGTAATGTTGGGATCTCAATCACCCCGCAATGTTAATCTAGCAACTAGCCTAAACGTGCTTCAATAAGTAGGTAGTGACGGTAATTCCGTAGAGCCTACAAAGCCACGTAAAACATGCAAACAAGCGTTAGATACGTCTAACTTGGTTTTGCAGGATTGTGTGCATGTGTTTTGGTATAGCTATTTTGTTACGGTGTCTTAACATGATGGTGGGAGCCAAAACAATTGATCGAGTTCGTCATCGACAATCAAGCGAAGAAGAGTTCGTCTCGGAGACCGGGAGGAGGCGCCGGCATGGAGCCGGTGACGTGTACTTGGCGAGTTTCGGATATGGTAATTTTCCTTCGGGAATTTTGCCATGACCGGAACAATGAAGATGGTGATCCTCAAGGACGAGCGCCAAGGACTTCCGAGAAATAACAAAGGCTATACCAAAGCACATGAATTATTATTAATTGCCTGTGATGTTTATCCTTTGTTGTTTGCACCTTGATTGCGCAGTAGTCGTTTATTAGGGTGAATCCTCAAATAAAATCAAGGAGATCGTGTTCTTACCAACCGTGGCACCGTCAAACCGGATGCTTGTTACCGTGCGACCTGTATCCAGGAGTAATGTGTACCAAGGGTTCGGGAGGCGGGCGCGAACCGTTCCAGCAGCCAGTGTCGGTTGGTTGTCTTGACGTCCAGGCATACACAAATGAGTTCGGAACACATCCGTCGAAAGACGAACAGGAGTTGTAGCTGCTACAATTAGCATAGTGCTTACCATTGGCCGACGGACATGACATGTATCCATGCTTGCTTCGTAGGGCAATCGGGTCCTGAATCACTTAGTGCCAATCAAGAGGATTATTGGACTTAGTGGGAGCATATCTTAGATTCATGTTTGATTGAATTAAAGTAGTGCATTAAAATTAGTAATAAACTAGAAGTCTAAATAAACTTGTTTTGTTGTAGAAGATGGATCCCGTTGAATATGTGCATGAAGATTAGTTGTTAAAATAGTTAACTGTGGGAAGCGTGATCTTTACGGATTGGCTTCACGGGCTGAGAGAAAATCTCAGTAGACGCGATTAGAGCATATTCTGGATACAACTGTTCCAGAAGTAGAAGAAGAATATTCTCCTATGGAGAAAGATGAGTATGAAGTGAGTATGGTTATGCTTGACAGGATGTGTCCCAAGCTTAGCGACAGTTATCCACACTATCGCCCCTTCCGTCTTATGGAAGTTTTGAAAGCTCGGTTCATGTGCCAGTTATGTCTTGCTAAACGACAAACTCAATGGAGAACTTAGATCTTGCAAACTATTAAGCGAAAGCTTGATGAGGGAGCACAAGGTTAAGTTCTGCAAAATACTCAGGAAGCTTGAGGATATTGGGCAACCAATTCCAGGAAATCAAGTTGTTGACACACTTCCAAGATCACTACCATAATTGTACTACGTCTTTGTGGCGTGTTATGAATTGATGGGAGTAGAGAAGATAGTCAAGGAAGTCTTCAAAATGCTCTTATCAGCTGAGTTGGATATCTATGTGCATCATCTGATGACAACATCCTTCTTGCAAGACCAGTGGCAAGTCCACAAGAGGTATACGAGTTATACACAAGTTATTGACATAATCTCGACTCGAATATATTTTGGTATGTGAATACTGAAATTTTTCATGTTGCATGATCGCAATGAAAAGGGAAAGAGAAAGATTTAGGAAGAATTGGAGGAAGTGGGGAAAGAAAGGCACTCAATGCGCCATGATCACCACTATGTCTTCAATCCAAGTCAATAAGAAGATTTACACTAGAACTTTAAATAAGAGTTATTTTCAGTTCGATCATTATGTAATGAATATTTTATATTCTGGAACAAGTCATTGTTCGAATTATAAAGTATGTGTGGGAATTCCAAGTTTGGAATTCAAAGTTTATATCTTCTTTATTGTGTATGTCAATTATTTGTTTGTTAAGTCTTTATTGTTTTGATTCAAGTTATTACTTAAAGTTTTGAGTAATAATTAAAGTTAGTTTAATCTTTAATTTGGAGTTATACTTTTCGTTGGTTCTCTTTGAGACTCTTAAAGTTATCTCTAAATTAAATGGATAAAACTAAAATCACAAAGTGTCATACACTTGGAGAAATTCGAAATTCATAAAGTGCTAGGCATTTGATGAAAATCGAAATCCACAAAATGCTAGGCATTTAGTAGACTCGAATTTGGCAAAGTGCTAGGCACTAGTAAATTTCGAGATTTACATAAAGGAGTGGAATCTACCCATTAATTCAATTCTATTGAGAATTAATATGAAGTTGCATATTAATGAAATAGAGTTAATGAAATTATTGAAGTTTCAATGTTTCATATAATTCAGTGGGAGAGTGTGAGAATCAAAATAAAGGAATCAAAGGAATTTGATTAAAGTTAAAAGAAAGGACTTAATAAAATATTGTAACATTGTTGACGAAAGAAAGTTTTTCTTAGTCAAATTACTTGTGATGGATTTTGGTAACTCGAAATCATCATGGTAATAAAATCTTTTGCAAGATAAAGATTAAAAGGAAATGTTACAAGTCTTGTTAATGTGTTGTGAAATTAGAATTCCAAATTACCCACTAAAGTAAATAGATTATTTTGTTTGTATCTTGGGACCTATATCAATTTTAACTTAGAGTTATTTTGATAGTAAGTTCCAATTTTCAATTGGATTTAAAGTTTTAAGTTCGAATTGAAAAGGTGTTTTGCAAAAGTCCAAAATTGTTATTTTGGCAAGTGTTTTCCACACATAATTCTAAATGCTTGTTGACTTTAGAATTGGAGAAAAGTGTCTTCTCATGAAGAGAGAGTGGAAATCATAATACTAAATTAAGGCTGAGAGTCTTTGGGCAAGTGTTAGAATGAGAAGGGAAACATGCAAATGTTTCCATATCATTACTTTGTCCAGGAATACATGTAAGGCATACATGATTCGAATTAAGTATTAAAGGAAAATCATGTGAGGAATTTGATGATTAAATCACTAGGTGATTGAAATCATTTAAATGTCCAGGAACATGATATAAGCAAAACAATTACAAACAGAATAAGAACATTCATTAATGACGGCATTTGTCATAAAAGGAGTTCAAGAAAAATTCATGAGACTCCAAGATCCAATCTTGAGAGTAGTTTGGATGTGATGTAAAATCATGTGCATGAATATTTCATAAAGAAAGGACATATATGAATATCTAATATTCATAGAGCTAGTCTTGATTAAAATTGTTTTATCAAGGACGAATAACTGATAGTGAGAAGTTGCAATACTTTTCATATCAATTGCTTGATGCTGTTATTGAACTAAAGTAGCAATATTATTGCTAAGGATAATTATTTGGATTATGAATAATCTAGATAATTATATATGAATGTTTGAAGTCAGTCGTATTAATGAGTAAGAATTTATTCTTTTCATTATATAGAAGGGACTTAAAAGACAGTGGGAGCTGATATTATATTTATTGAATAAGGCTAGGCCAATTAATAAATATATAAATCTCGTGATTTAAAGAGTTTAAATAAAAGGTCAAAATGTCTTATTAAAGTTTTGTCTCTAAGATAGAATTTAATAAACATGAGTATGAATGTACTAAAGTGCAATTCTGAAAGGTAATTTCGAATTGTGTCTTGAGTCAAAGAAATTTGATCAAGAATTCATAGCGTGATATTTGCAAGATACCTTGACCTTCGTAGTCCTGGATGAGCGAATAGAGAGGAATAAGATCAAATCATATTTAATGTGATTTTGCTTATCATTGCTATATATAGTACATAAAGCCGGAAAGTTTCCAAAGTGCTAAATTTTAAAGTTTTGCCACCGGCGTTAATGAGAAATTCTTAATAAGGATATTCTCATAAGAGCAGTTAATTAAGATTGTAATTGATCATAAAAGGTTTGGTAAAAGAACCTGATGGTGAGATTACAAAAGAAAACAACAAGGTGGATTTTGTAAAGCTTCAAATAGTGTATAGAGAAGTTACTCATATATATTTGTGTGGAATTATGAAATCAATTTAATCTGATAATTGCAATTTCAATTGATAAATACTTAGTGTTTTGATTTTATCAAATCACTTGTATCTTATGTGTGGATCTACAACAAAGATAGTTTTCTATCGAGGATAGTTGCGTCATTGATGTGAGACGTCATGATAAGCAAGTTATTGGATGAGTCATTACTCAGGTGAGGTTTCAAAAGATGGTATGATAATATCAACCGGATATTATTATCCAATATCCAATTCCTAATAAATCCGACTTACATAGTCAAGTTTGGCATGTGAGGAGATAAACAAGTTTATGAACTTTGGTTGGATCAAAGTGCGGACACAGTTTCAGATCCGCATGCGAAAGCGTGAGTGGCACCTTAGTTCCATTTGGTGTCATGTCATCATGCTAACTAGAATCATTATTGTTTCTAGTGCAAGTGGGAGACTGTTGGAGATATGCCCTAGAGACAATAATAATTAAGTTTATTATTTATCTCCATGTTTATTATTAATGTTTATATCTTTATGCTACAACTGTATTGGGTACTTGTATAGCAAATACAACGTATGCAAGAGGAAAACCTCCGATACACGTGTAGAGATATGAACGGAAAAAGAGTTCCTGGTCTTGTCTCTAAGACTAGCCTATCTTGTTGCTCGATGATCGTGTTTTCCTGATCATGGACTTTGTATAAGTCAAACAACTATAGGAGTGGATTATCGGAATGATAATCGCACTGAACCGACCCACCGTATGATCTTGCTATGAGACAAATCGTCGACGATGAAATAGCGATTGATCATCTATTTAGTTATCATTAGCTAGATCCCTATGCTATGAGAATATCTTGTGACCGCTTATTCGACATTCGAGCTTTGATTTCCATCAAACGTCTTGCAGTAACATGGGACTATGATAGGTGGCTTTTGGGCTTGAACTAGAATATGTATTGGAACAGAGATCGTTCAAGAATGGCACTTACTCCTCCAGACGATGGAGAGATACATCCTCTAGGCCATCTCAAGTATTATTGTTGTCACCCAATCGTCTGGCCAGACACAAGCGTGATTTATCACGGGACAACATATATACGGAATGAGAAAAGAGAATGATATTGGTACGAGAATAATATGTGTTATGATCAAAGGGTTTGATCACACTAGAGCACATTGTCTCAATCTCGAGATATCATTGGTATCGTGTACGTAAGGGGATTAAGCGTAATGAGTAACGCACAGGTTCTGTTGTTCATTCACAACACAAGGGTGCCAGTACGAATGCCTAACCCACTGCTGGTTATTGTTTGGTAAGCTCCCAAACAATACTTTGTGTTTGCTGAACCTTTCGGGTCACACACTTAAGCTGTAGGTCAATCTTTGATCGAGAGTAAAGATGTAGTTTTAGTGGGAATGAGATTGTGTCGGAGTAGCTCCGATGTCACTGGGATTTGTTCCGGTGAATTATAAGTTAGAGAGAATGCGGACATCTAATGTCCCGGGATGATAGAATGTTTCTATCATCAGCGGATTTAATCCGAGTGCTTATAAAGAAGGAAATATTGTTCCGATGTTTTGTCGGCGGATACTAGGTATCCCGGTTCATATAAATATGAGTTATATGATAAGTAATTAATTCCGGAATTTTCTGTAAAAAAATATTCATTTAGGAATTAATTAGACAAAACAATTAATTATTTATTTAATTAATTATATTGGAAAATATAAATAAAGGTTTTTATTTGGAGCCCAATAAAAGGGGGCTGCCAAGTGGGCCCATGGGGCCCACAAGGCAGCCGCACCCCACATGGTATGTGGGGGAGGGTCGAGTCCGAGTTGGGGACCCTCCCCGGCGGCTACGGCGGGCCCCACGGTGGGTGGCGGCCAGGGCGGGCCCCACATGGCAGGAGGCGGGTGGGAGGGGAGTCCCCTCAAACGCGAGTTGGAGTAGGGAGAGTCTCCTCTCCCCTTCCTTGTTGGGAAAGGCATGTTTGGGAGGGAGGAGTCCTACTCCTCCCAATCTGAGTTGGGGAAGGGGAGGGACTCCTCCCTCCCTTCCTTGGCCGGCGCACCAAAAGGGGAAGGGGCTTTCCCTTCCCCAAGCACCTTGATACGTCTCAAACGTATCCTTAATTTCTGATGTTCCATGCTATATTAGACCAATTGCTACATGTTTTATATATACTTTATATCATTTTTATGCATTTTCTGGGACTAACCTATTAACAAGATGCCACAGTGCCAGTTCCTGCTTTCTGCTATTTTTTGTTTCAGAAAAGTTGCTCTGGAAATATTCTCGGAATTGGACGAAACAAAAGTCCACGTTCCTATTTTCAGAAAACGTACACGGAGTCCAAAGGGGAGAAGGAGGAGGGTCGTGGGCCGCCCTCACCATGCCATGGCGCGGGTGGGCCCTGGGTCGCGCCGGCACGTGGTGAGGAGCCCACGGGCGTCCACCGACATCGCCCCTTCGCCTATATAATGACTTCCTCGGGAAAACCCTAAATCAATCAGTCATATTCCACGAAGAGGTCCGCAGCGCCGCCGCCTTCCAGAACAAGTTTCGGGGGACAGAACTCTCTGTTCCGGCACGCTGCCGGGACGGGGAATTGCCCCCGGAGCCATCTCCATCGACTCCACCGCCATCTTCATCGCCGTTGCTGACTCCCATGATAAGGAGGGAGTAGTTCTCCCCCGAGGCTGAGGGCTCTACCGGTAGCTATGTGGTTTATCTCTCTCCCATGTTGTGATCTTTATGTGATCATGAGCTTTGTAATCTAGTTGAATAAGTAGATGTTACTCTCTATCTATTATGCCACTCTAGAGGTTATTTTAATATGAACTCCGGAGTCACTCTCCACGGTGTGAAGGTGACGGTGTGTGCATCGTGTGTGACTCGTTTATGACGTTGTGGCGTTTGTTTTCTCAGACTTTGATGTGTGCTTTTATAGCCCTACGTAATGAATGGTGTTCGTTATCCAACAAGAGAGTGTTTGAGAGTAGCATTTATTTATTCAATTATGATGTCATTGTTGAGAGTGTCCACTAGTGAAAGTATGATTGTTAGGGTTTTCTGGGGATGAAGTACGCGAAGGGGCACCGGCAGAGGTGGGCCTGGGCCACCTCACCACGTGGCGGCGCGCCAGCAAGGGGGCCCGCGCCACGGCATGGTGAGGGCCCATGATGGTCCACCTTGGCCTCCCCTTTTGGCTGCCTCCGGCATCTGACAAAATAGGAACCTCTGGGTATTTTCTGTTAATTGTTGATCTTCAGAAATATGGCGTCTTGACGGTCCTTTTTCCAGCAGAATCCTGACTCCCGTGGTTAATTGTCCAATAATCATCAAATATGCAAAATAGGTAAAATAACATAAGTATCATATCTAAATACGAAATATATCAATGAATAACAGTAAATTATGATATGAAATAGTGATGCAAAATGGACGTATCAGGGAGCCACCGCGGCCCCTGGAGTTGCGGCGCGGCCACATCACGGCGCGGCGGCGGGCGGCCAAATCAAGTCTGAATCTCGGCCAAATCGGCGGCGGTGAGGGGTGGGGAGGGTCGACGGAGTTGAGGGAGCAACGGCGGCGGGCGAATTGGTCACGCGTGCGGGGAGTGGAAGGGAAATGGCAGTTGTTCACGCGCGCGGAAAAGGAAGAAATAGGGCACGGGGCGCGCGTGGCTGCTCGTGCCCCATATATAGGGTAGAGAGGATCAGGAGCAAGGCAAATGGACAACATCGACCACGATAAACACACACATCACCGACGCAAAGTAAAAACACACATGGCCTAATTAAAAAAAACATGGCCTAATCAAACCACACGCGCCTAATCAGCGCTTGGTTCGTCGTCAGAAGAGATGACTATGACGGCGTCACCCCATCCCTGACCAACAAGAGCAGCAACCAGCGCCCGTGGGGCGTAAATACAGATTCATCGCCCATGCCATCCGCGCCAGCCGCCCAGGATCCTTCGTGCGGTCATAATGTCCCTTGATCAGTGGCGGCTCGTCGCTAACAGCCGGCGTCCCCTCCAAGACAGTCATTGCGGCCAAATCGCCACCACGGACGCCGGACTTGTGCGCCGTTGTTTCCTCCTCGGCGGAGTCTGTACACCCAGCCTGCCAACCAGAGGACACGAACACAGGGCAGCGGGTTTCAACGCCGAGGGAACCCGCATGCACAGACATGTCGCCCGGCACGGCAGCGCCAACAGGAAGCACGATGGTATCATCGCTCCAGTCCGGGACGACCGGCTCCCATATCGGCGAGCCAGCCGGTGCAGACCTCCAGTCAGGCGTA
The DNA here is from genome assembly GCA_947311845.1 of Poa pratensis. Classification (NCBI taxonomy): domain Eukaryota; kingdom Viridiplantae; phylum Streptophyta; class Magnoliopsida; order Poales; family Poaceae; genus Poa; species Poa pratensis. Next base: position 51,312,449 of record CAMZMU010000035.1, read on the forward strand.
GCAGCATAGTCATCGTCAATCATGGCGCCAACGGGTTCGCCACCCTCCACGCCGTGATCAGATGGCGCCGCTCCACCGTCGACCAAGCTTGTCAGACGAGGGGAGGGAACGAGAGAAGGGGCGTACGCATGCTCATCGTCCCCAGCCGGACTCGGATCGGCCATGCAACCTAGCCCCGCTAGATCGCCAGCAGGGACGCCGTTCTCGGCCATGGCGTCGTCATCCCCGTCCGAGTATGTATAATCGATTAGACAAACAGACGGCGACAACACCCAGCAAAGAGACTCGTCGCACGCCGCGCAATCTCTGTGCAAGGACACGCCCGGCGACCGTGGCTCACCACTCATCGAGAACACGATGCAGAAGAGGGAGGAGGTGTGGCGTAGTAGTGTCCGTCGCGGTCTAGCGGCTTATACAGGAAGCGTGGGGTGGCGCAGCAGCGGCCATGGAACATCACTGGACCAGGCATCGAAACCCCACGCGTACGTACTGCTTCTGGCTTTACATGTCGCATCCAAGGTGTCTACAGTAGTTGTACGAAGGAATCAATATAACAGCGTGTTGGGGAAGTTTTTTTTTATTAGTGAGTGATTCTCTGTTTCGTTTTGTAGTAAGTTTTTTCAGTAGGAAAATTAGGGCGTTGTTGATATATCAAATTTCTAACCACGTGTGGATGAAGCAAGATCCATCTTTCGCTATACTCTACACATTTTTTTTAGGATCAAGTGGTCGTACCACTGCTCGAATAGATAAAAAGAAGCGGCCCAGTTTATGAGGGAAACCAGGTCCAAAAACCATACTCTAGGCATTTCGATATCTTATCTCCTACTTTTGCATGTGTTTATATGTGGTAATAGTTTACTAACGTGATGCTAGTTTTTGGATGTTACCAAATTATCTTACGTGATGATGCTTTATTGTCTATCTCATTTTCCAAAAACGAGGAGCTTGTGACATAAAGAACGAAATAATAAGAAATATTGCTTCCAAAATGCCTACCGAGAATTAGATGAAGTCATGCATTTATATGAATCGTAGATTTTTGTTGTCATAAATTTTGAGGTGTGCAAGTGGTGTGTCTTAGTTTACAGTTCAGCTGCAAGTGGAAGAATAATACACTTATATTTTAGGTGTTTGACCTCACTTCTCTATTCATATTAGTGTGTACCTTGTGCTCGGGGATTATGCATATTTAACTGCAGCATTATCAGAACTTATAAACCCTACCATGAGGGAGTATTTCTAAGTAACAAATTTAGTTTTGCTGATGCCAATTAATTTATTTGCACTTCTCGGCATAAGAAGCAATTAGAAGGAGGTGAATCGCACTAAAATTAAAGAAATAAATCACCAATTACCAGAGGCACAATGTTTTTGCAACGCGCGGGTAAATCACGTCGCGTAGAACTTTGGCGAGATTTACATGCGGCATCCTCCACATTAATTCATACCGTACCTCCGGCGTCGGAACCAGAAGGTTCTTGGTTGAGAACGTATCCCGTGAAATTAACACCTAAACTCATGCACCAGCTGAACCGACGTATTGTGAGCCTTTGGATGGAAAATGATGGGAGATGATCCGGTTAGAAGTTGGGCTGCGGTCATATTTGCACGATACCCCGCTGCATTGCTGAATCGAAGGAATGGTTGGTTCTAAAAAAATCGAAGGAATGGTCCTCCATGCATAGACCCTGTCTCTCTCCCCTCTCGCTCATGTCCTAGCAGTCTCTCTCTCTCTCTCTTCTTACCGCCGATTGTTTCTAAAGATTGGGGAAAAGCTCCTAATGGTATTGAGAATTTGAGACTGGGATCTCACTGGACCTCGAACTTCCAATCTTTCTCCAAATCATCCGTTCTCTTGAAAAAATTCCTTAATTGGCAGGAGAACAATAGCATGCCGCGCGGACGACTCGGCGCAACGGCGCGGCGGCCGTGCCAACCAGCTAGCCCCACCTTCAGGGTGGAGAGGCCATCGCCGGCACGTTCGGGTCGTGATGAGAGCCCCGCTGCCGTTTTGCACAGTGACGACACGCAGTCGTCGGCGGCGGTTCCCACAGATGGCTCAGCCATGCATACTGTCGTACATCGGTTCAATTCGAGGATGCTACAAGGTTCATATTGTAACATATTCCAGCAGTCCAAGTCGTGCTTAAATTTGGCACCCTCATTTTTCATCCAGGCTTGCAGCTGATGCATAGATTCATCTATTTCACTGGATACGTTCTCAGGTTCTTGAAGTAAAACATGGGATGCACCGGCCATTCTCGTTAAAGCCCCCGGTTCATGAAATTTATGATCACCAAAATGTATTACGAACGTTAGTCTCTAGCACAACCATACGGCGGCAAGGGGTACTCCAACCATGCTCCATGCACGGCGCGAGGTCCGCATGGAGGTTAGCTGCGCATGCATGCAGTTGGCACGACCAAAGACATGCTTTTGTGAACGGAGGGAGTACATTCTTTCACACAGTCGAAATAAGCTAGTGTCATAGTGACCAAATATATTATGACACTAGCTTACGGTTTTTTTAACACGATTATGTACCAATAAATAACGTATGCAAAAAATTCCAATTTAATTGTAGAAAAAATAAAGCGTGTCATATTTGCAACAACGAAAAAATCAACATATCCAACATTTTGTGACCAACTCATCCAACATTACAGAAACACCTATGTAACTTTGGAGAAAACTCTTTGTAGCATGCATTAAGAAAAATGCAGCATTTTACTCGGGCTTGCACAAGAAAAAGAATGCAAACGTTTATAGCAAATCACAACACTATATGCAACATAAAAACATTCTCTATAAATAGTGACGTCCAAATTTTATCCAGGCTTACCCAACAAAAAAGACACTTGTAGCATTGTACAGAGGCGGCCTGCTAACAAGAGAGGGTTGGCTAGCTATTTTTTTGTGCTTGGATGGACGGACGCAGCTTCAATGAATTTGAGATATCAAGTCGTCGTGACTTTGTCATCATCTAAACATGATCCAACGGATAGAAAAGAGTGAACATTTTAGAATAAAAGTTAAAATATTATTTACTTACAAACCGTATGTCAAAATACACCGAAACTTTATCCTAATACGTAATAAAGCACATATGACTTACTAGATATTTTCACATTTTTCTGGGAATTTTAAGTTATAATTTGTATTCTGAAATAAAATGATGTTTATTCACAAACTATTTGTCCAAATACGACGAAACTTTCGCGGAACATAATATAACATATCAGATTTCTAGATTTTTTATTTTTCTAAACATAATACTGATACAATGTACATATAATGGAAAGTCATGGTAGACTTTATAACTCCAAGTCACTGAAGCTGTCTTTCGTGGACTCATGAACTATGTAATCGTAACTAGAGAGAGAGAGCACGCCCTACCTAGTAGTTAAAAGAGAGACAGCGAGCCGCGCCGCAGCTAGTTAGCTTTTTGACGGCAGAGACCAACCAATCGGATGGCACGGACGACAAGAAAATGGCGCGTGTGAGGTCAGTAAGATATTACCCAAATTATTTGTTCCAGCTCAATTACCGTGTAGGATGCTGGCGAGAGCGCCACCCTTCTTCTCAATCGGCCATAAACTGCCATCGCGTCGGGCGGAGAAGGGTAGCCTGTTGCTGCTGGTGACGACGAGCGGGCGCATCTGCTTGTAGTTGGAGGCCATGTCAGGGAAGTAGAGCTTACTGTTGCTATGAGAGAGCACTATTGCTGTGTTTAAATAGTTGCCTCTAGCTGCACGAGTCGGCAAATCCTATATATCGCTTCACGGCGATGCTCCGGGAGCGCCTATGCTTCGACCCGTGCGACGGGAGCAGCGCGTCGCACGGGTCAGTTCTGCTATGCTTCGACCCTGCGCGCTACTGGGCCGGCCCACTTTTGGCTTCTCGCTAGACTGTTTCGCGTGCGTTCGGCTAGCGTCTGTCTGTTTCGTTCCGACTGATTCGCGTTTGACTGCTTCTCGTTAGTACGATACGATACGTCGATACATAACTGATTCCAAGCGTACGATGGAATCCAGCTCTCCAGAACTAGCATCAGAAATGCAGGCTGACTGCAGCGACTTTTTCTTCCAATAATGGGCAATTGTATTCAAGCTGATTAAACAGCAACATATGTAGAAACAAATACTCACATCAATGCACAAGTAGCACAGATCATAGGACTCATTTCTGATTTAAGCAAGCAATCAATCATAGAAAGTAAACATGGTCCAAAATTTACATTGCAGTGCCATGAGACAGATCCATCAATCCATAATCACAACATTTAATTAATATCCAAACCCTAGGCATTTGGGAACCAGACCGAAACTAGAGCACAGAACACAAGGTATCAAAATTTGAATCGTTTTGTTTTTGAACTGTTGTATGATCGAACGTATAAGAATTCATATGTAAGAAAGCATCTCCAAAAAAATCTGTGACAACATGATAAAATGTAACAAAAAACAGGCAGCCAAAAACCATGAATAGGTGATTTAGTACATTTGTATCTGGTTAGAAACTTCTCTCTGTTTCCCATTTTTGAATCTCTCTCTGTTTGAAACCTTTTCATTTTTGAATCTTTCTCTGTCTCATTGCCCTTCTGTATTGGATTCCTGAAAAGTAGTGGAGAATTAGTAGGAAAAGAGGATGGAATTTATCATTTGGAAAAAAAATCAGTAGCTGAATATTAAAAAGGGATAAATGTTTTTAGTAATAGTAGTAGAAGTATAGGTATTAGATGGTTTGAACAGAATGAGTAAGAAAATCTTACTTGGACATGCGTTTTTCCTTTATGATGTGCTAGCATAGAAGTCATTCCGAAGTTAATGAAGTAGATGTGGTGCCTGTGTTTGTTAGATAGAGAAGGCAAATTTTGCTGCATTATTAGGTATTCATTTTGAAAAAGAAAAAATTGAATTCCCTGGGGCAGTTGAATGCTTACATGCTTCATCATGTGATGTTTGGTAATCTAAAGTTGAATTTCATTGAACTTGTTAATGACAAGCTCGCATGAGATTTTTGCACGAATGGCTTCGACATCAGACTTTAGAGAACAACAAAAAAAAAAGATTGTACAGAACAAAGCAGTTAGTCAGAGAGAAGTGCATTGTATTTTGTAGTGTAAGAAAAGAAAGTATTATTCAGAAAATGTTTACTGATGTGCATACATTTGAAAAAGGTCGCACATTGATACCATCGTACCACTTGATGAATTGCATGACAAAAACCCCAGAGTCATACCTGTATGTTCAGAAGAGTACGTAAAAAGTTAGGTAACATGAAATGAATTAAGGGGCAAAGAAAAAGAATAAATGGAAAGATTTTATGAATTATTTTTGTAGTACTTGAAGTTGTGCTTTGGTACGTGAACATGTCTCAGTCCGAACTCTTGGATGTTGAAATATCTAGAGTGAGGGTAACTTTTATTGAACAGAATTTTGAAGTTGTTCGTCACAATGTTGATTAGTGTCTTGAATTTCTCAAATGATTGGTCTGAATTCAGAACATCGAAAGATACGTCAATGAAATTTGCCACGATAAGAATCCATTGTCTTTCAAAAGGGACAGGTATGTGTACCTGTGTGAAGCAGGAAAAGCAAAATTACTTTGTGAAAAAGAATGTTAAACCTTATAAGAAAACTAGTTATGGTTGGAGTTTGATATGTATTTTATACCAATCCTGCTTGCTCTAGCCTTAATCCTCCAACATTCTTTGGAGAGAACAAAATACTGTAGTTTCAGATCTGAATGGTTAAGACTAGGGTCCATTAGAAGTTTCTGAAAAAAAACAGGAAAGGCATGATTTAGTTTATACATTTAAGGAATACAATTCAACATGACAGTACAGAGGGACGCTGCAAAAAAAGTGAAGGGTTCTTGTACATGCCGTTTCTTCTTTTATGACAATGTGTCTTAGGATATCATTTTTGTCTGTCTTTCCTTCTTGAACACGATCATGTTGAATTGTATTCATTAGATTACCGAAAGAATCCATAACGAACAGGTGAATCCAGCCTCCTTGTCTCATTGATAGAGCGTGTGTTTTTTTGTCAACCCAAACTATGTTTATCTCAGAAATGCGAGGGCTGAAACAATATTTTTTATGAGAGTGAGTCGCGCGATGTGAACAAATGAATTGACTTAAAAAAGTTTAAAGTATACCTGGAATCTAACTTGCTTTGAACAAGCGTGTTGTAGAAATCTTGTTCCGCAGCAGAAGCACAAATAGGATGAGGCTTCAGTGGAAGGTCATTGATTTTGACACTAGAAGAAGCGGCTTGCGCGAAATCTTTGTTGAGCTTGCGCGATACATGTTGATGGCCTTGGTCCTCTATTTCAGTCAGCGTTAGCTTCTGGTGGTGGTTAAGCATTGCAGTACCATGTTGTTCCAGTCCTGTGGATGCCTACATGTATGACAGATTGTTACAAAAAAGAAATTAAGAAAGGATGAGGCTTCAAAAGAAAGATGGAAGATCACTATTTGTTATCTTGATCGTAAGCTCACGTACCAAAATTCTGGTTGTTTCATCATACTGAAAATCTTCTTCATCGATTAAATCGAAAGAAATATAACCAATGTTGCTTTTTTTAGGTCTTTTTCGACCCATCAGGTGATCATTCAGTGATAAACACTGTGGTGGATCTGTCCTCCCATGTGATTTTGGAAGAGGGTCATCATGGTAATGGAATTCAGGAAATGTAGATCTACCTTGAGAATTTGAATGTTTTTCTCCATTGGACCTCAAATCATGAACAGGTGTGATAGGGCTAGCATCATTTGTAGAATTACATAGTAGAGCTGGTCCACCAGAGTTGAGAGTGGCTGTGAAAACTGAGTTTTCATTTCTGATGAAACCCCAACGTGGGACATTTGTATCGTTAAGTCCAGATGAATGAAGCTGAGGCCTATGTACCCTTTGGTTGGAATACAGGAACAAGGAATCTGGAATGTTCTTTTCCTTATCTGGGAAAAAAGAAAATTCATTAGATTCCAGCATGAATATTTTATTGACCCTAATATATATGTTTTAAAGTATGTGACAAAGGAATGTACCATTGAAGTCTTCATTTGGTATGGTCCAACTGACTTTGCAGTCCTTGAGTTGCCTTTGGATTTCTAAATGGTAGTCAATATCACTTTGCACCCTCATATCTGTGAAGTATCAAATTGGCGAAACATAGAAATCAATCAACACAGAAAATGTCAGGTATTCCATTGGAAAAAATAGCTTTGAAGCTATAAAAAACAGTGTGGTGGGAAAACATAGTAGTAACCTTGGAAATCTTGCTTCAGATAGTCAGTGTTTTTCTCGTACTGCGCATAAGCTGATGTATCTATGAACTGTGGTTGTAAGATGCATTCTAAAATTTATCGCTCTAAAGAATCAGGGTATGGCATATCTCGCTGTAAAGAATCAGGGTATGACATGTTGAAAGAATCATCAACTCTTAACCCTTGTGAGCAAGATTTGATTAAATCTTGCAGTAGTACACTGGTGGAATCATGTTCCATTGGGTCAGGTAAGTTTTGAGGATTGAATATTTTGTTTAGGATGTCACGCACTTCATCCGGGGTGAATGGAGCTGACGCATTAGTTTCAATCATGGGAAATTTTATGAGTTGCTGACTTTCATTATCTGAGACAGGAGTGACATCAGACTGGAAGAATTGTTTCTGTTTTGGGGAGCATAGAGGGAAGACATCATCAATGTAAGATTTGATGGTTGGCACTAAGTTTTGAACCAGATTGCTGAAGAAATTCTGTGAAAGATTGTGCAGTTTATTCTTGCCCTGTGTAAGAAGAGGAAATCATTGGAATTGGCTGAAAGAAGTAGCATGGTAATAGCATGCGGAAGATACGTAAAAAGAAAACGAGTTTTACCTCATTATTTTCAATTCCTTCAAACTTTGCAGATATGTATTGTTGAATTTCTTGTGGCATGTGAATTTGAGCCGGCTGACTAAAGCATTTGAATGTTGTTGATGATATATGCTTTCTCTGAATTAAAGTAAAGGAGAAGGAAGGAATAAGGTTATTGTTTTCAGGTTTAGAATGCATATATCAGACTTAAAAAAGAAGCAGTTGAATCCAGGACTTACGGCTAGTCTTCCAAAACATGGTTCTCTCCCATGAAGTGAATCTAGTGCAATATATGAACTGACGACATGTGTTGTCCACAGTGGTAGCCTTGGGACACTATTCCCAAGGTTAAATTCAGATGTTATAAGAAACTCCAAGTAGGATATCTGCATGTTTTAGCAAAAATGCAGTGAAGTAAATGAAGTAATGATGGACAATAGTTTACTAAACATTTGAAAAAATGCCATTTAAAAAATTGAAAAGAGGTAGTAAGTGAAAAACATGAATTCTGAATTGAACAAGGTTGGTGGTAGAAGGTGTGACATACCACTAGCACAATTTTGCATTCCCCTACATTTTCTAGACTTCCATGTTGCATTCTTCTTTGTAATTTCTTGATACACATCATTAGCTAGTCTAATGCGAATGAGCACCAATCGAGATTTTGAATATCAAGAATATCAATCAGATTGTGGAAGTATTGGTGACAAAATTTTCCACATCCATAAGGTGCAATGAATACAGATAGAACTAGAAGCATGAAGATGCGGCAGAAAGTTGGGTCATCCAGCTCATTGTTCAATAGAGAGCATAGTAACTCTACGGATGGGTTTTCTGTTTGTAACAAATTGTATATGAATTGACGATCTTCTTTTGATGAGGTAGTCTTAACATGCTTTGAACCAAATGGTAACCCAAGTATGTGGAACATGAAGGATGGGGTTATAGTGAAACTAAATCCATTTTCCAGTGTGACAGTAGCAGAGTTTGTGTCAATCTGTTTAGCAAGCCAGTGGAAGATGTCATTCACATCGCTTGTTCATGAATAATTCAGAAAAATGCCGAAACCCATTCTCCTGATAATGGATATCTTCTCATCAGATAACATTGCCACAGCATTTAAGAACATGAGCACGTGGTTGTTAGATGCGCTCTGCCAAATGCATTAACAAAAAACTATTAGACAAAAAGAAAGAAAATTGTAGAGATGACTATATATGGTTACTGCTTGAGAATGTTGAAGAATGAATGGTAGTTTTCTTGTCTAACCTTTAGTCTTTTATTTGGTCCTCTAGGCGTGAGGTCGAAACTAACATGCTTAACCTCCCTTTTTTTTGGATTTGGAATATCCATTTGACCTGAAGATGGAAGCATACGATAGGGAAAGTTCAGTACCATATGTGTTCTATGGGCTGAAAAAATGTATTGAGCGTAGAATCTCTGAACATAAACAGGAATGGATACAGTGAACCATGGGGCCATAATATAGGTGGACATAAAAATATTGGTGGCCTGTTCCCAGTAGAGTATAACTATTTAAAGATGCTTGCTACTGCTACTACTAGGAATAGAACCAGCATATTAGCATCAATTACATGGTTACGAAACATCTAAAGTGGTCATCAATTACTAACATAATATAGGTGGTCATCATGGTTGCTACTGCTGCTACTCCATTAAGTAGTGTTAAAGATGTTACTGCTTTCGAACATCAATTACAAACACCGATTACATGTACATGAAAATTATGCTTGCTGCTTTCGAAACATCTAATTCATGTGCAGGAAAAATTCAAAAATTAAGCAGCGTTGAAGCTTGCGGGAGGTTGGTATTATGCAGAAAAAATAAATCAATTCGGATAGATCGAACTTTCTGGATATAAGGTACGGTAGTGGGGATTGTTAATTCACCTAGAAAAACACGAAGTATCGCCCGATGGAAGCGGATTCGAATTTGAGAACTGTTCAGAATGGGGCTTGCGGGTGGTAGTAGCTCAGGATCAGGTGATGTTGCGGGGGGTGGTGGTTCGAAATCGAACTATGAATGAACTGGATCAGATGCTAGGGGAGAATCAGTACACGAGGAGGCACGAAGTGGATCGGATGGAAGAAGGAGTAGGTCGCCATGGGGAAGTAGTGGGGAAAGTGTTTCTGTGCTACTTAGTTTGTTTGGTCGTTATAAGATAAGGACAGGAAAAGAGGTATCCTCGCTGGGCTCATCTGTAAGGGACACACGGTCTTGCGGCGACGAATGGAAAGAAAGAGTTTATGCGGCGACGAACTTGAGCTCCAAGACCTAACGGCGCCGCCATCGGTTTTGGCTGCCCGCAGGCAGCCAGCGCGAGGCTAGGACGATTTGCACCTATCGTGGTGAACCAGATTCGTCATCTGTTCAGGGCGGCGCCGCCTCCGACTAGCTCCTCCGGCCGCCTCTCTTCTCCGGCAACTCTGAACCAGATTCGTCATCTGTTCAGGGCAGCACCGCCTCCGACTAGCTCCTCCGGCCGCCTCTCTTCTCCGGCAACTCTGGATATTTCTGCCGTAAGCCACTATATACCTAGACCCCTCCTCTTCCCATGTAATTCTAGATGGTAGATTGATTTTCATAGTTCTTAGTATTCGTCTGACACCATTGTTGTGTTTGTAATAGTTGGTGTGAATTAGTATGATCATCCTTTTGAGCCCACAGTTCTTCCAAAACTGTTGTTCAGTTTAGTGCTGGTAGGAAAAAAAATTAGGTTCCAGTTTTCCAGTTGAGGTGCATGACATGGTTTAGTTTTGTGCAAAAGTAGCCCAAAACGATGCCAACTTCAGGAACTGAATCAGTTTAAAATGTTTGTGTGAACAGATAAAAGACATTACTAAGCATAGGTGTAGCAAGGCAACACTTGTTCGCATGTTTCGAACTCATGAAACTCAGGCACAGATTTGCGATGAACTTATGTGAAAATCTTTAATGAGTGCATAAGATATTTCTGAACTCATGAAAAGGTTAAATGGTTTAGTGTTTACTGACAACCAAAAATTGTTTGGTTTGCTTACTCCATTATCTTTTTCTGAAACTTGTATGCATACTAAGACCAAAATTGAATTTCCTATTGTGTAGCATTCAGAAAAATCGTAATGGATACTAGACAGAAAATTCAAGAAGCAATAAACAATTTCAATGAGAAGAGGAAGCAGTCAGATGCATTGATGGTTGAAAGCACTTCAAAAAATAAGGTTTGCTTCATCTGTTATTCTCTATTGTGAGAAGATAAAACTAAATGAATCAGGATGTTTGGTCCTTAAAATGATTATTTCTTAACCAAATTGTTTTTAATCTGATGCAGAGGTGTAAAACCTCGGCAGAAGCATGTCCAGTGAATTTACCCGACACTTCCAAATGTGCAATACTTAACTCGCCGATAACTGTGGTATTTACTGACACCTATTTATATGTTTGACTAATCTGTACTTGTACACTTTCTCTGCCTGTTGTAGATGTTAAAAGATTTACTTGCTCTGGTTTACAGATTGAGAAGCAGAATTTGAATGACAAAAATCCACAAAAAGTAGATGTGATGGTTGAATTTGATCAGTTTGTTGTATACCATAGCCTTAAGAAAGTGACATAGGTTAGGCTTTATATTTGTTTGATAGTTAAAGAATTGTTGTGTAAATGATAGCACTTTATTCTCAAGATGTATGTTGTGTCATCACTTTTAGGACCTTGGTCTAGTGGAGAGCAGGATGGAAGCTGGAACCAGTGAACAGGACAATACAGTTGTGCATGCACCTGATGAAATCACCCCATCCATAAGACATGTTGAGGTGAAGTAACATTAGTTTTAAAAAAATGCTTGATGATTTAAGTCTATCCTTCCAAGAACCTTTCAAACTTGAATTGGTGTAATTTGCAGATGACTGCACCAGAAGTAGGAAGTGAAGTCAGTGGAGGAAAGTTCAATGGAGGTGGGGAAAGAAATAATGAAATCGTAGCTGAAGAATTTGACAGCGCTACAGCACAGGTACATGTTTTGGAGGACAGTTCAATGCTGGCATTTTTTTGTTCGACATGACCTACAAATAAATGATTTTTGCGAACGTAAAACGCAGGATATTGAAGGAGGTTCTCCTACTGGAAATGAATTATCTTCAGATGATGACAGTGATTGTGATGTTGACAGTTCAGATGATGATGAGGAGGATTACTTGTTTCCTACTCCGGATGAAGTAAAAAATGCTAAAGCTCCTGAAGTTGGCATGGTATTCTCATCGCTAAATGAAGCAGTCCGGTTTGTCAATGTGTATGGAAAGATCTCTGGGTTTTCTGTGGTAAAAGGAAGGAATTACAAGAACAGAAAGATCACTTTACAGTGCAACAAGAGTCGGAAAGCAGTAAGCACAGTCAAGGCACAGAGGAGGAGAAGACGGAGCACAATACCAAAGACAAATTGCAAGATGAAAGTGACTGTGAAGCTTGTGGAGGAAAAATGGCACATAATTTCCTGTGCTATGGCTCACAACCATGACTTGTCATACTCTCCTTCTTTGACCAAATTCTTCTTGAGTCATAGATCAATGAGTAGTGAAGAAGCGATGCTATCAAAATTGCTGCAAGATATCCGAGTGAAGCCACAAAGGATCATGACATTTTTCAGAAAATTGAAAGGGAGTTATGGTAATGTCACATTTGGGAAAAGGAAACTTGATAACCTGAAACAGGCAGACAGGAAGAATAAGATGAACTCTGACATTGAGTACACTTTGAAGTACATTGAGAAGATACAACTGGAGAAACCTGGTTTCTGCTCGAAGATGGAAGTTGACAGTGGTGGTTCTGTCCGAAGCATCTTTTGGACTGATGGCAGATCAAGAATGGACTACAAGTTGTATGGTGAAATAATCTGCTTTGATACAACATATAGTACGAATAGGTATAACATGCCCTTTGCGCCAATCATTGGTGTGAATGGGCATGGAAGAACCATTGTTTTTGGGTGGCTCTATTGAAAGATCAGACGCAGCTCACATTTGAGTGGCTGTTCAAAAGCTTTGTGGAAATTATGGAAGGGAAGAAACCACTGCTGATATTAACAGACCAGGATGTTGCAATGAAGCAAGCGATTTCTAAAATTTCGCACATGCTTTGCATCGTTTTTGCATTTGGCATGTCCTGAAATGTCTTCGAGAGAACATGAGTGCGTATATGTCTGAAAGGGAAGGGATGGAAGACTGCATTGTATAGTTAATCATGGAGTCGTTGACTGAGACAGAGTTTGAATCGGGATGGGCGGAAATGCTGACAACTTATGACTCTGTGAATCATGAGCACCTGAAAAGGATGTGGGAGGCAAGAACCAAGTATGTACCAGCTTACTTCAAGAGAAGTTTCTGTCCCTTCACTCGCACAACTGGAAGAAGTGAGAGTTTCAACTCTAACTTCAAGGAGTATGTCATGAGAAAAGATACAATTGAGACTTTTCTGAAATAGTATGTGATATTCCAGGAGAAAATCCAGGAGCAGGAAAATGAAGACCGGTTTCAGTCCATCCTAAAAACTCCTTCGTTTTGGGGTCATAACCCAATAGAGAGGCATGCAGGCAAAATATTCACAAGGGGCATCTACTTGAAGTTTGTTACTGAGATGGTTAACTCGACAGCATTCAGTGTTCATGAAGTGGTGAAAGATCAGATATATGAATTGAAGAAATTAATCAACTATGATCGCCCTGAGTACAGAAGGAACCTCTTCACTGTTGTTGATCGGAATAACCTCACATTTGAATGTGAGTGTGGAAAATATGAGAAAGATGGGATATTGTGCTGCCACATCTTGAGGTTGTTCACCCAGTTTGATGTTGTAAACATTCCCGGGCACTACATAATGGCGCGGTGGACCTCTGACTTTAGAGAAAAGGAGTTGCTGAAGCACAAGAAGGATACCATGGCCATGGAAGGATCAAATACAGTAGAGAATGCTTTACGGCATGCTGCGATTATTGATTGTGTTAATGATGTTTTGTTGACATTAGTAGAGATGGTACCAAGAGTGCTCTGTTTGTTGAAGAAGTACTCAAGACTCATAAAAAGCTGATGGACCCTGACTCAGAGCTTAATCAGAAGAAGTGTGATACTATTGTCCTGAATGATCCACCAGTGATTAAGAAGAATTCAGCAAAAACTGCTGTTACTGAAGAAGTAGCTGAACAAGAATCAAATAATGTGGATGTTTGGATAAATGATGATGGAACTATCTCACAACCTGTGGAAGTTGAAGGGAAGAGGAATAAAGCTAAAGCACCAAGAAAGAAGAAACAGCAACAAGACCATGAAGGAGGTGCAGCTAGCTCAAGTTTGCAAGACCCTCCAGTTTCTGCAGCCAAGTCAGTTAACAAAGGGAGTAGATTAAAGCCTCAGTCTGAGAAGAATTCTAGGAAAAACAAGAATGGGAAGAAAAAAGGAAATTAGTTGATAGTTAATAATGCATTTTGAATAAAATTATATGTTCTATGCATACATTTTCTTATTTATTACTCACTGTTTTGGTTTACCTGAGAGGGTAGAAATCTGCATATTTTGCATGGAAAAAAA